>OY282641.1:26322752-27005252 GCA_958299015.1 Tetanocera ferruginea | reverse complement strand
TGATTTTGAATTTACTTTAGTTTTATTAAATATTCGGTCAAAGTCAATACAAAGCTTAAAAGCAACTATGGTCGTTAAAGGCTTAATTTTTAAAATCAAAAATAAATCATGATTCTATAATGCTATCCTCAATAAATCAAGCTTGTATATACACAATAAAAAGGCTTAAACACTAAATTAATAATACCATTGCAATATGTTATATTTTAGAAAATACGCACCGCCGCATTGGGTCCGCCATTTTTAATTTTATACTTTTTTTTCAAATTTTAAATAAGCTGCCTCACAAGTTCCTCTGTACCAAATTTGGCATAAATCAAATGAAGGGTTTATTTAATAGCAGTTTTTCGCGATTTGGACACACTGTGCGCCGATTGGAATAGATCGTGTCGTTTTGCCAATTTTTGATTTAATCACCAGTACAGTAGTTTTTGACGTATTGAAATTGAAATAAGGGATTTAAGGGACAAATAAAGGATTTTGAAAATGTTCAAAGACAGCTTTTTTGATACTAAAAAACAGTACAATTCCGTAAAAAGGCACAGTTACCAGCATTAAGTATACATGATGTTTTAGGAGAAATTATCAAAAACTATTGAGTTTCTTTAAAAATGAGACTCAAAACTATCAGAAGGAGTGAAAAATGTCTTTTAAGGTAAAAATAAACACTCAGTTTTAATCATAAAGCATTATTTAAGGAATTTTAAAAATTTCCCTTCAAAGGAAATTTTAGGGAAATTTTTTTTAAGTGCACAAAAATTAAAAATTAACTAAAAAGTTACGCATATACAGTAAAATATTGTATATATTTATGTGTTTTAATACAATTTACAAAGTTTCGGGAACATAATTTAGACTTTTATTAGTAACGAAACGTAATTTTCTTTTTAACAAAAAATCATTAATTTTTTCAACAAAGCTAGATCTGTCACGTCTAGGTATAAACATTGAAGGAAAAAACAATTGAAGTTTATTAATGGAAGTATAAAGATAAAAACATTACAAAAAACTGATGTTGTGGCATTAAAAGTACTCTCAAATTTACATGCATAGAGCGCAAATATATTATTAGGACAAAATTCACATTGAATTTAATTTATAATTCATAATTTGATGAAATTTTAAAATTTCCTTTTTGGGAAATTTTTGGGAAAATTTTTTTTTTTGGCATAAAAGTTTTAAAGAGTTGATTTAAGCATGGATTCTAATGAACTTGCCTTTTGATGTTTTAAATGTAAAAGTCTAAAATTCAGTTTTGAGATATAATTTTAGAAAAAATTCCAAATTATTACTGAAAGTTTACAAACTTACAAACATTACAAAAATAATATGTTAAAAAAATGTGCTCTCAAACATATACAAAAAGCTGAAATGCATTATTAAATCATCATTCATATTTAATTTATTTTATAATGCATTAATTGATAAAATTTTATGATATTTGTTGGAAATTTTTTAAATGCTTAAAACTTGAAAAATTTGATTTTAGGAAAAACTAAGCATACATTTTCTTGAATATTTGCCTTTTAACAATTACAATTAAGGTCTGCAAATAAGTTTTCAGAAATAGTATTGCAAAAAAATTCGAAATTATTAATGAATGTTGATAAATATGAATAAATCGTACAAATAAAATTATGTTGTAGCCTAAAACTGCGCTCTAAGACTTGCAAAATAAGTCAAAAAACTTTATAAGTACAAAATTTGCATTTAATATAACTTTTAAGGTATATTTTGATGAAATTTAAAAATTTCCCTTTTTGGGAAATTTTTGGGAAATTTTTTTAAATGCATAAAAACATGGACATATGCATTACAGGCATAATTACGAACGTATTCATGCATTTTCTTCAATATTTGCCATTTAACATTTACATTTAAGGCCTTTAAATAAGTTTTGAGAAATAAATTTGCAAATAATATAATAAAGCATACTCAGTAAAATAAGCCACACTAAATTTTTTAAGTAAAATATTATATTTGAACAGTCCTTAACTAGTTGTTCAATTAAAATGCGAACATTTTAATTCCAATGAAAAATGCAGCACTTCTCTTGATACCAAATTTCCTTTTTATTTCTTTTAATGTTTAGATATGTTAGCAATCCAAATAATTGCTTTCATTTGTAATAATATTAACAGCAAATGCTTTTATCTGCAAATATTTCAGTTATTTAGAAAAAAAAACGAAATAACATTTAACAACATTTTGGCTAAATTATGAAAAATGTCACAAAAATGTGTCAAAAGAAAACATGCTGCCAAGATAAAAACATCTAAAAAAAAAACAAAATAAATAAATTACTAACATTGCCTAGCAATATGCAATAAACCTAAAAACAAAAGCATAAAACAAGCAGCGTGGGCTTAAAAAGAACGCTTCGTTGGCTCAATATATGTGGACTAAATATTCTAAATTCTCTGGCAAAGCAAAGCATTAAAAAACAATAATATTAAAAAAAAATAAATAAAAACAAACAAACCCCAGCCCTCAACTAAAATAAAAAACAAACTCATACAAGCATCGAAAAATTGACAGTAAACTGTTTAACAGCGCCATAAAACAGGCTTTAGCTGGCTGTTAGGCAAGAAAAATATGTCACAGCAACAGAAAAAAAAAACAAAAATGAAAATGAAAATGAAAAAATCAACATCACAATAAACACCAAAATAATAAATAAAATTACAGCAAAACCGATCCTTTCTCACACTTACTGCCTGCTCACTCTGTCGCCTTTTTCCTCTCTCTCGTGCCGTTTATATATTTAAATCAAACAAGATAAAAGCTAATTTTGAAATCTGGGCACTTAATACTTGAGGCTTACAGAGGTTTTCGTTGTTGTGCAGCGTTTTGACAGCTGTCATCATTAACAAAACAATAATCAAAAGAGTGCACACATGTTCATGTCCTTCGCAATGTCCTTTGCCAACATATTGGGCACACTTATGGTGTGGTTTATCTGTTCTTCTTTTGCTGTTTTTTTTTTTTTTTTGTTTTTTTTTTCATTTTGTTTTGTATGCCTGCCACAAATAGAGCTCCGCATGTTTGGCGTGACCCGAAAAGTATGTGAATGCGTATTTGTAAACATGTGTGTGTGTATGGGTGTGTGGGCATGCATGTGTGATTTTTGCTGTTGTTGGCATAACAAGAAAAGCAACCGATGAACAACAGCCATAGCAGAGGATTTGTTTCTGTGCATTGCAGCAATGAAAAAGCATTAAGGACATCGATGTGCTGTTTTGAAGACTCAATTTTCGGTTTTTGTATGTGTTTGTACATATGTGTGTGACTGTGTTTTGGCAAATTCGTGCGTGAGTTTGTGTTTATGTTTGCGCTTGCTTGTCAGCATGTGTTAACCTTATTTGTATGAACATCCTGTACGTTGAAATAGATTTTTTTTTTTGTTAATTTTTCGAAATGAAATGAGGTCATTTTGTTTTTTTTGGTTTTTTTGTTTCTTTCGAACTCTGACTTGTATTGGTGTTAAACCCTTGTTAACAAGGGTAAACGTTCCAATTTCAGATGGTATTTTGCATTATTAAAGGTTGCTGAAATTACGAGTTGCTAAATTTATTCAAAGTTTGTTTTGCTTCAATAAATTATCTTGTAATTTGTTTAGCCTTTGATAACATGCAGGAATTTAATTCGCAAACAATTCACGTTACTCATACGACGTGGTGTATTAATAGATGTTGAACTGTTTTGAAGGTAATGCATTAATTATAATATATTTAAGTGGCGCTCAAATATGAATTAAGCAGTAAAAGTGCTAAATTAAATCAATATTTATCATTAATATGTCAATATTTTATAAAAAATTTATAATACATGAGCAATTTTCTATGCTTTCAACAGAAATGTTTTCTAAACAAAAGTTAAAATTTTTAAATTTCTCTACTTTTCCATTATTTTAAATTTTTTTTTTAAAATTTTTAAATATAATTTTAATATCAAATTTTGTTAAACTTCAAATTGCTTTGCAGATTTTTTGTAAAATTTGAATTTATATTAATTGCATATTTAAATGTTCTATTATTTAAGCCAAGATTGTTATTGGCTAATATTGTTCTTAGTTATTAAGTGGTTATTTTTACCAAACGTCAAGAGAGAGAGAGAGTAAAAGTCTCTGAAATTAAATCCTGTAAATTGAAAAGCCAATACTCTACGCCATTTTTAAATACATAAAATTTTTTTATTTTTTTGTATTTAACTATAATAAAATGACTTAAAATATTATTGACTTCAAATATTCTGTATTAATGTCGATAATTCTGTTTCATTTAAAAATATTTTACTTTACAAGATTTAAATTTTTTTTTAAAAACTTGTTTAAATTGCTTTCAACAGAGATGGAGATCATTGTATGTTTAAATAATTTTCTGAATTTTGTACTTAATTATTAAGCGTGTTTGTGGTGACCGTGGCATGCAGGTTAAGTGTGTGGCTTAGCATGCTCGGAGCCCGGGTTCGATCCCCAGCCGCGGCGAAAAGTTTTTTCAATAAAAAATTTTTCTGATCGATCACCACCTCTCTGCAGACAATGGCAAACCTCAGAGAGTAAATAATGCCATGTAAAGCTTCTTGAGAAACTTTAGCCGTTCGGAGTTGGCATAAAACATGTAGGTCCAGTTCTCGGTCAATTGTGTGCAAACATTTAATAACACACACAACACATTTGATCATAAGAAGCTCGGTCCTTTCAAGGGCTGAAATGGCCAATTTGTTTTTTTTTTGTTTTATTTTTATTAAGCGTGTTTTGAAAATATATCAAGTGAGAAAAACCGATATGAAATTGAAAGTTAGGAATTGGTAACTTAATATCTTGCCTATTGTTAAAAGATTTCATTCATATTAATTTTACATTGAATTTCAATCAATTGTCTTTATTTAAATTACTTCTGGATTTTTTTCAAAAATTTAAATTTTAATATTTTCGATGCTATAAAAACTTACATTTGCTTAAATTTTGAACCCTTCGTCAGGCACATATTTTGAGCCCTTAGTTCTGGCACATGGTGTCTGGCCAGACCCCTATACATTTACATGCATTTGTATGGAAATAAGGGTTGTTTGCCGTTAAATTTTTTACTAAGATAGGTAAATATTTGTTATATTTTGTGTTTCTAATTCTTTTTACTATGTTATTAGCTACCTGAGTAAGAAAGAATATACCTGAAAAAATCTTTGGAATGAAAAGGGCAACAATTTTTTTTTTTCTATATATATTTCTCTTTATTATGGGTAAAGTAATAAATGTTTATGACAAAATAGAAAATTATTATGAAGAATACATTGAAATATTTTATTCAGAATTTTGCTGAAGGCAATAAAAACATTAATAATCTACTTTTGAATGTTGCTGACAAACAGGATTGTTGCATTTGCAGCAAAAAAAGCGTGTATTAAGGCGTATTTTGTCACCTTGCTGATGTGCTAATGTGTCTGGACCACTGCGTGAAGCCACATTAGGGTTTGGTATATTGAGAGGTCTCCCAAAGTACGCTTCAAATGCTATACGAGTTGTTGGTTGAGACACAATGTGCGGATTATTGATGCGATTTTCAACGTTGGATAGAACCAATTGCTTTGCAAGTTTATTTAAAAATATGCGTCTTCTTTCTTTTCTTATATTTTCATCATTTAGCTTACATATAATGTAACTTGCCAATGCCATCACATCAATCATGTTGCAGAAAAACGCGTATGTCCAGCGTCTGGTTGACCGTTTTGTTGTGTAATGAGTTAGCAGTTGATCCATCGTAGCGACTTTTGTTGAATTGTAAAATAAAATTGCTTCCGGTTTCTTGGCTACGCCTTCAACATATTTCGTGGAATGCACGGTTGAAATTAAATTGACTGCCTTATTTTTTTTTGGGCTGCAAAGTGCAACAAGATTTTCATAAAAACCAAACACACTTGAAAGAATTGGTCGTCTGGTGCTCTTCATAACTTCCTTAGGAAGACATCTTTTGTTTGCTCGAATGGTGGCAACAAATGCCAGTCTCATAGCTGCCAGTCGTTTAGCGCCGTTCAATGAGGTGAAAAAATTGCCAGAAATAATTGTTCTGACGCTGTTTGCGTAACGATTTGCCAAAATACATTAGAACGTTTTCACCTTGATTTATCTAACGATCGTCTCCTTCCTTTCCAGTGTGTAGTTTTCCTTTCAATGGAAATTTCGTCTTAGCATCGCATGCCCTCCAAACTTTGATACCATACCTTGCAGGTTTTGATGGGATATATTGGGTGAACTTTGTGCGCCCACGGTACGAAAATAACTGCTCATCGATGGTGATATTTTCATAAGGATCATAATAATTTTGAAGATTTTCATTGAGAAAATTCCAAAGGTCCCGAAGAGGAGCTGCTTTATATGTTTGTTGTCGAAATGTCCGCGTACGACTATTATCGAAACGAATATATTTGGACAGAGTAATCACTCGTTTGTGCGACATAGCCGCACGAAATATGGACAGCGAATCAGAACGCCACAATATACTGGAGTCTTGCTTATTATTATGGCTGAGACCAGAAGCCAACCAAATCCCAATAAATGCATCTAGCTCAGAGTTTGTCAAACCAATCCCTTTTCTTTGCCTAGACTCTGAATGTTCTTCATCCCATTTTCTAATTGATTCTTGCCCATGCCGATTTGTTTCACTAATGATGACGAACGTAATATTGGTTGACAAAAAATAGCTTGAATACCTCAACTGGATTGGTGAGCCTTGTTTTTGTTCCAGATTGAAAATGCATGATATTATGCTGGCGCAAACGAGATGCAGGGGGTTCAGTTTTGTTCCATTTAGTACCGTCTTTGCCATAAAAACAGCCTGAGTCGAGTTCATTTGCTGCTTCAGCATCATTTCTACTTTCTTCTTCTTCATCACTATCATAAAGTTCGTTAGCTTCAATTGCCAAATCACTTTCTATGTCTGATGCATCATCTTCTGGCACATAATCAGCAGTGTCGTCACCATCGTTTTCAAAAAACTCATAATTTTCAACAGCTACTACCTGACTTTGAAAATCACGCACTATGCCTCTGACAATTGGGGTTGCAAATTCGCGCTACGCAAGCGTGTATTATAAATAAATTCCAGTTCATCAGCCATAATATACTAAAAATGCAACAAATCTACCTGCGATCTAGATTACTTCTACACTGTTCAACGTTCAATGAATAACTAACTCAGAAACAAAAGCAGAAGAAAGAAAGAAGCATAAACAAATAAAGTTAATACAAATTTCCAACTCGTGCCATGCGCTTTGCCTATGCGTTCATACAAAATGCATAGGAGTCTGGCCAGGCACCATATACCAAAAGTAAGGTATAGATTTTTTATTTGGTTTTTTCGTCCTGTTCCAAGGACTTTTTTCAATTATTAATTTATACTGTAACGAACCTCTGGACGCTACTGTTATTTTGTTTTCCAGCCGGGGTATGCTCAGCGGCTGTCCAGGGTTTTGTACAAGAATTTATTTTCAGAGGTTGAAAATACGGAGTCCCTTGATGTGGGTGTCCGTTAGTGTGGGTGTCTCGTTAGCTGGAGTATCCCTTGACGTGGGTGTCTCGTTAGCGTGAGTGTCCCTTAAGTGTGGATGTCCCTGAAGAGGGTGTTCCTTGGTAGACGTAGGCTGGTGTGAGGGTGTCTCTTTGACGTGAGTGTCCCTATAGTATGGATGTCCCTGAAGAGGGTGTTCCTTCTTGTTGATGGTGCCGTGTCTTGTTGCAGCTGCTAGTAACCCTTTGACGTGGGTGTACTTTTCGTCATCGCCCTCCTTCTTGAAAGCGCACGATTTTGCCGTTGATCGTGCGGTATATTTTATATACAATCGCGTGACTTTTTACCGGTCGTGCCGCTAAGTTCGTCGCGAGTCTTTCTTGCCAGTGGGGTCTCGTAGAGAGCGAGAGTGAGTGCAACACAGAGCAGAAGTAAAACTCGCTGCACCTCTGTGTTGACTCAAAGAAGGAGAGGGATCGAAGTAGAGAGCAGTCGTGAGAGCGATTTTCACTCAAGTCGTGGTAGGACTGGTTGGAGGTGAGTATCACTTCATGAGAGTGGGCAGAGAGTACAAACACCAAGCAGAAGTAAAACTCGCTGCGCCTCAGTGTTTGACTCAAAATTTGCTGGGGAAAATGCAGAAGTATATTCTGTTGAGTGACTTTGGTGTATAACGCTAAACAGAAGTAAAACTCGCTGCGCTTTAACGTTAAACCCAAAGACTACTCAGAAAATATGAGAACTGCGTTTCGCGTATGAAGCGAATGCTTAAAGTATAACACTAGGCAGAAGTAAAACTCGCTGCCGCTCAGTGTTATCCTCAAATCAATAGGATTTTGGAGGAATAAGGATTCCGCCAGCAAAAGGATAAGGAATGTCGAGGTGATGTTCGTTCTGTCCGATGTTCACGGCACGACTTACCTTATATTTCGATGTGATGATCGTACTGCCCGGAATAAAAATAAGACACGTCTGCTTGCTTGCGTGGTCTCTACTCAACTCATTTATTTTATCATATTCAATTTTGTCTTAGCCTACGTTGCTGTACAGAGTTGCTCTAACGGCACTTAACTACTTCGTTTTAGTACTAATACATACTACTTAATTTAATGTGTGTTACATTAGTATTGGTAAATGTACTACGATAACTTAGTGTATATAAGTGTCGTTCGATGATCAAAATAAATAATATAATATACATATTTTAAATATTCTTACATGAAGTATAAATATATTATAAAGATTATTATACATATTAAATACGTAATATGTAACTAATAATCGTTGTTGGTATGTTGTCTAGCTGGTGTGTTGTTGTCTTGCTGGGTTTTTGATGGTATAGCTGGTGTGTTGTGGTCTGGCTGGTATGTTAAGGCAGTTGGTCACTCATAAGACTATATTTTGTGCAAAATATGTCGTATGATGTGCCAAGTTGCTGGTGACACCAGTGATGTGTATGAGGAGAGTGGCTTATTGTGAGGTCATATTTACTGAAATATGTCTGGCCAGAACCATGTGCCAGTTCGAGGGTTAAAGAAAAATACTGCAATTAAACGAGCAACAAAAACAGTTCGTCCGAAACAATAACAAAAAAAACTAATTTTGTTTTGGCAACACACACATGCACACTCCCAGCTCAAGCTACATAATCCCTTCAACAAGAACTTTAATCCAGATCATGTACAATCTACAAGCATGAAGCTTGCCGGAATGTCTCAGAAATGCGTAGCAACAGCGAACAAACTTGTGTTGTGTTCGTTCCACTGCACGACAAACGACAACAAGGACAACACCATGCTACGACCATAGCCTGAACTCCATTCATGTCAACCTTGTTTGGACGAGTTTAATAAGAGCGCATAGATCACAAAAGCCTGTTTTTGTTTGGAGCAAATAAGGCAGCATCTTTGTACAGCCTGATAACCATGATGATAGGAATTTTGGCTAACATTAGTGTTAGTGTGTGTTTATGTGTGCGTTTATAACTTTATCACTGCGGGTGTGCTGCTGTACTTGCTGTTGTTGGCAAAGTAGAAAAAAAAAGAGAAAACAAAAATAATTTTGCTTCAAAGCCTTAAATCAGAAGAAGGTGATGCAGTACAAAAAAAAAAAAAAAAAAAAACTTGGTTTTTGTTCGTCGTTCTGTGCTCAGAGTGTGCTGCTACTACAGCTTAGCTGAAGGACAATTTTTTTGTTGCAAACATTTTTATGTCATGTCTATCTTCCATAAAGTCTTAAAATTTCTTGCAATGTAGTTACTATTCTTGTTTTTTTTTTATGACGACATTCATCTAAGCAAGCTTTACAGCAAAATGAGAAAAATGAGAAGTAGCAATTTATGAGTAATTTTTTTTTTTTTCTAAGAAATTTTTGTGGTTGCTTAGCTCTAAGCAGCCAGCTGGTTGTGGAATTCATGTGCTATGCTCTTGCAGTAATAACCTTGATAATATGTAATGTCAAGTTTAAATTGCAGAATAAGTGAAGATAAGAAGATTCTTGAAAATTTTTAACAAAATGCAAAACTGCAAAAGCTGCTTTGAAATTTTAGCACAAATCAGACAATAGGGAAAATTCATAGAATTTCCACTAGCTTTAAAATAAAGATTTGAGCAAGAATTCTATGCTCAGCAGTTTCATTTTCTTCGAATATGCAAACAATAAAATTTATAGCAAAGAAGTTATTTGGAAACAGTCTTAGCTGCAACATACTGCGACGCTAGCGAAAATTCGATGAAAAAAGAAAAATCATTATAAAAATTAACATTGTATAAACAAAAAAATTTAAAAAAAAATATATGGACATTTTTTTAAGTTTATCGCAAAAACAAATTTATTTTTTATCATAGAGGGAACTTAATACTTCTGCTAAAAAGTTGAGAGAGCCTCTTTATTTCAACTTTGACTCAGAAGTATTTACGAACTTATGCGACGTTCGATATTTTACAACGTAAGGCTTAAGACCTCGATACATTATATCGTAAAGCTTAAAGCGCAGCGAAACAAAACAAGTTCGCTTACAAAAATATAAAACATTCCATCACCAGTTCGTTTGATGTATTATCGAAGGAGAATATTTTGAAACTATATCTACAAGTTTTTTAAAAGTGATATCGAGGAAACCCTTTACAATTTAAACCTCTTAAAATTTCTATAATTTAATCTGAATGGCATTTCAGAATACTTTAAAAGAAGTTCGTGATAAAAATTATTCTGAAAATAAAAATAAGCTGTTTAATCGACTCCTCCGTCAATATTCAGACGTGAAAATATTGACTAATCCTTATATTATTATATCTTATCATTTCACCCATGATGTATTAATAACATGTTTGCTTAATCTCTTTTTAAATATTAGTTCAAATCCTTATTATGTGTGGTGACCGTGGCATGCAGGTTAAGTGTGTGGCCTAGCATGCTCGGAGCCCGGGTTCGATCCCCAGCCCCGGCGAAAAGTTTTTTCAAATTAAAATTTTTCTGATCGATCACCACCTCTCTGCAGACAATGGCAAACCTCAGAGAGTAAATAATGCCATGTAAAGCTTCTTGAGAACATGAACTTTAGCCGTTCGGAGTCGGCATAAAACATGTAGGTCCAGTTCTCGGTCAATCGTGAGCAAACATTTAATAACACACACAACACAATTGATCATAAGAAGCTCGGTCAAAGTCTTTTTAAGGGCTGAAATGGCCAATTTGTTTTTATTCAAATCCTCAAGTTCAAGTCTATGTCGATGTCGATGTCGATGTCGATGTCGATGTTGATGTCGATGCCGATGTCGATGTCGATGTCGATGTCGATGTCGATGTCGATGTTGATGTCGATGTCGATGTCGATGTCGATGTCGATGTCGATGTCAATGTCGATGTTGATGTCGATGTAGATGTCGATGTCGATGTCAATGTCGATGTCGATGTCGATGTCGATGTCGATGTCGATGTCGATGTCGATGTCGATGTTGATGTCGATGTCGATGTCGATGTCGATGTCGATGTCAATGTCGATGTCGATGTCGATGTCGATGTCAATGTCAATGTCAATGTCAATGTCAATGTCAATGTCAATGTCAATGTCAATCTCAATGTCAATGTCAATGTCAATGTCAATGTCAATGTCAATGTCAATGTCAATGTCAATGTCAATGTCAATGTCAATGTCAATGTCAATGTCAATGTCAATGTCAATGTCAATGTCAATGTCAATGTCAATGTCAATGTCAATGTCAATGTCAATGTCAATGTCAATGTCAATGTCAATGTCAATGTCGATGTCAATGTCAATGTCGATGTTGTCGACGTCGATATCAATGTCGATATTATTGGCGATATCATTGTCGATATCCTGTCGATATCATTGTCGATGTCGATGTCGACATTCATGTTGATATCATTGTCGATAGAGAGAAGTCATTTATGCACTATTTTCAGTTCCGTTATATTTAGCGTTTCATGTTGACGTTTTCAAGTTTTTTATTATTTTTGTCATAAACCCATAAATTTGGTCTATATTCTATTCCGAAATCGTTTATCATGGCACCTTAAATAAAAAAACTTGCACAAGTGCAAAACAAACTTAAAATATTTCCAGAATTTTTCCCTTGGAACATAAACTCTTCTTATCATAACAAGTAAACACCAACAGCAAACTAATACACATGCAACTGATCCTCAGCCATGCACACACAATAAAATTCTTTAAAGCATAATGAATGCATTGCTCCATAATTTTATTTGTGTAGTGAGGAAAAACAAAAAACAAAAAATAATCATCTTCTGCTACCAACAATAAACATACCAACTCACAAACCTACTTTATTATATCAATAGATATAATAAACAAGCATATGTGTTCGAGTATGTGTGTTTGAATATAAATTCTTCTATGTATTGCATTCCAATAGAGAAAACACATTTTTATGATTTAAAGCAAGCTATTTTTACTCCTCTCGAACACGATACAGAAAATGTCCTGGAAGTAAATCATGTCAAGGCTTATATAATGCACATATTATCACTAACAAACACACATACATATATAAATGCATTGCTCGCAAGTCTTGTTGTCCGGCAGCATATTTTTTGTATGTGTGTGTGTGTGGGATTGTTTTTTTTATCTAGCCACATATAGCAAATATCGACAAAGCGCTTTCGTAGTAAGTAGCATGAAAATAAAAAAGAAATAAAGCAAAAACCCAAAAACAGAATTCAACTCAAGATAACTTCCGCAAAAGGACATCATCGAATCGTAAGAGGAAATGAAAAATGCTTCCTTTAAAATAGCCAAAAAAAGAGATAGAAAAAAAATAAAATGAATCAAACTTGAAAAAAACATACTAATATTTGGCATCACTGCAAATGCGAATTGAAAGAGTGCTCTGGAAAAAAGTTGCCATATTTTGTAAGCATTTTTTTTTTGCCGGTCTAAATGTGCTTCCTTGCCTTCGCGCATTTCGTTCCATAACTTGCGGCTAGACATAAAATATAATCGAAAATACAAAATGAAACAGGATTAGCAAGCCAACACATACGAAGCAAAAAAAAACAATGACGCACACACATACAAACTCACTCGCACACATGCTGATGCGTTGATGTAAGCGTTGCAATGTTGCCTGGCAGCATTTAAAAAATCTTGACATTTTCTCTGTTTGTTTGTCATTTCGTATTTGTATGCTTAAATGTACATATGTATGTATGTATGTATGTTTAATGATATTTGTATCATTCATCATCTGTGGTTTGATTGTATTGCTGATGCTGATGCTTTGTATTTGTATATTTTGTAATTTTTGTTATGCCAACTCTTTGCATACTTTGTAAACTTCGCACTCTCGATATGTGTGGGTTTTTCTTTAAAAATATGTAAATAGCATAACGTTATCTGTGTATTGTTAACAAGTTGTTTTTGTGTTCTTTGCTGTCGAACAGCAGGATACTTTGTTGCATGCGACAAAATTTTTTCAATTTCTTTTTTGAAATATATTTGAATTTTTATTATTTATTTGTTATGGGGAGTCGGGTCAAGAAGTCATTGGAACACAAAAGAAAATACAGTATTTTGCACTGATTAAGCTTTCCTTTTTCTTGCAAGCTTAAAATCTATTGAGCTTTCAAAATTCAGCTAACGTGTCATAAAATTTCTTCAAGATAATGTATATGATACATATATATGTTAATGCTTTTAAAAAATAAAGGAATAGACTTGAGTAAGAAAAGCCTACATAACTAATATACTTCCAGAAATTTGTTCAAAATTTAGGAAAAAAAATCGATTGTTATTGCCTTTTGTACACACGAATTCAAAACAATAAAAACAACCAAAGTGATCTTCACTCGTTTTTAAAACTTTAAGAAGAAATAAAGTATCGATCAACAAAAAAATAAAAAAAAAAATAATTAACTTAAATGACCATACAAATAATAGAGTAACCAGTAAATAAAAGAGTTACACTCCTTCTCAACGGTATGCGAAAAACAGACGATCTTAGCGCCTTATGGTATAGTAAGGCTAGAACATCATCGGGCATGAAATTTCAAAAGAAAGGGCATAGAGCAGAATCCAAAAGGACTCCGCTGGAAATATTAAACAACATCAAACCTTCTTTTGAGTTGAAAAAAAAAATTGGCCATTTTAGCCCTTAAAAGGACTTTGACTTATGATCAATTGTGTTGTGTGTGTTATTAAATGTTAGCACACAATTGACCGAGAACTGGACCTACATGTTTTATGCTGCCTCCGAACGGCTAAAATTCATGTTCTCAAGAAGCTTCACATGGCATTTTTTACTTTTGAGGTTTGTCATTGTCTGCAGAGAGGTGATGGCTGAACAGAAACATATATTGAAAAAAATGTTTGCCCGAGGTGAGAATTGAACTCGAAATTTTGGTATGAGTACTAATTTCAGAATCTTCCAGAGTGCTGGAAATATACCCATTAGCATGCACAAACGCAAGCGAGTATAGAAATAATAATGATGAAAAATGTAAGAAAAGCTTCTATATAAAGCTTTAAGTATCAATTATTAAACTTTATTGAAACTTTAAAAAAAATCTTTTATATTATATTAAAGTAAACACCCAAAGCTGATAAAAACCATCTCTTAATAGCTCTACAAGCATGAGAGTATGTAAAATAAAACCACGGAACTGTTGCCTCACATAAATTTTCACAGCATCAACAGTTTGCATGTGTGTGTGTGTGTGTGCTTTTGAATTACCCAATAATTGGGCTGCAATGAATGTGACCATATTTGACCCATTTAAAATGTGATTTTAATACTTTGATTTTCACTACGAAAAATATAAAACCTCGATAGCACACACAAATGCACTCACGTATGCATGACTCTGCTTATTGGAAACTGAGCATGTATGTGCATGAGTGCCATACATGTGTTTGTATGTGTCGATATTTATAGCCGTTATACAAACTTTATGTTAATCGGTGAGCGTTTGTGGCATCAAGTGAGCAACAACATGCAGCACACAGCAGCAGCAGCACTAGTAATGACGGCAACAAAATCAACAAAAATAACATTAAATAAGCGAACTGTAAGTGCTGAAAACTGTGATGCACTGTGGTATGATACATACGCATTCAGTAAGTATTAAGTATTAAGTATTAAGTATTAAGTATTAAGTATTAAGTATTAAGTATTAAGTATTAAGTATTAAGTATTAAGTATTAAGTATTAAGTATTAAGTATTAAGTATTAAGTATTAAGTATTAAGTATTAAGTATTAAGTATTAAGTATTAAGTATTAAGTATTAAGTATTAAGTATTAAGTATTAAGTATTAAGTATTAAGTATTAAGTATTAAGTATTAAGTATTAAGTATTAAGTATTAAGTATTAAGTATTAAGTATTAAGTATTAAGTATTAAGTATTAAGTATTAAGTATTAAGTATTAAGTATTAAGTATTAAGTATTAAGTATTAAGTATTAAGTATTAAGTATTAAGTATTAAGTATTAAGTATTAAGTATTAAGTATTAAGTATAAAGTATTAAGTATTAAGTATTAAGTATTAAGTATTAAGTATTAAGTATTAAGTATTAAGTATTAAGTATAAAGTATTAAGTATTAAGTATTAAGTATTAAGTATTAAGTATTAAGTATTAAGTATTAAGTATTAAGTATTAAGTATTAAGTATTAAGTATTAAGTATTAAGTATTAAGTATTAAGTATTAAGTATTAAGTATTAAGTATTAAGTATTAAGTATTAAGTATTAAGTATTAAGTATTAAGTATTAAGTATTAAGTATTAAGTATTAAGTATTAAGTATTAAGTATTAAGTATTAAGTATTAAGTATTAAGTATTAAGTATTAAGTATTAAGTATTAAGTATTAAGTATTAAGTATTAAGTATTAAGTATTAAGTATTAAGTATTAAGTATTAAGTATTAAGTATTAAGTATTAAGTATTAAGTATTAAGTATTAAGTATTAAGTATTAAGTATTAAGTATTAAGTATTAAGTATTAAGTATTAAGTATTAAGTATTAAGTATTAAGTATTAAGTATTAAGTATTAAGTATTAAGTATTAAGTATTAAGTATTAAGTATTAAGTATTAAGTATTAAGTATTAAGTATTAAGTATTAAGTATTAAGTATTAAGTATTAAGTATTAAGTATTAAGTATTAAGTATTAAGTATTAAGTATTAAGTATTAAGTATTAAGTATTAAGTATTAAGTATTAAGTATTAAGTATTAAGTATTAAGTATTAAGTATTAAGTATTAAGTATTAAGTATTAAGTATTAAGTATTAAGTATTAAGTATTAAGTATTAAGTATTAAGTATTAAGTATTAAGTATTAAGTATTAAGTATTAAGTATTAAGTATTAAGTATTAAGTATTAAGTATTAAGTATTAAGTATTAAGTATTAAGTATTAAGTATTAAGTATTAAGTATTAAGTATTAAGTATTAAGTATTAAGTATTAAGTATTAAGTATTAAGTATTAAGTATTAAGTATTAAGTATTAAGTATTAAGTATTAAGTATTAAGTATTAAGTATTAAGTATTAAGTATTAAGTATTAAGTATTAAGTATTAAGTATTAAGTATTAAGTATTAAGTATTAAGTATTAAGTATTAAGTATTAAGTATTAAGTATTAAGTATTAAGTATTAAGTATTAAGTATTAAGTATTAAGTATTAAGTATTAAGTATTAAGTATTAAGTATTAAGTATTAAGTATTAAGTATTAAGTATTAAGTATTAAGTATTAAGTATTAAGTATTAAGTATTAAGTATTAAGTATTAAGTATTAAGTATTAAGTATTAAGTATTAAGTATTAAGTATTAAGTATTAAGTATTAAGTATTAAGTATTAAGTATTAAGTATTAAGTATTAAGTATTAAGTATTAAGTATTAAGTATTAAGTATTAAGTATTAAGTATTAAGTATTAAGTATTAAGTATTAAGTATTAAGTATTAAGTATTAAGTATTAAGTATTAAGTATTAAGTATTAAGTATTAAGTATTAAGTATTAAGTATTAAGTATTAAGTATTAAGTATTAAGTATTAAGTATTAAGTATTAAGTATTAAGTATTAAGTATTAAGTATTAAGTATTAAGTATTAAGTATTAAGTATTAAGTATTAAGTATTAAGTATTAAGTATTAAGTATTAAGTATTAAGTATTAAGTATTAAGTATTAAGTATTAAGTATTAAGTATTAAGTATTAAGTATTAAGTATTAAGTATTAAGTATTAAGTATTAAGTATTAAGTATTAAGTATTAAGTATTAAGTATTAAGTATTAAGTATTAAGTATTAAGTATTAAGTATTAAGTATTAAGTATTAAGTATTAAGTATTAAGTATTAAGTATTAAGTATTAAGTATTAAGTATTAAGTATTAAGTATTAAGTATTAAGTATTAAGTATTAAGTATTAAGTATTAAGTATTAAGTATTAAGTATTAAGTATTAAGTATTAAGTATTAAGTATTAAGTATTAAGTATTAAGTATTAAGTATTAAGTATTAAGTATTAAGTATTAAGTATTAAGTATTAAGTATTAAGTATTAAGTATTAAGTATTAAGTATTAAGTATTAAGTATTAAGTATTAAGTATTAAGTATTAAGTATTAAGTATTAAGTATTAAGTATTAAGTATTAAGTATTAAGTATTAAGTATTAAGTATTAAGTATTAAGTATTAAGTATTAAGTATTAAGTATTAAGTATTAAGTATTAAGTATTAAGTATTAAGTATTAAGTATTAAGTATTAAGTATTAAGTATTAAGTATTAAGTATTAAGTATTAAGTATTAAGTATTAAGTATTAAGTATTAAGTATTAAGTATTAAGTATTAAGTATTAAGTATTAAGTATTAAGTATTAAGTATTAAGTATTAAGTATTAAGTATTAAGTATTAAGTATTAAGTATTAAGTATTAAGTATTAAGTATTAAGTATTAAGTATTAAGTATTAAGTATTAAGTATTAAGTATTAAGTATTAAGTATTAAGTATTAAGTATTAAGTATTAAGTATTAAGTATTAAGTATTAAGTATTAAGTATTAAGTATTAAGTATTAAGTATTAAGTATTAAGTATTAAGTATTAAGTATTAAGTATTAAGTATTAAGTATTAAGTATTAAGTATTAAGTATTAAGTATTAAGTATTAAGTATTAAGTATTAAGTATTAAGTATTAAGTATTAAGTATTAAGTATTAAGTATTAAGTATTAAGTATTAAGTATTAAGTATTAAGTATTAAGTATTAAGTATTAAGTATTAAGTATTAAGTATTAAGTATTAAGTATTAAGTATTAAGTATTAAGTATTAAGTATTAAGTATTAAGTATTAAGTATTAAGTATTAAGTATTAAGTATTAAGTATTAAGTATTAAGTATTAAGTATTAAGTATTAAGTATTAAGTATTAAGTATTAAGTATTAAGTATTAAGTATTAAGTATTAAGTATTAAGTATTAAGTATTAAGTATTAAGTATTAAGTATTAAGTATTAAGTATTAAGTATTAAGTATTAAGTATTAAGTATTAAGTATTAAGTATTAAGTATTAAGTATTAAGTATTAAGTATTAAGTATTAAGTATTAAGTATTAAGTATTAAGTATTAAGTATTAAGTATTAAGTATTAAGTATTAAGTATTAAGTATTAAGTATTAAGTATTAAGTATTAAGTATTAAGTATTAAGTATTAAGTATTAAGTATTAAGTATTAAGTATTAAGTATTAAGTATTAAGTATTAAGTATTAAGTATTAAGTATTAAGTATTAAGTATTAAGTATTAAGTATTAAGTATTAAGTATTAAGTATTAAGTATTAAGTATTAAGTATTAAGTATTAAGTATTAAGTATTAAGTATTAAGTATTAAGTATTAAGTATTAAGTATTAAGTATTAAGTATTAAGTATTAAGTATTAAGTATTAAGTATTAAGTATTAAGTATTAAGTATTAAGTATTAAGTATTAAGTATTAAGTATTAAGTATTAAGTATTAAGTATTAAGTATTAAGTATTAAGTATTAAGTATTAAGTATTAAGTATTAAGTATTAAGTATTAAGTATTAAGTATTAAGTATTAAGTATTAAGTATTAAGTATTAAGTATTAAGTATTAAGTATTAAGTATTAAGTATTAAGTATTAAGTATTAAGTATTAAGTATTAAGTATTAAGTATTAAGTATTAAGTATTAAGTATTAAGTATTAAGTATTAAGTATTAAGTATTAAGTATTAAGTATTAAGTATTAAGTATTAAGTATTAAGTATTAAGTATTAAGTATTAAGTATTAAGTATTAAGTATTAAGTATTAAGTATTAAGTATTAAGTATTAAGTATTAAGTATTAAGTATTAAGTATTAAGTATTAAGTATTAAGTATTAAGTATTAAGTATTAAGTATTAAGTATTAAGTATTAAGTATTAAGTATTAAGTATTAAGTATTAAGTATTAAGTATTAAGTATTAAGTATTAAGTATTAAGTATTAAGTATTAAGTATTAAGTATTAAGTATTAAGTATTAAGTATTAAGTATTAAGTATTAAGTATTAAGTATTAAGTATTAAGTATTAAGTATTAAGTATTAAGTATTAAGTATTAAGTATTAAGTATTAAGTATTAAGTATTAAGTATTAAGTATTAAGTATTAAGTATTAAGTATTAAGTATTAAGTATTAAGTATTAAGTATTAAGTATTAAGTATTAAGTATTAAGTATTAAGTATTAAGTATTAAGTATTAAGTATTAAGTATTAAGTATTAAGTATTAAGTATTAAGTATTAAGTATTAAGTATTAAGTATTAAGTATTAAGTATTAAGTATTAAGTATTAAGTATTAAGTATTAAGTATTAAGTATTAAGTATTAAGTATTAAGTATTAAGTATTAAGTATTAAGTATTAAGTATTAAGTATTAAGTATTAAGTATTAAGTATTAAGTATTAAGTATTAAGTATTAAGTATTAAGTATTAAGTATTAAGTATTAAGTATTAAGTATTAAGTATTAAGTATTAAGTATTAAGTATTAAGTATTAAGTATTAAGTATTAAGTATTAAGTATTAAGTATTAAGTATTAAGTATTAAGTATTAAGTATTAAGTATTAAGTATTAAGTATTAAGTATTAAGTATTAAGTATTAAGTATTAAGTATTAAGTATTAAGTATTAAGTATTAAGTATTAAGTATTAAGTATTAAGTATTAAGTATTAAGTATTAAGTATTAAGTATTAAGTATTAAGTATTAAGTATTAAGTATTAAGTATTAAGTATTAAGTATTAAGTATTAAGTATTAAGTATTAAGTATTAAGTATTAAGTATTAAGTATTAAGTATTAAGTATTAAGTATTAAGTATTAAGTATTAAGTATTAAGTATTAAGTATTAAGTATTAAGTATTAAGTATTAAGTATTAAGTATTAAGTATTAAGTATTAAGTATTAAGTATTAAGTATTAAGTATTAAGTATTAAGTATTAAGTATTAAGTATTAAGTATTAAGTATTAAGTATTAAGTATTAAGTATTAAGTATTAAGTATTAAGTATTAAGTATTAAGTATTAAGTATTAAGTATTAAGTATTAAGTATTAAGTATTAAGTATTAAGTATTAAGTATTAAGTATTAAGTATTAAGTATTAAGTATTAAGTATTAAGTATTAAGTATTAAGTATTAAGTATTAAGTATTAAGTATTAAGTATTAAGTATTAAGTATTAAGTATTAAGTATTAAGTATTAAGTATTAAGTATTAAGTATTAAGTATTAAGTATTAAGTATTAAGTATTAAGTATTAAGTATTAAGTATTAAGTATTAAGTATTAAGTATTAAGTATTAAGTATTAAGTATTAAGTATTAAGTATTAAGTATTAAGTATTAAGTATTAAGTATTAAGTATTAAGTATTAAGTATTAAGTATTAAGTATTAAGTATTAAGTATTAAGTATTAAGTATTAAGTATTAAGTATTAAGTATTAAGTATTAAGTATTAAGTATTAAGTATTAAGTATTAAGTATTAAGTATTAAGTATTAAGTATTAAGTATTAAGTATTAAGTATTAAGTATTAAGTATTAAGTATTAAGTATTAAGTATTAAGTATTAAGTATTAAGTATTAAGTATTAAGTATTAAGTATTAAGTATTAAGTATTAAGTATTAAGTATTAAGTATTAAGTATTAAGTATTAAGTATTAAGTATTAAGTATTAAGTATTAAGTATTAAGTATTAAGTATTAAGTATTAAGTATTAAGTATTAAGTATTAAGTATTAAGTATTAAGTATTAAGTATTAAGTATTAAGTATTAAGTATTAAGTATTAAGTATTAAGTATTAAGTATTAAGTATTAAGTATTAAGTATTAAGTATTAAGTATTAAGTATTAAGTATTAAGTATTAAGTATTAAGTATTAAGTATTAAGTATTAAGTATTAAGTATTAAGTATTAAGTATTAAGTATTAAGTATTAAGTATTAAGTATTAAGTATTAAGTATTAAGTATTAAGTATTAAGTATTAAGTATTAAGTATTAAGTATTAAGTATTAAGTATTAAGTATTAAGTATTAAGTATTAAGTATTAAGTATTAAGTATTAAGTATTAAGTATTAAGTATTAAGTATTAAGTATTAAGTATTAAGTATTAAGTATTAAGTATTAAGTATTAAGTATTAAGTATTAAGTATTAAGTATTAAGTATTAAGTATTAAGTATTAAGTATTAAGTATTAAGTATTAAGTATTAAGTATTAAGTATTAAGTATTAAGTATTAAGTATTAAGTATTAAGTATTAAGTATTAAGTATTAAGTATTAAGTATTAAGTATTAAGTATTAAGTATTAAGTATTAAGTATTAAGTATTAAGTATTAAGTATTAAGTATTAAGTATTAAGTATTAAGTATTAAGTATTAAGTATTAAGTATTAAGTATTAAGTATTAAGTATTAAGTATTAAGTATTAAGTATTAAGTATTAAGTATTAAGTATTAAGTATTAAGTATTAAGTATTAAGTATTAAGTATTAAGTATTAAGTATTAAGTATTAAGTATTAAGTATTAAGTATTAAGTATTAAGTATTAAGTATTAAGTATTAAGTATTAAGTATTAAGTATTAAGTATTAAGTATTAAGTATTAAGTATTAAGTATTAAGTATTAAGTATTAAGTATTAAGTATTAAGTATTAAGTATTAAGTATTAAGTATTAAGTATTAAGTATTAAGTATTAAGTATTAAGTATTAAGTATTAAGTATTAAGTATTAAGTATTAAGTATTAAGTATTAAGTATTAAGTATTAAGTATTAAGTATTAAGTATTAAGTATTAAGTATTAAGTATTAAGTATTAAGTATTAAGTATTAAGTATTAAGTATTAAGTATTAAGTATTAAGTATTAAGTATTAAGTATTAAGTATTAAGTATTAAGTATTAAGTATTAAGTATTAAGTATTAAGTATTAAGTATTAAGTATTAAGTATTAAGTATTAAGTATTAAGTATTAAGTATTAAGTATTAAGTATTAAGTATTAAGTATTAAGTATTAAGTATTAAGTATTAAGTATTAAGTATTAAGTATTAAGTATTAAGTATTAAGTATTAAGTATTAAGTATTAAGTATTAAGTATTAAGTATTAAGTATTAAGTATTAAGTATTAAGTATTAAGTATTAAGTATTAAGTATTAAGTATTAAGTATTAAGTATTAAGTATTAAGTATTAAGTATTAAGTATTAAGTATTAAGTATTAAGTATTAAGTATTAAGTATTAAGTATTAAGTATTAAGTATTAAGTATTAAGTATTAAGTATTAAGTATTAAGTATTAAGTATTAAGTATTAAGTATTAAGTATTAAGTATTAAGTATTAAGTATTAAGTATTAAGTATTAAGTATTAAGTATTAAGTATTAAGAATTAAGTATTAAGTATTAAGTATTAAGTATTAAGTATTAAGTATTAAGTATTAAGTATTAAGTATTAAGTATTAAGTATTAAGTATTAAGTATTAAGTATTAAGTATTAAGTATTAAGTATTAAGTATTAGTATTAAGTATTAAGTATTAAGTATTAAGTATTAAGTATTAAGTATTAAGTATTAAGTATTAAGTATTAAGTATTAAGTATTAAGTATTAAGTATTAAGTATTAAGTATTAAGTATTAAGTATTAAGTATTAAGTATTAAGTATTAAGTATTAAGTATTAAGTATTAAGTATTAAGTATAAGTATTAAGTATTAAGTATTAAGTATTAAGTATTAAGTATTAAGTATTAAGTATTAAGTATTAAGTATTAAGTATTAAGTATTAAGTATTAAGTATTAAGTATTAAGTATTAAGTATTAAGTATTAAGTATTAAGTATTAAGTATTAAGTATTAAGTATTAAGTATTAAGTATTAAGTATTAAGTATTAAGTATTAAGTATTAAGTATTAAGTATTAAGTATTAAGTATTAAGTATTAAGTATTAAGTATTAAGTATTAAGTATTAAGTATTAAGTATTAAGTATTAAGTATTAAGTATTAAGTATTAAGTATTAAGTATTAAGTATTAAGTATTAAGTATTAAGTATTAAGTATTAAGTATTAAGTATTAAGTATTAAGTATTAAGTATTAAGTATTAAGTATTAAGTATTAAGTATTAAGTATTAAGTATTAAGTATTAAGTATTAAGTATTAAGTATTAAGTATTAAGTATTAAGTATTAAGTATTAAGTATTAAGTATTAAGTATTAAGTATTAAGTATTAAGTATTAAGTATTAAGTATTAAGTATTAAGTATTAAGTATTAAGTATTAAGTATTAAGTATTAAGTATTAAGTATTAAGTATTAAGTATTAAGTATTAAGTATTAAGTATTAAGTATTAAGTATTAAGTATTAAGTATTAAGTATTAAGTATTAAGTATTAAGTATTAAGTATTAAGTATTAAGTATTAAGTATTAAGTATTAAGTATTAAGTATTAAGTATTAAGTATTAAGTATTAAGTATTAAGTATTAAGTATTAAGTATTAAGTATTAAGTATTAAGTATTAAGTATTAAGTATTAAGTATTAAGTATTAAGTATTAAGTATTAAGTATTAAGTATTAAGTATTAAGTATTAAGTATTAAGTATTAAGTATTAAGTATTAAGTATTAAGTATTAAGTATTAAGTATTAAGTATTAAGTATTAAGTATTAAGTATTAAGTATTAAGTATTAAGTATTAAGTATTAAGTATTAAGTATTAAGTATTAAGTATTAAGTATTAAGTATTAAGTATTAAGTATTAAGTATTAAGTATTAAGTATTAAGTATTAAGTATTAAGTATTAAGTATTAAGTATTAAGTATTAAGTATTAAGTATTAAGTATTAAGTATTAAGTATTAAGTATTAAGTATTAAGTATTAAGTATTAAGTATTAAGTATTAAGTATTAAGTATTAAGTATTAAGATTAAGTATTAAGTATTAAGTATTAAGTATTAAGTATTAAGTATTAAGTATTAAGTATTAAGTATTAAGTATTAAGTATTAAGTATTAAGTATTAAGTATTAAGTATTAAGTATTAAGTATTAAGTATTAAGTATTAAGTATTAAGTATTAAGTATTAAGTATTAAGTATTAAGTATTAAGTATTAAGTATTAAGTATTAAGTATTAAGTATTAAGTATTAAGTATTAAGTATTAAGTATTAAGTATTAAGTATTAAGTATTAAGTATTAAGTATTAAGTATTAAGTATTAAGTATTAAGTATTAAGTATTAAGTATTAAGTATTAAGTATTAAGTATTAAGTATTAAGTATTAAGTATTAAGTATTAAGTATTAAGTATTAAGTATTAAGTATTAAGTATTAAGTATTAAGTATTAAGTATTAAGTATTAAGTATTAAGTATTAAGTATTAAGTATTAAGTATTAAGTATTAAGTATTAAGTATTAAGTATTAAGTATTAAGTATTAAGTATTAAGTATTAAGTATTAAGTATTAAGTATTAAGTATTAAGTATTAAGTATTAAGTATTAAGTATTAAGTATTAAGTATTAAGTATTAAGTATTAAGTATTAAGTATTAAGTATTAAGTATTTAAGTATTAAGTATTAAGTATTAAGTATTAAGTATTAAGTATTAAGTATTAAGTATTAAGTATTAAGTATTAAGTATTAAGTATTAAGTAATTAGTATTAAGTATTAAGTATTAAGTATTAAGTATTAAGTATTAAGTATTTAGTATTAAGTTTTAGTATTAAGTATTAAGTATTAAGTATTAAGTATTAAGTATTAAGTATTAAGTATTATTAAGTATTAAGAATGATTTTTTTAGAAAAATCTTTATTTTTAACAAATTTTCAATCAAATGTTTAAAAACAGTAGGTAATAAATTTCACACGTTCAATAATATTTCACTGCGAAAATATAACTTCACCGCATTGTACACACATACACACAAGAGCTGATGTGGGAACAAAACAAAAAATAAAAAAAATATCGACTACCAACGACATTTTAAAACCAATGAACTTGTTCACTTTCCGTTCATTTGCAGTGCAATAAAAATCCCGTTTTAACGGTTTAATAATCCGATTAAGTTGGATAAATTCCACAGAGTTGAGCCTATGTAAGGGTCCCAAACATGTAAACAGAAAAGCGCAAGTAAACACAAGCACACTAACACATACACACACTCATGCACAGATGAACGCGTTTTGTATGCGCCGCCATGTTGTGCAACGAGCGGAAGCGAAATGCGCGCGCGTGGTTTTCATAAAAATACACAACGGTGGTGATGTTGATAATGATGATGGTGACGATGGTGATGACAGGTTCTCCAAAATGACTGCGTATGTGTTGGAGAAGAGTTGAGAGCAACAAGGAGGAACTGGCTTTTGATGAGCAAGAAAAACTTGGAAAGTGTGAATGTATGCGTGTTGAGTCGATGTCCCTAGAAGGCGTCAAAAACAAACAACCACAAATGAAAACAAACATGTTTCGTATTTGTTGTTATTGTTCCTGCTTGTATAGGTTTTGTTTTGTTTTTTGTTGTGGTGTGGCAGACTGCTTGTTTAATTGAAACAACAGCAAGAGCCACATATTTATAACAGCAACCACCACAACAACAAACATAATAGCAACAAAAAGAATAGCAAAAAAATTAAGTCAGTTCTTTGCTGAAACATTTCAATGATTTCCCCGGTTGGTATTTTTGTATCACTTTTATTCTTGCAATAAAGAAAACCGAAAGGAGTTCCATTCGATTTGCAAAAATAAAATAAATATGAATAAATAAATATTGTACAAATATGAGTGTGTCTCATGTGTATGTTTGCATGTGTTTTTGTGGTTATGTGCTTAAAAATTTATGCACTCGATTTTATGCCAACCGCAAGAATTTTGGCCAAATCCATTTTTGCATTTTTGGTTTTTATTTTTATCAAGCTTGCATTTCCGTTTCCTGTGAATGTGTGTGTGCGTATGCGTGTGTATGTGGCACAGCTCAACGCTATGCTGAGTGATTGTAAAGCGATTTAATATTGTTGTTGCTGTTACTGGTAACACTTGCATAACCTGCTACCGACACTTGATGTTACTATCAAAATGTAGCGCTCAACCAAAGAGCGGAAATAATGCATCGTATACTGCAGCTACAACCACGATGTTCAATATAGTTGTGTGGAACTTTTGCAGCAGCGTCATTCTATTATCAAAATTACTATTTCAGTCATTTAAAAAGAAAAAATTGTACCATAGTGCTTTAATTTTAATATGATATTTACTTTAAGACGCTTTTACATCACCATCACTATTACTATCACTATCACTATCACTATCACTATCACTATCACTATCACTATCACTATCACTATCACTATCACTATCACTATCACTATCACTATCACTATCACTATCACTATCACTATCACTATCACTATCACTATCACTATCACTATCACTATCACTATCACTATCACTATCACTATCACTATCACTATCACTATCACTATCACTATCACTATCACTATCACTATCACTATCACTATCACTATCACTATCACTATCATTATCACTATCACTATCACTATCACTATCACTATAACTATCACTATCACTATCACTATCACTATCACTATCACTATCACTATCACTATCACTATCACTATCACTATCACTATCACTATCACTATCACTATCACTATCACTATCACTATCACTATCACTATCACTATCACTATCACTATCACTATCACTATCACTATCACTATCACTATCACTATCACTATCACTATCACTATCACTATCACTATCACTATCACTATCACTATCACTATCACTATCACTATCACTATCACTATCACTATCACGATCACTATCACTATCACTATCACTATCACTATCACTATCACTATCACTATCACGATCACTATCACGATCACGATCACTATCACTATCACTATCACTATCACTATCACTATCACTATCACTATCACTATCACTATCACTATCACTATCACTATCACTATCACTATCACTATCACTATCACTATCACTATCACTATCACTATCACTATCACTGTCACTATCACTATCACTATCACTATCACTATCACTATCACTATCACTATCACTATCACTATCACTATCACTATCACTATCACTATCACTATCACTATCACTATCACTATCACTATCACTATCACTATCACTATCACTATCACTATCACTATCACTATCACTATCACTATCACTATCACTATCACTATCACTATCACTATCACTATCACTATCACTATCACTATCACTATCACTATCACTATCACTATCACTATCACTATCACTATCACTATCACTATCACTATCACTATCACTATCACTATCACTATCACTATCACTATCACTATCACTATCACTATCACTATCACTATCACTATCACTATCACTATCACTATCACTATCACTATCACTATCACTATCACTATCACTATCACTATCACTATCACTATCACTATCACTATCACTATCACTATCACTATCACTATCACTATCACTATCACTATCACTATCACTATCACTATCACTATCACTATCACTATCACTATCACTATCACTATCACTATCACTATCACTATCACTATCACTATCACTATCACTATCACTATCACTATCACTATCACTATCACTATCACGATCACTATCACTATCACGATCACTATCACTATCACTATCACTATCACTATCACTATCACTATCACTATCACTATCACTATCACTATCACTATCACTATCACTATCACTATCACTATCACTATCACTATCACTATCACTATCACTATCACTATCACTATCACTATCACTATCACTATCACTATCACTATCACTATCACTATCACTATCACTATCACTATCACTATCACTATCACTATCACTATCACTATCACTATCACTATCACTATCACTATCACTATCACTATCACTATCACTATCACTATCACTATCACTATCACTATCACTATCACTATCACTATCACTATCACTATCACTATCACTATCACTATCACTATCACTATCACTATCACTATCACTATCACTATCACTATCACTATCACTATCACTATCACTATCACTATCACTATCACTATCACTATCACTATCACTATCACTATCACTATCACTATCACTATCACTATCACTATCACTATCACTATCACTATCACTATCACTATCACTATCACTATCACTATCACTATCACTATCACTATCACTATCACTATCACTATCACTATCACTATCACTATCACTATCACTATCACTATCACTATCACTATCACTATCACTATCACTATCACTATCACTATCACTATCACTATCACTATCACTATCACTATCACTATCACTATCACTATCACTATCACTATCACTATCACTATCACTATCACTATCACTATCACTATCACTATCACTATCACTATCACTATCACTATCACTATCACTATCACTATCATCACTATCACTATCACTATCACTATCACTATCACTATCACTATCACTATCACTATCACTATCACTATCACTATCACTATCACTATCACTATCACTATCACTATCACTATCACTATCACTATCACTATCACTATCACTATCACTATCACTATCACTATCACTATCACTATCACTATCACTATCACTATCACTATCACTATCACTATCACTATCACTATCACTATCACTATCACTATCACTATCACTATCACTATCACTATCACTATCACTATCACTATCACTATCACTATCACTATCACTATCACTATCACTATCACTATCACTATCACTATCACTATCACTATCACTATCACTATCAATATCACTATCACTATCACTATCACTATCACTATCACTATCACTATCACTATCACTATCACTATCACTATCACTATCACTATCACTATCACTATTACTATCACTATCACTATCACTATCACTATCACTATCACTATCACTATCACTATCACTATCACTATCACTATCACTATCACTATCACTATCATATCACTATCACTATCACTATCACTATCACTATCACTATCACTATCACTATCACTATCACTATCACTATCACTATCACTATCACTATCACTATCACTATCACTATCACTATCACTATCACTATCACTATCACTATCACTATCACTATCACTATCACTATCACTATCACTCATATTCCTACCACATATTCCTATTTGGAGAGCTTGCATTTTTTTTAAAAGGACTTAACCAATATGCTCAGTATATGTCAGCGTCATCTTTGGCTGACTGGTATTTTTTCTCGTATATGTATTTTATGTTTATATAGATGTGTGTGTGTGTCGTCTGTCAAACTTATAAAGCACCCCATCCAACTACGCCACCCACTTATGTGGTAACGACACTTGGCATCAATTTTCCTACATTGGCAAATTCTGCAAAGTGATAAGGATGCGAAAAAAAAAATATATAAATTCAGAGAAAAATTTATAAGAATACCATGAGTAAAAGGAGCATACAATGAAATGCGAGACATATGGACAGACACAAAAACGCAGAGTTAGCAAAATTTATACGCTGGGGGAAGCTACAAGTTAAATAGACATCGATAGCTTAACAGTAGTTGTGAAAACTACACTGAGAGAAGGCCAACAGCAAGAAGTAGTATGAGATAAATGTGGAACAGTTAAAATTAAAGAAAAATCGATAATGAGATAAAAATTTTTCTAGTGTTCATATGAATTTTATGTTTTCATATATCTTACTCAATAAAATGAGTTTTTAGTTCATGTTTTCAAATAAAAATTTTTTCATTTCTTTCACTGCATATTTTCTTAACCATACCATACGGAACCGAACTCACTCTGCTGATGGCTCAAATGTTTGCAAATTGATGGTGAAAATGTCAAACTGATTTAAAAAAAATTGAGACATTGTATGCGTGTATAAAGTGGTGGCTGTCCACATATGTGTGTGCAGTTATCTATTCGTTTGTATGTGTGTGAAACATAGCGCCAGATTAATATTGATAGAATATCAGCTGCTTAAGCATGTGCTTCAAGTTGACAGTGACAGGTTGTGTCTATGTATTGATGAAAGTGTGACGTTACGTTGCGTTACGTAGCGTGCAAATGTGTGTATGTGTGTTAGAGCTGGTGTCAAGTTATTATTCTGCAATGGCAAGGATAAGCATAACGCGTCTGAGACTGAATTAATCAAAAATGTGCTCAATGCACACAATGTGCACAAAAAAAAAAAAGGGAAACAACAAACTACAATTTCTGGTAGTGGGGTAAAGAGTAAAGTTATTTTTTTATTAAATTTAAATATTTATACTATTTTTATAAAGAAATAAACAACTAGCTGAATTATTTATTCGAAATAATTTGGAAGCTAAAAATTCCTAACATTAAAAATAAAGGAAATACACTTAAATATTTGAAAAAAAACAAGGTTTCAAATTTGCACCATTTAATATTTTTGGAATCAACCCAAGGACACGCAAGTTGCTATCACTTGTATTAAAGCTACGGTAATGATCTCCATGAATCGCATTCATGGGTTAAAAAAATGTGAACACGAATCATTCATAATTTTTGTGTCATAATATTCATGTACAAATACGAGAAGAACAAGAAAAGTTCATGAGATAAGTGACAAAAATGCATGAATCTCATATTCATATACAATTAAAATGTTAACTGAACAAATTCAAGGGCAACAAGAATTGTTCATAATGATTAATTTATAAGAACAATGGAAGCGTAAAAAGAACTGTTAAGCTGGGTTAAAGTATTTTTTGGATAATTTTAATAAACTGCACGAAATAATTTCGCTTTGTATTATAAGTTAGGCATTGACTCCTTAGGCTTCCTGGAGTTTTATTAAAACTAGTATCGCCTGGGGTCGAAATTCGACCAATTTATTGATTGCCTATTTATAATTACTAGTATTGCCTGGGGTCGAAATTCGACCAATTTATTGATTGCCTAGTTATAATTATATGCGAGATGGTTCAAATAAGTTCGAGACAATAACTCTTATTTGATTGGAGATATACAGCTATTTTCTTCAAAAAAATTATTTTTTTCTTATTATTATTTTTTTCAAAAACAGAAAAACAACATTTTAAAAAAATTCAATTTTGTCAAAGAAATCATAGGGGGAAGCCTTGATTGAATTTAGTGTCAAGACAAAATAAATTCACCTTAAATCCGGCATTGATTTTGAAAGAAAATCAAAAATGCAATTTTGAGTTTTTTGTTTTTTTACAACAAAAATCATTTTTAACCCATATTTTAAGAATAAATCAAATTTAATGGTCTTTTTTTAAAAGGAATAATTTCAATATAAACAAACAAAAAACGGTATTATTTTAAAAAGTTGTTTAAGTTAACTGATAAGACTTAAATACAAAAAAAAAAATAAATAAAATCTATTCACAGATGGCGGAGATATTGGTTACCCAATTTAGAACATTCAATTTGAGACAGTTTTTTTCTCTCTCTTGGCATTTGGTTGAAACACACGCTAAATAACTAACGACAATATTAAAAAAATTCATTAAAAATACTTTTGGTAAGACCTTTGCTGTAATTTTTATCACATTTAAAAGAAAATTTAACAAATTTTCAGGAAAAAAAAGGAAAATTGAAAAACCGTTTAAATTCGATTAAGATATTGACATGGAAATTTAAATTTTTGAATTCAAAATACATGTTTTTACAAATTTTACAATTGACGAATGGATAAAACTAAATTTTTTTAAAAATTTGTTACTTTTACAAAAAACTCAAATTCGATCAACTCAAAAGCTCTTCTCCAACTAAATTTCATATCAATCAAAGAGCAGATTTTTTTCTCAAAAAATGTAATTTCTCTCTTAGAAGGTTTGGAACCCCCTCTATCAGATGTATCATTTATATATACATTCTGCACATCTGGGCAACAAAACCTTTCGAATGATATAATTTGCATTTATTTTGAGTTCTAAATAATACCAGAAAAGCGTACGACAAACTTTAATGTTCACGTATTAATTATAAGATTATTTTCCTTTATAATTTTGTTAATTTTTTAAATTTCAGCTGCATGTCCGCACTAGAGTCAACGCGAAAAAAAACTAAGTTTGTAAGGCTATCGCTAGTAACGAGATGCTTTTAGAACTAACGGTTCCATTGAGAAAGCAGAGTCAATTGCTCTAACATGACTGGCCCAGTGACAGCTCTAACTTAACGTCTTATCATTTTCAATATCTCAGTGGAAGTGTGCTTGGCTGTCTTGTGGAGGACGTGGGTTTGTATACTGGCTATGTAGGTATCAGCAATTTTAATTTATTAATTGAACTGTTTCATTGACTGCTTGTTCTGAGCCAGTGTGCCTTGATTTTTTCAATCTTAAAAAAATGTACATTTAACTTTTTATTTAAAAAAAAAAAAATGTCCTACTAGTGATTGAACCTAGGCCAGTCGAATACTAGACGCTAACGCCACACAGTACATTGAGCCAATGTAAAAATGAGGAACAGATACAAGGAGTCGTTCGATTCTTATAAAATTTTTCATGATGATGAACTTCTGGCTTGTGATTTAAAATGTAGGTCTATTATTTTCGGAACTGTAAAAAAATATTAAAAATCAAAATTTCTACGATTTAAAGGAACTATTAAAGTTAGTTTAAATACTTATATTAAGAAATTGCATTTTTTTTATAGAGATTAGATCTTTTTCTTTTTAATTTTAAAAACTGTTTGGAAATATATTTTTTCGTTTAAAAGATATACGTATAATTTTCTATGCATTTTGTATATCAAAATATAACTTGCATTAAAAAAATTTTTTGCAAACATATACTTATTGATGTTATTAAAAACAATTTTTTTAACAAATTAAACAAAAGTTTTTAATAATATAAAATTTATTATTTATAAGAATATGTTTGTTTACATTTTTTTTTTAACATACACTAACAACATTTAGCTAATATTTGCAAAAAATTACTTTTAGATCATTTTTGAAAACGCAATAACTCAAAAAGTAATTCAAAGTTGGACAAAATATTTTATGTTTCTGACAGATAAATAAACATACAATGACATATCGTCGTCCGGGAATTCATGTGCTCCATACGCCATTTTGACAATTTTGAGCTAATAGTACCATCCAGGATTTTTGATACCAAATTTTTTAAATCTGTAATCCGTTTTTGGTTATCTCTTCTAGAAACTGAGATATTTCGTGACCATTTTGCTCTATATCCCTTCAAACAGAAAATTTTGATGACCTCTTGCCCCATAAGCCATTGAATGGCGTATAGAGCATAATTTCAATACAAAATGTTGTACTTGATTAATGAAAACCACTTTGCTCTATGTGTACCAGTGATGATATCGGATCATTTTCGAGAGAACTTTTTTAAAAAGGCAAATAGTACCTTTTTATTGTTTCGGGTACTTTTTACTAAGTAATGATATGTGAATAAATACATAAATTAAAACAATACTTTTTTAAATTTTATTATATTTATCACATAAAGGAACATTAAATAATCATGCTTTCTTTTAGAACCCGTTAAATATGTATATAAGGGTGTCTCGACCTCTATGGGGGAAAAAAGTTGTCATTGCCACCAACTTAAAATTAACCTTTATCGATTCTAAGACGGTTGCACATCGTTTTTTTTTGCTGCAACGATAGCCAGCGATAGTGAGCTAAGCCGTTTTGAAAAACATCCAAAACCCATGTTTTTCGTAAAAATTTAAGCTGGTGTTACAGTTACAAATAAACAAATGGTTGGAAATAGTAATACTAAAGAAGATATTACTATCTGATCCAAAAAATATCTAATCTTTGCCGCCTGACCAAAGATATGGCGAATTTTAATGAAAATGTTGAACTTTTTTTTTAAAGTTCTTGTTCTGGGAACATTTCTAAAATCAACGGTAAATAATACGAAACTGGGCGAAAATTTTGGCAACAAGTTTATGACTTCTTTTTAAAAATGATTTTTTTACTCTTGACAAAATTTCAAGCAAAATTCTTTAACATACCAGAGTACTTTTTTCGGCAAGAAGGTACTCGGGTACTTTTGTAGAGTCAATAGTACTCAAAAAAGTACTATTCCACTCAAAATATCATCCCTGATGTGTACTTAACCAACAAAGAAGTGGCTTATTATTTTCTTTTTTAACTAATTATTTAATGTTTTTTAATATTTTTAATTAATAAAAATTGATAATGTTGAAAATAAGGAGAATGGAATGAATGGCAAAGTACATAGTTTCAATGAGGTGGATACAAAAATGGTGTTTTGTTTTCTCAAATCCCTTTGTAGTAGTGTAAATATGCTATAATTTTTGGTCAATAACGGACCCGTAAAATATTCTTTATTTATTTTAAGTGAAACAGCCCCCGTATCGCCCAAATAAGGTGGAAAAAAAATGTTTTGTTAACTTTTATGGCCGTTAAAAGTTTTGTTTCAACTTTATCAACACATTTTTCGAAATATCTGGAAATTCAATTAATGTGGTATCTATGTATGTATATTAAAAGTATGCAGCTTTAGAACACAAATAGTTGTACAATTAAATAATACAAGAATGGTAGATTACACAAAGGCGCTTTCAATTGATCCTTTGGTTCGTAACACCCATTGCCACATATTTGGAACATATTAATTTTTTATGATGATAAAATGAAGGAATTCCTTCAAACCAAAGAGTTACTGTATATATAAAATAAGGAACTAATAACTTTTTTTATCAAATTGAAATTATCGGTTTACAAAAATAGGAAATCTTTAGCAGGCATTTTTTAAAAATTTCATTTATAATAGCAATTGTTGGAGATCTAACTTAAAATCTTACTTACATCTTCAGAATAAATGCCTTCATGCGACATTATATTAAAAAGGTGAAAAAGTTGTGTAGCCGACTGTAAAAAATATGATGGCAAATTTCGGGGTAAAAAAAATAACTTTTTTTTCATATAAATACTATAAAACAATTACATCACCAGATAGTTAGTTCCATTTAAGGTTCTTCAACTATACGATTTAGTACTTTGTACGTTTATTTTCTGTACGACTTACATTTATGAAGATATAGCTGTTTAAATACATGCACTTATTTAATTTTTTTATAGTTTTTAATATTTTTGACAGTCTTAACTTTGCAAAAAAAAATGTTCCAATAACAAAAAACACACAGAATATGTTTTTTCAATGTGAACTACTTACATACAAAGTTTAAAAAAGCGGAAGCAAGAACTAAGGTCAGATCTTGCTAAAAATTTGTCGATATGATATGGAATCTCCGATATAATTTAATTTCTTATTATTATAGCATTACAAACATATTTTATTTTTGTTAAATTGCTGAATAAATTGCTTGAACAAGAACAAGAACAAGAATTAGAAATATGTAGAATTTTTTCTTAATGCTACTTTGCTCTATGTGTATGGGTTTACACTAAAATATGTGTGAAATGGCGTATAGAGCAAAGCGGATTTTTTTTAATGCAAGAAAATGTCCTTTATTACGTGAGATCCAGGATAAGGAAATATGTTTTGGGATTGCCATTTTTACACAAATATTTGGTGAAAAATTGAGAAAATCCTATCGAGCAGTTTTAGAAAAAAATGGCTTCAAACTTTAACATCAGTTTACTCAAAATCTGTTTTTTGCACATAGAGCACATGAATCCCCGGACGACGATATGTTAAAATTAGAGGTGACACTCTTGGACATTTTTTTTAATTGACTGCTGAAAACAGCAAATTTTTTGATATATTTTAAAATTTTAAATTAAATTTATTTATTTTTTTTAAAATTTTCTTGACAATATAAAAAAAACTTGTTTAAATTCGTTATTTCTTAAAAAATAATAAAAAAAAAATTAAAGCAATAGTGTAAGAAATGTGGTTATAGCATTTTTCTTTGGATGACCCGCAAAATCTAAAAGTTCGCAACAATAAAAAATCATAAAAAGCGTTGACTTAAACAAGCTTTAGTTCACACCAAACTTAATGTTTTGAATTGATCTTTTGGATTCTTCTTAGTGAAAGTATTATCTGACTTCTGATATACATTTCGTTAGGTTTTGGTCAAATTACTGTGCGCCAGCACTCTCGGCTAAACTTGAACTTCTGACACAGTGATAAAATTTCTAGTACCTGCGTACTTATACGTGTTCTATAGACCGTCTTCTATAGACCGGCTATCGATTAAATCCAAAGGTATCTATGACCTTGGACCAGTTTCTGTCCCTTCGGAACCTATCACGTGATAGGTTCTGAAACAGATCTTTTCTCAGTAAGGTGCATATAAATGATGTGCTCTTTTTTACCTAACGTATGAGCGGACTGAGATCATGTACGTTGGCAACGCTTTATACACATACTTATAAATGAGTACACTACATTCATGAACAGACACACAAACCAGTTTTAGACTCTCTTTTCAACAACTTCAATTTTTAATAATTGTTGTAATTAGCCTGTTGTTTGCGTGCAAAAATTTTTGTATTCGATTTATTAATCAAAGTTTTTCTACGTTTGCACAACTAAGTCTTATGTATATATTAGACCGTATCGAAAAAAATAAATTTCGCCGCACACCAGCTTATCTAAAGCGTTATTGAAAGAAAGTTTTGAAAAAAAAATTTTTTTTTTTTACCGAACGTAGGGGTCGCGCATCGACATATTTCTTTATAACTACGTTTTTTACCGTCCGATCTTAAAGAATTATATGTTTTTGTTTTTATCTTAGGAAGACCTATTTTTGCCTTCTGAAACTCATTGACCTCAGTTGACCCCTTTATAGTAGTGACCCACCGAACCCCAGTTTCTACCATCTTAACGTACCATTTTGATATCAGAATTAGAAAGCCCTTAAAAAATCATTTAACTTTTATTTAAACAAAAGAATTTTTTCGCTATTTCCGCTAGAAATATGAAAAATTTTTGTTGTAATTTTTTTTGCAAATTTTTTAAATTTTTTGTCATATCGTATTATTTTTATAAAATATCCACCGAAAACGTTCACATCCGAAAAAAGTAACTTAATGTACAATTCTTAAGTAATGCAATTAAAGCCTGCAAAAAACTTCCTTCGTATTAAACTTTCTGGACTATTCTTTAAGATTATGCTGTTAATGTTAAAGATTTGTCGAAGTTTAAAATAACGGCAACAATTGCAGAATGATTCGGATACACCTAGAAAAAAACTTAAGAAAAATTAACAAAAAAATCCATGTTAGTTTATCTAAAGGCTTGGTCTGTTTTAAGCCTACAAAGTTCTTGGATATGACAACAAAGTTTAATCTGCTTATTTATCGAATTTTATATTTATGGTGAATTAATGGTGAAAACAATTAGTTGTAAGCACATTTTCACAAGTAGAATGGCACTCTTGGGAAGTAATACAATTGATTGGGAAGTATTATCTATATATTCCGATGATTAACATTGTAAAATGTAAAAAATTTATTGATTGATAACTATTGACATCTTCCTTGCCCGCAGTGTTTGTGTAATTTTCTGTTTTAGCTACCAGCCATACTTTGAGTACTTTATACATGAATTTAGTTACTTTTACAAAGTTGTGCTTTGTGAATTTAAAAATTTTGTTTTTTGTATAAATTATCAAATTATTCATTTTAAAACCATTTTCAGCTCACACAAAAACTTATGTTATCATAGATAGTTATTTCATTCAGTACATTTATTATTCACAAAAGCCATCTAAGATAATTTTACTATGGTTTTTTTCTCGGTGTAAGAACGTTTTCGGTGGATATTTTAGAAAATTAATACGATTTGACAAAAAATTTTTAAATTTGCAAAAACATTAAATAAAACATTTTAAAAATATTTCTAGTGAAAAAAGCGAAAAATTTTTTTTATAAAAGTTTAATGATTTTTTATGGGCTTTCCATTTCTGAAACCAAAATGGCACGTTAAGATGGTAGAAACTGAGATCCGGTGGGTCAGTACTATAAGGGGTCAACTGAGGTCAATGAGTTCTAGAGACAAAAAATAGGTCTTCCTGAGACAAAAACAAAAACAAACAATTCTTTAAGATCGGACGGTAAATACCGAAGTTATAAAGAAATATGTCGATGCGCGACCCCTACGTTCGGTCAAAAAAAAAAAAAAATTTTTTTCGAAACTTCCTTTCAATAATGCTTCAGATTAGATGGTGTGCGGCGACATTTTTTTTTTCGCCTATAAGGCGAGATGGTCTGTATATATGCACTCAAGTCATGTATAATTACTTGGAGTTTATGTTCCAGTACACATGATCACACGGAGAAAATTGTTCGCGCAAGATTCATGATTAAGCTGTTCATCAACTACAAAAATTTTCTTTTGTTAATCGTTTATAAGTTTTGATCATGTAATATGCACTATGTTTTCATTCTTTCCAATAATTCTGTCAAAAACACTGATCACATTATGTGATCGACTCATCATTACTTTGATATAATACTGCTTCTAAGAACGAGTAGTTGAACCAGGTCCAGGTAAGTTACAACTTAAATATAACAAGAAGTTGTTTATCTGCCATACAAATCCTGAAACATAATTATGTCCTTTTTTGTTTCAACTGATGAGATTTTATTAATCTGACAATTTTTTAACTCTTCACTTAGCAACACATTCAGCGAAAGTCATCATTCATCTGGGTATGTATCAGAGAACAACTTGAGTGCATTCAAATGGCATTTTGAATGTGTCGTCAAAATACGAGCTACGAATATGCCTTCTGCATTAAAACTAATGCGCAAAGACATGCACCAATCGCTGTGGTACGAATGCTGTAGAGTACGAGCGATGACGTATACGAATGCCTGCGAAACATGATTGTCTGACGAAGCCAGACATTCGCAACATTCGGCAAAAGCAACGAATATTCATGCTTTTATGTTTATTCGCAGCAGGAAAAAAATGTTAACAGCAGTCTGCAGCAGCGCTCACCAGCGCCTACTCTTTCCATTCTTTTACAACAATTTCGATATTTTCATAATTGTTGTAATTCGCCGAATTCAGTATTCAGCTTCACTCTTAGGCTGCGTTTATAGTGAGCGCCGAGTCAGACAGGCAGGCAGGCTGAAATCTGTGTGAAAAAACGAGATGCAGATAGCTATCTATCTCACTTATTCACATTACCTGCCTGCCTGCCTGTCTGACTCGGCGCTCACTATAATCGCAGCCTTACTTCTTATTGTTTTATTGTTGTAATTGCGCACTGTCGATCGATGCTTGTTGTTTTTTTTGTGTGCTCAATAATTTAAACTTGTCGTGCCAACATGCGTGTTGTTGTTTCTAAACTTTTTATTGTTAGAATACAAACACATGAATTAAGCTTTTGCACAGTCGCTGGCGTTGTGTGGTTTTTGTGTATTTTTTGTTGTTGGTACTTGCTTACTGTGCCACGTATCCAACGATTTCTTGTTGTTGGTGTTGGTTTTTTGTTGTAATTGTTGTTGAAAGCATAAAAAAAAACACTGCGCACAAGAAAACGCCAGGAAAAAAAAACAAAGAAAACAAAAAAAAAATTCCACAAGAGCTCTAGTCCAGCAGCAAACACTCGAGCTTCCAGCGAATCATTCGAACGTCAGCATTGTCTGGATGCTGTCTTTGTATCGATTCGCAGTCGTCACACACTGTGCTAAGCAGCAATCGTTGTTTACGAACTCAAGTGGTATGCATGCATGTTTTTTTTGTGCGATTGTGGCTGACGACGATTGTTATTCCAGTGCCAAAAAATTACGAATGGTCTCATGTAGTTCTCTGTATAGCCACCGCAACAGTTGAATATGGCCAGCAGTGTTGCCAGTCTAGCCTTTTTGAGGCTAGATCTAGCCTTTGTTTTTGTCGTCTAGCCTCTAGCTTTTTTTGTAGCCTTTTTTTGTTTTGTTCTAGCCTTTTCTAGCCTTTTTTAATATATTTAAAAACGCGTTACCACATCCAAATTTTCTTATTTTTGCATCCAATTTTGAAAGTGTTAGCCTTGTAAAAGTGGATAAATCCAAAATATTTTCAGTTATAGAGAAAGAAAAATCCAATTACTCTATATGAGAAATAACGATAGTTAAAAAACAATGGCAAAAAATTGTAAATCACAAGTGGGACAAACTGAAGTCCCACAACTGAATTCTAGTCAGAAGTTAGAGGGTATAAAAATTCTCTGAATCACTAAACAACGCTGAGGTAGAAAGAATATTTGGTACAATGAAATTTGTAAAAAAAACCAAAGAAAACGTATTCAAACTGTCATTCTAGATTCTCTTCTAACGATACGATATGCTCTAAAAAATAATAACACATGCTGTCATAATTTTGAAATCACAGATGATATTATAAGTTTTGCAAATAGTCGTTAATTATATGTTAACACATTTAAAATATAACTTACAACTTACAAAAGTTATATGTAAATTCTGATTCTTCACAAGAGGAGGAAATAGTTTTTGAGATGTAGATTTAAAAAGTGATAGAGGTGCAATGTTTTTTTACTAACCGAGTCAAGCACTTGAATGAATAATACCTATTTTTAAGATTGAAATAATGAATTTGTTTTTGTTAATCGTTTTATTTTAAAAGCTTTTTGGTGGTATTTTTCAACTGCAAGATTTTTATACTCTTTATATATAAACGTGAAGGACTGAATTCTATTTAATGCCCCATTAAAGTTATTTAACGAAAAAAAAGTAAAATTAAAAGTTTTATTGTAAAGGGACTGTTTATTTCATGTAATTTTTATTTTTGCATAATAATTATACAATGTTTAAGGACCATTTTTAATGTGTTTTAATAAAAAATATTAACATACCCGGAATCCGTCATTTAGTAAAGACTTTATGCAGCTTTATCATTAAAAAAAAAATTTTTTTACGATAATGGTACTTGAAAAACCGATTTTTGAATCTTAAAACTTCATTGATTTTAGGTTATGAAATACAAACTATTTCTCTAAAACAAAAATTTAAGGATAAAAAGTAAATAAAAGTAAAAGTGAAAAGTAACTTTGCTAGTGAAATAATTTGGTAGCGATCCTTGGAGCCGTTCGACTTGTCTTTCTGAGTCTTCCTGAATTATGCATTCCAAAAATATAAAAAGAATAGAATTTATTTTTGGTCGCTAAAAACCTTTAATTGGTTCTTAAATCAATTTCAACATATTTAGTTTTTGGTATTGTTCCTTTTTATATCATATTCATATGTTATACAAATATATACAAACGTTTATATGTTCACAGAATCATGTTTAATAAAAAAATACCCTAAACAAATCTAGCCTTTTTTAGCTTTTTTTTTAAGCCAGTCTAGCCTTTTCTAGCCATTTTTTAAAGGCCATCTAGCTTCTTTCCTCAAAAATGTCTGGCAACACTGATGGCCAGCAAACCTGAATGAGCAATGATTCTCTCTGGATGAGTTGTGATGTATAAGGTCAGAAAATTTGTCATTAAACGGTAGCAAATAGGTTAACAGACGACTTTGTTGAATGCGGACAAAGAAAATGAGTCAATCCTAAACAAAGTGAAAGTTGGTGAGGTGTAGAAGGATGTCTAACTTCATGTATTCAGTTTTGAAATCCTAAATTGTATTGCGCTGTTCTATAACTTCAATAATTTCACAGGCTTCAGTCAGTTTCTTCAGCTTCACTCAGTTTAAACTTCTCCAAACAGTTTCACACAGGGACAGAAAATAACTGTTATTTATCAATTTTCGAATGAAAAAGACACAATGAAAAAATTGTCGAAGGATATTTTCAAATATACCATTATGATACAAATGGCCTCAGCTTCACGAATAGTTAGAGCCTTTTAAATTTTCGACTGATTCTATAAAAGTTAAAAATTAACTGTTATTTTTTGCCTCTTATTTTTCAGACAAAAATAACGGTTATCTTTGACTTTTATCTTATCGGTCAAAAATAACAGTTATTTTGTTACTTTTATTTTTTCGGTCAAAAATATCAGGCAATCTGTGTTTTCTTAAAGGCCGCTTGTCCGATTAAAAAACTTTTGATACCATATGTAAAACGTGATCACCGTTTTTTAATCAGTAAAATGGCCTTTGAAAAAACATAAATTGCCTGATATTTTTGACCGAAAAAATAAAAGGCAGAAAATAACTGTTATTTTTGACCGATAAAATAAAAGTCACAAGTAACCGTCATTTTTGCCCGAAAAAATATAAGACACAAAATAACTTTTATTTTTGTCGGAAAACATAAATGTTAAAAAATAACAGTTAATATTTGACTTTTTTGATAAAAACCATAACCGGTACGGTCCCTGGTTTCACCAGCTCAAGGCAGTTTCAGCAGCTCCGGGCAGTTTCATCAGCTGCAGGCAGTTTCATCAGCTGCAGTCAGTTTCAGCAGCTCCAGGCAGCTTAAATAGGTCTAGGCAAGTTACAAATAATTGCAATTAATTAATTAATAATTAACTTTATATATTTTAAGGAACGCATCTATGAAGTCATCAATTTAATTTCGTTAAAAAATAATGTATATCTGCAGCTCAATAAATACAAAATCAACTCACTTAACTCACAATACTTTGATTATATAATCATAACAATTTTGAACGAGCGCAGGATCAAAGAACATTTTGTTTTGAATCTATACTCAAGATATCACCAATTGATACAATTTGCACACGATATATTAACATTTTGTTCATAATCCATGCGCAAGGTGTCTTTAGTTTATACCAACTGCACTTGATATAAGAGCTTTCTATGCATAATCTATGTGCAAATTTTCATCAACTGATTCCTAGTGCACATAATGTATGCAATTTATGCACACAAATGCTTATTTTATGATCAGTTGCTCTTAGTCGATAAATGTTAGCAAATAGCGCATAAATTATGAGCATAAGGAATATTGTCTGAACCGAATTCTCTCCGTGCACCAGTTAATCTAAAGCGTTATTCAAAGAAAGTTTAAAAAAAAAGTTTTTTTATTTTGACCGAACGTAGAGGTCACGCATCGACATATTTCTTTATAACTTTGTTATTTACCGTCCGATCTTAAAGATTGATGTTTTTGTTTTTGTCTTAGGAAGACCTATTTTTTGTTTCTAAAACTCATTAACCTCAGTTAACCCCTTATAGCACTGACCCACCGGATCTCAGTTTCTACCTCAGTTGCTTAGCCCTTAAAAAATTATTAAGCCAGTTAAATCATCGCAAAGGGTAAGGATTTTTGCTAACAATAACTTAGGTAACAACAAAGCTTTTATTTCTATAAAAAATTAAATGCCATAATGTCAGAATTTATTCACGAATAAAACATGGAAATCAGCAAAATGAAATGAAATATAAAAAAAGAAAGTATGCTAAAGCTTTTTATATGCTTATCTTAGAAAGTATCGAATGGTTTGTGTCAATGAAGAAACAAAACATGCTTGCAATAACCTTCGAAAATATTAAATAACTTTCGAAAATTCCATAATTCCAAGAACATGCGTCGTGATTGTCATGAGGAATGTACACTACATTTGAATAAAAAAAAATAATAGTACATACTTGAAGTAAATTTTGCCAAAAACCAATATTTGATTTAAAATAAAAGCTGCAAGAACTGGCATAAAACTCATTGGTTGGTTCTTGCTAACACTTCAAGGTTTTGTGTATCTGGTTTTGCTTGTAAAACTGTTATAAAAAAACCGTTAACCGGCAACATAAAAAAAAAATATATGAAAGCACTACTGTACAAAAATTACTCAAGCTTTAAGGGAAAGTGCTCAAGTTTCGTCCTTGAGCTCTGTGCTTTCTGTTCGAATATTTGCTTAAGATTCTTGCTGTTAAAGTATTAGATTTCACCTCAAGCAGTATTAACTTTAGCATTTCGCTTCATTTGAATTCGAATGCTAGTAGTTTGTGCTGAAAAAAAGAGAAAATTAAAAAAATGCAAAATTATTTAAAGAAGAGAAAAGTTTAATTTATAAGTATATGTCACTAAAATAAGAACTCCTACAATTTTTTCAAAAATTTAAAGTTGATGTATGAGGTTAATATCATAATGTATGAAAATTTCATTAATTTTCAATTTCAGAAAAAAATTGTTTTATATTATTTAGTCGTTATTTATTCCAATATTTTTCCTAACAATATCATTTCATTTATAAGGTATTGAAACATAAACAACACAATGAATCAATTAAGTTTCACCTCTTCACACATATAACCTTAGGCACAAATGTATTGGAAGCATTTTAAGTCCAGACAATTTCATCCGAACTAACTGAATTTCTAACGTAGACTTGATTAAAAATTTATAACTAAATCTTGTTAACATCAAATACATTCTAGTAGAAAATTATTTTAAAACTGCTGTAGCCATAAGGTACACAAACTGCAAAATTGTGCACACAAAAGTATCTCTAGAGTATTTTAAATGACGTCTTTGCATTTAACTTCATTTGTATTTAGTTTTTGTTTCTTTCATTATAAAAAAAAAATAACAACTTGTGCTGACATATTTTCAACACTTTCTTAGAACTATTAAATCCCCAAAAGAATAATTTACAAATTCATATTTAATTATCTATTGCTATGAATGCTTTTAGTATCCTTTGCCAGTATGTTTGTAGAGCACCGCAGGATATGAGAATCATTCAAAGTGGACCACTTTCGGGTGCTACAGCATTTATTGCAGAGTTATGTTGTTTTTTTTTTATTATTTGGATAAATCTTTTGTAGCACATTTAAGTTAAATACAGAAGGCGTGCATTCAGTATAAGTGAGGCAATTTGTTTTCTATGAAAAGGTCAAAATGATTGTAATTAAAAGTGCTCTTGTGGTGCATATGCTAAGACTGCAATCCTTTGACTTTTTAGCTCAATATACCATATTACCTTGCATGCCAAGTTTCGTAATTTGAATTTAACTTTGAAATTTTCTGGTCTCTAATATGTCAATGAAATTTCGAAAAAATATTTTGTAGTACTTTGAAGTACTCTTATAGATCTTCTACTCTTATAGATTCAACTTCTCGTTATTCTTTCTTTCCAAATATGCTCCTTGCTGCTGAAAATTTTATGAATTTCAGTGTTCATTTGCAGAATTCAGCTTTGTTAACAATTTAAGATTGATTCCTGTGAATAAATCAGAGAAAGGATCCAATATTTTGGAACTTTGACCTAAAGATGCCCAAGACCTATTTTTTTCTATTTTCTATGTTAACAGAAGATAAAGTCTAAAACATTCTGTAAAACTCTTCCAAAGAAATTTTGCCTATAAAGCCAAATAGATACAAATTACAAGAATTAAAAAAATTATCAGCAAAAAGTTTGTATGAAGACGTAGCTTTAACTTAAAAAACCAATAATGCAGTTCGATGCCCCATACCTGACAGAAGGTAAAACTTGATTTTTGATCACATGAGCTGTAATGATAAGAAATCTTAAATAACGTAAATGGCGTCGGGCATACACTTAGGTCAACGAAAAGTCGGTAAAAAACCTAATGGAGGACCTTAATCAAAAAGTGCATAATTTTTTTTAAGTGTATTTTTTTCAGTGTAATTAAAATTTTCATTAATTTTGTAATGTTCACTTAATAATAAACTGAAAGAATTTTTAAAAAACATCATTGATTTTTTTACAATAAAAAAAAAAACAAGAGGACACTAATTTCTGGAACAGTCTTTAATGTTTTTGTTTAAGGTGGGACATAACATTCGCGGCAGAGAAACAGACCTTTTTTTACAAATTCATAACTCAGTCGAAAACAAACATTTTTCCAAAATTTTTTTTTTATAATTGTTGAAAATTGAACAAATTACAAGAAAAACAAGTAAAGAAAGTCTAAAGTCGGTCTAGGCCGACTATGAAATACCCTAAACCTTCTTTTCAAAAAACAAAATAATATTCTTGAAAACGGAAAATGGTTCATGATCGGATTACTCCCAATTTTTAGACACATCTTAGTTTTGGTATAAAATCCATACATACCAAATTTGCACTCTCTATGACAAGCATAATCTTATTTATTCAGTTTTAAACTTTTTGGGTTGTGTGGGAGGTAGGCGTGTCCGTGGGCGGATGACGTCCATTTTAATAAACCATCTTTGTTATGTCATAAATGGGGCTTATAATGGGGCTTACCTACGTTATGTTGGTTAAACAGGGGCTTATTTATTGCGTTTTCAATTTATGGAATGAAGGAGGTGGGCGTGTCCGTGAGCGGATGACACCCATTTTTCGAACACATCTTTTTATTGATATAAAACACATACACGCCAAATTTTTTTGTTGTAGGTTAATTAAGAGCTCATTCATTCAGTTTTCAATTTTTGCGTTGCATGGGAGGTAGGCGTGTCCGTGAGCGGATTTCAAAAATATTCAATAGTGCAGATCCTTGGGTTCATTTGACCATATGTACCAAGTTTCATTAAATTATCTCAAATCCTTCTTCTTTTCCTGTGTTTACAAACAACACACAGACGAACGGACATGGATAGATCGACACACGAGGTGATCCCGATCAAGAATATATACACTTTTCTATACATGACTCGCTTTGTTCTATGCGTTACATACGTTTGCACAAAGTTAATATACCCTGACCTTTCAGGTTTAAGGTATAAAAATTCAAAAAAATATATTTTTCACTCCAACATGGTTTTATAAAGCTCCAAAGTGGCGGCAGAGAAAAAAACGGGGCCTCGTGGTTGCAGCGCTGGGAGTCGCAAAAATGGTCAGTTTTGGAAAAAAAAATTTTTTTAAGTCTTAACAAAATTGGTTATCGGAGATGACAGGAGCTTTTTTAAAATTTTTTGAAATTATTGGTGATGTTCCATATTTGAAAGTGTGTTTTTCTAAGTGAATCAAGTTTAAATAAATACAAAAAAATTTCGTCAAAAAATGAACCCGCTTGTGCCACAACCAGTACGAAAAACATGGTTTTGAGATAAACGCGTTCAAAGTTTGTGAACAAAGAAAAAAAAGATGAAAATTACAAATTTGCTCTCACTAATCCGGTCACTTTTGAACCCGTAAGAATTTTTCCATGAAAGTGTTTTTTTTTAGAATCTTAAAAATATTTACTTATATACAAAATTATAAAAAAACCGATTTAAAAAAACGGCCAATGTTCCAATGTCCCCCTTTAATACAGTATGTATATAAATATGTATTTCGTTGTTAATATTTATCCGACATTTAAAACTTTTTATATTTTTTTCACCTTTTTTGATGGTGAACTAATAAATAGTTACATTTTAGGGAGTCCAATCCCAGAAGATTTGTTTGTACCGGGATTAATGGTTTTGAAAACTCAATATTTGAATACTCAATTTTTGGAAAACGGGATATTTCGGTATCGAACTATTAAAAAAACCAAGTAATTTAAAAAGTTTTCTACTTTTCTACTTACCTTCTAGGATTTATAAGCAACAATAAAACACATAGTTTTTTTTTGTTTTTGACATATGTTGCAATATTTTATTGTTATAAATTATGAATTTTATAAGTTTGCTTACATTTTATATACTTTCATAGAGTGAAGTTTTTTTTCTTACAAAGCCAATGAAATGAGAAAATAAAGAAATTTTTACACAACTTAAGGCTACAGTAAAAATTTTGTTTGTTTGTTTAGGTTTGTCATAATGAGGCTAATAGGAATTTTGCAGTAATTATGACTTGATTTTTTTGAGCTTTAAGCTTACATACAACTGACTGACATGGGTAAGTTTCTTACTTTTTTTTTTTTTGTTACTCTAGCTAAATTGATTGTGGTTTTTTGTTAGATATTTTTGAAATTATTTTATATGAGTGCTTATTTAAACAGAAAATATTTACGTTTTATACATAAATATATTTTTTAAATAAACTTTAAAAAAGCTTTTGTTGTATATGCTTGTTTTGCATGATTTAAGACAGTTGTTTTATATTATAATCAGCCATTTTGTATATCTAAAATCATATATAAAGTGAAAACTAGACGGATTGTTGCGGTTGACTAGTGTAGACAATATTTATGCTTAAAAGCTGTCATTTTAGTTTTAAGTTATTTGAGTTTTTTTAATGAATTTTTAAACGGCTTGTTAAAAGCTCTTTTATAAACTTTGCTAAACTACAACCATTTTTTATGTTTTCTTTAAGTTTTATTGTTCGTTATTTAAGCAAATTTTTTGTTATGTTTAATGTTAATAAATTATTAAGTATTTTGTTGTTATTGTTGTTTTTTTATTGTGTAGGGTTGCCAACTTAGTTTGCTTGTGTGATATGTTAAATGCACATAGAAAATGTTAATCTATATATTTTCTTTTTTTATATATATTATCTTAACTATTTTTGCAGCTTTTACATATATGTACGTATATATATATATATTGAGCTTTTTTTATGTAGACACTAAAATTTATTTTAACTGTAAGTTTGTTGTGGGTGTGGTTTATCGAACAGTGCTGCCGAAACTATTGATTTTTTTATTTCTTAAGAAAGTCTGCGGCCGAAATTTTGTTTTTTTTTTGTGAAATAAGCTTGGCACAAATATTTCTGATCAGACAAATTTTTCTCCTTTAATAAGATCTTAAAATAAATAATTTTTGTTATTTTAAGAACATTGAAGTTTTTGGAGAAAAAAAATTTAGAAAATATATATTAAGAGAATTTTGAATATATAATTTTTAAGTAAAAGTGATGCCATTAAAAAATAAGTTCAAATTTTTTGCATTTAAGTATCTAAAAAAGTTAGAAACAATGAACACACCAATATAATTATTAACATCAAATTATTCTAACTTAAAAGTGCTGCCATCTTTTTGAAAATAATTGTTCAATACTAAATCTAGGAAAATAAACCAAAACCCTCACTTATATTTTTTATATAAAAACCATACTAATTCTTAAAAAATAAAAATTTTGCCAAATTTATTGCCTTATTTGAGCCTCTTAAAAAAATAGTTACCTCTTCTTATGCCTAACCTATACCTGCCTGTACCATATATTGCGAATTTCGGTCTTACATATTTTTTTCCCCCCTTAAAAACTTTAAAATTTTCTTTGCTTAACTAACTGTAATTGATCCGAAATATACTGTCCCCTTGTCAAAAGTGTAACTATCTCGAAAAAGTGCTGCCACTTTTTCACTCAGTTTTTTTATCACCTTTTGTTCTCGCTGTTTATGCTCACGGTACCGCATACTTAACCTTTACTATCGTCTGACCATTTGCATCCTGCTCGAAAACCACAATTTTGTCAGGATCATCGTACTCGTTGTCCTTGGATTCTGTTGCACTCTTTGTAGTGCTTGTACCGCTTTGTGTTGCATTCGTCGTCATCTGTTCGTTGTTTGACTTAATTTTTTCTCTAAGTTTTACTTTAAAATCGTTTATTATTTTTGTTATTCTAGTTTTTGTGGGTGTGGCCGGTTGTTGTTCTTGTTCTGGTAAATTAACAGCTGGAGGTTGTTGTGGCAGCACTGGTAAGTCGGGCAAGTCACAGGGTTCTTTTAGGTATTTATAAACAGCATTTACACGCTGTAACAGTCGGTTGGCATATTTTGTAGCAGTGCGATCTATTGTAGAGGGCGCCTTGATGCAGTCGTTACCACCGAATTCACAGACCTTATAACAGAAATTCAAGCAAAAAATATGTTTTATTCAAACATCATGATACAAAGTTATTTTTATTTTTATATAGTTCAAGTTTTATTTAATATATTATTGCATATTTTTTGAAGAATTTCATAATATAGTTAGTTAAATTTATAATAAGAGTGACTCACCCTATAATGATGCAAAATGGCATCATTAGGTGGCACATTAAGCGAACCTCTGCCTGGTGAAAATTCCCAGACAAAATGATTTCCTGCTTCTATGACTGCTTCCGGCTTGCAAATGTATTTGGAACGTTGTTTTTGTGGATGTAGCTTAAAGCGTCTAGAAAAAACAGTTTAAAATAGTTAAAGCGACAATTTTTCAGACGTTTATTTAATCATTAAATACAGCTATACAGTCGATAGTAGCAAACAATCTTGAATTGTAATGTAAAAAAAACTTTTTAACAAAAAAAAAACCTACTTCAAAACAAGTAAAGAAAGTCTAAAGTCGGTCTAGGCCGACTATGAAATAACCTAAGCCCACTTTACAAAAACAAAAAATTTTTATTGTAAATGGGCGTCTCCAAGGGCGGATGAAGCCTATATTTTATATGCATTTAAATGTTGATGAAAAATTTAAACATACCAAGTTTTATTCCTGTAGCTCACAGTTAATGCCTTTATTGTGCTTTCGCTATGGGAGGTGGGCATGTTCATGGAGGGATTACTTCCAATTTTGAACACACCTTAGTTTTGGAATAAAATACATACATACCAAATTTAATTTCTCTATGACAAACATAACCTTATTTATTGAGTTTAAAACGTTTTGGGTTGTATGGGAAAAAGGCGTGACCGTGAGCGGATGACGTCCATTTTTCGAAGACATCTTTGTGTTTGTATAAAACACATACATATCAAATTTTATTGTTGTAGGCTTATTACGAGCTGGGTTATGCAGTTTTCAATTTTCGCGTTGTATGGGAGGTAGGCGTATCCGTTGGCGGATGATGTCCACTTTTCAAAACCATCTTTTTTTTGTTACAAAAAACACATGTGCCAAATTTTAGCTCTGTAGGTTAAACAGAGACTTATTTATTGCGTTTTCAGTTTTTGGGTTGTATGGGAGGTGGGCGTGTCCGTGCACGAATGACGTTCATTTTGCAAAAACATCTTTGTGTTGACATAAAACACATACAGACCAAATTTTATTGTTGTAGGCTTATTATGAGCTGAATTATGCAGTTTTCAATTTTCGCGTTGTACGGGAGGTAGGCGTGTCCGTAGGCGGATTACAAAAATATTCAATAGTGTAGATCCTTGGGTCCATGTGACCACGTGTACCAAGTTTCATCCAATTATCTCAACTCCTTCTTCTTATCCTGTGTATACGGACAACACACAGACGGACAGACGGACGGACGGACGGACGGACGGACGGACGGACGAACGGACGGACATGGATACCAAGACTCAGGTGGTGACGCTGATCAAGAATATATATACTTTTCTATACCGGACTCGCTTCGTTCTATGCGTTACAAACGTTTGCACAAAGTTAATATACCCTGACCTTTCAGGTTTAAGGTATAATCACTACAAAGTAAAAAATAATTTTAAATTACTTTTACTATTTATTTCTTGGTCAAACTTGATAATTTATTTATATTCATTATTATATTGGACTGATTGGAGCGCTGACTAGAAGCTTTTATTATCATAAAAAATTAATATATTTATGATATAAATAAAAAAAATTCAGAATAATTGATATCATAAGATTTCCAATATAATAATGAATATTAATAAATTATCAAGTTTGACCAAGAAATAAATAGTAAAAGTAATTTAAAATTATTTTTACTTTGTAGTGATTTTGAAGTAGGTTTTGTTTTTTGTTAAAAAGTTTTTATTTCTTTCTTTTTAGAGAAAATGATATATGGGCATCTCCCAAAAAAGGTCCACCAAAAGTGAAGAAAAACATTAAAATAAAGTACTCTAACAGCTTTTAACTTTATTTTTTTTTTATTTTGATTAGTATTACTGCTATGTCACTTGAATTCAACTTATTATGATGTATTTTTATTAAAATTTATAATGAACATCTTTACTGTATTTTACTACTGTGGAAAAATATGTCGCGTCCATGATGTCGCGTCCGTATTCGTGCTATATCTATTTACAGAAAGATAAGAGATTATTCTTATATTTCATGAGTCTACGAAGAATAGTTATCCTTTGACCTCCATTAACATGTATATTATATTTAAAAAAAAGTTCTCAAAATTAGCTAAATTTTGCATATTTCTATACGAGCTTAAAAAAACTTTTATTTTTTGTCGCGTCCGTTCCATTGAATGATTGCTTAGTACTTTGTACTAATTTGCACTAAATCACGACAATATTTTTAAACAATGAAGCACTCTTTCGTCGCGTTAGAACACTTAAACACATATCGGCTCATTTCGTTTCTTTCTTGTTTTTCGAGTAATTAAAACCGTGCGAATGTCGCGTCCGTGCCACTGGGAGATGCCCATATATTAAAAAAGTGTATACATTAATTAAACACCAATTATTTATGCTCATAATATGGAAAATGCTTTTCTGTCATTTTCCGTTCCGTTCCGTTCCTTTGTCGTTATTCCGTTCTTTGTCAGTATCTTTATCAGTACCTACTCTTGTATTTTTATCTGTACCCCAATGTCAATATTGACTGAAATATAGTGTGTTTGTAATATTGACACGCCTCTTTGTCGAGAATATCACACTCTTTGTCATAGTGTTTTCAATAGTTCTACCCATTCTAACAATGAATTTTATCACCCTTAAGTCAATATTATACAGTTTTTTTACACACTACCGCACCCCTTAGTCGAATAACGCCCAATTCCTCGGTAGGATTTTGTTATAATTGTGCCTACGTCTGTACTTTTTCAATTAGTAGCGTCAGTATTCGATTTAGTGTTTTCTAATATTGCCACACCCTTTTGTCGAATGACGCCCACTTTATTGACAATTACTTGTTATAAGTGTTTCTACCTCTAAACTAAATATCAGTACTCTAGTGTCAATATTATTCGATGTGATTTATATATTGCCACACCCCTTTATCAAACAACGCCCACTATATTGAAATTAATTTTTTATAATTGTGCCTACCCCTGTAGTTAACTTTAGTACTCTAGTGTCAATATTATTCGAGATACAAAGTTTTTCTAATATTGCCACACCTGTTTGACGACTAACGCCCACTTAACTGAACGTTATTTTTTATAATTGTACCTACCCTTGCATTTTTGCTGTGAATTTTATTGACTCTTGTACTCTAGTGTCAATATTTATAGAGATACAGTGTTTTTCTTATAGTGACACGCCCCTTTTTCGAATACCGCTCACATTACTGGCAGTTATTTGTTATATTTGTACCTACCTTTGTACTTAATTTTAGTTGATATACAGTGTTTTTTTTAATATTGCCACTTCCCTTCTCGAATAACGCCCATTTCTTTTTTTACAAAAATTTGCAGTCATTTTTCCTACCATTGTAATAAATTTCTGTACCCTAGTGTCAATTTTATTCGAGACACAGTAATTCTCTTATATAGCCACACCCCTTTGTCGAATTTCGCCCACTTTTTTTATAGTAATTTTCAATAATTGTGCCTAACTTTGTACTTAATTTCAGTACTCTAGTGTCAATTTTCTTCGAGATACAGAGTTTTTATAATATTGCCACAACTTTTTTTAGAATTACGACCACTTAAGTGATCGTCATTTTAAATATTTGTGCTTGCCCTTGTAATTTTACTGTGAATTTTATTACCGTAGTGTCAATATTTACTGAGATACAGTGTTTTTCTTATATAGACACGCCCCTTTTTCGAATACCGCCCCCTTTAATAGACGGGCACCTCCGCGTTGATAATCTCTAAATGTTGACAAATAATTGCGGCAATCGGGCAAGTACTTTAGGAGTAATCGATTCACAAAACAAAAAAAAAAAAATAAAAAAAAAAAAAAAACAGAGAAACCAACCAACTTGAGAACCTCCTCCTTTTTGAAGTCGGTTAAAAAATAAAACAATGTTGCTTGAGTTTTGATATTAAACTTGTATACAAGTCCGTCTTCCCATTTTAGCAGATGATATGGCAACATTTTTACATTCACCTCGAATGTTATTATGTTGCAGTAGTTGTCAATGCGTTGTTACTGATATATATATCAACTAAATTTTGTGTGCATACTTTCAGGCTGACAAATTTTTTCGTTTAATAAAAGCACTGTTATATCAATTATAAACAGTTTGAGTGATATAAGGTGCGGCTTGTCTTTTTAAGTTGACAGGACGATTTTTATGTATTAAGATAATGATACGGACCTGAAGTAGTTATATGTTTACAAAAAAATTAAATGACCACAGATAAATTAACGGCTGTATTCATAAAAATGAATGAGCCTCTTATAAAGCGTTCACAAGAAAAATATCAAAAGAACTATTCATAAACGTCCAATAACGAAAAATACCTCTCTTATAAAGGCTTCATAAATGAGATACCTTTAATTAACATTTGACAAAGCAATTTTAAAATTTTAATGCTCATCTGAGCTCAAATAGTGTAAAAAAAAAAATAAAAAATTACTAATTTTTCCGAGCACAACATAGATAATAAAATTTTGGGACTATTTGAATGTCAAAATATTGATAAAATTGTGACAAATAAATAAAACTGAGATCATGTACATTTGCATGCTTTATACACAGACTATGATAAGAGAAAACTCAGTTCATGATCAGAAACACTTTTTTTCGACACTTATATTGATAAAGCTATTTTCAAGAAGATTATTCAAGAGGACTCTAGATTCAGGTTTTTGTTTTTTAATATGACAAAAGCCGTTTTTTCGTCAAAAACCATCGTTTTTTCGCTGTAACATAAGGCCCAACCAAAATAGACGAAACGAGACGATTGCAATCTGATGAGCGTTTGCATTCGTTACGGCTGTTTTGGCATTTAACCCAAAATTAAACGTTGTAGAACACGTCGACTTAATCAACTGAAAACCGAATAAAATACATGTAAATTTATTTTTCATCCCTAACAAAGACAATAAAATAATAATTATATGTTAACTTGCACTAATTGATAAAAATGCAACAAAACTTGATGTAAACATACTCTACACAGTTGTTGCTGACGAGTTGAGACGGTAAAAGTTCGGTTCTTATGGAACAAAGCGTTTAGTCAAACGTTTCGTTCAGTTTCGATCAAATACGTTTTGACCATTTTGGTTAATAACATTGTTTCACGTATGCTTGAATTTACTCGTTACGTCTCGTTTCGTCTATTTTGGTTGGCCCTATAGCTGTGAAAATATCTTGCCTAACCTAGGTTCCAAAATTAAAGGACTCCAAACCCCGAAGGTGTGGATTCCAAGTTTGGCTTCCGAGATATTTCGCTTATGAACTTGAGGCGAAAAACTCAACGATTTTTGACGAAAAAATTCATTTTTTAAAAACAAAACCACTGGTAGACGTTAAATCAAATGAGTTTTGAGAAAATTTTAAAATTTAGTGAAATTTTTTGTGAAAGCGTTCATAAAAAATTAAATTAAGAAACATCTATTAATGTTCGTTACATGGATGCAACGACGTTTCAGATATTGCAATATCAATGTTTAAACATCGATTTTTTTTTTTTATCTCTTAAGATCGTCAAAAAATCGTTCATTAAAAATCAAAATCGATTATCATGGAACATTCCTATTCGAAAGCACTTTATAAAGAAAAGTCACTCAAAACAAAATTGCCTCGTGTACACGGAGAAAAAGCTTATGTTAAATTAATAAAAAAGCTAGAATAATTTATAAAATCAATTTGGAAGTTTTTACTATTAATTTTTTTTTTTCAATCCTAAAGGCTCAACCATAAAAGGCTCGAGCTGGCTGCAGCTAATGTCAAATTTTCTACGAACGCATAGAAATTTTACGTAGCAGCCATAATCAGGGTTGCCACAGCCTTAAATTTTCTTTTACCAAAATTCCCAAAAATATTTCACATTTAAGAAAAAAAATTCACATCCAAAAAAAAAATATCATATATGTGTGATCAATCAAAAAAACGAAATATTTTAACTTTTTTGACACATGTTTCATCCAATAAAATTATAATAACAAAAGCTGTGTTTGATGACTCCTCTAGATTTAGATTCTTTACTACAGATCAGTAAAAACTGTTTATTGAGGACATTTTTCTCTTTTTACCTCCTCTTACTTGATATTGCTCTTTGTTTTTTGAAGCTGCTCTAAGTTACGCTTTCAGCTCTTTTGTACGCTTATATTTTTTTTTGGTGTAAGTAAGAGTAACATTTAAATAAATCAAGTATTTTGGTTCTTGTTGTAAAATTCGAAAAATTGAAAGGGCATTAAATAGTTTCTTTGCTTACCTACTTCAACAGTTTAATGAAAACTAGTGATTTTTCTGGTTTATTTCTTAATTTGTTTTCTTTTGGCACTGAGTATTTGTCATCGAACACAACTAATATTGTTTTATACCAGTATTCATGTATTCAGTTTTCAAATATTTATAACATGTAGCAGATATCATGGTTAACCGATAAATTTCCAATGATTTTTCTTAACAGTGTGTGGAACATAAAATTCAACTTCTGAAAAGCGCTTTATTTTTGTTGCAATGATATTGAAGAAAACGAATAATTTGAATACGTTTTTAAAACTAATTGGAGTTCGATAGTGCCCGAAATTCGACCTTTTCACTTTCATTCTCTCGATACAAAATTAATGTGAAAAAAAAATTTTCTTCATAAAAATTTGTTCAAAAAATAGTCGGTGCACTCGTTCTCCGCACTTTGATTCATTTAAAAGAAATTAATCAAAATCGGTTAGAAACACGTGAGAAAATGGTTTTTTACTATTTTCACTACGGCTATTTATATATAGATAAAAAAAGAGACGATAATTTAAGGGCGGTAAGTTTTTTAACCATTTTTTTATATGAATGCTCAACATCTCTAGAATATTGTGTCCAAATTTTAAGTCAATCCGAGTAAAACTATCGGAGATAAAAATTTTTAAGTAAGTGTACCTCGAACGTACAAATGTACGTGTACAAAACTTTAAAGCAGTTTTCCCACAAGTTGTGTTTTCAAAGTCAGTGTTTACTGCCAGTCCTTTAGAAACTACTTGACCGATTCATTTCAAACTTGGTACACATTTTCTACATACAAAATACTTTCCTCCAACGTTGACTAAATTTTAATGGTTTTTGATTTCAGATAATTTCCGACCGAGACATAATGAACACCGCAAATTGCTATTTTTCCAAGACGCTCTGGGAAAAGCTCTGTCTCCAGCTTGTTTTTCAATATTTCCGGAAGAAATATAGTATTGATAAAAGTACACTCAATAATGTACAAAAGATTTTAATAAATTTGCTCAGTCAATACTCTCAAAAAAATTCACAAAAAAAGTGTTTTTTTACGCTGAAACCCTTACTTCGCCCTTAAGCTTTTGGGAAATTTTCATAAAAATGTTTTTCGTTTTCACTAGAAATTTTACCAAAATGAAATTTAATTTCACATTTTCACATCGAAAAAAAAATTTACCAGTTTTGGTAAATTTTTCACATTCTGGCAACGCTGCCCATAATAGCTCCAGCCAGCTTTTTCGACAAGTTTCGTTAACTTGAGCTGGCTGCAGAGAGAGAGAGAGAGAGAGCGATTTAAAGCGCATGTTGCTTGAGTTTATGTCAAACTACAATGAATAGAATTTTGTTTGTGAATATTTTGTAAAAAAAATGGGAAAACATTAGAAATATTGTGTTTATTTTATGTTCTTATAAAAAAGATCAAGAAAAAATGAGGCAGGTCTGTTAAATAATAGAGAAATGTTATTGACATTAGCCCGAGCTAGCTCAAGTCGTTATGGTTAAATTAACGATTTGACAGTTTTAACTTGGCTTTTCGTAAAGTTTTGATGTTAGCTGCAGCCAGCTCGAGTCTATTATGGTTGAGTCTTTAAGCCGGCTTAGAGATTTTACAGTGTGGCTTTTATCAGTTCTAGGGAATGCAAAATCAAAAAATTGTTTCTTGCGATTTAAAAAGATTTATGTAAAAGTATGTCTGAATAAGCCCAAGGCTCATTTATATAAGGTTGCGTACATTTTTTGAAGCAGCCTTATTTTATGTAAACTTATGTAAACTTATTTTATGTATTTTGACGTTTGCAAAGTAGGATTTTGTGCTGCTCGAGAAAAAAAGTATTTTTCAGGGTTTTGTGCAGTTTTCTGTTATATTGTGTAAACACTAAGTCAAGATGTGTTGAAATTTTGATTTTTGTCAAAATTAGAAGTAAAACTGGTTTTAACGATCACCGTTGTCCAATGCAATTTAAGTTCCGACTCAGAAAATATTTATTTGATCTATCTTTCTTGATTTTCTTAATTTATATATCTTTCATTAAACCCTTTTTAGGCTATAATACTGAAATCCTTTAATAAAAATTTAAATTATGGGTAGATCAAACTCAATAGCTTAATTTTATCAGGATGGATTAACAGATAAAAAAATAGTAGCAATAAAAGTACCAAACAAAAATTTTAATATTCAATTTACTAAATAGTACTACAAAAAATATTATATTCAGGCAACCGTGTCAGTTCTTTGTTCAAATAACTACGCTCTTTTGCTCTCATTTCAAAATAAATGACCTTATATAAATGAGCCTTGGAATAAGCCATGGTGAAAATATCAACTGTCTGATGACCTTCCATACAAAGTGACTAACAAAACGGTTAAGTCTCCGAGTCATATCAATCATATTACAGATTGTTACTTCTGTTTAACAGAAAAAGCTTGTGAAAGATAAGAACCTGTGTTAAGTATATTCAAAGTCACTTTGTATTGGAGGTAAGCGTGGTTTTCATCCGATTTGATTGATATTCATACTTAGAGTGCATATTAAATATCGAAGCTCATATGCGAAATTTCGATAAATTAATTTTGTAGAATTCTAAGAGATTTTACCGTTTTGATAGTCACTTTGTTTGGGAGGTAGGCGTGGTTTTCATCCGATTTGGCCCATTTACGAACTTGACCTTCATTTCAGCGGATAAAAGCTGAAATATTGAATTTCGTTTAGATAGCTTTAAAATTGTGGCTGGAATCGTGATCACAGACAGACAGACGAACAGACGGACATGGCTAATCGACTCGGGAGTTGATGCTGATCAGGAATATGTATACTTTTAATTACTACCACGCCTCCTTATGGGCGTTGCAAGCGGAGTGACACTATTAATATTCCCCGTTTACGTTTTTTAAACGTAGGGGTATAAATATAGTGCAAGCACTGAAATTGAAATTAAACTTTTTCTACAAAATTATTTTTAAAAAAAAGTATTTTTCATCCGGTTTTGACCAAATTAGTTTTAAAATATTTGTAATGAAATACACTTTACTTCAAAAATGTAAAATGTTCCTGATTTTAAATTTGCCGAAAAAAAATAAGTAACTTAAAAATGGAATTTAAAAAAAAAAAAACATGAAAATTGCAAGAAATTTTAACTTTGAACTTGAACAAATTTTATCCGATCGATATGATCAGTATATCAATAGAAAGGAAACTATAGAAACGTTTTTCTATCAGATAAGTAGTTTCAGCTGTAAGTAAATTTGAATGAAATCATCTCTCTAGAACTACAAAAGCACCGTTATCTTAAAAACCCTACAAATGAAAAAAAAAAATTTTATGATTTTTGTGTTTTGTGTTTTGGAGATCCAGACTAACTCATCCGTACATGTGGCGTTCTTGGTATTTCCCAGCTGTAAAGCAGTGAAATGAACCATTTTTTGTTTTCACAAATGATAACACTAGGACATAAAAAAAAAGAAACAGTTTTGATAGTATTGTAAGTGTAGACGTAGAATGCCGTTTAAAATGTAACCTCTTCAACTTTATTCTCGTTGATCCGATTGTTTTGTCCATTTTGCACGTATTTTTTTTTTTTTTTTATCTTCCGAAAATTATGGACTTCTTATCGAGACCAAAACAAAGGAAAAGTTAAAAGTAAGCATGATAAAATGAGCAAGCAAAAAGAAACAAGCAAAATGTTAAATTTTTCGATCATTTCATTAAATTTGACAGTTTGAGTTCTTTGACTTAGTTGAAAATAAGGCGAAGCAAATGCACTTTCCATTGGTGCCACTTTCGTCTCTGCCCGATATATAGTTTGCGAGCTACATTCAGTTTTACTACTAATTTCAAAATAAAATTAAAATCCCGAATCATTTGATGACTATATCTCACGCTGAGCACATGTTCTTTCAATTAGTGCCACTTTCGTCTCAGTCCGATGTTTAGTTTGCAAACTACACTTTCGTCTCTATCCGATGTATAGTTTGCGAGCTACACTCGCTAGTGCTAGTGGTATGTAGGATTCAAATTAATTTGCATTAAAAATAAAAATTCAAATTTTACACCATCTATTGGGTAAAAGCATAAAACGAAATATATTCCAACTCGTTTTTTCATTAGAGTTAAATCTAACCGGATCACAGACCCATTTCGATAAGTTTGACAGTTTGAGTTCATTGACTGAGTTGAAAAGAGGTTGTGATTGACATCTGGTGTTAAAATAGAGCACTCATTTCTAAGTAGTAAATACAAAAACCCAATAAAGAAGCCTGCAAATCAGTTCGTATAAAACAAAAGCAATACAAGCAAAAACCACGAAACAAAAGCAAAGAAAGCAGCAGGCACTGCATAAGCAGCTGATGATTGATTTTCTTATATAAAAATATGCATTTTTTTTTTCTTATATTTAACTATTTTATGACTTTAACATAATTGTGAAAAAATCCAAAATTAGATATTGATTCAGCGCAGGATATATATAATATTTTAGTATATATATTATCATTGAAAGATGAGTATTAAAGGCTGTAGGTATATCCTAAAGTATTCGTCAAAAAAGTTTTATGGCCTTGAAAAAATCTGTTCAAACGACCCCATACCAAACCGCGCTGTAAGACGTTATTCTACGTAAAAAAAAGAAATTTCCTGAACCCGAGTTCTGACATGTCTCATGCGCTGAGCTTGAATAAAATGTTCGTTTTGATCCAATTCGTTTTACTCTATCATCCAACAGATTTCCACAAAACCCCAATTTAGGTTTTCCATTCCAATTTTAGCTCAAAATTGGAATTTGTGGAAAGGGTGATGAGCAAAATTGAGTGTCGGTGTAATCATTACATTTTCATTCCAATTCCTCATGTCGTCGAAAACTATATTTGAGCACGAAAATAGCTTGCAGACTCGAAATTAAAGCTGAAATTTCAAGAAAGTTTTAAGAAAAAATTCTGTCGATACAAGAAAGTGCCTGGAAGGCACCACAAAACTCGGTGAACCTAATGCACAGAAGCGAAACCAATTGGTAAGGAGTAAACGTTTTATCAGCATGAAGTAGTCAATCATTTCATGAGCATTTTCCCACATGGGCCAATGTTATTGTTAGATAAGAAAAATATGCAGCAAAAATAGTCACATTCTTAAAAAATATTTCGAAACTATTTAAAAAATTGTCTCTAGTACAGTTATTTTTAATTTCAGTATTGTAGATAACAATTTAAAGCAATTTAAAAGTTTGCCAAGCTTACCAGCTTGCAAAAATAGAAAAAAAGGATAATAATTAACGAAATTGAAAGCAGATGTTGCATGCTTGCTTTCTCCAAAACACACAACACACGCACACACTCACACGAAAACCACTTACCGTCGCGTTTTCCGTTGCGTTACCAGTGCTGCACGCAATCTGGGATTTAAACTCTTTTCTGGCTCCTGATAGACGAAAGGATCATCAGCAAATTGCAAGTAAAAAAATGCATTTTGGAATGAATACGCGCCAGTGTTGCGATTGCGAAAACGTTGATTAAGTGAGCTGCAAATAGAACAGGATTGTTTAAGCAAGCAAGGAAGTAAGGCAGGAAGGAAGTAAATAAGTAAGTTACGACGAGAGAGAGAGAGAGAGAGAAAATAAACAATCATAACAGAAATGTAATTAGTAACAAATAGTGCAATATTAGCTGTTAAATATGAGAGTTGAGTGAATGTGATGATGAGTTAAATCAGGATGTGGAATAAATGAAATTGGTAGAAAATCAACACTATTGCAATGTTGCAACTGCTGTTGCACTTAATTTAATGCCAAAAATGATGATGAAATATTTGAAAAATGAGTGGTGGCGGGAAGAGAGGTGGAAATTAGTAAAGATTTAGAGCAAAATCTACACATTGCGGTTAAGCTACACCCTCTACCCACCACCACCACCACCTACACATCCACTTGCCGCACACTTACTTAATTAATTCATTTAACGTGTCGTTGTTGCGCGGTATAATAAATTCATCCAAATCCACCAGTGCTAAATATTTGTAACGGTACATCGTTCTGTACAGACAATCGTTGAGTGCGGCAAAAAGTCCCTCGGTGCGAATTTCCTTTTGTGAACGCATACGCAGATTCCAGGGTAAAATATTAATTGTGGGTTTAACGTAATTTGTGCTGATGCGGCGTTTTATTGGCTTTTGTTGTTGTTGTTGCTGCTGCTGTTGTTGGTCCTGTGTTTGTTGTGCGCTGGTAGCAGCTGGAAGTAAGTACAAACGGCAAATTTAAAATACAAACGAAAACATTAATAAACAAGCAGAGAAAAATTTGATTTACTCGCTGTGGATTTTATATCAATATGTAATGAAATGTAAGGCAATGCCAAGGCTTGCATTGCAGTAGTCAAGTAAAACGTATTTATAAGCATATTTATTTGGTTTTTCATCTTTTAAGTACTGAAAAAGTATTAAGAAATGGCTGAAGACCCTAGCAGTTAGTACTTAGTTTTTAAGTTTATATGATATAAATTTATTTTGTAAATAAACTGTTAATAAATAAACAAAAAAAAAAATTAAGAAATTTTATAATAAAGGCATTAAGGTTCAACGAACAATTTAACCCATTTTTGGCGGCTTCCAGTTTCAGATGAGCTAGAAATTTGAAAATTTTAGATTTCCTTTGTTTGTAGGCTAACTAAAAGAAATTCAAAAGAATAAATTCGGAAAAGCTTCTAGTTTTGTGGAAAATAAATGTTGCATTTTAACACCGTTTGCCAAAGTAGGCATAAACAAGGTTATTTTCGTGCAATTAAATGATGCAAATGACCTCAAATGTTTCTTTTATATCAAATTAGCGGATGTAACCCGGTGTTACTCGGGGTTGTGTCTCGAGCACAGAAAGACTACGATTTTCAAAACTGCTCTCACTTTTACGTTTTTAAAATTATCAATTCAATTTTAAAATTTTTTAAATTATCGTTTTTTGCGGTTTTGCCCATTTCTTCCGTCGAAAGTGTTTAGTCAAATTTCCGTAAAACTGTACCTGCCAGACATGATTAAAACAAAAAATGACATCTTCAACGTCTCGATCTGACGTCTGGTTTCTGAGGAAAATGGACACCCGCACTCAGAAAAAAAACACATATCTTCCTCCGGTGAAAAATTTCTCTATTTTCGATAAAAGCAATTTTCTCTTTACAAATTAAATTTTCTTCAATTAGAATAAATTTTCACATTTTCGAAGAAATATTTATTCACTTCTAGGAAATGGAAATATTTCAATAGGGGTATTCACGATTCAGTGCAGTTGCCAGTGTAGTTGAGGACTTGTGTACTTAACAAAAACAAAATATACGTACGTCAAAAATCTACACAACTACATTTCTACTATTGCCTTAAACTTGAGGACTTGAGGACTTGAGCAGTTGTGTAGTTGTGTACATTGAAAAATTTGACAGGTTTGAAAAAGTGTTGCAACATTTAAAAGTTAAAGTTTCAATTACTTGATAAATAATAATCTCATTCAAATTATAATAATAATCTCAATAAAAGTTATAATAATAATCTCAATTAAAATTTTGGTGTGCTCACGAAAACCTAACTGCACAACTACACAAGTCCTCAAGTCCTCAACTACACTGGCAAGTGCACTGAATCGTGAATACCCCTAATGTCTCTTATAATGACAAATATTTTTCTCGCACAAAAAATTCTCATTTATACAGAAAAATTTTTTGAAAATGAAAATTTGTTCATATATTTTGATAAAAAAATTGACTATGAGAAGTTTTTTCTTCAATAAAAACAAATGTTTTCTCAAAACTAAAGAGTCTTTTTCTCTAATATTTTTTCATCTTTATATAGCTTCTGATGGTATGCGTTAAACTTCTTTTTTTTCGTTCGTCTTTGGTTCTTGACTTCGTTTGCCTTCGGCTCATTCCTTGTTTTTTGTCGAAAGAACTTTTAAAAGCATAGGATCTATTTCAGTAACAGATACAAATGCTTGCCAAGTTTCATCAAAATTGGTTCATTCGTTTTGACAGGAATGAGCCAGACATTAGTTGATTAAATAAAGCGCCCTCTAAAGGAAGTTTTCTGAAATTTAAATAGCCTCAATTCTGTTGCAGAGTCAAGTTATTTCATGTATCAAATTTTAGTACAATCAATCAAGTCATTTAGGAGTTATTTAGTCTGAACAATGCACTACTTAAAGCGCCCTCTTGCGGAAGTCTTGGGAATTTTTTATATTTTATATTTTATCTTGGGTGCAGTTGAACGTTCATACCAAATTTCATTGAAATCGGTTCAGGCGTTTAAGAGTTATTGAGTCTGAAAAACGCGCCCCCTTTCGAATTTTTATAGCCTATGTTATCTTGAGCGCAGTCGAACCTTCGTTCCAAATTTAATTGAAATCGGTCTAGCTGTTTAGGAGTTATTATGGAGTGCCACGCCCACATAATTCCGCCAAATTTTTTACCTTTTCCTTATCTTTGGTGCAGTTGAGCCTTCATACTAAACTTCATTGAAATCGGTCCAGGAGTTTAGGAGTTCTTAAGTCTTAATAAAAACCCACTACTTAAAGCTCCTTCTTGCGGAAGTTTTTGGAATTTTTTATTGCCTATGTTTTATTTTGGGAGCAGTTGAACCTTCATACCAAATTTCATTGAAATAGGTCCAGGCGTTTAGGAGTTATTGAGTCTTAAAAATGTACCACTTAAAGCGCCCTCTTGCGTAAGTCTTTGGAATTTTTTATGGCTTATGTTTTATTTTGGGAGCAGTTGAACCTTCATACCAAATTTCATTGAAAACGGTCCAAATGTTATGGAAACCGGTTCAGGCGCTTAGAAGATATTACATAGTGTCACGCCCACATACTTCCGCCCACTTTTTTAACATATGCTTTATATTGGTTGCAGTTGACCCTTCATACCAAATTTCATTGAAATAGATCATGGCGTTTAGGAGTTATTGAGTCTTGAAAATGTACTACTTAAAGTACATGCCAAGCCCACATACTTCCGCCCACTTTTTTACACCCCCTATGATCTTTCTCACTATGAAAGGTACTCGGTGTCCAAATTTCAGCGCAATCGGATAAACGGTGCGTGAGCCTATATGGAACAGACAGACAGACAGACAGACAGACAGACAGACAGACAGACAAACATTTGATTTTATAAATTAGATATATAACTTCTTCTGATTGCAAAAAACACTATTTTGTAAAAACTATCATTTTTAAATTTATTATAATGAGAATTAAAACTCTTCTCTAAAATTTTTAAAATTTTGGATTTTCAAGTCTCATAAAAACCATCAAAACACTTTTTTTTGGGCAAAATAAAAAATAAAGTTTATTAGATACTTTCATTGCCTGTGAGAATCAATATTTAGCAAAATAAATGTTTTCATCTTCAGGAAAGCTTCAGGTGTCAAATGGTTAAACGATGCGTTTTCGCAAAATCCGTAAAAAATGGGTTAAGATAAAATGGAACTCCTATAGGTGGAAAATTCAGTTATTTATGTAAGTCAAAGGATTATTGCTGTCAATAGAGAACTTTTTTGGTAGTATAATATGATGTGCGCATTGCACACTGAACACAAAAAGTACATACACAATAATTATGAATTTTTACATGATCTCCATGAATCGTATTCATGAATTGTGGTTCAGAAACCAATTTTATGAGTCACTTGAACTATTCATGATATAAGTGCACAAAATACAGAAAATTTCACAAGTCTAGTCTCTATAGTTCATAGAAAGTGTGCACAAGATACATGAACCCGTACAACATTTCGCAAATGCCATGCAAAAATACAAGAGAAACATGAATCACTCATAACTTTGGTGAAATACAGAAATACAGAAATAAAATTTTTGTAAAAAACCAAGCTTTTTGATCACTATGAAATTTGGTTGATAGAGAACTTTTAATTTTGCCAAATTTTAATTTTTCTCAAAAGTAAAATTTTTTTTGAAAAAAAAAAGTTTTTTTGAATTCAAAATTTTGACTTCCCATCTTAATATTGTAGTAAAATTTTAACGGTTTTCCACTTTTTCTTATTATTTATAAAATTTTATTATGTTTTCTTTCAAATGTTTCAAATCTTTCTTTAAAACAATCGCTGTGAAACTTTAAGCAAAAAAATTTTTAATAAAGTTTCTTAATATTGTCGTTAGTTATTTGGCGTGTATTTCAACCAAATGTCTTGGAAGAGAAAAAAACTGACTCAAATTGAATATTCTGATTTAGAAAGCGAATGTCTCTGCCATTTTTGAATAGATTAAATTTATTTCTTTTTTGTATTTAAGTTTTACCAGTTTACTTAAAAAAGTTTATTTAAATTTTACCGTTTCTTCTTTTTTATATTTAAATTATTTCTTTTCAAAAGAGACCACAAAATTTGATCTTTTCTCAAAATATGGAGTACAAATTATGTTTTTTGAAAAAAAAAGAAAAACTAAAATTTTATTTTGATTATTTTTCAGAGTATATAACGCATTTAAGTTGGAATTATTTTGTCTTGACACTAAATTAATAAACTGTTCGTGCCATCAAACAATGAAGGCACGAACCAACCACCTATGATTTTTTTAACGAATTAAATTATTTTTCAAAAAGTGCCTTTTCTGTTTTATTTTTAAAATTAATATTAATTTATTTATTAAATATCATATATTTTAGGGCGATAACGTCATATCTACAATTAATGAAAAGTCATAGGCTCGAAATTATTTAAACCACCTCGCTTATTCTGCATATAAAGGAAGTTTTTTTAGAGGTATAAAACTTTGATATAGAAAAAAACAAGGATGAATTTTTGAACATTGAGATGAAATTGACTTTATTCAAAATATTTGAATATTGTGGCCATATATCTGCAATAACCCGGTAAATGTTGTCCTCCAAGTGGTCGATCGTTTTGGGCTTATCGGTGTAGACTAGTGACTTCACATATCCCTAAAGAAAATAGTATAGCGGCATTAAATCGCACGATCTCAGAGGTCAATTCACGAGTTCGGAACATGAAATTATGCGATAACCAAACGTTTACTTCAGTAAATCAATTGTGGCACGAGCTGTGTGACATGTTGGGCTGTCTTGTTAAAACCACAGCTCCTGCACATCATGGTTATTCAATTGAGGAACAATAGTCAGCAGTTATGGCTCTATAGCGGTTACATTTAACTGTAACGTTATGGCCAGCATCGTTTTTAAATAAGTATGGACGAATGATTCCACCAGACCATAAAGCACACCAAACGGTCAGTTTTTCTGGATGTAACGGTGACTCAATATAAACTTGAGGATTGTCTTTACTCCAAATACAGCAGTTTTGTTTATTGACGTAGCCATTAAATGAGCTTCATCGCAAAACAAAATTCTCTTATGAAAATATGAACGGCAATCTTGTTTTGAGCCCATTCACCGAATCTACGCATTGCTAGGTGATCGTGTGGCTTCAATTCTTGCACGAGTTCGAAAAACAACATCTTTCCGCAAAATCTTCCATAACGTGGATAAACACATATCCAATTCTTGTGCACGATGGCGGATAGACTGATTCGGATCCTCCTCTACGTTTTGATCTACACCACCAATGGCAAATTAATTGCCCAGATGGACGATTATGTTGACCGTAAAATGGACGTGTGCGCAATACGTTTTTCCAACAGAACCATTATTTTCAAAATAAATTTGCACAATTTGGAAGCGTTGTTCGGACGTCAGTCTAACAGAGGATTTTACACAGAGGATTTTACCCACAATTCCCTGAAAAGTTTTTAATTATAATGTACCCGAAACATATCCAACAAGAACCTGGAAAATCACCAGAAATAGTACCGTAGATAGTCTGATCAGTGATGCTCAGAAAAATTATTTAAAGAAAGCTACAATAATTACAACAAAAAGCCAACAACAACTACAACTCTTTGGAATCGTGGCACAATAATTTTTCTAACAACAAAAACACATAAAAACAACAACGCGCATAAAACCTACATCTACGCCAGCCCAAAGTTCATAAATATTGAACACACAAAACAACAACACGAATCCTTCAATGTGCGCAAATACAACAATAAAGTAATAAGAAGTAAGGGTGAAGCTGAAAACTTCATTCGGCGAATTACAACAATCATTGTAATATTGAAGTTGTGTTAAAGAGTAGAAAGAGTGGAGCATGTTAAAAACAACAACACGAATGCTGGCAGCGCCCAAGCAAAACAACAATAGGACATACAAACAACAACACGTATGCTGATCGTGCCCAAGCGCACAAGTTAAATTGTTGAACACACAAAAACAACAACATGCAAATGAAAGATAGCGTCATTTGATGGCTCTTAAAAAAACAACAAAGCAATAAGAAGCAATGATTTTACTACAAACTTAATTCGTCGGATTACAACAATCATGAAAACATCGAAGTTGTTGTAAAGAGTGGAAAGAGTTAGGCGCTGGGCATCCCTGGTCTATATTATGTCAATAACAAAACAAAACAAAAAAAAAATTGGCCATTACAGACCTTGAAAGTATTTTGACCGAGCTTCTTATGATCAATTGTATATTAAATATTATGTCAATAAAGTGTTAAGAAACGAGCGACCATATTCGGACACAATAAACCGACGTGTGCTCGATTCGGTCTACGTTCGTACACTGTGCCTGCCCAAAGTGTTCCGAAGCTAGCACTTTTTTCGGTGAAGAGGTCGTACATTCATCGACACGGGCACCGGACATTTATCAGCTACTTTATTTACACAAAATATGAAATTGGGTATGTTCGAGCTGCAAACACTGCGGCTGTGTTGCATGATTTCTCAAAGCATCACGTTCTATGCAAATTTCTGGCAACATTGGCCAAAGCAGAACGTTCTAGCGAACAAAAATTTTACATTTGATGCGCAGGAAATGCGAAAAAGCGGCAACACAAAATTTTTGTCTGCAGAATAATACTGCATGAAGAAAAGTAAGACAAATGTTTATTTATTTTATTTTTTATTATTATTATTGGCCACTTATATAAATTTACTAGTAATTCAATCGGAAATGCGTGAAAATTATATCACCAGGATATAATTGAAGGGTTTTAAAAAAAATTCTTCTCTTCTTAAGTCTCTTAATTCTTGTTTCTCCTAATTTCAATAACAAACTTTTATCATTTTCTATGCTATACAAAATTAAACTTGTACAAAAATCTATTCTTGCTTTAATTTATGGAAATTGTGCAAAATACGCGCAGAATATCAGCAAAGTATCAGCTGAGCATCTGCAACAGTGTTGCAGGCGTGTAGAAAGGCCGCAGTATTGCCGCATTTATTGAGTGCCTCGAACATACCCATTGTTTCTCGGGATATATAATGATTTTTATTTTGTGGTGGTATGGGATGTTGGCGTGTCAGTGGGCAAGTTTCAAAACTACTAAATTCTGCAGATCTTTGGGCTCATGTGAAAATGTCTACCAAGTTTCATGCAATTATCTCAATTTCTTTTTCCAACAACTCACCGCAGCATATGATAAAATAGATTTATTTACTTTTGGGTTCAGACAGTTCTTAATAAACGAGAGCACTAATGGGGAAACAACGAAATGATATATTTTAAAAGACTTACACCTCTAGTGTTAAGTTTATGAAGAAAAATGTACAGCCACGGACACCCGCATATAACATAACTCTTAGGATATCCAATAGACCGGATCAAAATTTAGATTTTGCCGGTCGGGGTCTCAAAAGTGAAAGGAACTCATTAAAATGATTTCTGCATACTTATTTTTGAAATCGGAGAAAAACCGCCGAAGCAGTTTTGATTCTCTTGAAGGTCCTTTTTGGTAAAAAGAACATGTTTTTTGCTTGTAACTTTTTATTTTTCACAGAATGAATACCCTCATCTTCTTAAATGTTAAAGTTCTTTTTCATACTAACATTTTGACATAAAAAAATTGTTAAAATTTTGTCTCATTATAACTCTTATTGACCACCAAAAGTTGAATTTTTTGTTATTTTTGAAAAGACATTTTTTTAAAACCACTTTAAAAGACACATTTTTTTTTTTTAGATTAACGTGAAAGTGTTATGGTTGGAAAGGTATTAAGTTCTTCTTTCTTTCTTTGTATCGCTTCAATCAAAGCTGTGTGCGAAAACTGACAGAATGTGAGAAATCGACTTTAGAAATCTGATAAAATGAAATATTTCTTATTCATACAAATAATTAATTTAATTTGTTCAATGCTTTATCGTCCAGTTTTCGATACATTTTTTTTTTTAATCACATAGCTTTGATTAAAGCGATACACAGAACGAAAGAAGAACTTAATACCTTTCCAACAATAGCAATTCCACATAAATCTAATAAAAAATGTGTCTTTTACAGCGGTTTCAAAAAAAATGACTTTTGAAAAATAGCAAAAAATTCAACTTTTGGTGGTCAATAAGAGTTATAATGAGACAAAATTTTAACATTTTTTTTATGTCAAAATGTTAGTATGAAAAAGAACTTTAACATTTAAGAAGATGAGGGTATGCGTTCTGTGTAAAATAAAAAGTTGTAAGCAAAAATCAAGGTTTTTTTACAAAAAAGGACCTTCAGGAGAATCAAAATTGCTTCGGCGGTTCTTCTCCGATTTGAAAAAAAAATATGCAAAAATCATTTTAATGAATTTCTCTAACTTTCGAGACCCCGACCGGTTGAAATTTTTTTTATCCATATAAGAATGATCCGGTCTAATATCCAAGCATTTTTTTATAAAAATCTACAAAAAACACCCATTTTTTAGAAATACAATTACTAATTTTGAATAAATATAATATCATCCAAACTATCTTTCCAATATGCTTAGATAACCACTTCAGAACAATCCATTTATATTTTGTTTTTAAAAAATGTATGACATAAAATAAGCGGCTTTAAGAATGTACTTCTTTAATCAGCTATCAACTCAAACAAAATTTCGACTAAAAATAACAAAGTTTAGAGATTTTTTAAAAATGTTTTTAAAAAAGCTAAGAGAAAAATAATATTGTTCCATAATTTTATTTTTTATTAAGTTTATTTTTAAAAAATTAGTGTTTGATAAAATTTAATTTTGGCCGCACAAATCCATGAAATACTCCTTATGTGCGATGTTCAGTATTTCTTAAAAGTGCCTTATGTAAAACTCCGAATAATTTTTCCGTATAACTTTATGATGATTCCTACCTACTATCAATGTACCAAATTGATATCGAAAAACAAAACAAACAAATTGGCCATTTCAGCCCTTGAAAGGAGCTTGACCGAGCTTCTTATGATCAATTGTACTGTGCGTGTTATGAAATGCTTGCATACAATTGACCGAGAACTGGACCTACATGTTTTATACCGACTCCAATTGGCTAAAGTTCACGTTTTCAAGAAGCTTTACAAGGCATTATTTACTCTCTGAGGTTTGCCATTGTCTGCAGAGAGGTGGTGACTGATCAGAAAAATGTTTTATTGGAAAAACTTTTCGCCGCGACTGGGGATCGAACTCAGTTCGAGATACAGTGTTGTTGACATATCCCTTTGTCGAATCGCTTCAACTTTTTGATCGTTCTTTGTAATAATTTTGCCTACCGAATTTAAGTACCTAGTATTAGTGTGAACAAAATTAAAGTAGTTTTCTAATTTGGCCACGCCCTTTATCTAATGCCCCCAAATTTTCGTCGCGAGATATACTGAATCTATCTTTTCTTGTATCCAATTTCAGTATCCTAGTCATAATATTAATCCATATACAGCGTGTTTTTGTAATACTGATACGTTAAAAAATGAACTAACCATTCCTTTTTGAATGAAACCATCTTCCTTTTTTAAGTAGTTTAAAAATAAATATCACTTATAAAATAAGATATTGAATTTTTCAAGAATTGTTAAGGTGTTTGTAGGGATTCCGTGAACTCATGTTAGAAACTCTTAGAAATTATAAAATCAACTGTATTATTTAGCCTAGGTTATCTGGTTTCAACAAATTTTTGTGTATGATATATTCGAAAAACAATTTAACAGTTAAATGATTTTCAGATTTTTGAGAAATTAATTTTACATTTTGTCAAATATTTGACGACAATATCATATACTGGATGGACTGTCATATGCATACTCGTACATTGTATCTTATAGAGGCTTTAAGAGCTACATATATAATATAAGACCATTTAAGAATTGCCTGGTGGCAAGTTAATGCTACTATTTCTAATGCTGATTTCTATAATAATAAAACTAGCTGTTGTACCAAAAATTGCATAAGTTTAGGCTACATTTTTCATATTTTTCTTGATAAAATTAGAGTTGACCTTGAGCCAAGTTTCATAACTGTTTCAACAAACACTTCAACAAACACTTCTAAAATGACTGTTTAAGAATTTAAATTAAATGGCATACGAGCGATTCCCGACGTGACTTACTACACCTGGCTGTTATATTAGAAAAAAAATAAGTATATCCAAAACTTACCCGAAAAAAATTCGGGGATACAAAATTATTGATGGTCGGTCACATAACCCAGCACTATACGGGCAACTCCTGAGCACCTGTGGGCTGATTTGTCTGAACACCTCGGATATTTTGTTACTTTGACCTTGATGCGGCGCCACTTATACTTCCCCTATTCCAAAAATTTTTTGGCTCAGGCATTTTTGGATCAAGTCAAGAATCTCCATATGTCACTATTGCATAGCTAATGGTAATTTTATATTTAAAAATTCGCTTATATGGGCGGAACCACGGCCAGTTCTTCAAATGCCAAACCAATTTGTCCGACTGAGTTTTATTGTTAAGCGACATTGGGTTACAAAGCTATTCAAAATCAAAAATGTTAATTGTATGGGCAGTGACATGCCCACTTGTCTAATGCTTGCTCAATTTTACCAGTTAAAGGACACGACTAAATTGTAAGTGATTACAGAGTTTCATTGTGGTGCACTTAAAGATCGGAAGTTATAACAAAAAGTTTTCGGCCACGTCACTCGTATAATACCAATAAAATGTAATCAGTGAAAGGGAACATGCTAATTGCAGTTGAATTCCAAATTCTTTGGCTTTTCGTACCTGTAATTCCAAAGATATTCGATATCGAATTTGTTGGTAGTATGGGAGATGTCTCGCCTCTTTGTTGGATCGTTATTACACTTCAAAGGAACACTGTCAAGACTTTGCTATAGCTACCCTAAGTATTGGCTTAGCGGTTTTGGAGTTTTATATATACTCCGAATATAAGTTATATATTTTGTTAAGACATATGTACCTGTGCCAAATGGATTGAAGTTGTAAAGATGTGTCAAGCGGTTATCGAAAACATATCGAAATAGAGATAAGGGCATTCATCTTTGAAGTGTGATGTAATGAGTTAATCACGAGATATGAACTTATGATAAGTTAACATAAGTAAGGGAGAACCTAACCTTTTGTTCGGTTCATGTTTATTCTGTTTTTATTTTTTGAAAATACAAAATCAAATACTTGTTACACTGATAACGAACAATACAACTTTTATTCTGTGCTAAATACTTTAAGTATTTAAATATTTTTTTCCTGGGCAAGAAATTTGGCTCTTTTTATTTTTTTCGACTGAAGATAATTTCCCGCAATTAAATGAATGTCTTACATATCAGTTCGTATAAAATGTTTTAACGCAAAGTTCATTAAATTTCTCTTACCATTTGTGTTAACTGCTGCATTGTACTCCTCATCTGTGGCCGTCATTAAATCAGGCACATCACCGCTCATATAATGACGCAGCACACAGGTTGAATGCGGTCCCGTGGTATGGTTATAAAATGTAAAATGCGACACACCCATGAGGGCGTAAAACTCCAAATACTCCATCAGATACAAAGCCTGATCATAGTTGAAGTGAAAAGGTTTGACGCAAATGGCGATTTTATCAGCTATCTGGTCACCAGTTGGCAGTGATGAGTACGCTGCCGACGCCGATGTCACCGATGCCGCAGAGGAAGAGTTTGACGTTGTAGAACGAATACTGCTAGAGCGATTCGTAGCAAAATCCGGATCAGAGTCAGTGTTGCGTAGTTCCAGAAAGTTGCCGGGTGGTGCACGTAAACGCGACACAACGCTAACATATTGCGGCACATCGATTTCAGGAGCGCGTATGGGGCAGAGCACAAAACAGGCGCTGTACTTGAGATTCCAGTTTTCGCGTATAATCTATAAAATACAAAATGGTTGCTTAACTTAATAACTACATACTAAATCTGCTTCAACTAAATTTTTCAAATATTTCATATAAGAAATATTAATTATTAACATGCAAATTAAAAGTTGTTTAATTCTATTGCTATTAAATTTAAAATAAAAAAAAACCCGTACCTTAACTCTCGCCATCACTGTTGCGGACGATGTTCGCAGTTGTCTGGACTCTGTGGCATTTCGGTTGTTGACATACCAAAAGCGACACCACACTCGCTCCGGGCCGCGTGTCTTCGTTGCACCGATGACGCGCACCAGTTTTGCGCCATCACGCCGATCATAATAGGCGGAAAAGACGAAAAATTTAAAACGTGTTCCGTTGACAACCTGCCAGGAGCCATCAGTTGGCTGCATGCCAATCGGATAGTGTGGCAACGTCTCTTCGATTTTGTTTGGCAACACTTTGCCCCAAGGTATGATAGGCACGCTGGCCGAACCACCGCCTCCACCAATGCCAGCACCAGCGCCAGCAACATAGCCATTGCCGGCAGAATTGAACAAAATGCCTGCCTGGCCACGACCAGCATCGCCGGTTGAAGCATCTGTTTGTACAAAACGACATAGAAGAAGTAAACGAAAAGGAGGTTGAAAAAGATGAGTAGAAAAAAAAAAATTAAACCGACTTATAAATTAAAAGTAGTGAGCTTAAATGACCAACGGCTGTTGCTGGCCAAAAAATGATGGCCTTTTATCATTGCCGCTGCATCCGATGCACAGATGATTTCTGTGGTGCAATTAAAAGTGTGACCAAAATTTTAAACTCCATATTATTGCAAATGGCTTGTTTATAATTTTTTTACTGATTTCTGTTTTCTGTTTTCATCACACATTCTCATTGCCTGGGAATTTTTTCAATTTTCTACTTACCTTGAATTTTTAATTTATTATCATGAAACTGTACAAAACCTAATTTATTATCACTCAATAGACTGTCATCCAAGACATCGTAGTCGTCCTGAAAGTACAAAAGATAATAGAGCAAGACATAAGATTAAATATTTTAAAGTAATAATTTAAAAAAATTTTGTAAAAAGCCTGGAACAAATTTCAAAAATTTGTCAAAAGACAAAATCTGAACTATAAATGAACAGTAGATAGACAAAGAAAAGATAGTAAAAAAAGGTATGTGTGGCATTACCACGTTCCTTAATAGATTAATTTTTTCGATGGAAAGATAACTTAAACTTCTCATTTCAAGCATAGATTAGAGATGTTTTTGTAAAATTTTGAAAAATGTAGATGTAGTAGGAATACTGTTGAAAAAGTTGGGACAATAAGAGATAGCAGTAAAATAATTCCCCTTTTTACTAGCATATATCTGATTTGTCTTAAAGCAGTATAAATACATCTTGAAAACTTTATAAATATTAAGAAATGAGAACAGTTTTATAACTACGGGACGATTAAACCATTATAATTTTAACCACATGCATATCAGTACCCATGTCATGCCCCATCATTTAATGATGCAAATAATCATCATCATATCATACCCGTATACTTTACATATCATTCAAACTTATCAAACCATATCTTTTAATCATAGTATACATGTTATAATAACCATAATTACACGTCATACCACACATTATACGATACTAATCGCAATCATTTCATAAATATCGCACTATATTCACACGGAGATAAATCGAGTTTTTAACTTGTTTGGAGGCAAACAAAATATGTTTGTGGATGACGTTGCAAATATAATTATATTTAAAATTATCAAGAATTTGCTTCGACTGGAAGATAATATCTTTGTGACCTAAATTGAGAGAGAGTTTGCAAAATAAAAGTTCATTTAAAATATTTGATGTTTAGTTTCAACAAACTTTCTCTGTTATCACTCTTTGGTTTTTAGCAATAATTTGTTCAGATACATACAAAATATGATCGGAAATATTGTTGCAAATAAATCTTGTTCGAATCCGAACATACTTTGTTTAACATTAAAAGAGAAAAAAGAGAGCAGTATGCTTATAATTTCAGTCTCTAAACAACATTTGCTTGCATCCAGCTTGCATCCATAGTAGAATAAATAAGGTATATGCAGCGCTGATTGTGCTCTCTTCTCGGTACTGCCGATATTGTCAAAATCAGCTGTGTGTCCTGGGCCAAATTAAGGTTGGTGGGGCCCTGAGGCCAGTTTATTGGTGAGGGCCCCTAACAATGAATGTAAAAAGTTAGTTACACAAAAACGTATGCATAGTCATTATTATAGATTTAACTATATCATTTTTATTATGTTTAAAATATTGAATTAGAAAAATCGTTATTTGTTCTATAAATATCGTTAATGACAATCATCAGAATAGTATGAGTGGTTGTTATTTAGAAGTTTTACGAGATTAAATCGAAGCGAACACTTCAATAACATTTTCAAAAGATAAATCACGAATAATGTCAATTTCTGTAGTAAGAATCATGAGGCTGATAAGACGTTTCTGTCCCATACTCGTACGCAATCTATTTATGAGCAGTTTCATTTTGGAGAATGATCTCTCTCCACCACAATTGGTTACCATCATGACCAAGTATATGCGAAGAACTATTTCAGTACATATTAACAAAAGTCGAGCGAAGATTGTTCTCCATTATTTTGCGATAAAGAAATTGTGCTCCAGATTCTGCGATTTTTTGTTTAAAGAGCCTTGCAAGCTCAGCGAGTTAAACCAGTTCATTACCAAAAGTCGATTCTACATGTTCTGGGCAACAATCAATAAGATTTTTCGCTTTTGCGTTTAACACTTCAGTTGGAATCGTTTGAAGATCATTAAAAAATCCGAACCTTTCGCAAACTTCAAACTTCAACTTCATATACTGTGATTATTTTTAATAAAGACATGGTCAGCGAGTCCACAACTGGAAGAAAAGTTTCAACGCGGAATTTATCTCTTGGTGACAGCGGGACACAAGACTTTTTTTGTCCCCGATGGCGGTGCAATTAAAAAACCAGAAGAATTAAGAATTATCAAGATTTCTTTTGACAACTACAATGAAATAACTATATTAAAATATAAGACACTTCATATACCTCGTTTAGTCGTTGCGTTAATTCACCAAACGTTAATTCACTTTTAAATTCGAACAAAAACTGATGCGTGAACAACGACCAGATAATGTGACGCAATTTCTATTGAATTCGCTCGATATTATTTCTCGCTATGCTGTTAGTCTCTAAGCGCAAATGCAACAAACACTTGTAATGGTGGTAATTCAAAACAATATTTTCTCCATTTTGATAAAAAAGACAACTTTTCTTGAATCCTCAGCAAATTTTCTTTTCAGATTCATTAAAATATTAAGAAATATTATTTTAAAATAAACCATTTTTTTCTCCGAATTTTGATTAACAATTTGATTGTTTATAATAAGCAAAGCAGCCAATGAATCTGAAATTTTCTTTAATGAAATAATTAATTTTTTAGAAAACAACTAGGATGAAAGAAAATTTGTTGCTACCAGACCATTTGACGTAAAACTAGTAAATTTTTAAAACTTTAAATTTAAAGTTTCAAAAAATTTTTCTCTCAATAATAGAAAAATGTCTTTCCATGTTCGTATGCAAGTATTCAACATAATATGAGCCAGCTGACCTGATTTTATTGCGACATATAAAGTACAATATACATCAAGAATCCACACAATAATCGAGGTTTCTTTCTATAATAATTCTATTGAGTACTCGATTCGACATTGGTTTTTTTTTTAAATTGTTTTCCCATTTCTAACACGGATGGTGGGAGCCCCCAAATGATGGGGGACTGAAGCCAGTGGCCTCACTGGCTTCCAGCTTAATTCGGCCCAGTGTTAGGAAATAAAATTTGAATTATTCCAATTTGCATTTTGTGTCGTCTTCTCTTATATATAAAATCAAATGTTTGTCTGTCTGTTTGTCTGTTTGTTCCGTATAGGCTCGCGCACCGAGTATGTTTCATAGAGAAGAAAATGATAGGGGGCGCTATAAAAATATGTAAAAAAGTGTACGGAAGTCTGTGGGCGTGGCACTTCATAATAACTCTTAAATGCCTGGACCGATTTCAACTAGATTTGGTAAGAAGGTTTCACTGCACCCAAGATAAAACATAGGCTATAAAAAATTGCAAAGATTAACGCAAGAGAGCGCTTTAAATAGTGAATTTTTAAGACTCAATAACTCCTAAACGACTTGACCGATTTTGCTAAAATTTAGATTGTTAATTAACCAGACTCCTTAGGAAGAGGGCGCTTTATGCAATTAACTATATCTGGCTCATTCACTTTAAAACGGATTAACTGATTTCGATAAAACTTGTTCAGCGATCGTATCTATTACTTAAGTAGATCCTATGCTTTTAGAAGTTCTTTCGACAAAAATCAATGAATGCGCCGAAGGCAAACGAAGTCAAGGACCAAAGACGAAAACGAGCAGAAGCTATATAAAGATGAACAAAAATCAACCGAACAGTACCGACCAAAACCGATGTTGAACGAAGACAATACAAAAATCAAATCGATCCCAAAAGGATTTTTTAAACTTAGAATTTTTTTTTCTGAGATATAAATGCATATTAAATGAATGTTAAGAAAAACTTTAAACGCATTTATTAAAGTTTTTTAAAGAATGATTTTTTTCAGACGTCGGAGCGAGACCTGGAAGATTTAATATTTTTCAGGTACTGTTTTATGGAAATTTGACAACGCACTTACGACGAATTTAGGGGGCAAAGCCCCAAAAAACGATAATTTAAAACATTAAATTCATAATTTAAAAAATGTTAAAATCAATTCAGTTTTAAAAATCGTCTTTTTTCTGTGCTCGAGGAACAATCCCGAGCAACACCGGGTAACATCAGCTAGTTTTAAATAAAAAAAGTTTTTGATTTTTTCAATTGGAATTTTTTTTTTTCTTGCTCATTGCATTGTTTTGAGAATGCTTGGGGATTTTATATGAGTAGCAGGGATGATATTTTTAGTGGAATAGTACTTTTTTGAGTACTATTGACTCTACAAAAGTACCCGAGTACCTTCTTGCCGATAAAAGTACTCTGGTATATTAAAGAATTTTACTTGAAATTTTGTCAAGAGTAAAAAAAATAATTTTTGAAAATTGCCAAAATTCTCGCCCAGTCACGTATTATTTGCCGTTGATTATAGAAATGTTCCCAGAATAAAAGCTTTTAAAAGAAAAAGTCAAAAATTTTCATTAAAATGCGCAATAAATTTGGTTAGGCGGCAAAGATTTTAAATTTTTTGGATCAGATAGTAAGATCTTCATCAGTTCTACTATTTCCAACCATTTGTTTATTTTTTACCGCTGCACCAGCTAATATTTTTGCGAAAGACATGGTTTTTGGATGTTTTTCAAAATGGTATAGCTCACTGGCGGCTATCGTTATAGCAAAAAAAATTTTTATGTTATTCGTCTAGAATCGATCAAGGTAATTTTAAGTTGCTGGCAATAACGACTTTTTTTTCCCCATATAGGTCGAGGCACCCTAATATAAATATTTAACGGATTCTGAAAGAAATCCTGATTATTTATTGTTCCTTTATGTGATAAATATAATAACATTTATTGTTTTTATTTATGTATTTATTGTTTTTAATTTATGTATTTATTCCCATATCATTACTTAATAAAAAGTACCCTAAACAATAAAAAAGTACAATTTGCCTTTGTAAAAAAGTACTCTCGAAAATGATCCGATATCATCACTGATGAGTAGTCAACTTCGTTTTGACATTAACGGCAGTACGCTCTCTTCTAGCGAGTTTACCTTATTTATTCTACTATGCTTGCATCTAAATGTGAAATATTTCATTCTTCAATATTTCAAATGTGAAGAATTTTTCATTTTTAAGATAAAGTTCAAAAACAATTTTGAAATTTTTATTGCAATTTTCTTCATCAACCGTCAATATTCATAAGTCTATAAAAAAATTTGATATTTTTATCTGCTATTGTAAAAATGAAAACTCTCTTTTCCGATTCTCCAAGAAAAATCATTATTCCAATAATTCTGTATCACACTCTGTAGTACACGAACGATAAAAAAGGCACGAGCAGCAATACTTTCTTCCATACAAAATTGTATTGCTTCTCGTGTCTTTCTCATCGCTGGTGTACTTCTTTGTGATGCAGTAAGTGATTTTAAAAGTAATTATCTTTCTTTTCACGTTTAAGTTTCACCAGAAGCCGAAGTATTGGAAAATATTAAGTTTTTAGAAGCAAATAGCACCGAATGGTCGGAAATTATTGAAAAATGGACAGCCACCCATACATTCCGGAAACAAAAAAGAACTCGAGCTAGTGCACATAGACTTCAATCTTTCATATGAGCAAGTGGCTCCTGTCGAAAATCGAAAAAAATATATGTATGTATTTATAATAATATTTAAATAAAAATGCATTGAAATATTTAACAATAGCATTAATATTCTTTTTTTTAAAAACAGATGCATTCAAATAATATTTGTTTCAAACGTAAGTAAACTTCTTTAATATGCAAAACTATTATATGTCCAAAAATATTATATTCGGATAACTAAATGATGCAAACAATGTTTGTTTGTATCTTTACAATTCTTTTTTAAGGTGCAAAAATGTAATGTTCGGGTAACTGTTTCATGCCAACAAACATTGTTCACTCACAAACATTATGTTGTTGTCAGGGCTGCCGTTTTGATAAAATATTACCAAATTTGGTAAAAAGATTTCGACTTGGTAAAATGGTAAATTTTTTTTTGGTTTGGTAAATTTAAAATCAATGAAAATATAAAATAAGTTGCAATTCAAAAAAAATGATTGTATAAAATTATCAATCATGCTCATTGTGCAGCACCATCCTTAGGATTGAAAATAATTGAAAATATATAATTGAACGCATCAAGTGAAATTACACGAATGAACGCAAAGCAAAATGTCAAAAATTTGAATTTGGCAGTTGCTTAGATGGTCGGCTTAGGAAAGAAATTGATGGATCGCTAAGAGGAGATTTATACAATGAAACTAATCGCATGAGATTTTCTGAAGTTCTCTTTTCAAGTTTCATTTTCAAATTACATGATGAAACTCAGTTGCAGAGACTGCTCTAAAAATTCAGTCAACGACGAAACTATGAAAGTATAACGTCAAAAAGTTTCATGAAATCGCAGCCCGGGAGACTTTTTCATTCCATTTTCGTTTCATACTGCGCACCCTCACTTCTGACAGTCTCATGCGACTAGTTTCCCTGTATAAATTCCTTCAAAGATCATGATACAAAAATACAGGTAGTATTGACGTTTCCGTCGCTACTTCAAATTGTCAATTGTCAAATGAGCAAACAACATAATACAAAGGGCACATTCAGCATACTCAATATTGCCAACACTTGGGTAAAATTAAATTTTGATAGCGCACAGTAAAACTGATGAGATGGGAGACGCTAAAATGTACGCTACTGTCTCGACTGTTCAGAAATTAAAACTTCAACTTTGAATCTGTGTTAATTAATTACATATACATCAATCTGAGATGGTGGGAAATAATTTTCAACATATAGTAAAATTCTTATACGCTTCATATAGCCATCCATTAAGCTAAAACATAGCTCACCTAGGAACACTGTCACAACAGTTGACTTCGCTGAATGTGGCCAGTAACTGTTTTGCTTTGACTGCTGTTTTTGACAGCAGCCAGTTTCCTTCTGAAGAGAAAATAAGCAGCTGTCAATGCTATCTGTATTTTTGTATCATGGCTAAGATGGATAAGCAAGTTTTTATTTTTTATAAATTGATTTTCTTAAAATGTATATTCTAAGCGATTATGTTATTTCTATTAAGATATGTTATTAGAAAGAAAGCGACCAATGTGAAAAGCAATGAAACACCTTCAAGCGTATAATAAATACTAATTTTATTAAAAAATATATATAAAAATATTCTTTCTTTAACTCAAAAAAAAATTTATTTGTGTTTGGTAAATTCTTTTTCATTTTGTTAAATTTTTGGATGAAATTTGGTAGAAAAAAATGTTTGGGAGTGGCAGCCCTGGTTGTTGTACATTAAGAGAGAGAGAGAGAGAGATAAATTTGCAAATCATATCTGCAAACAGAGAGTGAGAGCGTGTATTTCTGCAAAATCCCATGCGTTCTCAATATGTGAAAAATAATAATGTATTGCCAGCAGAAATTGTTTGGGAAAGCGTTATAAATTTTCTGCGTGCATGAATCTGAACCCATCCTACCTACACTATCAAAGCATACTTATCTTACTGAATCTATTTTACAACATCCATTTTATATGTACCTTATCCATCACAACATACCATAACGTACCATACCACACCATCCCATACTTATCATGCAAACCATCACTCCAAAACAAACTACACCATGTAATCATACCATTCTCATCATACCACACCATAACATCATACAACATCTATTATACCATTCCCATCATAACAGATACACTTTTGAACAAGAAAACGCCTGCCCTAGTAATACGATTTGAAGACCGTTCCCTTTTGACCTGACCTTATTCTCTGTAGAACAAAACTAAAATACTCAGACTACGGAATAGATTGCAAGATCACCAAAAGATGGTGATATTCCGGCATGGTTTCTAACTTAGAAGTATTCTGTTAGAACACCGATAGCAGTATTTATTTGATTCCTTTTAAGGAAAATTAGTTCCTTTGAGTGCTTTTGGTTCAGGATTGGCAAAACCTAACGTGCCGTGTCACATGTGCTTCTCGTAGACCACCTTATAGGTTTCTTTTAAGGCATAGCTCATTTGTGAGTAATTTGCATGTGGTAAGAGGTATACCAATTCTTTTTTATTTTTTCTTGATACCATTTCAGTAATAGTCGATCGAGGTAATCTGCTTTTCCTGGAAAATCTCTATGTCGGGGATCCAGCATAGAAAGATAGTGAGCTGCTTGGCAGATATTACACCAAAAGATTTAATCTTAGTGCTTTTCCCATTCCTCGTGAAGTCATTCATGCTTAACCTTTTGAGTAACACATTTTTGGGTGATCATTTTTTGGTGATCATTTTTTTGAAATAGGTACGCTGGGATGTGTTTATCGTAGTCACCTGCCCTGCTCCATAGCATGAGACCGAAATACTGTATTGACTAATATCCAAATTAGTCCAAATTAATGACAAATGGTACCAAATAACATTCATGTTGTGACGACATGTTGCTACCCTTGGTTTGGTTGGAGGTCTATCGAAAACCACTACCGGACTGCGGAATAGGCACTTGAGTTGGGAATGCAACTAGCTCACCGAGCTAGATAGCTCTGCTAGATAGTTCTGCCCTAGAAGGATCCACCCAACAAGCCTGCCGGACATAAGACGGAAACATCTGATTTCTCGTGGTACCAATTTTCAAGTGCTTGGCCAGACCTTGTAGCAAGCTACTAACCATTGATCTCATTACCGTTTCGTACAAGTGACCAACTGGTATGCTGGGCTGTTTTTTCACTGAAAATTTGATTCAAGGTTTGTATTGAAAAATTGAAAATAGTTGAAACATGGTGTAGGATGAAATATTTCAACCAGCCAGGATGTCTTTGAAATTTCATAAACTGAGTTTTTGAAGTCGTTGAACACGAATTAAAAGTCAGTTATGCGAAACTCAACATAGCTTAAGTTTTCCGGCATTATTAAAATTTGCTCTCTAAGAACCACCTGGAACAAACAACATAGACGTGAAGGGAACCATGTACACTTGTTGTATTTTTTTTTTTGTTTTGTTTTCGCCATTTTTAATTTGAAATATTTCTTTTCACATTACATCCAGCAGATACGTAGGACCTTAGTTTCTATTAAATTGAATAACTCAGCGTCACTGAAAAATATATTCTGGCATGGGGACCAGATCACGTTTTCTATATGTTTTTCACCCTATCACAGGGTGAAAACATAGGTTTTGGTGCTTTTGTATGATTTTTTCAGTGTTTTTCAAACACGTTTTCTTAATTTGACCTTAAATTACCTTGAAACTGAGTTGATAGAGCTTCAAAAACCTCGACATCAGAATCAGTAACCCCGAAAATCTTGAGTACCTGGGAAGAGTCGGATGTTCACGGATTTTATACAGAGACGAATATTCAATTCAAATGTTCAAGATTTGTGGGTCAGAATCGTACATAACCTCCTGCACTGCGGCATCTTTTATAAGTTTTGGGATAAAATAAAAAAAATATATAATTATACCATATCCATCGTACCCCCTACCCATCTTATCACACGCACCATTCCATGCTCATCACATTTTATCAATTTTTGACACATATTAGCACACATTTTGGTACCACCCTATCATTTCATATTTAGGAAATTTAAAAAAATTTTCGACATTTTTACTTTGCCAAACTTTTGTATTATTAATTCAAATTCTTTTAACCTATTTTCGTTTATTTTAACTTATTTTCTTCATTCTTTTTACAAACTGAATTCAAAATTAGCTGCTTTAAAGCATTCCACAAGCTTTTATTTGTTTTCCAAAATTTATTTATGACATTCCTTTGGTCATTCCTTATGCGTTGCATTCAAATAGTTTAAATTGAACAAAATTAAATAAAACAGGATTAAGCGTTCACATAAGATTCATCTCCGACAGTCAGCCTAAGCTTTCAACCCAGCTCAATGCGGAAACCTATGCTAGCGAGCCCTGTGCTTAATATATGCAAATCCTTTAACGGAAAAAAGAGAGCATTAAAAATGGAAAATCGTAAAAGAGCAGAAAGATTTTTTTCCAACTTTTGTTTTCCCACCAAAAAACAAAAAGTGAAATAAAGAAATAAAAGGCTTGTATTTTCTCCGCAACGTGATGGTAACAACGTTTCATTTTCATAACAATATCTCTGCGCTTTGCTATTTGCGATTTATGCATGGAAAATTTTAAGCATTTCTGTGGAAATTTTAAGCTTGATTTTTTATCTGCTAGCTATGCACTGCGTATATATATAGGTATATAGCTTACCTTAACATTATCATAATCCGGCATTGAATCACCCAAACGGCTGCCTTGATTTCCATGGCGTAGCACAATCATGCCGCCATGCGTTTTTTCATCGATCATAAAGAGCTGCAAGAGAGAGAGAGAGAGAGAGAGAGAAAGAAAATGAAAATTTAAATCAAAATGAAAATAAGAGATAGCAGTAAAGTTTAAGCTGTTGTGGCTGAGATTAAAAGTTAGGGTTTCGAAGCTTAAGTGAACGAGGCAAAAGACCTCAATGCATTTGTAATTTTTACTATACAAAGAGATTTAATTATAAACAGCTTGGCAAATGCGGAAATAATGTTTATACGCGAAAGTCTTTTGAACGTCCGCACAGTTTTGCAATGTTAATTTTATTTCGGCACAGGCAATGATAATATTTAAAAAGGCAAAAATCAGTTTTGATGGAGTTGAGTTATGATTTTATTTAAAGCTGTTATTTCTCGCCTAAAATTGCATTTTAAATTATCAGTGTTTCAATTTCATAATTTTTAATTTCCCTAGTTTTGAGAATTTTCATTATATAGCATTTAATTATGTTTACATAAAATATTATGCAAAATTTGTACTACAACAAAATGTCCTGATTGTGTCTTAAATGGATTGAATAAATTTAAAACGGTTTTTATTTAAGTAAGTTACTCTGTGCAAATTCAAAGTACAAATTCTAAACTGGAAAAGTCTTCTGCACTAACAATATTCATGTTGTGAAATAATTCAAGAGTTTCATCGTTATGGCAAAACAGTTTTTTCATTAAATAACCATGATATCACTCATTTTGTGCAAGACTCAAAATACTTTCGTACAACTCAAAATGGAGTATTTTTCATTGCTCATAATAAATTTTTTAGCATAATTTTTCTTCAATTATTCGAAAAATTTTAAATTGTAACAGACTTGCACAAAATGAGCAAAATGGCAAAAAATTATTTGTAAGTAAGTTTTCACGGGGTTCCTAATTGTTTGTTTATATGATGTGATGTACACTAGAGTGGGTCGAAAAAAAAAGTTTGAAAAAACCACCCCCAATTTTAAAGTTGACCTCGAGAAGATTCCGAAAACAACAAAAATTTTTTTTTTGGACCACCAGAAAAACAGCCAAAATGGTCTTTTTTGCATAACTTAAGCATTACATGTCAGATCTTAAAAAGTTATAAGTCGTTGAAAAGAGCTTTACGAGCACTACAATGTCTTCTTAGAACATTTTTATTTTTGAGGTCATATTCAACTAGTAAGCTCCATTAGCCCGATTTAGCCCCCTTAAATTTTTTTTTTTTTCTCATAAGATTAAATTCCTTCAAATTTGTGTAATTTGTGTTCAAAAAATTATTTATTAAGTTTCTTTTACAATTTTGTTTATATTATGTAATTGTTCGTTGACTAAACTTAAAGTAAATTTTTTATAAAAAAAGGGATTATATCAAATATTTGAACTTTTATAACTTCTTTGTTTTTAAACTTATTAAATAATTTTTTGAACACAAATCAAACAAATTTGAAGGAGTTTAATTAATTGGGGAAAAAAAAGAAATTTTAGGGGGATAAATCGGGCTAATGGGGCTTACTACTTGAATATGACCTTAAAAATAAAAATGTTCTAAGAAGACATTGTAGTGCTCGTAAAGCCCTTTTCAACGACATATAATTTTTTAAGATCTGACATGTAATGCTTAAGTTATGCAAAAAATACCATTTTGGCTGTTTTTCCGGTGGTCCAAAAAAAAAATTTTTTTTGTATTCGGAATCTTCTCGAGGTCAACTTTAAAATAGGGGTGGTTTTTTCAAACTTTTTATTTTTGTATAGAGGCCGACCCACTCTAATGTACACAATTGAATTTGCTTTTTTTTATACCCTAAACCTGAAAGGTCAGGGTATATTAACTTTGTGCAAACGTTTGTAACGCATAGAACGAAGCGAGTCCGGTATAGAAAAGTATATACATATATTCTTGATCAGCGTCACCACGTGAGTCGAGCTATCCATGTCCGTCCGTACGTCCGTCCGTCCGTCTGTCCGTCCGTCCGTCCGTCTGTCCGTCTGTGTGTTGTCCGTATACACAGGATAAGCAGAAGGAGTTGAGATAATTGGATGAAACTTGGTACACATAATCACATGAACCCAAGGATCTGCACTATTGAATATTTTGAAAAAATATTGAAAAATTGAAAACTGCATAAATAAGCTCATAATTTACCTACAACAATAAAGTTTGGTACGTATGTGTTTTGTATCAACACAAAGATGTCTTCGAAAAATGGGTGTCGTCCGCCCATAGACACGTCCACCTCCCATACAACTCAAAAATTGAAAACGCAATAAATAAGCCTCTGTTTAACTTACAGAGATAAAATTTTTGACGTGTGTTTTTTATAACAAAACAAAGATGGTTTGTAAAAATGGTCATCATACGCCCACGGACACGCCTACCTCTTATACAACGCAAAAATTGAAAACTGCATAAATAACCTCATAATGAACCTACAACAATAAAATTTGGTGTGTTTGTCTTTTGTATCAACACAAAGATGTCTTCGAAAAATGGGTGTTATCCGCCCACGGACATGCCCACCTCCCATACAACCCAAAAATTGAAAATACAATAAATAAGCCTCTGTTTAACCTACAGAGATAAAATTTGGCACATATGTTTTTTATAACAAAAAAATATGGTTTGGAAAAATGGACTTCATCCGCCCATGGACACGCCTACCTCCCATACAACACAAAAATTTAAAACTGCATAAATAACCTCATAATGAACCTACAACAATAAAATTTGGTGTGTTAGACAAAGATGTCTTCGAAAAATAGGTGTTATCCGCTCACGGACACGCCCACCTCCCATACAACCCAAAAATTGAAAATACAATAAATAAGCCTCTGTTTAACCTACAGAGATAAAATTTGGCACATATGTTTTTATGAAAAAAAAATATGGTTTGGAAAAACGGACGTCATCCGCCTATCTCCCATACAACCCAAAAAGTTTAAAACTGCATAAATAAGATTATGTTTGCCATGGAGAGATCAAATTTAGTATGAATGTATTTTATACCAAAACTAAGGTGTGTTCAAAAATTGGGAGTAATCCGTCATTGAACACGCCCAACTCCCATAGCGAAAGCATAATAAAGGCATTAACTGTGAGCTACAGGAATAAAACTTGGTATGTATAAATTTTTCAATATTTAAATGCATATAAAATATAGGCTTCATCCGCCCACGGAGACGCTCATTTTCAATAATATTATTTTTTTTTTTTTTTTAAAGTAGGTTTAGGGTATTTTATAGTCGGCCTAGACCGTCTTTAGACTTTCTTTACTTGTTCTTTTAAAATTTTATTATACAAATCCAATAACTTATTATAATCCTTATGATAATATATTACAACATAAGGCAGAGCAGCGTACGTAGTAAACAGTCGGTGACGTTCGGGCGTATCTCTATTGGTAGAGTTGGTATGTAGTTATATTATTCGGAATTGACCGGTATTCGGTAACAGTGCTACAGCAGGTATACATTAATATTATTCGGTTATGACGTATTCGGTAACAGTTGTAAAGCAGGTATATGTAATATCATTCGTAAAGATGATACTCGGTAATATTGGCGGTGACGTTACGAAAAAAACATCGGTTCGGCGAGGGCAGCTAAAGTTTAGCCTGCACTGCAGTACTTTCGTAAAGCAAAAGTAAAAAAAATAACTATATTTCTGTTGTGAGGGCGGCTGAACAGCTTCATAAAAGCGAGGTTCAGGCAGCTCAGCAAGCAGAGAATAAGTAAGATTTATTCGGTTGCGAGGGTAGACGAAAGTTAGAATACTGCAAGGATCGAAGTACCAGCTTACCGGAATTTACCATAGAACTTCAAGTGAAGTAAGGTACGGTATGGTGAAACGTGATTGTAACGCAACGACGAGTCACACAAATTGCAACAATCTACGCTTACTTAACCATTTGACATTCAAAACCAGTTGTGAATCATATTATTGAAAGGTCACATCAATCGAAGTTTGGCTAAGTGTTTTAAATCAGTTGTCAATAGTTTGTGCGTAGGTGTTCTGTATGTGTATGTATTAGGCTGGGTCGATTTGTATGGAGGCAAAAAATCTGAGGTTGCCTGGGCGATTTTCGGATCGGGCATGAAAAGTTATTAAACAAAAAAAAAAGGGGGTTGGAGGTACACTTTACCCCAACGCACCCTCAATTTTGTGCATTTTTTCTATAGGAATTTTTGAAAAATTTTTTTTAAAAAATTTTTTTTTAAAATAGTGCACAGCTAGGGCAAAACTAACGCCAGATATGAAATCCTCACACCCGATTCATCCAAAAAACGGTCTAACATGAAATCATGAAGTTCGGGGCCTCGTTTATACTTGTCAAGAGTTGACGGTCTAGCCCATCCACAATGACGACAACGTGCGATGAGCGTCAAACGTCACTTATATTTTATACGTATTTCTCATGGGACGAACTTTTGGAAGCAATCGCGACGATATTGTTAATAATTTGGCGACGAAATCAGACGACAAAAATAAATGACAGCCATTATTTACATTCGTATTTTTTCGTGCTGACTGCTCGAGTGCTCGTTTTTGTCTTCAATTTATATATTTAATTGCTTAAGCTTTGAAGTCAGTCTTTTAAAGAGGGACATGACATTGGCCGATTTTTGTAATTTACTTTATTTTATAATTTTGTATTTTAGTAAATATTCTTAAGATTCTAAGGAAAAATTCCTACGGGTTCAAAAGTTACAACCGGATTAGTAAAGAGCGCATTTTTATTTTTATTTGCATTTTTCTTTGTTCACAAACTTTGAAAGCAAACTTTGAACTCTGGAAACCATCCCAATCAGCCATTTAGAAATAGTGCTTGGATTAATCTTACATGCAATACAAAAAGCAAGCCTTATCCAAGCACGCTTGAAAAACAGTTGCCTAGGTAATAAATTTCCAAGTTGTTTTGTATAACTATTGCGTAAAACACAAAAAGCAAGTGATGTACAATAAAACTTGGAAAGGCTTGCATTAAGTAAGTGCTTTGCAATCATACTTGGAAAACGCTGACAACGGTAATAGTTTTGCAACTGTTCATAGTTGTGTTGCTCTCATATATACTTATAAATGTATTGTATTTTAATTTTGTTCGCTCAGCAGCCATAAGGCTAACGGCACGGTGATAGAGTGTCTGACTCATATGCGATGGTTTGCGCGTTCGATCCCTGCTGATGACAAACACAAACATTTTTGATGCAATTTTAAAAACAAAAATAAAAATTACATAAAAATAAAAATGTTCCGGTTGGGAATTGAACCTTGGATGTCCAAATCACAACAAATCAAATAAACAAGTGGCTTACCAACTGAGCCACGGAATAAAAATTTTTCGCGCGTGCTTATTGATTTGTTGAATGTAGCACACTTGGAAAAAGCTTATTAAAACACTTATATCCAATTGTAAAAACAACACTTGGATTAAGCTTGAAGTAAGGAATATTATTCCAAGGGTTAACTTTCGTTTATTCTACAATTACATGTAAGCGTTCTACAATAGCAAATGAAAACGTTATCCAAGCTTGAGTCTTACGTTTGTAAGCTTATTCGAAGCTTGTTTGGCTGATTGGGATGTTTTTCGTACTGGTTGCGGCACTAACGGGTTAATTTTTTGGCGGTTTTTTTATTTTTTTAAACTTAATTCGCTATCGTGTGACACGAGCTTTTTTAAATTTTTTTTCGATTTTTTATGAATTTTTAAGGTCAATATTTTTTTCGAAATAACACACTTTCAAATTTGGAACATCAAAAAAAATTGAAAAAAATTTTAAAAAAAACCTCCTATCTATCAATTTTGTTAAGATTTAAAAAAAAGATTTTTTTTCCAGATCGGACAATTTCTGCGACTCCCAGCGCTGCAACCACGAGGACCCGTTTTTTTTCTCTGCCGCCAGTTTGGAGCTCTATATAACCATGTTGGAGTGAAAAATTTATTTTTTTTATTATTTTTCTTGTAAATTGTTCAATTCTCTACAAAAATGTTTGTTTTTGACTGAGTTATGAATTTTTAAAAAAACGGTCTGTTTTCCCTCCTTAAAGAAAGTCCGCCTATGTAATTCTGTAGCACAAATATGATATTTTAAAATTTTTTTCATAAAAATCGGTCCAGTAGTTTTGAAGTCTACTTTGCACTTAATATTTCCACTTCAATTTTATATAATAGTATAGTTAGATTGGATCAAGGGTTTTTAGATTCTGGATTGAAAGTATTTTTAGATAAGGACTTTAAACACAAGAACTGCTCTCAGAAGAAATCTTGAAAAGCAATAAAAGAAGAGACATCTAGTCCAAAAACCATTTTAGAATGGGTTTCGACAATTTCATGCTCAAAAGTCATGGGTAGACTCAGGCCAATTATCAATCTCACAATATTCACGAAAAGAAACGTATGCTGTGTTATGGATACGGTTATGGTTACCCTACCGGTAAAAGCAGAATCAATTGCTCTAAAGTGACCGGTCCTGTGACAGTTCTTATGTTACCTATCACAGGATAGGTTCCATATAACTCAGAACGGAACCAATTTAAATATGTTTTGCTTTATTTATCTTATCATTACCAATAGGTCAGTGGAAGTGCGTTAGATTGTCACGCGGTGGATGTGGGTTCGTACCCTGGCTGTGTAAGTATCAAAAATTTTTATTTAATAATTTAAATTCATAAACTGCTTAATAAAAAATAGCCTTAAAAATAAATTTGCTTTGCTTCTTGAAAAAAAATTTAAAATTTAATTTTTTAATTAAAAAAAAATATTTTAAATAAAAAAAACTAGTAAGGTATATCTTCGACTAGGCCGAAGTTAAAATACCCCCACGGGCGATTCGCAATGGTGCAAAATCTTAAATTGCAGCTCTTTTTATATGAGATTTAAAAAATTTTACTGTTTTGATGACGTCTAAAATACATTCATAACAAATTGTTTTCCTGCAAAGTAAAGCCAAGACTTTTTACAAAGTTTTCAATTAGGGGTTGTATGGGAGGTGGGCGTTTTCTTGAGTGGTTGATGCCAATTTTTCTAACACGCCTCAATTTTGATATAATAAACACAAATACCCAATTTCAGGTCTGTAGCTTAAATATTAGCCTATTTATAGAGTTTCCAATATTATGGATTGTATGGGAGGTGGGCGTGTTCATCGGTGTAATATGCCCATTTTTCTAACACATCTTAATTTTATTATAAAAAGACAATATATCTAATTTTACTTTTGTAGCTTGGACAGAAGCCTATTTATATAGTTTTCAATTTTGGGGTTGCATGGGAGGTGGGCGTGTTAGTGGGTGGATGACACCCATTTTTCTAACACACCTGAGTTTTGTCATAGATTATACAAATACCGAATTTAAGTTCTGTAGTTTAAATATTCGCTTCTGTATGGAGATTTCATCATTGGGGTTGTGTGGGAGGTAGGCGTGGTTTTCATCCGATTTGGCTCATTCTCGAACTCGACGGACATGGCTCAATCAACTCAAGTGGTGATGCTGAGTAAGAATATATATACTTTTCTATACCTACCACGCTTCCTTATGGGCGTTACACACGTCGTGCCAGTAGCGTAGCAAGGGGGGGGGCGGGGGGGCGGTCCGCCCCGGGTACACGCTAAAATGGGGTGCAAAATTTGATAAAAGAACTTTTCACCACACAATTTTTGATTTTTTTTAATAATAAGAATACTTTAATGACTGCGGTTTTATGTTTTGAATATGAAAAGGGTGCAAAAGTAAATGCAAATATTTTTTTTCTTCGTTTTTATTAAAACTTCAGCTTAATAAGAAATTTGTTTCAATATAAACAAACGCTCATACTAAAACCTAAGTCAATTCGGAACTTAATTTGTCATTGGTTAGGGGTGCAATTGCCAAACAAATGCAATTCAAATTTTAATGACAGTAAGATAGAGTACACAAAGAAAAATGTTATATTATAATGTTACATTCTTTTTATATTCCATAAAATTTTTTAAAAAATCGTGTTTATTTGCTTCTTCAGGTTAAGAAGTGTTCAAATTTACTCGTATAGTATACATTTCTATTACCAATATTTTACGCAAATCTGCATGATTTTCATATGAATGGAGGCATCAGTTATTTTGTAAGCAATACATTTCTCCTGAACTTTACAGAAAAACGTGCCCATGACATAAATGTCAAGAATAATAAATATGCTTTATGATTTTGTGATTGCTAAGTTCTAAGATAATACATCATAAAACAAACCTTATTTACAGCTCTTAGTCTGCTAGAATATTATTTTTAATAGTAATATGTTTTTGGGTATCCTGTTACATGAAACAATTTAAAAATCAATACTCAACTAATTACATGTTTAAAAAAATTTCTAAAAAAAATTAAATTATGATTTAAATGCATTAAATTTTTTATTTAAATTAAATACATGGCGTTTTATAACAATTTTAAGGCGTTCTGACGTTTTTTTTTATTTTATGTAGAAGATGTCTATTAAAAGCTCTAAGATGGTTTTCTGACTCCTTAACTTTACTAAAGTAATCATTATTATGATTAAATCAACCAACGAAAACTGTCAAAAATAGAGTTTTTAACAGAAGATGCACAGTTCCTTAAAAATTATACTAATTATTTAAATTAAATTTTGTTCTCAGTCCCCGAATGTGAAGCATCGACAGATTTCTTGTAATTGTCAGCTCTTTTTTGGCCATTCATGACCCTTGACCTTGTCCAGCCAGGGCTAGTTTGCTTTGGGAATTATGTACATAATGAGTATGAAACAAATTTCTGATAATAATTTGGTATCACTGTAATGTTGAGATACTGTGATATTAATAGTCAAGTATAGGGCAGTCAAATCTTACAGACCTCAGATTTGTCTATCAAAGTCGAAGCTGAGATGAATATAGAATACTATAAAGAAGTTTATAAAATTTAGGAAAAAAGATTATAAATGAATTTGAATGCTTTATTTTAATTTTCACTTAAGTTTTATATAGAAGACATGGATTGATTTCGAAAAAATATTCAACTTTATAGTTATTCAGGGTTAATGAGGGAAAATTTGCCAACGGTTTGCTTCCAGGTCCTGTTTTTTCTTCAATTATGCACAATTTTTCGTAAAATTTTCACAATTTTCTATAAAAAACTAGCTTAAGTTTTTATAACTTCATAAAGTCCAATTATTTAAAACTTCACACAGTTCTCCAATTATTTAAAACTGATATTGTGTGGTTTACTGACAGTAAATTGTCCCCGCATAACTTATAAGCCCTTATAAGCTTTTTTCCAAATCTTTTCTAAAATATGTAATTTTTGTAGAGGTTGATTCAAAAACATGTAGTCGGATTCATCGACAATTATTGTAAAATTAAAATGGAAATAGTGAAAAATTTTTATCAAAATATATCTTTGGGGATTTACTCACTTTTGCAAATCAAAATTTTGCGTAAACAAAATATTTTTCAAAAATTCCTTGATTGCGGAAAATCCTGCTTTAAAAAAATTAAGATATACTTCATAATTGAAATTAAATGAAATTTTTTAAGTTTTGTGTTACTTACCCAATAACATATCTTTCAAATGATCAAATATATTAATATCGATGAGATTATTTTTAAATTTTGTCTATTGTAACCGAATTTTAAAAACTATATAAATAATTAAAATATTTATAAATTTATTTGCACTTTAACAAACTAATTAAAACTGTAAACTATTATTTAAAAAATTATATTAATTTCGTGGTATTTTTTAAACATTACTCTTTTGAGGTTTACTATAACCTTCTTAAGGGGTGCACAATTTAGTTTCCGCCCCGGGTGTCACCAACCCTAGCTACGCCACTGCGTCGTGCCAAAATTAATTTACCCCTTACGCAGTACGCGTGGTACACCCCCACCCACACCCCCAAAAGGGAAGAAATATTGTGACCAAATATTTGTTTGGTTGTTGATATGTCTTTAGGCTTTTTTGGTCAAGTGGTTTTTTGAAAAACTTTTTAATTATTAAAACATAATTTTTCAATTATTTTCCCGACGTTTCGGAAGTATATCCTTCCTTCTTCAGGGGATTAATTTATTGATTATTTATTATTATTTATGATTATTAATTATTTTGTGGTTTGGCCGGGGATTGAAACCAGGTCAGTCGAATGCTAAACGTGAACGGTGGTAAACTCGTGTATAAACTGGGTATAAAAAAGCGTGTTCTATAAATAGACTGGCTACTGATTAGGTTCAAAGGTATCTATGATGTGTTAATTGACAACTGTCAATATATTTTTGAACCGGTTCTAGGATTGGTCCAAAGGTATCTAACCAGTGTGAATTTAACCCTGTCAATGACAACGCCACGTGTAAGGTTGGTTTCATATGTTGGTGGCAGAATTGGGACCGGTTCACGTGATAGGTTCTGTACCGGTTCTTTTCTCCGCAATGTTGCAAGACAAAAAAACCATTGTGGAAAATGTTATTCGAAGTCCTGCTACATCTGCCGTATTCACCCGGCTTAATCACTTCTGTTTTCAATATCGATTTCAATTGATGATGCATGGAGTTTCGTTACGGCATTTTCATTTTTACCAAGAAACCAAAAATTGACTTGATGAATCGTATGCCTTAAAAGACGAGCGGTGGTATTGGAGCGCAATCCATCATTTGCTTGAAAGACGAGAAAAATTCTTAGCTTAAGATGACCTGATGTACTTTGATTATTGTTAAGAGGTTATAATCTTTGAATCTTTGGTTTCGTTAACGAATTAGCTTTCTTTCACAAGCTCTATAGAAGTCAAAATGAAGCTCCAGCTCTCGAACGTTTAAATTTGCGTTACTTATAATGCTCTGTATGCTAGTATGAAGATGATTTATTGTATCCCATGGAACAGGTTGTTTGAAGCTGTTTAGAGACCTTAAACTCTCAAATGGATTGACCGATCTTAAAATTTATTTTTCTGAACTGTTCTATTCTTCCTAACTAAGGTTGTTACCTTAGAAAGTTTTTCAAATTCCATTTAGTTTAAAAGTTAGTTGAAAATAATATTTCCGTGAGTTTTGCTGTTGTTATTCGCTGAAATAGTTTTCTTCTAACATGCTTGTGTATGTATCAGTCAATGAAAAAACCGAACGACATGAAACGACAGCAAAAATCTTGCGTCGAATGTTTTTCGCTGCAACAGCTTTTTAGCAATAAATAGTAAAATAGTAACAAATAAGAGTACGCATTTTATTTGTGAAGAAAAATAGTAAGAAAATAAAAAACAAAACATGAAATCTGTGTATATTTGCAGATGTAGGTGAACCTTGTTAAATAAAATAAATTTGCAGTTTTAATTCTTATTTTAGTCTTATATTCTTTCATAAACAACATTTGTTGTTGTTTGACATACATTTCTAGTTTCATAAATTTCAGCTCAGCGCTGCTGTTTAACCAGCATTTTAACCAGTCTGGATATCTTAACGGCTGGTTTGTTATTTCTCCAGTTTATTTCCAGCCAATTGTCAAATAAATGACAAATTTATCCAGAGCTTTGACATTAATCTCAATGTGGTTAAAGTTTTAAAAAATTTTATAAAAAAATAAAAAAAAACTTGCTTAAGAAAATAATCGCAACGAACAGAACTGCAAACAGAATAACATGAAAAAATTAAAGAAACTATTGCAAAGGTTAATTTTAAAAACCAAAAGTGCATGACTGGAGCAAGACTCCTATGTAACCATGATACCAATTAAGTCCTTGAAGATATTCGCTTTCAAAGTTCAGCAAAACCGGCTTGTCGCCAATATCTCCGCTCGTCTTTGTCAGACAAAAAATATCCTCGAAACAAAATTGAAGACTAGATAAAAAAGTTTTAGATAAAAATATCCTCAACAGTTTTGAGGTAAGGCACACGTTTTTCACGCTATTATACTAGAAATTTCTGAACAGCGCAAGAAGAAACAGATATTGCGTAAATTCAAAATATATCTGACACAAAAATTTCAATATTATTTTCTATCAAAGAAATGAACAATATGATAATTGTCAAATCATATGATAAAACTCTGGATATCTTTGATATCCAATGAAATTTCACTGGTTAAGTTATTCTCTGGATAAATTTATCTGCTGGTTAAATATTTAGAGAAACTCTGGATAAGTTTGCTAACCAGAGGTGAACAATACGAAACTACTGGAATAGTTCGAAATATTCACTGGTTAAAGTTATCCAGAGGTGAATAATTTGGCTCTAAGTGTTTTTTAAACATCTTTAGATTTGAGTGTTCACTTAAATAACATATTTCTGAAGCTTTGAGCAGTTCAAAAGTAAAATAAATTAAATAATTATTTTTTTTTTAATATTTAGTTGAAAACAATTATAGTAATGTTAGTCTGTCAACTTGTGAAAACGTGATATTATGAAATTGTTATATGTAAGTGTTTTTGTTTTAAATTATCATATTCATTACAGCAAAATATATACGGCCATTTCAAGCCTAATGTAAGTTTTTTTCCAAAAATGTATCACATGCTCTTAGACTTATTTACTTGAAATTTTGTCTATAGGTTTCTTTTCTACTTATAAAAATATAAGTTATTTGTTTTATTATAGCAATTTTTTTAAAAATTATGGAGATATCAATTTTTTATAAAAGAAACTTATTTTCTTAAATAATATAGAAAAGTGCTTTTTCGTAAATGAATCATTAGAAAGCTATAGAAAAGCGATTTAAAAGAAAATTTAATATATTTGAAATTTTTATGCTAGAGCTGCCAACTTTTTGAAAAAAAAAAAAACTTTAATTTGGTTATTTCTCAAAAAGTGATTTTTTCTTAATTTTAAAAACAAAATAAACTTTTCACCAACATAGAATTGCGATGGCCAAATTACACGTTTTTTCGCAAACTCTTTTCTGACACACATTTCACTATATCGTTCATAACTTTTGTACCGTTTGAGATATTTATACAAAATCTTCAACAAAATTGTTTGCCTTTTTAGAGCCAATACTTATTTTATGTATAGTTATGACCGCACACGTGACTTTGGCCCATAATACTGGAAAAAAACTGGAATAAATTAAAAAATTTTGATTTTTTTCGTTTAAGATAATCGGAAGAGATAATAAAGGTATTTACACTGACTTGGGTAGTTGGGTACGGGTAGATTGAGTACTCTTGATCACCCTTAATTGAGTACTTTGTAGAATAACAGCTGATGAGAGATGAGAGACAGCTAGAAAAGGGTTGCCACCACATTATTTATGTCATTTCATGAGCGCAAAATTTAGGTCATTGTACGGGTGTAAAAAATTTTTTTTATTTAGGAGTAATTTTTAACGTGAACTTTGCTGAATTTAATAATTTTTACTTCAAAAATTTTAAAATAACTCATTTTAACACATTTGTCTATGTTATTCACTTATAATTTGTTTACTTTGTTTAAGTTTTTTGTCAATTCAATTATTGCCTACTTTGGGAAAAGGTGGTAACCCATGAAAAAAATACTCAATCAATCTACCCAAACAAGTCAGGGGGTCAGCAAGAGTAGATTGGTAGATGGGTACTTGGGTAGAATGGCACTTTTACAAAAACAAAATATATGGCATTTGCCAATCCACCCAACTACCCAAGGCAGTGTGAATACCCCTCATATCTTTTCTTCTATAGTTTTAAGAAAAAAAATTTCAAAGCGAGCGACCCAACTAATTTGTATCCCCAACGTACCTATTTATGTGGCCAGCTTATGCATTTGCTAAGCGATTGCTACGACCTAGTTATATTCTATTTTCTCAGCTCAATACTAATTATTTTCATCGAGATGAATAGACATGTCTTGTCTACAAAATATGCAAATAACCACAATACCGTGTTTATGTACATATTTCTTAATTAAGAAAAAATATATATAAAAGTAAAGTAAATAAAAAGTAATATAAGCCACAAAAGAATGGCCACATTAAATCACACTTACCTCAGTCAATATGATGAGACCAAAGACGGCAAAGAATGCAATAACAATTAAAAAACTCATGCCAGCACGTTCTCGCGAGCCCCAATTATTTTTCTTGCCACGTTTGGAAGATGCTGATGATGAGGCGCCAGATTTACGCCCACCACCGGAACTGCCAGTGCCGCCATAATGACTGTGACTATGTTGCATATAGTGATGATGATGATAGTGTGAGTGTGCTGTTGATTTTAAACCAATATTCGTATCTCTGCTGCTGGTATTGCTGTTGCCGCCACTACGAACACCATCGGATAGTAAAGCTGCAGTTGAAGAATTGGAATATAAAGACAATGAAGATCCTGTGCGACATGTTGAATTTCCACTTAGAAGTGGTGAAAGTGCAGCTGGGCGTGTTGTTGCTGCCAATGATGATGTTGATGATAGCGGTGAAGATGTGCCAGCTGATGTATTTGAGAGCTTGGTGGGACTGGAGCCCCCCGATTTAGTGATTTGCTGTGATTTTGGGGGGCTCCGGCCTAACAGCATTTTGTGTAGTTTTTATGTTTTGCTTTTCTCGAATTATTTAATGAATTTTTTTTGCAAATTTAATTTAGGTATATTTTTAGTTTTAGTACTAGGAACTCGTTTTATATATATATTGAGCAAATTTTTTTTTTTTTGAAACTTTGATGAAATGGCTATGGCATAAGAATAAAGTGATTAAAGGGTAAGCGAAAAAGCAACTCGGAATTATATGACCAACAAAAGTAAGTAAAATATATCCTGCTGAGATTTTTGAAAATAAATAAAACAAGTGAAAGTGGAAATGGCTGTCCAAACAAAAACAAAAGCAATAACAATCCCTCATGACTGCTAATGTGAACGCATTAAAGTCAATGGACTAGAGTAAATAATAACAAACAATACAACCTTGTTGCATATCGAGAAAATCAACAAAACACACCAAACAATGAGAGTGTCAAAAAACTTGTTTATCAAAACAAAAATAGAGTAGCAAAAACAAAGCATAGCAAGCGGCTGTTTTTAAGGATAAATATGAAGAAGAAGTAGGACATGAAAGCAAGTCAAAACGTCAAAAATCCTAACAGGAAAAATCAATATCTTCAAAGAGATGTCCATCATTTCGTGTCGAATAGAAAATTGTTAACGAATTGTTTTAAATTCGATTTTGGAAAGCTATTTTCTAGCTTGTCGTTACAAATTTTTATTACAAGCACTGTTTTTCAATACTTTGCTTTTCAAACTTAGTTTATTGCTTATTTTTGATTTAAACTTTGTTGGAATTTCACTTTTTCTCAGACTGAAAATTTTTACTTTACGTTAAATTTTGGCACTTTGTTTGAATTCACTTCTAATATTGTATTTTTTTTTTAAGCTGCTCTTGCAGTTATCACTTACATCGGTTATTCTAACTAGTTTTCACTAAATTTATATTTAAAATTTTATTTAATTTGCTGCACTTCCGCGTAGACGAAAAATTCTTACATGCTTTCACACAGTCCATCGGGGGGTATCAGCTGCCTAGCATATTCAGAGACACAAAACGTCAAAAATGTATTCCTTTGGAGTAGAACATGCGCAGTAACGGGTAAAAGTTTTAAGTATTGCCAGCTCTGCATGTTAAAGAAATTATAATTTCATTTTGAACTTGTTAAGTATTAAATACTTGACTTCATCTTTATAATTATTATATTTCTAAATAAAATAATCACACCAACAATTTAGATTACATTTCGTATATTGTGGATTTGATTAATTTTTGTAAGGTATTTTGTGCTTTATTGCTTATATAACAACTTCCATATGAACTATATCAGGGCCACCGTCGTCGACGACTGCATAATTGTACTGGAAACGCCAGCGTTTTTATTGAGTTCAAGGTCAAAACGCAACTTTGTACTGGAAACGCAAACTAAACTCTCTGTGTAGACATGGCATTAAGTAGACTCGAGGTAGGGCTCATACTTGTCAACCCATACAAATCATTGTAACTTTTTTATTGAAAGAGCGTCAGAGTAACCATCATAACTTTTTTGTTTTATGGCCGATTTTAAAAATTTTTGAATCAAAACAAATTAGAATTTAATTATCTTTAATATGGCAGTCAAAAATTTGTTTAATCTTATACAAATAGGTCATCAAGTGTAAGGTCATCAAAAATTATGAATGAACTATTCGTCTGAACGAGGTTAATCATTTTGCAGAACAAATTTTCGAACATCTTAGCCGTTAAGAAATTTATAGGCGATAAAGTGCTTCAAAATGATGAGGTATGTGCACAAAATTTAAATTGCGAAAAAACATATAAAAACTCCATCATTACTTTTGAATTAAAGGCAACATTCTTCTTCAAATTAAAAAAATAAAAAATCAAAAAAAATTATGCTTTTTTTGAGATATAAGCATATACATTATTTTTTAAACTGGTTGGCAACCCTAACATCCAAAATTTTAATATTATATATTTTTTCAAAAAGTTGTTTCCAATACCTTTTCAACGGTACCTTATTTATAAAAATTGGATAAGAACTGACGAAGATACAATTAATTCAAAATTTCACGATTCTGGCGTTTTCGGACGATTTGCAGAATTGAGAGGTCCATAACTTTTCAACGAATGGCGATAAAAAAAATAAATGAACTTATATTCTTAGAATTTCAATAGGAATCTATAGCCCAAAAATAAAACAAATCGAAAGCCATGAGGTCAATTTTTAAAAAAAAGTTTTGCGTTATGCGTGGAATTGTCGTATAACGGTTTGAGCGATATAGAGCACGAAGCATGACGCTGTCTTTTATATATTAAGATTTTTCTAAATTCACTAAAAAAGTCACTCTTTAAATAGTTCATTTACAGTGAGTGTTCAAATCTTACAGCAACAGGTGGACTCACAGTTTGTTAGTTTATTAATTTCCGCACGAAAAAAGTTTCTTTAAAATTATGGTGCAAAACATTTATAATGCAAAATGTTTGAAAATTATCCAAAAAAAGTGGAAAATACTTTAATATTTTCTTAAAATCCGGCAGCATGCTGAATACAAAGAAATTGTGTCGTCACTTAAAATCATCCGCCGGTTATCCCTAAGGTGGTAAATAAGAGTTCAACATCCGCCGAAACTAGTAGCTGCCAATTGAATGACTCTACGTCGTTTATTCACACAATTTGGGTAAAGTAGAACTGTTGAGAAGCTCTTTTTTGGAACAACCCAAATGTTTTTTTTTTGATCATCCAAGGTTTTTAAAACTAAAAAATTGGTCTTCCGACAGCGAAATGGAAATTTTGAAGAGAAACTTCTTTGGCGGTGAGTGAAATTTCAAGGTCCCTTAAATGTGACGCTTGGGTAACATTTTCAGTATATGTATATGAATATTTTCAAGATCGCTTTATTCGTGAAGCTTATAAATAATGTCAAAAGCAAATTTTTATATGAAAATTTCCTCATAAAAATTTTTGCTGCAAGCTGGCATTGAACCTAGACTGTCGCAATTGAGCATAAAATAAGAGTCGGAAACGCTACCATTATGTCTTATAGGCACATGATAAACAGGTAAACAAACTGTAATTAATATTGAACGCATTAAGCTCCGTACCTAGTACATCACAAACTCAAACTATGTCTTTCAAGTATTTCATTATACCCTAAACCTGAAAGGTGAGGGTACACCCAGGAAAACATTCTGTAAAAATAACGCTTTTTTAACACTAAATCATTTCAATGAAATTCAACACGATTAGTTATGTTAATAATTAACACTTTACATAATAATTCAACTCTGTTAAAAAAACGCTTGTGCAGAGCGCAAAATCACATAAAATGGCTTCTGCTGAACAGGACATTCAGAAAAAGGGAATTTTGTTACTTAATTCGATCAACAGCATTATTATTCGCACTGTCTTTTCCTTTTATATGCTGATGCAATGAGCAAATCAGCACTTTACACATGATATTTTTTTTCACTGCATAATGCAATGTTAATCTTTAAAAGTTTTTTTTGTTTTGCGTGTAAAAATCATCATGTTAGATTGACAGAAGCCGTGTTGAAATATTTTGCCTCATTTTTCTCTGGGTGTATATTAACTTTGTGCAAACGTTTGTAACGCATAGAACGAAGCGAGTCCGGTATAGAAAAGTATATATATTCTTGATCACCTCGTGAGTCGAGCTATCAATGTCCGTCCGTCCGTCCGTCTGTGTGTTGTCCGTAAACACAGGATAAGAAGGAGTATAAATAATTGGATGAAACTTGGTACACATGGTCACATGCACGCAAGGATCTGCACTATTATGTGCACTTATATTTTTGGAATCCGACCACGGACACGCCTACCTCCCATACAACGAAAAAATTTAAAACTGCATAACTCAGCTCATAATAAGCCTACAACAATAAAATTTGGTACGTATATGTTTTATATCAACACAAAGACGTTTTTGAAAAATGGACGTCACCCGCTCACGAACACGCCTACCTCCCATACAACCCAAAAATTGAAAACACAATTAATAAGCCTCTGTTTAATCTACACAGCTTACGCATGGCACATGTGTTTTTTATAATAAAAAAAAAGATGGTTTTGAAAAATGAACATCATCAGCCTACGGACACACCTACCTCCCATACAACGCGAAAACTGAAATCTGCATAACTCAGCTCATAATTAGCCTACAACAATAAAATTTGATATGTATGTGTTTTATACAAACGCAAAGATGTCTTCGAAAAAATGACGTTGGGATTATTATATTGCCATAAACTTCACTATACATACATTAAGGGTATTCATGCAAATGGGCAATGCCCTTATAAATGATATAAACCGTATAAGTTTATCAGCCTTATAAATGAAATGTATGGAGAACCGTTTACACAAACCAGATATATCACAAACCAGCAATCAGCTGTTTATATGTATGCTGAAAGTTGACTGTTAACAAGTTAACAGCTGACATATCTCTCCAAATGCACAATCGACTGATAAAAATAACTAATTGCCCAAAATACAAGCTTGCCGCTTTGCATGAATACCCTTATTATGAATTATGAAACACTGCTCAATGTAATAATGAATATAATAATATTTTGGTTCAGATTTTAAGAAACAATTTGTTTCATTTAATTAAAAAATAAACTTCGGATGCTTTAACAACATTAACTATTATATTGAGCGTAAATTTCGTAGCAGTAATAGTTTTTAATCTTAGGTAACATAAATAATTTTTCCTGAAAATACTACCTTAATGTAAATTTGTAGTCCAAAAATAGTCTTAAACTTAAACTTTTTTGGATTAAAAACAAATTAAACTTAAGTATGGAATAAAATATAGTACTTTTTGGATTACAAATTCCTTTAAACCAAAGTTTGGATTAAAAACTAGTCCAAAATTTTTAACCGTGCAGATCCATATACAATGGCACCTGTTGGCGACATTTGCATTGCGAAGTGTCGAACTCGAAATGGAAAAAATACTGTATTTTCGGCCATCTATATAAAGCCGAATCAAAAACTCGACGATATAATAAATTTCATTCATCGTGCTCTCCTGATATAGAGTCATAGAGGCTCATACTCTCGGTAGAAGCGAAGATAAAATCCCCATGATTCTGTGTGCATATTTTAACGTTAATTTTGCTTCTAATGATTCGCTGCCGCTAACTGTCTTTCCTCGCGAAAAATTTGGTCTGGACATAAATAATGATACCAACATGTCAACCACAAAATCCGGAACTACAATATCTGCAATTTTTTTCTGGAAGTCTCGAAAATATGGAAACACGAACATATATTTCATATTTTTGTTATCACAAACCATTTATATCAGTATTAAAAATGTAAGCACCAATTAATAACAATATAAATATTGAATAAACGGAATATCATTTCATTTCGTTTTGCACTTCTTTTCAGATACTTTCTCTCTCTATTGTACACTAAAATCTCTCTTATTCTTTACTTTTTAGGAAGTGTCAGTTCTGCCACGTGTACGTTCCAACAGTACGCGAGTTTTTTATTATTATTGATTTTTTTACGTATTTTTTCAATTTATTCATTTGTTCCATAAAGTTTTTCAAAATCCCGTTTTGTTCGTACAAATTTTGCAATTGTGCCGTATCGCTGGAAAAAAAATCTGGCAACACTAGAGCCAAGCATCAACATAAAGGTTAACCGTATATTATTTTCTTAGATTGGACATAAAATGTATAGGTTATGGGAAAATACCATTTTGGTGGTTTTTACATTGGTTTGGCAGCTGAAAGTTACTTCATGAAGGATACGGCATTGAGCCTTTCTTGTAATCTACTACAGTTGACTCTTGACAGTGTGCACTCTTTGCGTCTTCTAAAATAGTTTGCTGAAGAAAAATATCTACCATTCCAATAATTTTATAACTCTGTAAAAATTTCGGCTCATGTTGGCCTCGACGCTATTTAGGTCTCTTTGGCAAGTTCATCAACCCATTGGCGCTTATTCCAATAATCACCTAATATCTTTTTTTTGTTTCACTGCATGTTTCTTTTTTCTTGACTAAATTCCCAGTTTCATCTAAGATACACTCTTTTTGTTCCAGATTTCTGTATCTAATATTGTTTTTTTTTAACAAAGTTAATTAAGAATAAGATGCGAATTTCTACGTTTTTTTTAAGTTGTTGAACTTTCGAGGGTCAAATTTTATTTGTCTTGAATATTGCTCCTTAATCGCAGCGACCTTTACTTAGTTTTATTGTGCTAATAATCAGATGGTGATAATTAAGGATAGTTGCTCCTCTCAGTTTTTGTCCATCCAACAGGCAGTTGCGCCTAGTTTTTTTTAAGAGTATCTCAAACGGTATGAAAATAAAAAGTAAAAAAATTAATTTTAGTACACAATAAGAAAGAGCACTCTTCAAAAACCTTGATAGCCACAGGGAATTTTTATATCTGCAGGTACACTGTGTTAATCAGTAAAGCATTAAAATGAAAAATAGTATAAGATGCTGAAACCAGTGCTACCAGATTTTTTCAGTTCAATAAAATATCATCAATAATAATTGTTTAAAACTTTAAGCCAACACATACTACACACAGTGATTTTTCTTCATGATACCTAGCTGATTTGATGTCTGCAACAACTGTCTGCTGCCAACATAATTACTACGACCACACAGCAACAACAAAAATTACAGCTACTACAATACCACCAATCCAAACAGTTTTCCAATACATCGGCACTGATTTCCATTTACATATAAGACAAGCAGCATTACACGACCAACACTTCAGTATCCTGAGCAACTCAATTGAAATATCTGCTGCCAGTCCTGCCTCTCACTGGCAGGACTGGCATTTGTTCTTTGAACGTTGCATACTGAGTGATGATGATGCGCTGTCGATGCGCTGCACTTTTCGAGTGTTTCTAACGTTCTGTCAATAGATGCTGCTGCTACACCTTTAGCTAATTAATTACTTTGGACGTTTGCCAAAAGATGTTATCCCATTGCTCGAACAGAGCATTGGTTGTTTTTCTGTTAGCTTTTGTAAACCATATAACTACAGCTATCTATCGAACCAGCTGTATCTTGCATTTAACGGATGTATTTCGAACTGTTGCTGCTGCTGCTGCGGCAACAACATTTACAGTTGTTGTTGTTGTTGCTGGTTATTGTTGTCATTTCTGTTGATTGTTTGCACAGATTTTGCATTCTCTGATGTCTTTGCTAGAGTCAACAGAAAAATTTGCAAAAATTTATTTACATAAAATCTTAAGAGACTAAAAGCCAAACAGAACGACAGACGACGAACAGAATAGCTAGTTGGACGCATAGTATATGACTACTACATTACATTAACAACAACAACAAGCACAATAAACAACAACTGCTATGCAATCATAAGAAATTGTTCTGAGAAATGCTTACAGTTTTCTTGAGCATAGATTAAGTATCTCATAGATAGAGATTTGTGGGTTTGCATTGTATTTCAAGCACTAGCAACAGCAGCAACAACTTGCATAGTTTTCTGATACATTTAAGCTTCTGCTTATCTCTATGGCTTCAATATTTTTGCAATTTCATCAACTTTGTTTTTCATAAAAATAATTAATTTGAAAATAATATTTATAAGTCAACATATTTTATTGAGCACAAGTTGGTCTGTGGCTTCGTTTGTTATGTATTTTCTTTTGCTCAATGAAAAAACATTTTCAATAAGTTTCAGTATGTTTTTAGTATGAACATTTGAAGTAGCTTATCTTTTTAAACAAATCTCTTTTGCACATCTAAAATATTACAATATGTGCAAAAATTGATAGTATCAAAAAAATCAATAAAATAAAGTATGATTTCACTTTGTAAATTAAAACAAGAAACTTCCAAATAGCTGTGTTTTAAAAAGTCAACACTATCTTTTTAAAATTATAATAATGCAGTGATTAACATCAAGTGTTGAGATTTCTGCTACTCTTAGCTTATTAATCTATACTAAATCTATAATATTTTCTATGCAATATTTTGAGCTTAAAACTTTATAAATAAAACTGATAAAACGTAAAGCAGATTTGAAAAATCCAATGAAACTTGTGACATAATTCGATTATTACCCCGTAGGAAATAAAGCAGAAAAATAAATAAAAAAAAATTTCTTAGAATTAGAATTTTCTGTTCTAATTCTAAGAAATTCTGAGAATTTCTGTTTTTTTTTTGATTATTTTATTTTCCCCTTTCTTGTAAATTCTTATGGATCCTGAATCGTTTAAGGAAACCAAGGGACCTTTACATTTTAGCTCTAAGATGTGTTTAAGATATTTATGTAAAAAACTACGAGAAACAATTTTTTTAGATAATTGTAACCCTTTAACTCTCCAGTGTCGAGAAATGCAATGGAAGGGACAGGGTTGCATACGGCAAGCATCCTGTGATCCTCCCGGGGCCATACGGACTTGTCCCCTGAAGAGCGCAACCAAATATATCACGTTGATTGACGGAAGGCACTCTCCAGTGTACTAGATGTACGCATGATCGGCGGTTCAACCAAAGACTAGGACTACTATCTTGTCGCAGCCAAGATCCGTATACGTCTGTGCGCAGCTAAGAATCCTACATAGAGAAGACGTCAACAAGCTGCAGTCAAAATGGATAGCCGAAGCCTTCGCTACTCGATTCTCACTCCTGCTTCAAGAAAGCACTTAACCGATCAACGATATATGCGTGCAGTGGACGCACATATCCCACTCTATGCGTACGGCTGCCGAAGAGGTGATAGGCTACCACTGCCCTCGCCAAAACTAGAAGCATGACTAGGAATATCACAACGCCATTGCAGAGAAAAACACCGCTTAAAAGCCACCCTGCAGTCGGGTGCTGCTAAAGAGCGATACTGAGAGAAGAGGAAGGAAGAGAGACAGAAAATCTAAATATGTTTTACGTAAACACCTGCCATAAAGGCTTAATTCTACGATGCTCTCAACACTGGACAGACACATTGCGTCGGCCAAACCCCTTTGAGAGTTCAAATGTACCAAATTAATAAAATGTTGTGATGACATATCGCAACCCTTGGTTTGGGTGGAGGCCTACCTAACACATCTTCCGTACTTCGGAGTACGGCGCTCGAGTTGAGAATTCATCTCACACACTGAGCTAGGTAGCTCTACGCCCGCAATATGGGTAGTAAACCACACCACCACGAAGCTCCCCGAAGGTCCAGCCTAACAAGTTAGCCTGGAAAAGCCAGGGGCCGCTAACTTCCCGTGGTACCAGTTTTCAAGTCCTTGATCAGACCTCGTAGCAAAGCTACTACCAGTTGAGCTAATCACAGCTCCGGACTGGTGACCAGAAGGAGTGCATTAAACTGCCAGAATAAAGCCTCAAAAGATCCATCAAGTCGGATCTATGGACTAACAATCAGATGAAAAGTTATAAATAACCAATCACCTGATACGGCATCTTGTAAACACCTGACAAGCGAAATTGTTTAATCTGTCAATTTGCTCACTAGATGCAAGCGTATTACTGACATTAAACTCTACATTTGCTTCTTTAACAATGCCCATGGTACCTAAATCTCGAATGTCTTCGTAAAGAGGACATTTGCACAACACATGTGACCAATCCTCAAGAATTTATCCACAGTGGCAGCCTTCAGTTGCGCTGATATTCCGCTTATGCACGACTTATGGACGACCTTCCACAAAAGTCACGTCACTTATAAACTGGTAGGAATTTGGTATACAATGCTGGTTTACATTACCATCAAATTCAAGGGCGGTACCCCTATCAACACCTGTAGTGCTTCCGTAGAGACCATACGGCACACCAGCATACATCCAATAAAAATCACTCTCTGACATGAGAGTATCTTGCGGTAGCCAACAGCAGAACTGACCATGTCACCCCATTCAGACGAACCATAAGTTGCACAAGAAACAAACAGCCCACCATACATGAGACGGACAGCTCGCCTACTGAGTCCCCAGTCACTCCTCATAGCCCTACATACTCGCCCTACTACAGTCAACAGACGCTCTCTTAACTTCTCTAGGTGCACCAATAAGTTCATCTTCTCTCTCATGTGGAGCCCACACCCAAGCTATCATAAGGAGATCGACCGCGTGATAATTTGCTCTTGAACAACATCATCACAGTCTTGTCCCTTGCCACACTTACCCTACCTGTGCACCCAAGTAGCCAAGCTCAGCTCGAGAACTACTTTCCACCCATACAAGAAGATCATCAGCATACGCACAGGTTCCACAGGATCCGTCATGAGGTTCCATATGAATGGACCAAAGAAAGAACCCTGCGGACAGCCACGAACAACATCTATCCCTACTGTTTGGTTTACAACTAACACGCATGCTTTCCTACCCAAATAATAGCTCTGCCAAAGCTTAAACTCCCGACAACCCACCTCTCCTAGCCTGCCTATCACCTTTTCCTAGCTAAGATTGTCAAAAGCACCCATAAAATCAATAAATAACCCCAAACATATTTGGAGCTACTCCATTTACTTCTAACGTACAGCCAGTCAATTTCGACGCTCTTTCCCTTGCGGAAACCAAATTGTCTCTCGCAAATTTGTGCACCCTCGACCCTCTCCAATACCATAACCCTCTCGAGTACCTTTCCAAGCACCAGAAGGAGACCGATGCCCCGGTAGGACCTCGAATTGCTCCTCAGCCTATCAGGTGACTTCAGGAGCACAATAACTCGTGCCTGTTTCCATGCGTCAGGGAAGATGCCTTTGCTTAAGCACTTACCATACAAGACTTCCAAGTACTCAGGAATGACCTTCTAGATGGTCTTGCACATCTCGCCAGTCGTACCATCTATGGAGACTTTTTCTCTCTGAGTTGCATTATGCCATGCTCTACTCCCAATGCCGGGGAATCAACCACCTCCCTATAAAGAGAAGAGGCCTCACCATCCGTCCTCGGAAAAAATGAGTTCAGCAAAGCATGAACACAATCGCGCTATTCTGTTAACATCAATAGAGCGAATCTGGCCACGACATGTTTTATATGACGTACACCAAGGGTCATCTCTATTGCCCCAGACAAAATCCCTCCAATCTTGTTCCTTTATGCGGACCAACAACTCCTTGTACTCTCTTAAGCTTGCTCTGTACCTATCTCTAAGCTGAGGCCACTAGCTATCTCCGGCCGCCCTGGCCCTCTGCACTCTGATCCTGAGACGCCTGAGCAACCTTCTTTTAAGTGTCAGATCACGTCTCTCTTGCGACACCTCGCAAGCAGAGTGTCGTTGACACGTTCAACCAACTCACCTATCAGAGTAATCTGTCGACTTGAATCTAGGTTACGGAACATGTGAACCGGGACATCCATGGCCATTTCATAAAGAAATACACCATTAAAATTCCAGTCCACGCCGCGATTATACTATCTTTTCAGATCTCATTGACGACGTGGAACACTATCGTAAGTAAGCACAATTTCTATTAAATTGTAATCACTCACGCCCCAAGCCCTAACCTAACCTCTACATAGAACTAAAGCTATGCTATTGGCCATTGTTACATCAATATCGGTAACACCATTGGGCCCATGGAACGTACAGACATAGACCACTTGGCTCGTTAATCGAACTGACGCACCTTCTGACCAACCATTCACTCAGCACCTCACCCCTGATATGGTTCCAATATCCAGTGGATACCTGGATACCACATCGACGCCTAGGATCAGCGGAATGCTACTCTCAAGTAGTAGCACCGAGTCCAAGTACGTTAAATACGGTTCAATGGGTTCACCAAACTAGAACTAAGCGCTTGCCAGAAGCATCCTACACCAAACGCCCCCTCCACCGCGACACAAACCACGACTTACTAATGCTAACAATCATGCACTCAACATTCATGTCATTGACAATGACAGCAGAATTACCTCTGATCCAGAAAGATCCAGAAAGACGCGCATATCTTCAGGTAAACCACTTATGCAACCATTGGTAGCATAAGGTTCATGGATCAGTGCAAAACAACTCCGACTGTCTCTCAATAACGGGCCCAGATCACACATTGCTGCAAATGAACCCTGACAATTGAGTTGCAAGATTTTTGCACCCATTAGTGTCTGGCGTTCATCCGGGCTAGCATGGCACAGTGCTGCGGACATGCTTCTGACATCATCCGATGTTCCGCCGATGTTCCGCGATGCCCGCCTTGTGTTCACTTCGAAAGCATACGTCCTTTTTCAGTCTGCATTCTCTAATCCTTTGGTCCAGGCTCAAGTATCGGAAACAGCTGAACTGAGGCTTGAAGCTTCTTACCATGAAAGAGAACCACTTGACGTAGCAACGTCTGACATCCAAAAGGGCTTCCATGGCTACGCCACTGCCCTCCAGAACGACATTTGCCAAGTCAGAGCCAGAGCCAACCTTCCAGGGAGGGCTCACAAGCTTCACGCTCTTCTTTAACTCATCCTGACTTATCTTGTCTTTCAGGTTCAACTCGTAGAGATCCCCTAGAATTCTTCAAGAGTTATTTCAGAGTGTGCGCCCTAAACTTCTATTTAAACTAGTGACTAAAACTAGTGACCCTGTCACCGAGTTTTTTGTTTACGGTTACCTCCAGCCCAACCTCTCCGAACTAAGTGTTCTTCGAGATCTTGTTGGGAGCTCGGCAACCGAAGGGGTTCGTATAAGCACCCCACCACCACGAATGGGCTTCTCCTCGTGGACTCTCACCATGTTGGTCCCACCTTGGTAACCACATCTTGAACCACCTCTTGTGGACTTGCCTTGGCGTTTTTGTTCTTAATCACCAAAGACCATGTCTCCACCGGCTTCACTGGTTTTAAAGCTGGCAAGATCGGCTGAGCAACAGCCCTTAGGGCCAAAGCAGGCCAATTTGCAGCACTGGGTGGTGCACTTCTTCCTGGCTGGAGAATATCCAGATGCCCCTTTAGTCGCTCATTCTCGACCAAGAGAATCCTCATAACGCCCGGCCAAATGGACAATACTACTGGCAAGATTACCAGCAATACCGCCATCAAAAACGTCTAGCACCAAATCGTTAGTGACTAACTTTACTCTCGTGAAGGCCGAGTCCTCCCCACCTGCAGTTTTTGCCCCGGAGTTGGGCCCCACCAACACGAATCCCCCTAACGAAGGCCCACCGTTGAGGCACCTTCAGACGACGGCCCCATTAACTCGGTGCCCCCTGTCGAAGGCACCCCGGTTGCATAACCCCCAGCCGAGAGACCCCTGGGCAGTACAACCCCCGTTTTGAGGCATACTTACGATGGCAGCCTCACCGGACAAAGATCCTCCTGACGACGTCCCCTCTATTGAGTTTCCGCCTGACAACGCCCCTCCAGATGGGTGGACCTCAGTCGACTCAGTTAATATTTGTTTTGATTTGGACACTATATTTATAAGGTGGTTCAGGTCCTGTATATTTTCAAAATAACCTTGAAGCAATTTCTGCATAGGTCAGGAAGTCAAATTTTTTGAGGTTCCGCCTGACAACGCCCCTCCAGATGGGTAGACCTCAGTAGAGTCAGTTAATAAATGTTTTGATTTGGACACTATATTTATAAGGTGGTTCAGGTCCTGTATATTTTCAAAATTACCTTGAAGCGATTTCTGCATAGGTCAGAAAGTCAAATTTTTCTGGTCTGAAAGTATTTCTGTGTTCATTAAGGGTTGAACTTTTAGAAAGTTGAGGCGCACCTAAGAAAATAAGATGTTTAATTTTTCCATACAATTTCTGTTTTTGGTAGACGCCATCAAATAATCAATTCGAATTTAGTTTCATTGAAATGAGATTTTCTCTGGTAGATTTATTCCAACAGGACGTCGAAATCTTAAGCCATGGACATGTTGCTTCGATCAGCCATAATGTTAACAATTTGATGCGTGCAACTGAAGTGTGTGAGTCAACTTGCGACAATTTTGCATGAATAATGCTGGCCTTGCTAAATAAAAAAAAAAATTATTCTTTGCCATTTGAACGTCTACTATTGTCTCTAACACGTTATCTTTCAACTAGTTCTTAATGAGGTCAAACTTTACTTATGGCCAATACAGCCATTTATGACATAAATACACTACATAAACACACGGTTATCATATAAGAAATGTAATTTATTAAAAACTGTTTATTAGCTTGTTTCATAAAATAATCAAAAGTTTTGTTTGCCTACTCCAAACGAAACGTTCTTGTCAATATCTTCTTCTTCTGTCAATATCATCAAAATGTTTCTTACGAAATATAATCAAATACGTTCTACTCTACCTTCTAAGTGTAGCAACTCTTTTCAAATAAGGGTGGCAACATAGATGGTTTTTTTTTTTGGTTTTTTGTTTTTGTAACTAAGTTCTGCAATAAAATCGCGTCTTTTGAAAACTATTTTCATTACAACTCACAGCATGTTGCCCACACCAAATTTTCAAGCGTTGCTCCTTTGCTCAAAATGTTTTACTTACCTGTGCTTACCAGAACCCAACTGCTTTGGCTTCCAGTGTTGTTCGCAACAGAAGTGTTACATACGGAGAGCTTTTCCTATTTTTTGTTTTTTTTTTTTTTGCTGTTCTGTACTTGTTTGTTTGAAATGTGTGTTTCTGCAAAGTGTATTAGTATTTGTTTATTTCTATGAGTGTTTATCTATGGTAGCGTGTATAAATATATATATATATATATATATATAAAGTGTATTATTTTTGTATTTGTGTTTGTTTGCTACAGATTTCGGTTTAGTTTTGATGTGTTTGTCTCGATTGATGTGGTTCTACAACTGCTTTATGTTGTTACTCTGGTTGTTGTTGTTGTTGCTGTAGTTTCTAAATCTTCATTTCGACTTGTTGTTGACTTAAATCCAATAACGGTAGTAACTCAACTCAAGTTTGGCAGCAATCGTCTTACCAAAGCAGCATCATCATCCTCTTCACTACTTCCTTCGGTCGGTGCGAATAAACTTTAGACAACTTAAACTGACTTTTTCATCATCGGTGCGTGAGATTTCATTTTCTTGTAAAGAGTTGGCAACAGTTGATTATTATTCCATTTTCACATGCTCTGTTTACAATCATGAAAAATTAATTTCAATACTATTTAATTGTTGTGAAAAAGGCTGTTATGAAATTAGGTAAGAACAATTGTTGTTGGCAATTAGCAATAAATTAAAAAAACAGCGTTTGACTTGACTCAACACCCAAAATCCTTTCTTTTGTATAATTCTCATGACTTTTAAGCTCACATTATTTCAATTCTTTTGCATAAAAAATAAGTCATAAAAATATACAACTTTATCATTTGACGCCTTACATCAATTTAAGCCAACTGTCATGCATTTTTATATGCTTAACATTTGAAGTTTATTTGTTGCATTGAAAGTTTTCGTTAAAAAATTTATTTTTGTGATATCATTCATAAAAGTGCGCTTAAAACTTTTCTAAAAACGCGTGCTGCCAAGGATCAGACATGCATTTCTCTTGTTTTTATTTATTTTTTTTAGTACAGTTTTTTATTATTTTCCATTTCATTGCATTTGTTTTCAATGCCAGCAACTTGCAGCTAAGTATTGACTGCTTAACCTGAGCTCAACGACAAAACATCAGACACAGCAGCAGCGTTGCCAACGACACAAAAAGTTGTTGTAATAATAGAGCAGATCTCTAAGTTTTTGCGCTGCTTGTCGTTGATGTTGTTGTCGTCATGAATAAAGAATGACCCGGCAGCAAAATGGCATTAACAAAAAGAACAGAAAAGTGACAAAAATTTATAGAAAAAATAAAAAAAAAAAATAATAACGCATAACACAAAAACGTGAGAAACACTGAGAAAAGATGTGAAAATGCAATGTTTTGGTTGCATGCTTTTAGGCATTTAATCCAGCATGCTGCAGACAGAGTCACGACAGATAGGCAAGCAATCGAGCGTCGACCGACCGACCGAGACAGTCGCACTACGTACAGACGGACAACGAAGTTCGGTCAAGTGGCTTTCGATCGGCGATAAAGCATAGCAGCAAGAAATGAAAATAGCCATGCAAGGATGCACAAAATAGCCACACACAAACACACTTTCACACACTAACTCACTCTTGGCCAAGACAAGTTCAACAGCACGTTGCATCCAATGCTTCCACAGCCCAACTGTGAGCTGGGCTTAATTTAGTGGGCAATAAATTTTGACTAAAAGATTTTGTGGTTTCCACAGTGCGATGACTATCGATGGCACAGCGGCTAGCAATTAGTCTGGCACGCTGGTAGCTTCTAGTGTTAGTCCTAGTCTAAAAAGGATAAGCATCGGCGAAAGAAGTAAAGGCCAAAAAGAATTGCAGAGAAGTGCTTTGCATGCGGGTTAAGAAGCAGCAAAACAAGTGAGCGTGGAAAATTAATGTTCTTCCAAAATGCAAATCAACGCAATGGTTCGTTAAAATATTGGCATACATTTTGTATTGTTTTATGCCGAAACGATTTTGTAAAATTTAAGGTAAGAAATAAGAAATGTGAATAAGAGATTTAAATATATGTTTCTTGTATATGTTTCTAAGACCTTAAGTAAAAAAAAAAAAAAATAAAAAAATGAAAAAAAAAAAAAAAAATTTTTTTTCTCTTAAAAAAAGCTTCGCAAGGATGAAATTTTTGAAAATTATGAATACTAGTTGAAAACTTTGTAGTACTAGTCCAAGATGATCCTTTTTTCATAAACCCAACTGTTATTTTTAATATAGCAAAGTCATGGAAAATATTAATTGCCCTATCCTGAACAGTTGAAAACTAGTTACTAAACTAATAAATTAACTTTACATTTAAAGCGTAGGAACATTTTTTTTCAGAGATTCAGTGAGCTAAGAGTTTGTTAGTTTGATATAACCCTGCTTCAATTCTCGGCCAGATCGCACTCTTTTTTTAGTTGAAAATTATGCTGTCAAATAATATAACGAAAAATTGCATACCTTAAAAATGTATAAATTTGCCCCATTGCCTTGATTTCAACTAGAGATAGACGCCTGAGTGGTTTTTACTCACGATCACGCATGCTCACGGTGTGATTTCTTCTAATCACGCACGCTCACGATCAAAAATAATTTTTTGGATCACAATCACTCACGATCACGATGTGATTTTTTTCTAATCACGCACGCTCACGCTTAAAAATAAGTTTTTTGATTACGATCACGCACGATCACGTTGGCATATTTTACTCAAGAGTTCCCACGAATACGTTTTGTAGAAAGAAGAATAAACATACAATTTTATTAAAAGTGTATTTAGAGTACCTCTAGTAAAACCACCATACAGGAAGGAGCAGAAGCAACAGAGAGGTAGATACAGCACTATAAAATGATAATTGATAAAATTTCTCAGCTTATTATTTGTATTTAAAATTACCAAAATTGCTTTAAGTTGTCGCTGAAGTTTCGCAAAATAAGTAAAGAGAGCGAAGTTAAGTAGTTGTTGTCGCTTCTTTAAAAGTGGTCAGTGTTGCATTTTATATGCAATTGGTAGCAAAAGCGTAAGAAAACAGCATTACGAAATTTGGCACAGGTGTGAAAAATGTTGGTACACAAGTCGTGACACGAATAAATTTAAGTCACGCACCCCCACGCACGAGAAAAATTTAAATCACGCACGATCACGAATTTTTTGTGATTTTTTTATTGGTTCGCTCACGATCACGACGTGATTCGTCGTGACACGCACCCATCTCTTATTTCAACCGTGTACAATAACAACCAATTTACGAGAGTCGAGAGTCGAACATTTCATTAAGTTCGATGTTTTTTCGTTTCAAGCAGGATATATTTATAAGTTGATGACAACTGAATATTCGTTTGCGGTAAATACAGTTCGTCAACGAAGCATACGAAGAGTGCCTTTCGCCAATCAAAACATGATCACTTTGATTGCTCGTTTTTTGATCAGGAGACAGCCAGATGGCTTTATAAATATTGAGATGCTTCAATCAAGTGCTACTAACGACCATGTTTCGTGCTGCGGTCAATCAACCTCATTCCGTTATCGGATGTGTTGTTGTGGAGGCTAAACTTTTCGACTGTTAGACCAAATATGTTTTCCTTGCCCACCTTGGACTTGAAGTCACCAAGACTTGAAGAGCTCATATGGGTTTTCAAGGCGCTCCTAAAAAATTTCTTTGGTCTCGTCATCTTTTTCTTCTGTCAGAGCGTGCGCACATATTTTTCTGGTGTTGAAAAATTTAGCCTTGAAGCGGATTATGGCAAGTCGTTAGTTTACAGGAGAGAATCGCAAGACATAATGCCGTATTCTTTTACTTACTTACTTTACTTACTCAGATGGCGTTTACAACCGTTGGTCGGTTTTGGCCTGGTCTACGAATTTCCGCCAGCCTCTTTTGTCGTGCGCTTGCTGGCGCCAGTTGGAAACTCCAAGCGTTGTCAGGTTATCCAATGCCTGGTCTTTCCAACGGAGATGCGGTCTTCCTCCTCTGCGTTGGCCAACGCTGGGTACCGAATCCAATATCTTTTTCGCTGAAGCTTCGTCGTTCATTCTCTCGACATGACCTAGCCACCGAAGCCGCTCTATTTTAATACGCTTGACTATATCGATGTCGGCATACGATGTCGTGGTTCCATCATATTCGATACTCGCCATTGACGCAGATTGAACCATAGATCTTGCGAAGGATTTTTCTCTCGAACGCTCCCAAAGTCTTTTCATCAGAGCTGCTCAACGTCCAGGTTTGTGATGCGTATAGTAGGACGGGCATGATTATTGACTTATAGAGCGTCAGTTTTGTTCATCGAGAGAGAGCTCTGCTTCTCAATTGCCTACTGAGCCCAAAGTAACACCTGTTGGCAAGAGTTATCCTTCGTTTAATCTGAATACTGATATCGTTGGAGGAGTTTATGTTGGATCCCAAGTAAACAAAGTCCTTCACTACCTCAAAGGAGGTGTTGTCAACAGTGACGTGGTTTCCAAGACGCTGGGACTGTTTGTTTGTTGACACAAGATACTTTGTTTTATCTGCGTTCACTACAAGACCCATTCGACTCGACTCTTGTTCTAGCCTGAAGAATGCTGCACTGACTTCGTGCGTATTTTGACCAATGATGTCAATATCATCAGCATACGCCAGCAGCATAACACTCTTATAGAAAATTGTGCCGATGCGTCTCAGGTCAGCAGCTCGGATGATCTTCTCCATGACTATATCAAAGAAGCCGCACGATAAGGAATCACCTTGTCTGAAACCTCGCTTGGTATTGAACGGGAGAGAGAAGTCCTTCCCGATTTTCACTGCACTGCTGGTGTTGTTCAGTGTCATCCTGTAAAGACGTATTAGCTTCGCAAGAATACCAAATTCACACATAATAGAGTATAGGTGACTTCTTATTGGACTGTCGAAGGCGGCTTTGAAATCGACAAAAAGATGGTGTGTGTCGATTTGTTTTTCGAGGGTCTTTTCCAAGATTTGTCGGAGCGTGAAGATCAGGTCGATGGTGGACTTTCCAGGTCTGAAGCCACACTGATAAGGTCCAATCAGTTGGTTAACGATGGGCTTCGGTCTTTCACACAATACGCTCGACAGGACCTTATATGCGATACTAAGAAGGCTAATCCCACGGAAGTTGGCGCAAATGGTGGGATCGCCTTTCTTGTGGATTGGGCAGAGCACACTGAGGTTCCAATCATCTGGAATGCATTCTTCCGACCATATTCTGCATAGAAGTCTGTGAATGCATTTAAACAGAGCTTCGCCACCGGTCTTAAACAGCTCAGCCGGTAGGCCATCGGCTCCTGCGGCTTTGTTGTTTTTAAGCCGAGCTATAGCTATTAAGACCTCGTTATAGTCGGGCAGCGGAACTTCAACGCTGTCATCCATAATTGGGGTTTCCGGGATATCATCTCCACTGGCGGGATTGTTGTCAGCACCGCCATTTAAAAGTCTAGAGAAGTGCTCCCTCCATAACATCAGTGTACTCTGGATATCTGTCACTAGATTCCCATTCTCGTCCTTGCAGGAAGAGGCTTCGGTCTAAACCATCGGCCAGGCGTCTTATTTTTTCGAAAAATTTTCGAGTCTCATTCTTGTCGCCATGCATCTCAATTTTCTCGCACTCACGCATTTACGCCTCTCGTTTTTTTTTTGCCTGAAAATGAGTCTCTCTTCCCTTTTCTTTTCTCGGTATCGCTCCATAACAGCACGCGTTACAACCGACTGCAGGGTGGCTTTGTAGGCGGCGTCCTTCTCTGCAGTGTCGTCGCGACACTCCTGGTCGTGCCACTGTTTTCGGCGAGGGTGGTGATAGCCTATCACCTCTTCGGCAGCCGTACGCATAGAGTGGGATATGTGCGTCCACTGTCCGCATATATCGTCGATCGGAGGAGTGCTTTCTTTAAGCAGGAGTGAGGGTCGAGTAGCGAAGGCTTCGGCCGTCCGTTTTGACTGCAGCTTATCGACGTCTAGCTTTCTTTGTGTAGGATTGCGAGCATTCTTAGCTGCGCACAGACGTGTGCGGATCTTGACTGCGACAAGATAATGATCCGAGTCTATGTTAGCACCACGGATCGTGCGTACGTCTAGTATACTGGAAGAGGGCCTTCCGTCAATCAAAACGTGATCAATTTGGTTGCATGTTTTTCGATCAGGGGACAACCAGGTGGCCTTATGAATATTGAAATGCTTGAATCTAGTTCTACTAACGACCATGTTCCGTGCTGCGGCGAAGTCAATCAACCTCATTCCGTTATCGGATGTGTTATCGTGGAGGCTGAACTTTCCGACTGTAGGACCAAATATGTTTTCTTTACCCACCTTGGCGTTGAAGTCACCAAGCACGATTTTTAAGTTATGACGGGGGCTTGTATGCGTCTTCAAGGCACTCGTAAAAACTTTCTTTGGTCTCGTCATCTTTTTCATCTAAAAAATTTTGCCTTGAAGCGGATTATGGCAAGTCGTTCGTTCACAGGAGTGAATCGCAGGACATGATGCCGTATTCTCTTGCCAACTACAAATCCGCATCCAAACTCGTGCTTCTCCTCATGGCCGCTGTAGTAGATATCACAGGATGCTTGCAGTAAGCAACCCTGTCCCTTCCATCGCATTTCTTGGATTGCAGTGATATCAGCATTTTATCTGTCCAAGATATCAATCAGTTGGATAGAGGCACCATCCCAATTTAGGGTTCAGACATTCCAGGTGCATATCCGTAAATCATTATCAGTTTTTCGTTTGCGGTAGTCGTCATCAGATTTGGGGATCATTCTTTTATTAATTCTTGTACTTTTCATTGAAAGTTTTATTACATGGTGGGCTTCAAACCCAACGCACAACCTTTGCTTGATGGCCAAAGGAAGCCCGCCGCTCAGATTCGCCGCCAAAGTATATTGGGTGATAGTTTTTTGACGTTTCCAGGAGACACCACGCGGAGGCTTGAGTCGACTTGAGACGATTTTGACATGGATAATGCTGGCCTCGCCAAGTTGAGGCAGTCAGACACGTTGCCATGTGAAGATCGCCCCCTATTCTCTTTACCAACTATCGCCCCGTATTCTTTTACCAACTACAAATCCGCAACCAAACTCGTGCTTCTCCACATGGCCGCTGTAGTAGATGTCACAGGATGCTTGCCGTAAGCAACCCTGTCCCTTCCATCGCATTTCTTGGATTGCAGTGATATCAGCATTATATCTTTCCAAGATATCAATCAGTTGGATAGAGGCACCATACCAATTTAAGGTGCGGGCACTCCAGGTGCATATCCGTAAATCATAATCAGTTTTTCGTTTTCAGTAGTCGTCATCGGATTTGGGGATCATTTTTCTCATATTTCTTAGTTGTTTTTTTATTTTTAATATTTTCTAACCACGCTAAGTGAAAGCTATAAGAGATGGCGTGCGCACAGCAGAGGCACCTGACAAGAACTGATGATGTCGCCCGAAACCTGACCACTGTTTGTCATCGCCATCTAAGTACGTTAGTATTTAGAATGCACTATATATCAATCTGAATTTTGTTTTTCGTATTTAAAATTCTACTAGTAAATTAAATAAATTACCTTGGTTTATCTCTTTTCCTCTAAGTAACTTTAATTACTTTAATTCAATTAGCAAACAAAAACAAAAAAAAAACGTGAAACAATTCATATCGTGCAGTAAATTCATTATGAATTATGCCGATGCACTTAAATTAAGCCTTTAACATCTGGCAACGCTTGCCACCATACCAGCCAACAGCCAGCCACAAGCTATATTGACAGTATTTTAAATGATTTAATAATTCCATGAATAATTGGCACTACCAAGCAACAAATTGTAGTTAAATTTCTGGCCAACTAACGAAAGAGTGCAAAAATGTTGATGCTACTGCTGCAAAAAAAAAAAACAAAAAACATGCAACCCTCCCTACCACATGATAGTCAATATTTTGACGCTATCATGCAGGACGACGATGACTGCTGCTGCTGCTGCTACTGCTACTGCTGTTGTTGTTGCTGTTGCTGCATTATTGGCATGGACAGTTTTTCCGACGACGATGTCGACGATTCCTTCCTCGGTTAAAATGGAAATTGGAAAATTTCGCTTCTTGCAATTTGGCAATTCTATGAACTATGGACATTAGTTGCTCTGACGTTTGCTCTAACGTCGCTTACGTTTGCGCTTACGTATACGTTTCCATTTCCGCTTCAACATTTGGTAACGTGCCGTTGCCATTGATGCTGTACATCTTCGTTATCGCTTTGTTTATTTTTTTTTTTTTTTTTTTTGGTATTTTTTCGAAATTTTTACAACAGTCCTTCGATTCGTGCCGTTTTGAAGTCGGCCGGAGTGGCATGAGGTATGAGGCATGAATGCAGCAGTCGAAGAGTTCAAACTTTATGACCAAAAGTGGCAAAATTTATTGCGATCGTGTGTATGAATGTGTCTGTGTGTGTGTGTTTGTATATGAGTGTGTCTGTGGCAAATTCAAATATGTATGTACATGTTTCATTCACACAAATATCAATGGTTCTGTGTGTGTGTGTAGTTTTGTATGATTGCATGTTAGTCAGTCAGTTAGCGTCGGTGTGTGGCTCTGTGCATTGATTGTATATGAATTATTTTCCCAGCACTTTTGCCAGCTTTGCAAGTTCAATGAGTTGGTTGAAAGAGTTGTTTTTTCTTTCTTTTTTCTCAGTTTTTGGTTTTGTTATGCCATCACATAAAAGTGCCAGAAACTTTTCGACATTCATATTTTATGTACCTTGAGAGGCGTGCTAAAAGTAATAAAACTTTGTTTCTCTGCACTTAAATCTGTCAACTTATTCTCAACACTAACATTGTTTACAGAAGCATATCAATTGAGTTAAAAGTACGTAAATCTATCCAATCATACATAATCATTATATTTTTGAAGTTATGGAATTAATGGGCAAACTAATGGACCATGTCTGACTTCGATTATGGTATGTATATTGACAATATTTGTATTATTATTTTTTTTTAATGAAAAAGTAAGCAATAGTAGCAGCAGTGAAATGGATATTCAAACTATAAATAACCTTTATATAAAACTTTTATCGATAATAATAATCCTGTCAAAATTTTATGAAAAATTAGTTTTAAATTAGTCAAACCATAATTAGGATGCTGCACAGGGATACAAATATTGTGCATTCCGCTATTTCAAACTTAACACTAGCCGAATCCTAGAGCATCCTTCCAATTTTTTCTCAAGTTACGAATGTTTTTTCGTATTAGAAAATAACAAAATTTTAAACAAAAAATTTAATTAATTTTCGAAAAAAGTAGAATATATTAAAAAAAATCCTCTTTCAGTTATTTGTCATACAATTTTTATAAAAGAGATGGCGTTTGAAATTAATACCATTTTCAACTGTGGTCGAAATTCGACCAATTTTTGTTTGTCTATTTGTAATTAATTTATGCAGAATAAGCGAGATGGTTACAAAAAGCTCGAGGCTATAACTTTTAATTGATCAGAGATGTAAAGTTTTTTCTTTCAAAAAAATTTTTTTTAATTTTATTAATTTTTTTAAAAAAAAATAGAAAAATAACATTTTAAAAAATTAATTTTGTCAAAAAATCATAATGTGTAACCTAAATTTTTTGATAGCGCGAACAGTTTATTAATTTTAAGTCAAGACAAATTAAGTTAATAAAATTCACAAAATAATTTACCTTAAATAAGCTTTACATTTTGAAATCAAATTAAAAAGGCAAATTTGAGTTTTTCTCTTTTTAGAAAAAAAAAATTATTTTTACCCCAAATATTTAGAAATGATCAAATTATGTGGTCTCTTTTTTAAAGGAATAATTTAAATATAAACATAAAAGTAATGGCAAAATTGTTATAATTTTTTTTGAATTTAATTGAAAAGACTGAAATACAAAAAACAAATAAATTAAGTTTTTTAAAAAATACCAGAGACATTGGTTTCCCAATTCAGAACACTGAATTTGAGTCAGTTTTTTTTTTCTCTCTTATCATTTGGTTGAGATACACGCTAAATAACTAATTAATTTTAAAATTTATTTAAAATACTTTTGGTTAGAGCTTCACAATGATTGTTATCACATTTGAAATAAAATTTAACAAAATTTTAGATATAATTAAAAACTGGGAAACATCAAAATTTTGAATTTAAACAACTTTTTTTAAAAATTTGACGATTGATGAATGCATCAAACTAAATTTTTTTAAAAAATTTTTACTTTTAGTAAAAACTCAAATTCGATCATCTCAAAAGCTCTCTTCAAAACCAAAATCCATATTGAACCAACGCGAGTTTTTTTTACAAAAATTTTATTAATATTATTAAACTTCTTAAAAGGTTAAGAAACCCCCCCCCATCCACCACCCTCATCACATATATCATTTATGTATGGGCATTTCCACAGAATGGTCTACCGGGACCGAAAAAAAAAGTTAAATAAGCAAATAATTGTTTTGTTATTATTTTAATAAAAAATATTTGAATTTTTAGAATTTACTGCATTTACAACATATTTCAGTTTTTATACTGAGAAAATTAGCCTGATATCTGAGAAATATGTTTTTCTTGCTTTTAGCTGCTTTTAAGGACTTTTTCTCTTTATTATTTTTCGTTTATTTATTAACGTTATGAAATTCATCTCTCAGCTACAAATAAACAATAAAAAGACACAAAATAAGGCTCGATTAACGGTACATTTTTTATATTGCTTTAATTACTCAGATCATCATTTGCTATCAGAACTTCGTAATCGTTTTAAGCAAATGTCTGAAAATTTTAACTTAAATCAAATTTGGTCGCCTCACTATAAAAAAAAAGTTACTACAGGCAGCGCTGCATTAAAACATGGCAGGGCCTGGGTCTTAAATCGACACGGGGCCTACTCATGCTCAGAGCATTTAGCTCAAATTTTTTAATAATCAAACTATTAATTTTTACGCATTTACATATGTCTTAAAGTGAAACAGTAACTATTGAATTTTTATTGAACATTTTTTTCTCGATTTAACTGTGGCAAAGCTTTATATCAACTCAAAGTTAAAGATAAACGTTTGCAACATATCATTTTCAATACAAAGTTGCGTTATTGACGACAAACGTTCATGTAACATAGAAGATCGGTGAACATTTTTTTTTTTTTAAAATACTAAAAATTACCTTTCAGCTTCCAAATTAGCTATCGGTACTGTTACAAGCAATCGGGTGGTTACATAAACATTTGGAAAAATGTCGAACACGCCTGAGACCATACTATTCCTGTTTGATATAGTCCTTAATAGTTTGATATCTAATAGTTAGATATCTATAAAAACAAAAAAATAACATCTCTCAGAGAGATCCTTCAGGTGGCAGTTTCATAAGCGGAATTTACCTTCATCGGTCCTTTGTATGCGCGCGCATACAAATTCAAAATTAAATTTTGTAAAGAAGATATTAAACCTTAACCAATTGACATGAGTTTTTGGCAAATAGCTTTTTTCCATAACTTTATTCATTAAAGGAATAAATAATCTTTAAATTTTATTCATAAAATTTGTGGTGTTTTTATTTCTTTTAAATGTTTTTAGTATGTATGCGCGCGCATACATAAAGAACCTTTTAGGATAATGGGTCTGAGGGACCGATGAGGGTTAAGTGATTTAATTCACAGAGTAATTCCATTTGAATATCATTTTTATATACTTCAACAAGGAGTTTTACTCTCACTTCTATGCTTCAATTCTTTTTCTCAATTCTATTGCTACACTCTCTATTTTCGAAAATACTAATTTTTCTTTTTTAAATAAAATTTTCTTCAATTTGAATAAATTTTTATATTTTCGAAGAAGTATTTCTTCACTTGTGGGAAATGGAAATATTTCATATCTCAATAGTGATAAGTATTTTTCTCGCACAAACAAATTCTCAAAATTAATGAGATAATTCACAAAAAATTAATGAATTTATAAATGCTCTCAGGCGTGACTTTTACCTTTAAAAAGAATTTTTAAGTTTTCAAATCACACATAGAAATTAAGACTTGCCAAAAAATCTACATATACTTTCTTCTCTTTTTTGATTTAAAGTCTCTGCCTTAATGATTTCCTAATGCTTTACTTAAGTATTGTTACCAAATCCTTGGCATTGTCCACATACAATCCCTTTTATTAGTCTTTACGTTGTTCTTTTTCCAAACTTTTATCATAATTTTCCCAATCCAGGCGCAAATCCTAGACTTAATTAGTGGCAATATATTTGTCCTTCTCCTTGCTCAAATTCTTAAAATAATACTTGTCATATTCTTAGCTTCAAACCTTTTCCTAATCCTTATTTTTATGCATCTTCAAATAATTTTCATACTCATTGAAGTAATCCTTCAAAATCACTGTCCTAACTCATGCATGCATGGGGAGATATTTGAGCTGAAAACAATCCCAAATCAATTTATTTTGATGGTGATTCTTAGATAAGCCATAATATTCTTGCTATCAAGCCCTAATGTGGTTGTTTATCAAAAGAATTTACACGCTCATTTGTGCATTAAATATACATAATTTTTGGATTATTCGTCAAAAAACTGATATGCCCACTTGGGCTCAATTTATGACATTTTGGTATTGTTTAAAAAAAACAGGCTCATTTGTGTCCAATGCATGCATTTGTGGATTTTGAATACAACAAGTTAACATGCTCTCAAATTTCTTATCTAAGAAATTTTAGCATGTGACATTTTATGAATTTTAATAATACAAGGCAAGAGATGACAAAATATAAGGCAAAATGATCGGGCATCAATGGAAGCGAACAAAAAAAAGATAACCAGATGAAAATTCAAAGTTATATTTTCTTGTCAAAATTAGATATTTGATCCAATTCGGACAGGAAAATATAATTTTTTAATTCAAGTTCTGCACTTTTATACACTTTTATACTAACAGCAACAAAAACCAACTGAGAACTTATCAACTTATCAAAAACATTTTTAAGCCCAATTTCGTTAACAGTATGTTTTCAGATGGTTATGAGCTCTATTGAGCTTATTTCTTGAGCTATTTTTGTCCATTTTCTTATGTTCAATTCCTTGTCCAATACTTGGTCGTAAAAAATTCAAGTCCTTGTCTTAAGCTTTGTCTTATCTTTTGTTTAAGTCCTAGTCAGAGTCATTGTCCTCAAACTAATTCTTATTTTGTGACAATTATTTTTCCTTTTGTTGATGTAGTTGATGTTGATGTTGATGTTGATGTTGATGTTGATGTTGATGTTGATGTTGATGTTGATGTTGATGTTGATGTTGATGTTGATGATGTTGATGATGTTGATGATGTTGATGATGTTGATGATGTTGATGATGTTGATGATGTTGATGATGTTGATGATGTTGATGATGTTGATGATGTTGATGATGTTGATGATGTTGATGATGTTGATGATGTTGATGATGTTGATGATGTTGATGATGTTGATGATGTTGATGATGTTGATGATGTTGATGATGTTGATGATGTTGATGTTGATGTTGATGTTATGTTGATGTTGATGTTGATGTTGATGTTGATGTTGATGTTGATGTTGATGTTGATGTTGATGTTGATGTTGATGTTGATGTTGATGTTGATGTTGATGTTGATGTTGATGTTGATGTTGATGTTGATGTTGATGTTGATGTTGATGTTGATGTTGATGTTGATGTTGATGTTGATGTTGATGTTGATGTTGATGTTGATGTTTATGTTGATGTTGATGTTGATGTTGATGTTGATGTTGATGTTGATGTTGATGTTGATGTTGATGTTGATGTTGATGTTGATGTTGATGTTGATGTTGATGTTGATGTTGGTGTTGATGTTGATTAGTGTCCGACCGATTATTCGGCTTCGGCTTCGGTAATCGGCATAATCGGCCTATATTTTGATCTTCGGCTTCTGCTTCGGCCGAAATAGCCGATTATTTTTGCCGAATATTATTGCTTTGCTAAACAATTTTTTTATAAGTGTTTTGAATTTTTTTGAATTATTCAGTAAACATTTGAAACATTTTTATTGTTCACTTTGTGTTTCTCTCCTTTTCTGTTCTCTCATGAGTTGGTGTTCATTCCTTGAAAATTTTATTCAAATCATAAATGCAGCGAGTCCGACTGTTACGTTTTTGCTTTTGTTATGGACTGAAATATAAACGCTAGAAATTTTCTGCCAGATTTCAGTTAGTATTACATTTCTGTAGCTTTTCTCGACTGGATCGAAAATATATTTAATTTTCTTCTACTTTATCCTGACGTTAATAATTCGATTACAGAAATATCCGAATTTTGCAGAAAAACTCTTACGTTTAACTCGAATTTAAGGGGACATTCAAAAAAGTTTATTTTAATGTTTTAAAATGCCTTTAAGTTGAATAAAAAACAAGACATCATTTTGAAAAATAATATATATATTTTGTTGTTAAAAAAATCACACAAAAAAAATTTGATTTAATTTTTTGATTTTTTTATCTACAAATATGGCTACTGGAATTATTTTAAAAAAGCATATAAAAAAGCATAAAAAACCATAACGGGCATGATTACAACTCACTGGAACATCGGAAAAAAACAAAGAACGGGGTTTTTATCAGCATCAAAACCGCCATGGAATGAACTAGAAGAAACAAGTTTGTTCAAAAAATAACAAAATGGCGGCGTTTTTTCAAAAATTGACAAGTTTTTTTGGACAATATTGGCCAAAAACTCAAAAACTATAGAACCGATTTTTCTGTCCGTAGTTCATGCCATGCATCAACAAGTGTAAAACAAAATATTTAAATTTCAATTTAAGTAAATGATTCTTTCAACAAAGTCCTGTAGCAATACATCTGATTAAAATAATAAAAAAAAATTTTTTTTGAGTAGTTTTTTTAAAAAAAAAAAAATATATATTTTTAATTTTTCAAAACGATATCTTATTTTCTATTCAACTTATACGCATTTTAAAACATTAAAATAAAAAAATGTTTGAAGGTGTTACGTCCCCTTAATGATTTCAGTAAGTTTTTTGTACTGAAATGAATATTAAAGGTAGTTAAATTTTAAGGGCCGATGCTGATTTTGACAAAACACAAATTATTCAGAAAATTACTGTCATTTCTTTTTATTATGATAATATTGGTATGGTTCAATTATGTATTAAGCAAAATATCGGCCAAATGGCTGCCGTGATCTCGGTGGCACACCTCCATCCGATGGTACAAATTTTCGATGACGCTGAGGCATAATTGAGGTTCTATGCCGCTAATGTGCCGAATTATCTCATCCTTTAGCTCTTGAATTGTTGCTGGCTCATCGACGTACGCTTTTTCTTTCAAATAACCTCAAAGAAAGAAGTGCAACAGTGTCAAATCACATGATCTTGGCAGCCAATTGACATCTCCACCACGTGAGATAACACGGCCATTGAATTTGTCGCTCAAAAGAGTCATTGTTTCGTTAGCGGTGTGGCAAGTGGTACCATCCTGTTGAAACCACATATTGTCCACATTTATATCCACTAATTCGGGCCTTAAAAAGTTCGTTATCATCTCACGATAGCGAACAACATTCACAGTAACTGCCTGACCGGCCTTATTTTGGAATAAATACGGCCCGATGATGCCGCAGCCCATAAACCGAACTAAACAGTCACCCTTTATGGGTGCAATGGTTTTTCGACAATCACTCTTGGATAATCATTCGCCCAAATGCGGCAATTCTACTTATTGACGAATCCACTGAGGTGAAACTGTGCCTCATCACTGAAGATGATTTTCTTCGAAAATGATCATCCAATGTTGCCATTTCTTGAATAACTTTAACGCGTGTCTCGATTATGTATATTTCCATGGTTCAAATTGAGTTAGTCTGAAATGGAGAAATGCCAAATGAAATGCAGAAAAAACTTGACGTTTAGGTGTGGTTCACATTCAACATCGGCCCTTAACAAAAGCAAAGAATAACTTTATAATTTTTTACTTTAAAACATTTGTTTCTTCTTCGGCTTCGGCTTCGGCCTTCGGCCGATTATTTCCATTTTGCCGAAGAATCGGCTTCGGCTTCGGCTTCGGCAAAAATTCACGTTCGGTCGGACACTAATGTTGATGTTGATGTTGATGTTGATGTTGATGTTGATGTTGATGTTGATGTTGATGTTGATGTTGATGTTGATGTTGATGTTGATGTTGATGTTGATGTTGATGTTGATGTTGATGTTGATGTTGATGTTGATGTTGATGTTGATGTTGATGTTGATGTTGATGTTGATGTTGATGTTGATGTTGATGTTGATGTTGATGTTGATGTTGATGTTGATGTTGATGTTGATGTTGATGTTGATGTTAATGTTGATGTTGATGTTGATGTTGATGTTGATGTTGATGTTGATGTTGATGTTGTTGTTGTTCTTGCTGGTATTGTTGTGTTGACTTTTTATTTTTCTTTCTTTCTCTTGATTCTTGATTCTTGATTCTTGATTCTTGATTTTTTATTCTTTATTCTTAATTCTTGATTCTTGATTCTTGATTCTTGATTCTTGATTCTTGATTCTTGATTCTTGATTCTTGATTCTTTATTCTTAATTCTTAATTCTTAATTCTTGATTCTTGATTCTTGATTCTTGATTCTTGATTCTTGATTCTTGATTCTTGATCCTTTATTCTTAATTCTTGATTCTTGATTCTTCATTCTTGATGCTTGATTCTTGATTCTTGATCCTTTATTCTTGATTCTTTATTCTTAATTCTTAATTCTTAATTCTTGATTCTTGATTCTTGATTCTTGATTCTTGATTCTTGATTCTTGATTCTTGATCCTTTATTCTTGATTCTTGATTCTTGATTCTTGATCCTTGATTCTTGATTCTTTATTCTTAATTCTTAATTCTTAATTCTTAATTCTTGATTCTTGATTCTTGATTCTTGATTCTTGATTCTTGATTCTTGATTCTTGATTCTTGATTCTTGATTCTTGATTCTTGATTCTTGATTCTTGATTCTTGATTCTTGATTCTTGGTTCTTGATTCTTGATTCTTGATTCTTGATTCTTGATTCTTGATTCTTGATTCTTGATTCTTGATTCTTGATTCTTGATTCTTGATTCTTGATTCTTGATTCTTGATTCTTGATTCTTGATTCTTGATTCTTGATTCTTGATTCTTGATTCTTGATTCTTGATTCTTGATTCTTGATTCTTGTTTCTTGATTCTTGATTCTTGATTCTTGATTCTTGATTCTTGATTCTTGATTCTTGATTCTTGATTCTTGATTCTTGATTCTTGATTCTTGGTTTTAGATTCTTGATTCGTGGTTCTTGGTTCTTGGTTCTTGATTCTTGATTCTTGATTCTTGATTCTTGATTCTTGATTCTTGATTCTTGATTCTTGATTCTTGATTCTTGATTCTTGATTCTTGATTCTTGATTCTTGATTCTTGATTCTTGATTCTTGATTCTTGATTCTTGGTTTTAGATTCTTGATTCGTTGTTCTTGGTTCTTGGTTCTTGGTTCTTGATTCTTGATTCTTGATTCTTGGTTTTAGATTCTTGATTCGTGGTTCTTGGTTCTTGGTTCTTGGTTCTTGGTTCTTGGTTCTTGGTTCTTGGTTCTTGATTCTTGATTCTTGATTCCTGTTTCTTGATTCTTGATTCTTGATTTTTTATTCTTGGTTCTTGATTTTTTATTCTTGATTCTTAATTTTTTAATCTTGATTCTTGATTTTTTATTTTTAATTCTTGATTCTTGATTCTTCATTCTTGATTCTTGATTCTTCATTCTTGATTCTTGATTCTTGATTCTTGATTCTTGATTCTTGATTCTTGATTCTTGATTCTTGATTCTTGATTCTTGATTCTTGATTCTTGATTCTTGATTCTTGATTCTTGATTCTTGATTCTTGATTCTTGATTCTTGATTCTTGATTCTTGATTCTTGATTCTTGATTCTTGATTCTTGATTCTTGATTCTTGATTCTTGATTCTTGATTCTTGATTCTTGATTCTTGATTCTTGATTCTTGATTCTTGATTCTTGATTCTTGATTCTTGATTCTTGATTCTTGATTCTTGATTCTTGATTCTTGATTCTTGATTCTTGATTCTTGATTCTTGATTCTTGATTCTTGATTCTTGATTCTTGATTCTTGATTCTTGATTCTTGATTCTTGATTCTTGATTCTTGATTCTTGATTCTTGATTCTTGATTCTTGATTCTTGATTCTTGATTTTTTATTCTTGGTTCTTGATTTTTTATTCTTGATTCTTAATTTTTTAATCTTGATTCTTGATTTTTTATTCTTAATTCTTGATTCTTGATGCTTGATTCTTGATTCTTGATCCTTTATTCTTGATTCTTGATTCTTGATCCTTGATTCTTAATTCTTGATTCTTGATTCTTCATTCTTGATGCTTGATTCTTGATTCTTGATTCTTGATTCTTGATTCTTGATTCTTGATTCTTGATTCTTGATTCTTGATTCTTGATTCTTGATTCTTGATTCTTGATTCTTGATTCTTGATTCTTGATTCTTGATTCTTGATTCTTGATTCTTGATTCTTGATTCTTGATTCTTGATTCTTGATTCTTGATTCTTGATTCTTGATTCTTGATTCTTGATTCTTGATTCTTGATTCTTGATTCTTGATTCTTGATTCTTGATTCTTGATTCTTGATTCTTGATTCTTGATTCTTGATTCTTGATTCTTGATTCTTGATTCTTGATTCTTGATTCTTGATTCTTGATTCTTGATTCTTGATTCTTGATTCTTGATTCTTGATTCTTGATTCTTGATTCTTGATTCTTGATTCTTGATTCTTGATTCTTGATTCTTGATTCTTGATTCTTGATTCTTGATTCTTGATTCGTGATTCTTGATTCTTGATTCTTGATTTTTGTTTCTTGATTCTTGATTTTTTATTCTTGGTTCTTGATTTTTTATTCTTGATTCTTGATATTTTAATCTTGGTTCTTGATTTTTTATTCTTAATTCTTAATTTTTTAATCTTGATTCTTGATTTTTTATTCTTAATTCTTGATTCTTTATTCTTCATTCTTGATGCTTGATTCTTGATCCTTTTTTCTTGATTCTTGATTCTTGATTCTTGATTCTTGATTCTTGATTCTTGATTCTTGATTCTTGATTCTTGATTCTTGATTCTTGATTCTTGATTCTTGATTCTTGATTCTTGATTCTTGATTCTTGATTCTTGATTCTTGATTCTTGATTCTTGATTCTTGATTCTTGATTCTTGATTCTTGATTCTTGATTCTTGATTCTTGATTCTTGATTCTTGATTCTTGATTCTTGATTCTTGATTCTTGATTCTTGATTCTTGATTCTTGATTCTTGATTCTTGATTCTTGATTCTTGATTCGTGATTCTTGATTCTTGATACTTGATCTTGATTCTTGATTCTTGATTCTTGATTCTTGATTCTTGATTCTTGATTCTTGATTCTTTATTCTTGATTCTTGATTCTTGATTCTTGATTCTTGATTCTTGATTCTTGATTCTTGATTCTTGATTCTTGATTCTTGATTCTTGATTCTTGATTCTTGATTCTTGATTCTTGATTCTTGATTCTTGATTCTTGATTCTTGATTCTTGATTCTTGATTCTTGATTCTTGATTCTTGATTCTTGATTCTTGATTATTGATTCTTGATTCTTGATTCTTGATTCTTGATTCTTGATTCTTGATTCTTGATTCTTGATTCTTGATTCTTGATTCTTGATTCTTGATTCTTGATTCTTGAGTCTTGATTCTTGATTCTTGATTCTTGATTCGTGATTCTTGATTCTTGATACTTGATTCTTGATTCTTGATTCTTGATTCTTGATTCTTGATTCTTGATTCTTGATTCTTGATTCTTGATTCTTGATTCTTGATTCTTGATTCTTGATTCTTGATTCTTGATTCTTGATTCTTGATTCTTGATTCTTGATTCTTGATTCTTGATTCTTGATTCTTGATTCTTGATTCTTGATTCTTGATTCTTGATTCTTGAGTCTTGATTCTTGATTCTTGATTCTTGATTCGTGATTCTTGATTCTTGATACTTGATTCTTGATTCTTGATTCTTGATTCTTGATTCTTGATTCTTGATTCTTGATTCTTGATTCTTGATTCTTGATTCTTGATTCTTGATTCTTGATTCTTGATTCTTGATTCTTGATTCTTGATTCTTGATTCTTGATTCTTGATTCTTGATTCTTGATTCTTGATTCTTGATTCTTGATTCTTGATTCTTGATTCTTGATTCTTGATTCTTGATTCTTGATTCTTGATTCTTGATTCTTGATTCTTGATTCTTGATTCTTGATTCTTGATTCTTGATTCTTGATTCTTGATTCTTGATTCTTGATTCTTGAGTCTTGATTCTTGATTCTTGATTCTTGATTCTTGATTCTTGATTCTTGATTCTTGATTCTTGATTCTTGATTCTTGATTCTTGATTCTTGATTCTTGATTTTTTATTCTTGATTCTTGATTCTTGATTCTTGATTCTTGATTCTTGATTCTTGATTCTTGATTCTTGATTCTTGATTCTTGATTCTTGATTCTTGATTCTTGATTCTTGATTCTTGATTGTTTAATATTAGTTATTTATAATTGATAATTGATAATTTATTTCATAAAGCTTTCCTTATTTGGAAGTTTTTTACTGCTTATTCTAAAAGTTCCATCATCTGAAGAAATACAGTACCTAAAAATATGAAATGAACCTAAAAATATGCTTCATTTTATTTTTCAGATGAAGGGTACTTACAGTTAGATTACTTCGGAGTGTATTTTACATCAAATCAGAAAAATGTTTAGATCAAACGATGACAAACATGAAATTATAGAAAAATTGAACTGATTCTATAGTTGTAGTTTAAATTATTTTTTTATAAGATGCTGGCTAAAATGTAGGATATCTTAACTTTGTGAAGGATAGAACTCTTTATTTTTTAATTAATTTTTTTCTTTAATCTATAACACATCTACATCTGTGCTGCGAGCATTTGGCAACTTTTTGAACTTAAATCTTCAAAAATTGCTAAACGCTTTAATGTCTCTTTCAATCCTTAAAATTAGTATTAAAATTTATGAATTTTTAACAAAAACAAAAGCAAACAATTTCAATACTTCTTGTTATAAAAATATGTTTGCAGCACACTTTTAAAAAATAAAACTTAAAAAAATGCAAAAAAAGCAATGATTCCCGTTGCAGCATCCAACATGAAACATGATTCTTTTTTGTCTATTTCTTATGATCGCTCGTTTTAACTTTTGCTGTTGCTACTTTTTTCTATGTTTTTATCTATTTGCTAGCATGCCATTTTCTATGAATTTAAGAGGTCAAAACTTTTAAAGTTGATCCTTTGTAGAAGAGGATGTGGTAGAACAGCAGCAGCAGCAAGCAGCAGCAGCAGCGTTAGCCGGAAGTAGCATTCAACTATGACGTTCGAATTTATTGCAATAAGCATTGCATCGCACTCACAAGCTACTTTTGTCTCACGCTATTTCTTGACTACTATGGAGGCTATATCGACTTATTTCTACACCCAACTTCGTTGCTCTTACTACCATAATATTCTTTTGCTATGTCTTATCCATTCTTATATTGAGCTAGTATATGAGTGTGTGTGCGTGTGTGTGTGTGGAAAGAAGCTACTCAAAGCATGCATGTCCTTGCGCTTGGATTATACGTTTGCAGCAAACACATTGTGCGTGTTTGTAGGTTTGTGAAAAATTTGTAGAAAGTTTCACTGGAAATGGCAACAACAATAACAAAAATAACACTAAAATATTGCCAATAAAAAGGAATATGCATTGCTCGAATATTTTACAATACAGAGTAGAGCGTCTTAATGATATGCACTTAACGTGATGCTTCTAATAATAACTATATTTTAAAGGTGTTATCACTTAGTAGGCGTGGCAGTATGCATTTTGACGAGTCTCGTATAACATGCTGTTATTAACAAGCAAATAAAAGGTTCGAAAGAATTTGATGAAGTTTTTAATTCAAATAATGGATCCAGTACTAGAACTCATGTTCGTGTAGTTCAATCCATCGTTAACATGATCCTTCAGAAAATTAAACATGAGGACTCAGTTAGAAGCGAAAATAAACACGCAACAAATTAAAATCAAATTTTTTGTTTCACTTTTAATTAAATAATTTGTAAAACAAATATTTTTAAAGAATTCTATTAAGAGCTTTATGCCAAAGAAGTGATGAATTAACAGGTTGCTAGAACAAAAAATTATAAAATTAATACTTACTTACTTACTAACTTACTATAAAATTAATACTTACTAACTAAAATTTCGTACCTATATTTTTTTTCAATTTGAAACATTGATTGCTCGAAAATAAGCATTTTTGAAATAATTTATATTTCAAAATGTGATTATTTGAAAATATCAATGTATTTTAATACCAGCTAAATAAGCATTTTTTTAATTATTTTATATTTTAAAATATGATTATTTGCAAAAATCAATGTATTTTAATACCAGCTCATCCACTCAACATGGCCTTTATTTTTAACTTTTTTTTATCTTATATTTTTATTTAACTAATTATTTGAATATTGTTTTATTATAGCAGTTCTTGACTTTTGCATCAATAATTTTGCTTTTCTAACTTTATAACCTCTAGACGACTCGTTTGTCATATCATTTCCGTGAACATAATAAAATTCATTCACATTAAAAATTGCATCCTATGAAATGACTTCCGTTTGGCATCAAAAGTTTTTGCAATATAACCTTACAAGCTTACACACTCACACTGCGTAGTTGACTTTAGGTCTGACTCATTACGATTGTTTTACTCTATGCCTCTTTATAACAATTTCTCCATCACCACCTCCGGTTTCCGACCATCCTCTAACTAAAGTATGACAATTGGTGAACAAACAATGCGGTGACATAAATTATAACAAATAATAATATCATTATGGAATATCTTTTCATATATATATATATATATATATAATCCAGCCACGCTGGTTTTCAAAGAAGCATTCAAAAAAACAGCAACCACCACCTACCTAAAGAAACCACTCAAACGACATCGAAAACTAGCTGCAAACACCAACAACCTTGAGTAGGTTAGTGCTTGAGCTATAGTTGCTTGAGTGTGCTTAGCTAGCACACCAGCATCATCCTTACCTAACTTCACCCATTCCATTCTACACTCCACAAACAGATAGAAACAATGACACGGGCAACATGATGCGAAAACTTTCTGCCGCACACTTTTCAATTCAATTCAAACAATATTTGGTTTGCTTGCGTTGCCAGCGTGTCTGCTGCTCCTACTTCTACTTCTACTGCTGCTGCTGCTGCTGCAACTTCTTCTATTGCTTTCAACAGTTTTGGTAAAATTTTTGGCGATTAAAATTGGCGAATATTTGTGCGCGCCCAATTTCATGGTTCGACTTAACCTTATGGGACCATAGTTAAACCAGAAAAAAAATAAAGCAAAACAAAGCGCAAAAAATAAAAGGAAGAGACAAGAAAAAAATCGGCAAAAAACTTGTTTAGACAACAAAAAATTTGTTAAGGCTAGCAATGAAGTAGTTGTTGAGTCAAGAAGTTGCAATTCTGCAATTGAACTGGCCAAAGAAATCAATTTCAAAAATTAAGCGTTTGCGATGGTAAACAAAAAAAAATTACAGTGTAGGTGGAAGATACCAAATAGAGCATGCGACAATAATAGCTTCGCGCTGGCAAAAAATGGCAGATCAAGTTGCAGAAGAAGTTAACTTTTGTTGTTAGAGAAAACATGTATTTCTTCTGTTATAGAAAAAAATTAGAAAAATTAGTTCATTTCAACAATAAATATCCAAACATTAAAAACGTTAACTACTTGATAGAGTTTCACTTTTGAGGGAGGAAGAAAGCTCTCAGTGTAGATCTTCAGAGTTATCATGAGAAAAAGATTCTGTCGTTGAAAATCATCAAACATTGAAAATATACAATACTGCTATGCCTTAAGGGTGATTCAATATAAAAATGCGACAACGACAATGAAAAAAAAAAATGAAATCTTGTTGTTCAAAAGTTAAAGGCTTTGAAGCTTTGTAATCGTTGCTTGAATTGTTAAATCGTTCGTTGGTGTTTCAATTACAATAGAGTGCCGTAGCCAGGTAGGTGCTGACCGGTGCTGAGCACCGATCAATTTTTGGCGAGCACCGGTAAAAATTTCAAAAAGAAAAAAAATTAAAAAAATACAAGAAATTTTTAAATTTCAAACTTGAAATAAACACTTTTTGTATTTAATATCTAGCAGCAAAAATTTAACTCAATAAGTTCTTAGGCAACAAAAAGTTATTATGCAAACTCTTGGGTGCACCGTGTAGTTCCTCAAGACAGTCCATCTTTATATATAAAATTCTTCTGTACATGGCTTTGTCACTGAACTCCTCCTAAACGGCTAAACCGATTTAAATGAAATTTGGTGAGTACATGCGGCTGGGTCTGTAGATGGTTTTTATATAAAGTTTGACCGGGTAGGTGACGCTGTTATTGCTGTGGGAGTGTTTAAAGGGATATTTTGGATTATAACTCAGAAACGAATTAAGAAATTATCATGATTCTTTTACAACACCATTAATTTTTAAGCATACAAAATTTATAAAAATAAACAAAAAAAAACCTTAAATTTGTATGATAGTTGCTCGATTTTTTGATCGTAAAAACCGTTTTTAAATTTTTATGATAGAAACTTTTAATAAACCCTATATTTATGCATATTAAATAACATATTAAATAACATTAAAAATGCCATTTTTGGTTTTAAATATTTTTTGAACAGCAATCATTTTATCAAAGTTTTTTGCGAAATACAGAAATTCGTTAAGGTTTTTTTTGAAAAATTATAAAAATTAGAAGGAAACTGAAAATGAAAAAAAAATGGAAAAACGCTTGAACGGACAATTAGTCACAATTTCAAACAAAAAGAGAAATTAATGGAATCCTTTGTAAAATGTCGAAGTTATTACTTCCAAAGTCAGCACTTTAATTTTTGATTGATTTTTTTTTTCTTTTTCAACAGAAAATAAAATAAGTACTAAAAAAAAAAAAAACTCGCGTGTAGCAACGTACACGTGGCAGAAGTTAAACTTCTTTAACAGTAAGAAATAAGAGAGATTTTAGTGTGAAATAGAGAGAGAAAGTATCTGAAAAGAAATTCAATCAATACGAAATGGAATAATAATTTGTTGATTCAATATTTGCATCCAGGGACCGTACCGGCTATGGTTTTTGTCGAAAGTGTCACATATTAACCGTTATCTCTTAATTTTTATTTTTTCCGACAAAAATAACAGTTTTTTGTGCCTTATAGTTTTTTTGGGAAAAAATAATAGTTATTTTCTGCCATTTATTTTTCGGTCAAAAATATCAGGTAATTTATATTTGTTCAAGTCATTTTACACATGGTGTCAACAGTTCAATCTGTCAAGCGGCCTTTAAGAAAACACAAAGTGCTTGATATTTTTGACCGAAAAAATTAAAGTCACAAAATAACTGCTATTTTTGACCGATAAAACAAAAGTCAAAAGTAACCTTTATTTTTCCTCGAAATATACTAGGCAAGAAATTAACTTTTAAAGAATCCGTTTCAAATTTAAAAGTGACTTAATATTCGTAAGGCTGAGGACATTTGTAACATAATGGTATATTTGAAAAAGTCTTTCGATAATTTTTTCATTTAAAAATTGTAAAATAACAGTTATTTTTGGTACTTGTTTTAGTTCAGTTGGTGTTTTAGTTGCTTTCGAATGTCTTCTCAACATTGTTACTTTTTGAATGCTGGATTGCATTTGCATAGTACTCTTTGAAGGAGCCTCCGAAAGCAGAGGCAATCCTTGTTCATTATTACCTCCTGCTTCCTGATCATAATAATTGCTATGTTGATAGAGGGCCTCATAAAGCAGCGAACGTTGATTGTTGAGTGCATCAACTTGGTTGGCTTTAAAATTTTGGTGAGATGCCTTAGTGTGTTTTTTGGGGATTGGTTCTTTGTAGATTCACCAAAATACACTGCTGTTTCGTAAAAATGCATTTTGAAACTCAGCCGTTGTTGCAATCACCTTATCTTCATCATTAGTTGCAGACCCAGCTGCAGCTGTATTCTTAAGAGCTCTAATTCGCTCTCTTTATTCACGAACGCGTTCTGCTCCTGTTTTAGCTATTTTTCTATTTTTTTTCCGTGCATACTTGTAGGATGAAAATTAATGTTACGGTTATGTTAATAATGTAATGTTAATGTTAATGTAATGTTAATGTTAATTATGTTATTTTCAGTATGTTACGCGTTCAGTTTTAATTACATTTTGTTTGGTTATTTATCATGTGCCTACGTGGCGTAAAGGGATAGACTCCGGCTCATAAGCAACGATGTTCGGGGTTCAATTCTCGGTAGCGACAGAAATTTTTTTAATTTTCATATGAATTGAAAACGTTAGCCTAGCGTCACGAAAAATAACCTTGAAATTTCACTCGCCGCCAAAGAAGTTTCACTTCAAAAATTTTTGTGTATTTTAGGTAAGAAAATTTTTATGGAGTCAATTTTTTTTGGAAATTTAATGGCGTTTTCGTTTCTACCAAAAAATGTTGCCTTTTCATTGCCCTTGCCTTTATTTGTGTTCGATTCTAAAATAAGTGCAAACGGGTGAGTTAATTCTGTGTTCGTTTCTTAAAATGTCACACTCACAGAGGGCAAAAAAGGCACATTTTCTGCCCTGCAAACTTTCTCAGGGTAGATGATTGCCCTGCATATCAGCTGTTTTTAAAACGACAATATTATGACATGCGTGCGTTAGACAAGGATGGTTATATTCGTTTATTTAAGTTGACATTTTTCGAGTAGGCAAAAACATGCACTTTTACAGGGTTGCGGGCAATATTGAAAACATTTTGCACTGCGACAGGGCAACATTTTTTGGTAGAAACGAAAACGCCATAAGAAACTTGCATACTCTTATAGAAAACGAAATTTGTCTAATAAAATACTTCTAAACCAAGAATGTTACTTACCACAAAGGTATGCAACTACCAAATTCCAATAACATATCTTTGAAAATTCTTGCAATGCAAATTATTTACCTTACATATTTAAGGTGTTGGAACGAATCTGAATTGGATGAGGACCTTAGTATGTTTGGCTATGCGAAAAATGTGAAAAATTTGGATATAAATGGTTAAATATAAAAACGGGGCTGTTAAGGCACAAACTGTTCAGATATAAACTATTTCAGATATATATCATTTAAACAAAATTTATTCCGGTCCTGCATCCGAATCTGTATGTAAACTCTGAAATGTACGAAACCCTAGGTCGTTGATCCTTACGCTCATTATAAACCAAATACCGCGCCAAATTTGACGATATGACGGACCTATAAGCAATTCCGTCGAGGCCAAAGGCTTAAAATAATGATTTAATTAGATCTTTTTAATCTTTGCTAAGTTTTTTTTCTTATATGAATCCGCATATAACTATAATTATACCCTAAACCTGAAAGGTCAGGGTATATTAACTTTGTGCAAACGTTTGTAACGCATAGAACGAAGCTAGTCCGGTATAGAAAAGTATATATATTTTTGATCAGCGTCACCACGTGAGTCGAGCTATCCATGTCCGTCCGTCCGTCCGTCCGTCTGTCCGTCTGTGTGTTGTCCGTATACACAGGATAAGAAGAAGGAGTTGAGATAATTGAATAAAACTTGGTACACATAGTCACATGGACCCAAGGATCTGCACTATTGAATATTTTTGGAATCCGCTCACGGACACGCCTACCTCCCATACAACGCAAAAATTTAAAACTGCATAACTCAGCTCATAATTAACCTACAACAATGAAATTTGGTATGTATGTGTTTTGTATCAACACAAAGATGTTTTTGAAAAATGGGTGTCATCCACTCACGGACACGCCCACCTCCCATACAACCCAAAAATTGAAAACGCAACAAATAAGCCTCTGTTTAACCTACAGAGCTAAAATTTGTCACATATATTTTTCATAACAAAAGAAATATGGTTTTGAAAAATGGACATCATCCGCCTACGGACACGCCTACCTCCCATACAAAGCGAAAATTGAAAACTGCATAACTCAGCTCATATTTAGTCTACAACAATAAAATTTGATATGTATGTGTTTTATACAAACACAAAGATGTCTTCGAAAAATGAACGTCATCTGTTCACGGCCACGCCCACCTCCCATACAACCCAAAAATTGAAAACGCAATAAATAAGCCTCTGTTTAACCTACAGAGCTAAAATTTGGCACATATGTTTTTTATGACAAGACAAAGATATTTTTGAAAAATGGAAGTCATCCGCTTACGGACACGCCTACCTCCCATACAACCCAAAAAGTTTAAAACACAATAAATAAGGTTATGTTTGTCATAGAGAAATTAAATTTGGTATGTATGTATTTTATACCAAAAGTAATGTGTGTTCAAAAATTGGGAGTAATCCGTCCATGAACACGCCCACCTCCCATAGCGAAAGCACAATAAAGGCATTAACTGTGAGCTACAGGAATAAAACTTGGTATGTGTAAATTTTTCATCACCATTTAAATGCAATTAAAATATAGGCTTCATCCGCCCACGGAGACGCCCATTTGCAATACAAATTTTTTTATTTTTGAAAAGTGGGTTTAGGGTATTTCATAGTCGGCCTAGACCGACTTTAGACTTTCTTTACTTGTTTTTATCTATCTTCTTTTTCATACGTTCGTTTAGGGTCGGCTTTCATTTTTTCTTGATTTTTTCGTCATATTCTTTCATTTCTAATACAAAAATAAACAAAAAAAAAATTAAATGTCACTCACGTTTCACTTCTTCAAATGCTTTTTTAAGGAAAAATAATTGCGTCTGCTTGATTTAAAAAAATACAAAATTCACTAACCTTATATAAAAAGTAAATCCAAGACATAAATTGTGCCAGCCAATTATTTTCCAAGATAATCCAACTTATCAATAAAAATTGTCACTCCCGTTTCACTCTTGAGCCATTTTTTTATATTATATTTTTCGATAAAACATGATTTTTTTAAAAAATTTTAATATTCACTTTTCAACAGAAAATGTTTCAGTTGTGAATATTATATAACTGTGCTTTGATATTAAAATCGCGAATTACCAAATTACAAAAAAATAAAAAGCAACAATTTTTTTAACTTTCTACAGATTAAAAATACATTCATATAATCAGTTTAAATTTTAGGATACAATATGTTTTTTTTCAAAATGCTTTTAATGCAAGAAAACACAAACAATATCTTTAACATTGCATGTGTTTTTATTGAACTTAAAGCATTTTTGTTTTTTAGGGTTTAGGTTTACTTTTTTTGGATTTGCCGATATGTGTTTTGTAACCATGTCTGGAATTCGGTGAAAACAAAAAAAATTTTTAAAGAGCTGTAACGCTTGCTTTTATTTGTATAAAAAATTTGTCCATCATTAATATATTCAAATCCGTTTTTGTTTTTGGCAAACATATAAGAATTATTATGTCGATTGTTCTGAATAATTAACTTTTTTGCTGACGATTTTATTCCATAAACTTCAAATTAATTCTAATCACTTTCTAAAATGCGTCGCAAAACAAACTTGATTATGCGTAATAATGTTATTTACTTTAATAATTGCATGCCTAAAAGTATGCAACATTTATTTTGAAATTAAATTATTATCACCTAAAAGACGACATGTGTCTGCAACTTGTTTATTGCTGTCTATGAGTGTATTTATTTTAGTATTCTCTATACAAAGACTGCATAAGTGTGAGTGCATTTGTGTTGTTAATGTGTTGTTTGGATTGGTTGTTTGTTTGTGCACTTGTTTGTGTGCGCTTTCATGTGTGCTTGCTTGTAAATAAATGACAACATCTGTTGTATGTGTTAGTTTTTGGTTTATTAAATTAAGATTTCATTCTAAACATGTGCACACATGCACACTCGCACATGCACATACAAGTAAATTTACACAACATACTCATAGACAGACATGGCTCGCTCATCTATGTAGTGCTTATTTTAAACATTCATAGTACTGTCTAATAGAAACAGGACAAAACAGGCATCCATTCCCGGCACAAAATGTCTGACAACGCATATGTTGCAGCTTCCTCGTCATCATTCGTTTTCGTAATAGTACTTACTCGACGGTAGCAATGGTACACAAAATATTTACATACATTGCAACAATTATGCTTGTTGTATTTAATGTTGTCGACATTGTAAGTTGTTGTTACTGTTGTTATTTGTATCCAATGACAATTATTTGTTTTAGTGTAATGCACACAAAAACACCCAAAGAGTACGTTGATAGCAACAACACAAACATAGTTACACAAACAACGTAGTGCAAAATATTAGTTTAATTAATATAATTAATTTTGAAAACAATCTATAAATAAAGGTTTTGAATTAATTAAATTAATTGCTGTTGCACTTTGATGCGATTGAAACGGTGGTTCTTGAATATTTAAAGTGGTTGTTGTCTTTTAAGGTTGTACAAGTGATTTCGAACAGAAAATTTGATATTTAAAAAAAAGAATTTTTTAACTATCAATTTCGTTAAAATCAGTATATTTCTAAAATCTTCAATTAAAAACTCCAAAAGTTTAAGAAGAACAAAAATTATTATTTGTTTTGTGTATTGGATCAAAAAATCGCATATTTCATGTGTCTTACTAAATTTCGAATTAAGGTGATTCATATCATTTCGTACCTGCTTCTTAAGCTCGTATTTCGTAGTAATTACGAAACGTCAAAAATATTTCATATGAACATTGAGATACGTATATTTTTAAACTTAACGAATCAATTTCGATGCTTATGTCGTAAATAAGCTATCGTAAACTTGTGTTATTTGTCAAAATAAAAAAAAATTCAAAAATATTTTTGTAAATTTTGTAAATTTAGCGACAAAAAAAATGGAAACATTTCAAAAAATTAGTGCCGTTCCATTTTTGGAAAAATGTATACGAACATGATACCGAGTGCTGCCGATGTCTTGACTTTGACATATCCCTATCGTTAGCATTTGCCGTGAGATCACCACCGTTATGCTGTGTCTCTTCGTGATGCCATTCGTCAAGATGTCGGCAAGGACTACATTTCTTCGTTGAAGCTGACGCCATAAGCGCAACCAAAGGGGGGTTTTTGGGTTAAAACCCCCCAAAAAATATTGTAGTGCCAAACAAAATAGAATTCAATCAAAGTGAGCACATGAAAAGCAATCACACGTTTTATAAAATGAGTGAAAACCCCAAATGTATATTTCAAACTGATTCTGGTTGATGCATGATCTACTAAATTATTCATATTTTATTCCTTCAGACTGCACATTAAGCCGGATCGATTTTGTATTGAGAAAAAAAAGTGAGCCGGACACCGACCCAAAAGTAATAAGTACTCTTAAAAACTAGAAAATATTTTTTTTAAACACCTATAAAAAATTTATTTTTATTGAAATTAAGATTATTGGAAAAGTACAGAGCGCTTCTTTCTTTTGGTGTATCGTATGGTGTTGTTTAATCAAAACTGAGTACTATCATGAATATTGTACTGAGCGCTACCTGGCGCACATTTAACTTAAAACTGGTTAAAAGAAATCCATTTGCGTACCTAAAAACTCATATGTACCCACTAATATATATATACCCACCAAAATTTGACAAAATCAAACAGTTTTTATAATTTTTGAATTTTTAGTTAAAATTGTGGCAATTAAATAATAATTGAGCTGAAGGAAGCTTTTGAATATCGATTTCTCACATTTTATATAATTGTGGCACTTAGTTTTGGTTAAACCGCACCATACGATATATCAATGGAAAGAAGAGCTCAATTATTTTCCAATAAATTTAAATTCATGTGAATATTATGAAAATACATATTGTACACGTATTTAAAACAACCTCTTTTCTAAAATGACAAAATATGGATTTGTTGGGGTCTCAATAGAGTTTGTAAACAACAAAAAATTTCCAAAATTTCCAAAATTTTTTTGTGTACCATGAAAATCTTTAGTTTTTTGCTTATCTTGGGTATGCATTCTGAAGAAAAAAAATTTATTATTAAAAAGATTCTGACCACTTGAAGGGTTGTTGGCAATACTTTGATTTAAGTTATCTTTTTAACTTCTAGCATGGAGGAAACTTGAAATATTTGGAAACATATTGATTCAAAAGTAAGACATAGTAAAAAAGCCTAAATTTGAGGAAAATCTATTGAATTACTCGCCACTAAAAAAAATCAAAGAAATTTCTCGTTAAATTGTTATTTTTCGTCCTTTTTTAAAGTCATTTTTTAAACATCGATAACACAAACTCTACAGAATTAACTTTATAGTGAAGTCATGTGATTCATTATAAAAATAGTTCCGATTGACTTCCGAAAGTGGAGAAAAAAATTTACAATTTCTAATTTTCCATCGTTGTTTCCAAAATCCGTTTCATAAAATGTCTCTTAATTTTTAATTATTATATAATATTAAAATATGTTGGTTTAATTTTTCTGGTTCGCCCATCCAGTGAAAAAATATAGTTATACGCCTTATTCATAATCTTCCATTGAATTTTCAAAATCAGTTTCATGAAAATCCCTCAAAATTGCGCAAATATTAACCGATTTTGGAAAAGTGTAGGAAAGACCTATCGTTAAAAATATATTATTTCGATTTCGTCAGCATTTGCGCATTGAACAAGAAATACCAAACGATTTTTTTCAAAATCAGGTTCTTTGTTTTTCATCGCAAGGTGTCAGAAATTTAGCGGTTTTTACTTTCGGAACTGAGCATAATTAGTGCTCACTAAAGGACGAATTTTAAAGCTAGTGACAGCCAATTGGGTATTTTTACAATGAAGTGATGTACGGATGAATAATTTTCACTGCACTCAAATATGTTCTAGTGTTTGCTTCAGAGAATGCTTTTCTCTAAATCTGATAATAAAAAATCCCTAAAAATGATAAAAAGCTTCCATGAAAAAGGAAAATATATAAAAATATATCGTTTTTAGAGAATAAGACTTTTTTATTTTTGAAAAAAGATTTCATTTTATTGAAAAAAACATTTCGCACAATGAATTTTTTATCAAAATTTAGTAAAAATTTTTCATTTTCCTTAAATTTTTCTCTATAAATGAGAATTTTTTGTGCGAGAAAAAAAAATATCATTATTAGAGACATTTAAATATTTCCATTTCCCACAAGTGACGATATATTTATTTGAAAATTTATTCTAATTGAATTATCGAAAATAGAAAAATTTTTTGTCGGAGAAAGGTAGGTATTTTTTTCTGAATGTGTGGGGAGAAAAATATTGAATTTTGGATGACCTTATTGGGACCCGAGTAAAAATGAAAATATTTTAGCTCAAGCCTCACAACCTTCGTACAACTGCAAAATAAGAAAAAAATCAGTTAAACGGCCTACAACTGGTGCTTGCAAAATATTTAGCCGAACAGATCCTAAACTACGTTGAAGCAAGTTTATTTTAAAAAGAACGCTACCACTGCTGTTCACTGCTGTACGGATAGAATGTCCTGACAGTGATTGTTTTAATTAAAAAACAAAATAAAAAAATATGGTGCTGGTCATGCCTGAAGTATGAACAAAGAACCATTAATGCAAAAATTAAACGCACTAACCACTACAACTCAGCCGCTGTAATTACGAAAAATTGTTTTTATATATAAATTCTATATTTGATAAAACCCCCCCCCAAAAAAAATTCCTGGTTGCGCCCCTGGCTGACGCCTACAATTGGCAACGAATTCTTTGAAGTCTTCATGGACGTTTCTAAGCTTAAGCCGAATGACCTCACTCTCAACACTTTGGGCAAAATAATTCCAATGTGGAATGTGAAGACGACCATGGTTTAATTCAGCGTAGTTTTATACGCAAGTTTACGCTACCCCAGGAACAATGACCCACAGAATGTGGCCTTAATAATTATATCGGATGACATACTCACTGCCAAAGCACCACCATCACCAAGTAAGGCACTCTAACAGAATGAGATCATCGTTTAGATGCAACAGACTGGATCAGATGATCAAAGACTTAAAGCACCAGAAAAGCTACAACTGCAGGACGGCAGCAGGTCTGTTGACTAGGCTCAGAATGGTGCAGGAAAATCGACAAATAGATCAACGAAAGTCGCAGAACTTAGTCTCGTCACATGCACATATTATTTTTACATATGTTCACAAATTCATTGGTCTGTATTTGTATTTGAGTAATAAGAACTACTGTTCTATTTCCAAAGAGGTCCTAAGGATTTTGAATAATAAAAGTTTTGTACGTAAATTGACAATTCTTTTAATCATCGAAGACAAGTAATTTTCAAACATTAGAGAAGCGACCCTAGTAAGGCTTGAGTCTAAACAAATACCTGCTTCCATGCATAACGATCTTGAGAAGGATATTTTCAACCCTCTTTACTGGAGTGCTTAATTTTTCCTTCTTTAATTTTTTATCTTTTCGACATACTCATATGCGTTCGCCCATTAGCGCAACCAAAGGGGGGACTTTGGGGTTTAAACCCCCCCCTCAAAATGAGAAACATAAAAAGTAATCACACATCTTATCAGATGAGTGAAAACCCCATTTGTATATTTCAATTCGATTCTCGATGATTCATTATATCGGTTGTTGCTTAATTTTTGTTAAGTTCTGTTTCTGTCTACTTGTGGGGTTGTTGACAATACTTCGATTTAAGTTGTCTTTTCAACTTTAGCATGAAATCCACTAAGTCAGCTGAAATATTTGGGAAAAACTTTATTGAAAAGTAAGACAAAATAATAAAGCCTGAAGTTGGGGACAACCGGTTGAATCCCTCGCCATCGAAATAATTAAGGTACTATTACAGTGTGTAAAAAATGAAAAATTTTTTTTTTTTTTTTTTAGAATCTGGTTCCTTAAGGTCTTTAGAATACGTGTACGAAATTTTGGAAAAAAATGTAAAATAAAAAAAAAGATATAATATACATTATATTCGTGTGTCACGCATTTATTCATATATTATCGTTCATAGAAGAAAATCTAATCGCGTTTTTCTCGAAACAAGTTTTTTCGAATTGGTTTCTAAGATATCTCGAGTTCTGCTTGATCGATTTCGATGAAACTTGATTTATTGTGATCTTCATAGACTCTGTTAAGCACTCTACCTAAAAAAAGCAGAGAAACTGTTATATTTTGTTTTTTACGGCTCAGAATATCTGCCAAAAAGAGTGGTTTTTTGTAAATTTGTTTTTCAACGCATGCCATTTTTTTTGTTTGCCTTATTTTTTTATTTGCGTAGGTAGAGTGCTCAACTACAACCCTTAACTGAAGAATGCACTTTGATTTTTTACTTTCCGACGCCTTGGAAATGCTGGAGACGAGAAACCAACTTACAGCCTTTTTTTAAACACGCCAACTTCAACGACCTCTAGAAAATAAACAACAAATACAAAAACAAAAAAAAAATTTTTTTTTTATCTTCAACTTAACTGTACATAATGTAAATAAATTTGAATTGAATAATTTTATAATACTATGTAAAAAAAATTAATAAAAAAGGTGTTGTTTTTAATCGCTTCACACTGTAATAGTACCTTAAAGAAATTCCCTCTTAAATCGTTATTTTTCGTCCTTTTTTTATCATAATTTTTTTTTAAAACACAAACTTACCCAAACTGTAAGAATTTAGTTTATAGTGAAGTCATGTGATTCAGTAAAAAAAATAATTCCAATTGACTTTTGAAAACGAGATTTGACAATTGAAAAAATTCACAATTCATAATTTTCATAAAATTTATACATTCCCGAATCGGTTTCATAAAAATTTCTCTAAATTGTCAAATATTATCCAATTTTAAGAAATAAGGGCTCTTATAAAAAATATTGAAAAAGTCCTTATTGTTGGTTTGATTTCTCTTTTGTTCACTCGTTTTTGTTGAGTGATGTATTAAAGTTATACCAATAAGCATGAATTATCAAATGCTGACTCCTATCGAAATAATTTGTTTTTTAACGAATGGTCTTCACGACTTTTTTGATCTCCAAAGAGGGATTTTCATGAAACAAATTTTGAAAATCCAACGGAAATTATGAATTGTAAATATTTTTCACTAATTTCGGAAGCCGGAAATCGGAATTATTTAGGAATTGCATCATGTGGCTTCACTGGATACTTGATTCCCACAAATAATTAGGGTTAGTATTGTTTAAAAATTGTTTAAAAATATAAGGATTTTGGAGTAAATATCATCGGTTACATTTCGTCTGATATCTTTTCAAAAGCTGCAATTGTGGCTTGCTTCTCTGTATACGAGAGACTGCAACTAGCCAGAAAAACAGTTTAGTGGGATAAAATCGCATGATCGTGGTGGCCATTGGACTGCTTCAAAACGTGAATTAAATCGCTCACCAAACTCGCCTCTAAATAGGTCTATGGTATCTCGCGCCGTGTGGCATGTGGCACCGTCTTGTTGAAACCACAAGTCCATCCATCTCTTCCATTTTGAGAGGCAAAAAATTTGGCAATCATCGCACGGTACCTTGCTGCTTTGGCTGTTACTTTGCGATTTTCATTATTTTGAAAAATTACTGTTCAGTGATGCCACCGGCAAACAAACCGCACCAAACAGTGCATTTTTCAGAGTGCATTTGCAGCTCTTAAACTGCCTCTGGCTGCTCTTCAGACCAAATTCATCAATTCTGTTTGTTGACGCACCCATTGAGCCAAAAATGAGCATCGCCACTGAAGACAATTTTTTTAAAAAAAAGTGGATCTTCATCCAACTTTTCTAAGGCCCATTCACCAAAAAATCTACGTTGTCGTAAGTACCCGGCATTATATAGTTTCATACCGAGGTCCTTACGTAAAATGTTCCAGGTGTTCGAATAACACAAGCTCAATTATTTAAAATGACGACGAATTAACATATCGCGATCTACATTGACACGCACTCTCCACATATAGGTTGGTGGATTGATGTTCAATCAAGTAAAATTGGTGCGAAATTTGGTCACGATACCTTGAGTGGTCTGGTCAGTAGGTCGATTATGACAATCGTAAAATGGACGATACACATTTCTCTCAGAGCACATAATTGAATAAACAATTTCAATGATTTGCAAGAGCTGTTAATTTATTAGTCTATTTATGGTAAAATGGCAAACCTTAATGAGCATTTTTGGCTTTCCACAAATAGGAAAAATCACCCTTTATTAAGAAAATAAAATAAGTAAACATATGCTTTGTTTGAACATTATTGAAACTTATTGCTGTGAAGTCTTAAAAAAAACATGTTTCTCGCAACGTATCAGTGTAAGTGACCTTATGCATGTGCAGCCGAAGCTAAAAAACGAACATCAGTCTTATGCCAAATGTCCACACAGAAGGTTCACGTCACATGCTTGCTTGAATTTGATTTTTTTTCAGATAATTTGCGTGTTTATTTTAATTGCTTGCAACAACTGCTATGCTTACACTCTAAGAAAAACACACAAGCCGTTTGTTGTTGTTGTTTTGTTTTGTTTTTTTTATAAACTTATAATTTTCTAAATCATAATTATTATAAATAATTATCCTTGAAAACATAAATAAACAAACAAATATTTTATTTTGATTTCTGTGCATAGCTGCCAACCCATATTCCCACAGAAAATACCTTTTTCCCATAAGCAAATTAAAGAATTACCACACAACACAAAAATACCACAAAAATTCCCGCAGCCATTAAAAAATACTTCAAAATTCCCACAAACATTAAAAATTCCTACAATAATTAAAAAATTCTACAAAAAGCCCCACAAAGAATAAACGGAATTTTAAATATATTTATTATTATTTTCTTTTTCATTACAAAATACCACACCAATTACAAAATACCCCAAAAACTCCCACAGCCATTAAAAGATACTTCGAAATTCCCACAAATATTAAAAATTCCCACACGAATTAAAAAATAGCACCGCTGAATTAAAAAATACCACGGGAATTCCTTTTTCCCACAGCAATTAAAAATTACCACAAAATAGATTTTTCCCAAAAGTTGGCAGATATGTTTCTGTGTACTTTTATGCGTTTGACGTTTTGCCGAAACAGCTGATGTAAAATTGTTTGACTAAGTGCTATGTTTAGCATTCAACGTTGTTTGAATTGATGTTGAAATTGGCTCAGTGTATGCACATCGTTATATTAAGATACGAAGCATGATATCGTTGTGTGCGTTTGGCAATCACTGGTATAAATCCACAAACTATATAAAACATTGTTTAATGAATTCCAAGTTCTCGTTCTGTCACGAAAACAAAATTCATAAACTAATAAATTTTAAGTTATTTGAACATAAAAACTATATAATACATTTTTTCGCTCGACAGCTTTGTTAACATACTTGTGGCCCAAAACACCATGTCTTCTTCCGATGTGGCCCAGGGAAACAAAAAGGTTGAACACCCTTGATTTAAAGCGATGGTTTTACACTTTGATCAGTATGTATCTTAATAACTGACTTCGAAACAATATTCGTCATAGTATTTTCTGCAGCATAGGACATATTTCTTCTCAATTTCGTTGTTTTAGCGTTAAACCTAGCCAAATCGACATAAAAAGCTAAGTTTAACCTTTAGAAATGAAAATTATCATCAGGGCGTATGAGTAACATACAATTTAATATGTATCACATCAAATATACTCATTTGTGTTAAACGTCAATTCTGTATTCAAATCAGTTCTTCAAAAACTTCAGTTTTTTTTATCTAAACAAAGATACAGATATGGAAGAAATTAAAAAATTGCCGAAGAGTATCTTAATAGACTTAGCATCCACTCTAATGTTATCGCCATATGCCTGCTAGACCATTTTGAAGAGATAAAAAGACTCAGAACGTTTCATGTTCTGGTCCTGCCATTGAGAAAATAATTATTTAACTTCTTGAAAACTTTTATACAGTTGCGGTCAAAATAATAGTAGCGCCAAAGAAGAGAAGTAATCTAGCCATTATTTTGCAAGCAAGCCTTTTTTTTCGCCACGAATTTTTTATAGCATTATATGGTGAGTAAACAATCTGGTGACCTGAACTTGTAAACAACAACTTTTTGTTATTTTTGTAAATTCACTTTTATTGAGAATTGATGCAAATTTGTGCTGTCAAAAATATAGTAGCGTTTTATTAAAAAATAAAAAGCATTGAAAAATGTTGCTAAATTATTTTATAAACACACAAAAAAGGAGGTATAGAGCTATTTTCCATCAGTTTATATAAAAACAATATTGAGTTGTGCCGAATTTTTCCAGAAAGGGGACGAGGAAAGTATTGTTCTGCTGAAAAGCGGTAATTGATGAAAAAATTAATTTCCGAGAGCAAAACATACAAAGAGGTTGAAAATTTGCTCACATGTTCATTAACCACGATTTCCGATGCCTTAAAATACAAATAAAAAACCATAAAAACATGAACGCAAGACAGTTATGAGGGCGAAATTGATAAAACGAGTGGTACGGTACTATAAGGCCAATCCATTTGCCTCTGCAGTTCAAATATAAAAAGAGCTTAATGTAACGCAAGTATACGTACTTAACGTAGACTTCTTAAGGAAAAAGATTTGAGTGCGCATAGTCCTTGCAAAGTGCCACTTTTAATCAAGAACCATGTACAAAAAAATGATTCAGTTCGCAAGAGATCTTTCTTCGTGACCAAATTAAATATGGAGCAACATTTTATGGTCGGACGAGTCCACAATTGTAATTTACGGTGGTAAACTGTCCCTTCAATATGTTCGACGTCCCAAAAAATAGTCAGTACAACCCGAAATATTCCATAAAAACCATTAAGCACGGTGGGTTCAGAATCATGGTTTGGGCATGCTTTTCTTTCTATGGTGTTCGTCTAACTTATTGTATATAAACAGTAATGGATCAACATCTTAACGTCTCAAATGCCCAAGAGCAGGTGCCACTAATATGGGTTTATCAACAAGATAACAACACGAAACATAAAAGCTTACTTGCGAAGAAGTGCTTCTGGGACAATCAAGTCACGCTCTTGGAGTGCTCTGCTCAGTTGCCGGATCTTAATACGATTGAAAATTTGTGATATGATGTTAAAAAGAACATTGCTAACTCTAAATCTTCAAACAAACATCAGCTTTGAGAAGATGTTGAGCGAATTTGGTACCTATTAAGACGAGGGACCGTAATAATTATGAGCAATATCGAAAAAATTAAGAAATAATGATTATTTTATGATTTTTATTTTTTCGCTCAGATATAAAAATCGTTTTCTGATTTTTATTTTTTAAATCAAAAATAAAAATCATTTTTGATTTTTATTTTTTTTACTCAAACAAAAAAATCATTTTTGATTTTTATTTGTTTTTACTCAAACAAAAAAATCATTTTTGATTTTTATTTTTTTTACTCAAACAAAAAAATCATTTTTGATTTTTATTTTTTTTACTCAAACAAAAAAATCATTTTTGATTTTTATTTTTTTTTACTCAAACAAAAAAATCATTTTTGATTTTTATTTTTTTTACTCAAACAAAAAAATCATTTTTGATTTTTATTTTTGTTCTCAAACGAAAAAAATCATTTTTAATTTTTATTTTTGAGACAAAAAATAAAAATCGAAAAATCGTTTTTTGATATTTTTTCTTTTGGTCAGAAATAGAAAGAATTTTTTTGATTTGTATTATTCCGCTAAATAATTAAAATTAGTTCTTCGTTTTTATTTTTTTGTTCAGAAATTTAAATCGCTTAAGGATTTTTGTTATTTTGCTCCTAAATTAAAAATCGATTTCAAGAGCTTTCTTCTTGTTAGACATTCTTAATAGTTATGTTTTTTATCGCTTCAAAATTTGAAAAGAAACTAAGATGATATTAAATTTGATATTTATTTTATTGAGAATTTTTAAAATGACAGGCATTCATTTTTAAGAACAAAATTTTGTCCAAATTTTCTGATGACAAATTACATCTTTGGTCACTTAAAATAAGTCGAAGTGCAGAAAATTACCGTTCCACACTAACTTACGACCCTGACTCATAACAAGACAAATTAACTAGTTGGTAACTAAAATCTACGCAATAAAAAACAAAAACAATGCATTTGCCTACATACAACAAATCTCAATGAAAACTGTTTAGAGAGCGATTAAGGGGATAACGTGGTTTTATTTAATATCAACTGTTCTGCTTTTCTCTAATTAGAACAAATGATCATGTACAGCTTTTGCACATTGTCATAAAATAACAATTTTTCAATTCAGTACATTTTAAGACATTCCTAAAAAAACTCAAAACAAGGTTTTATAGACAAATATATGTTATATGGATATTTTTCAGTTAAACTTTCAAATTGCATTGAGCGTAACAAAGGTAGTACAAGAAATTAGAAAAAAATATTTGTATCCAACAACAATAATACACAACAACAAATTCTGTTCACACTAAATAGCGGAATAGCGGAGCGTCAATATCTACATCGTTAAGGCCAGCTTGCGCTTCAGTTTAAAACAAACATAATTTGTTATGCAATGGTTTTAGAACATGTATAAAAGTAAAGAAAGTTTAAAGTCGGTCTAGCTTGACTCTGACATAACCTTGACCTACTTCTTCATAAAAAATCATAGCATTGGAAAAGGAATTGTCCGTCCGCGGATTAAGCCCATATTTTGTATAGATTGAAATTTTTATGGAAAATTTACACATGCCCCAGTTTTATTTCTTTTAAATAATCAGTTCTACTTTTGAGCTAAGAAATAAAAATCAACAAATAATTTTTTTTTTAACAAAATAATAAAAATCAAAATTAATTTATATTTTTGAACAAAATAAATTAAAACCAAAAATAATTTTTATTTCTGAGCCAAAAAAATAAAAATCAAAAATAATTTTTATTTCAGAGCAAAATAAATAAAAATTAAAAATAATTTTTATTTCTGAGCAAAAAAAATTAAATTCAAAAATAATTTTTATTTCTGAGCAAAATAAATAAAAATCAAAAATAATTTTTATTTCTGAGCAAAAAAAATAAAATTCAAAAATAATTTTTATTTCTGAGCAAAATAAATAAAAATCGAAAATAATTTTTATTTCTGAGCAAAAAAAATAAAATTAAAAAATAATTTTTATTTCTGAGCAAAATAAATAAAAATCAAAAATAATTTTTATTTCTGAGCAAAAAATATACAAATCAAAAATAATTTTTATTCCTGAGCAAAAAAATAAAAATCATTTTATAATAATTATTTTAAATTTTTAAGCTTAACGCTTAAAAAATAAAAATCATTATTTATTCTAAGAGTCAACACAAATTCCAGCATTTCGGTATACTCAAAAGTTTTTTCCGGCGCTTGGAATGATTTTTTTCATTAAAATATGAAAAATAATCATTATTTTCGGTCCCTGATTAAGACATGTCAGGATCTTGTGAACTCAATCCTTTGTCGTTGTAAAACAGTAATTGCTAACAAAGGTCATACAACTAAGAATTAATCACAAGCAAGAATTACAATTATCTAAACTGTGAAGTTAATTGCCAAATTTTTTTGTATTACTATTATTTTTTTGACTGCTGTTATATGACGCAAGTGACAAATAATTTAAGTTGTTTTGAGCTAAAAGCCTGTTTTAGTTCAAAGTTTTTGTTAAATAAAAGATAAGATTCGGAGACTACTAAATCTTAACAGAAATTATTAAATCCAAGAACGTATTAGTTTTATTTTAAATTATTGTAGAAATGTTCGGAGCACTACTATTTTTTTGACCCCAGCTGTATATAATTTGCTGCATTAATATTTAATATTTGTTAACTATTTAATAATTTTTATAAGAATTTTACTCAATAGTAGCATGCTACATGTATAACTTGCAATATTAATTGAAGTTAAAGGTATATTATTATCCTATGTATAGATTGTAAATGTTATTTATAAAACAGAAATAAAAACTTTTCAATGCCAAAAGAAGCAGTTGATGCAGTTCTGTAATAAGTATCTTTTGAAGTTTGCTCAATCGGAGTGGAACAAGAGTTTTGAAAATTAATTCAAACTCATGTAACAGATTATTATTCTTCATGGAGAATGTTTTATGAATCATTAGTACATAATCAAAACAAACATTTTTGAAGCTTTTTCAATTATAAATATTTATTTTACTTTTTTTTTTAAAGCTAAGAAACAGAAATATTCTTGCTCTTCATATATATTTCAGGCTTTAATTTTTATAATTAGATATCTAGGTATTTTGAGTGTTGATAACCACTTGCATTTCCGGTTTAACTTATTCACCCTCTCATTATTTTGACACTTAGGTGAAAAGCTCGCTTAACGCTCGACACTGTTTGTAAGTGACCAGAACTCAACACAGCAATTCCTTTAAAATCCTCTGCCAACTTTATGCTCTTCAAATAAATTCAACTTGCGCTGAATTTGCAGACATGTTTTAAGAGTTTTTGTGTTGTACTACAAGTGGTGAAATATTTTGGTGAATTATATTGGTGAATAAGACAGTGTGCAACTCTGTTGGACTTCTATTTTCACTTCCTTAACATTTTTATGGTGATTATATTTATGGTGATTATTATTATGGTGCTATGGTGTTATATTCAACATGTCATCAATAGTGTCTGTTGCAACATCAACAAATTTTGCTGAAAGTCTTTTAAAAGGGTGCTGGGCCTGTTAAAAAAAATTAAGGAAATAACATTGTTTAAAGAAAACATGTCAAAAAAAAATGTCATAATTTAAGTTTAATTAATATCAAGTACAGCCGAAGACTAGCACATTGACAAAATTTATAAAACTAAACTAATTTTTCTCATTCTTCTTAAAAAAAAAAGGTTATTAATTTTATTTCAAAAAATTTAACCGTTGGTACAGACATGTTAAAAGCACTTTGTCAAATTTTTCGAAAATTGATATTTTGAAATATAAATACTTGCGACATTACCAGCGCCGCAGCACAAAAAATTTTGATATTGTGCCATTGAGTATCAATATTTTGATATTGACGATTAGTTTCATGCGTTCATGATTTTTGCATTATTATAATATATACTAAGGATGTTTTTATATGAAGAGGGACAAATTAGCAAAAATACTTGCAATTTTGCCAATTTATGCATCATATAAGACCGCTTTGAACAATCAAACTAAAAATCACAAAATTAAAATGGGTCATAAAATCTTATTATAAATAATTAAATTAAACACTTCATAATACTAAGTAATGTTTTAAAGTTTTGATAATCTGAATTGTTTGCGAAACAGGAAGAATTTTGCGATTATTTGTTCATGTCAGTGGCGTAGCGAGGGAGGGGGGATTGGGGGCAGGGGGTGTCATCATGCCCCGGGCGCTACTCGCAGAGGGGCGCCAAATCATTCTCAAGACAAATAAAATTTTGCAAAAAAATTTGTTTTAATTAATTAATTCAATAATTAAGTTAGCCAACTGTAGGGTACAATGCTATGATAATGCTGCCCTTATGTCAAATCACATATCTGGCGTTTAACAACGAATAATAGAAAAAAATAATAAGGCAACATTTGTAAATTGTGATAACCACACATTGAATTTAGTAGGAGTTACTACAGCTAACCAAGATTCAATCTTTGTAACATGTTTTGGAATAATTGATAACATACGTCTCTTTTCCTAACGTTCAACATTACGATGGAAATTGTTAAACAAATCTGTTAAAGAATCTGTAACACGATGGAGCGCCAGAACCCAAGCAGTTAGAGTGATTGTCGAGAGACTGGAAGAATACGTAGAACTATAAGAAAAATTAGCACATGAAAATACTGCCACAAGTGGTACACCAGAAATGCTGCAATCGTTATCTTAAACTGAGTTTAAATATCATAACTTTAGTCCATTTCTGACATGAACTCTAAGAGAATTGATCGTGTGCAGCTCAAATTAGAAGATCCGAAAATTAAGTTTAAAGAAGCGTTCCATGATCTTAAATTATTGGCGACTGAACTTGCGACTTATCGAAAACGCTAAAATTCTTTGTAAAAAATGAGGAATCGATACAACAATCCGTATAAAATGACGCCGACAAATGCGCGGAGAATTGACTGGAGATATGACTTTTCCGCTGAAAGCGAAAAATCTGGCTTTATTAAAAGCGTTCTTGATCGTCTGCATCAGGAAATAAGTTTACAATTACACGACTAAGGGACCTTCATTCCAAATTTTGGTATTTACTGGACGTTGAAAATTTATTAAGTAAGAATAATCCGTACAACGATCTTGAAAAGAATTGTAAAAATTTGTGTGATTTTTATAATACAGATTTAAATGGAACAGAACTTCCATTTAAAGAAGAAGATGTTTTTCCAAACCTGAGAGTAGCACTTCAAATACTTATTATTATTTCAGTATCAATGTATCAATCAGTGTAAAATTGAATAAAATATGTAAAATACAGTACAATGTCGAATTTAAGCGTCTTCACTCAAATGCATCTCCTGACCTTATTTTTGCACGTATTTCTTTCGGCGGTAGCTTATATTCTCCACTAAAAATGAAAATAGTTTCGATTTTTTATGAATTATTATAGCGCAAAAACTACTCATCCAAATGTAAAAATTTGTTGAACAAACATGAAGAAAATTAGAAATTTTATTCGGCTTAGCGTAATTATTAATATTGAACAAGAAGTGTACAAGATATATTTCAACATATGCGACTATATTTGAAAAAAGTGAGAAAAACTTTAAAAATCTTATAAATCTTATAAAATCTTGAAAAAACACGTAAATCCTAGTGCTCTGTCCGTTTGCGTGAAATTTCACTCGCAACATTCATTTGTTTGTTGCGTGAAAATTCTGACAAATATTTTGTTGTGAAGAAATTGAAAAATTTGAGAAAGTCATGCTATACTTCTCAAAATAGACCAGCCTTATTCATACAAAAATTCAATATATCTTTAGTTCGAGTTTGTAAAAGTAGAATAGAGTTAAAATATCGAATAAACATGATCAGTTCGATACAATTGATGGCAAAATTAAATATAGTAAAATATACTTAATTGAAATAAAAAATTATAAATTTTATTATTTCAGTCAGCGAGTATTTAAGCAAGCAACAGTTATCTTTAACGAAGTGTCAAAGTTATAAACATTGCTAGCAAAGATGTTATGGATACGAGTTAACAGGTTAGGTAGTTAAGGGCCAGTTAACGATAACCACAAGTTTCTTTAATGCGTTTGTGAATTTTACTGATGTTGATGCTCCACGAAAAAATAATTTAAAAGTGAATTGGCTGAATACTTGGAAAAGAATTAGACCAGCATCACTGAACAATCCAAAAAAATCAAAGCTGTAGTTGTTACCAAAATTGCTATTATCTTTAGACTTTCATTCTTCATTCGTTAACCAACGTTCTGTTCTCTTCATGTTCTTTTATTTCTTCGGCTAATGATAGTCCTATTTCTGATGTTTGAACCACTTCTTTTTTATTAAAACCAATTTAGAAATATATTAAAAAACTTTAAAGTGAATTGGTAACATCTCGATGTTACTCGACCTTTTTACTCGTATAACTAACATTTGTCACAAGTACCCCAATCAAAAATGTGAAATGTACCCAAATGCTCTCGGCTTCTTGTTTTTTAAATTTTTTAGTTTATATTTAGTTTTATTGAAATTCACTTATATTTTCAAAAACATAAATAGTTTTTACCTTTTGTAAAAGGTACTTTGATTAACTTTTATTACTCGGTCAGGAAGTCCTTACGTATCATTGCCGGAAAATAACAGTTACGCGCGCAAAAACACAATAACTTTAAATTTACTTTTTTTCATGTAATGCAAGAATCGTCAAACTTCGTGACGATTACTGAAATACAATGATGCAAAATTTGTTAAACAAATTATTGAAAAATAACGGTTCGTTCATAAAGGGTGATTTTTTAAGAGCTTGATAACTTTTTTTTTAAAAAAAACGCATAAAATTTGCAAAATCTCATCGGTTCTTTATTTGAAACGATAGATTGGTCCATGACATTTACTTTTTGAAGATAATTTCATTTAAATGTTGACCGCGGCTGCGTCTTAAGTGGTCCATTCGGAAAGTCCAATTTTGGGCAACTTTTTCGAGCATTTCGGCCGGAATAGCCCGAATTTCTTCGGAAATGTTGTCAAATGTTGTGAATCGTGTTGTTGTTGTCAGATGGGGCTACGTCAAGTCTAAAGTCTACAGAAATAAGCCAGCAACTATTCCAGCTTTGGAAGACAACATTTCCGAAGAAATTCGGGCTATTCCGGCCGAAATGCTCGAAAAAGTTGCTCAAAATTGGACTTTCCGAATGGACCACCTAAGACGCAGCCGCGGTCAACATTTAAATGAAATTATCTTCAAAAAGTAAATGTCATGGACCAATCTAACGTTTCAAATAAAGAACCGAGATTTTGCAAATTTTATGCGTTTTTTTTAAAAAAAAAGTTATCAAGCTCTTAAAAAATCACCCTTTACCAAAACGTCTAGTCAAATGTGCCCCAAAGTCAAGGGTACCCCAGTTTACCCTACTAGACCTAACAATACAATTATTTTTTGCGATTTTCGTGTTAAGAGACCCTAAATCTATAACAAAATATAATGAACTGTCGTGTACAGAACCGTTTTATGATTTTGACGCATAGTGTTATTTGTATTAATGTAATTTAATAAGTGTATTATAATTATTTGTACTAAATATTAAAAAATATGTATAATTTATCATAATTTTTTTTCATTATTTCATTGGGGGCGCCAAAAAATTGTTTTGCTCCGGGCGCCAGTTATGCTGGCTATGCCACTGGTTCATGTGTTCTCTCTTTGCCTTTATGTATAGAATCCTAGGAATCTTAGCACGGAATTGTATATCGTCTGTAATAGTTTTAATCAGACGTGTTAGAAAAATTCTGACGTATTAGAAAAATGGGCGTCATTCACCCAAGAACACGCCCACCTCCCATACAACCTCAAAATTGAAAACTATAAATAGGCTTCTCTTTAAACTACAGGCCAAAATTTTCATACTTTTGTATTTCCTATCAAAACTAAAACGTGGAAGAATAGTAGACGTGATCCGCTTACGGACACACCCACTTCCCATACAACCCAATATGGTGAAAACTCTATAAATGTGCTTATATTTAAGCTACAAAACTGAAACCACCACGAACACGCCAACCTCCAATACAACCCCAAAATTGAAAACTGCATAAAAAGTCTTTAAGTATTTAAGTTGCAAGAAAACAATAAGAAAACAATAGTAAAATCTTTTAAGATCTCATACAAGAAAAGCTACAATTTCAAATTTTTTAACCTCATGAATCGACTGTGCGGTTTTTTAACTTCAACCAAGTCGAAGATATATCTTACTAGCTTTTATACAATATTGCTATAAAAAGTAACCAAAAGTGGTAATAAAACAATTTATGCTTTTGAGTTATAAAATCGTGGCATTTAAATTTTTTAGTTTTATTTAATAACACTGCACAACAGCATGTATGATGATTGGGTTATTTTACATGATATTATTCCAATTTTTAATGACGATTTTTAATTTGTGACTGAAATTTCTATAGCAGCTCTAGTTAAAAAAATAAGACACTTTTGTGTTTTTTTAATAAAACACTATTTATTTAAAGAAAATCCTATTTTATTTAGTTCTTAAGTTGAAAAAAAATTTCTTGTATATGATTTCCTTGCTGAAGCTGAAGGCAGAGAGCTGTTCTGAATGCTCCAACAAGAGTAGCCTTGATAGCGTTCCTCCATTGTATGGAGATCCTGGTGGAATCGCACGCCCTGATCTTCACTTAGATCCCCAAGATTGGCGGGAAAATAATCCAAGTGGTTGTGAAGAAAGTGTACCTTGATGCTCATGTTACATCCAACCATTTGAAAGTGTCTCATTAGTTTTTCGACGTGTCAGAACTTTTTTTATTTCCCAAAAAATTTTGAACATTTAATAAAATTATTCAAATCATAAAATTTGAGTTTTTAACTAACGATCTTATTTGCGGCCCGTCAAAAATGCCTGCTTTTATCTTTTCTGTACTCATTTTTTGAAACTTTTTTGATAGGAAAAGAAAACAATTTCCATTTTTGTCAAGATCATTTAAAAATTGTTTGATAAGCCCTAATTTAATATGTAACGAAGGTAAAATTAAGCGATCCCTTAAAACTAAAGGTGGCTTTATCACGTTCTGTTGTCCTAGAACTAGCGTTTCCCGAGTAGGCCAATCTTTTTAACTCCAATGTTGATTTCTAGCTCTACTATCTCACAAGCAAAGGAAACAAGGATCCTTTGTTTAACCACCTTGTTGGCCTAAAAGAAAGTTTACCATTTTCAAATCAACACAAATGAGCCAGTTGTGTTCCACATATTTAATTTTTTCCAAAACCAGAGCGATAACATTATATTCTTCTTTTACTTTTGTAGAATGCGCAATAGGTAACGTCCCTTCTTTATTCTTCATCTATTAACCATTGCATCTATTAAGCCAGGTACATCTTTACAAAATACGAATTCGTTTTCTTCAGCAAAATATTTGAGGAGATTTTGTTCTCTTGTGCAATAATAATAAATTCTGTTTTCTTCTGAAATAAATATCTTTATTTAAGCCTGGAAGCCAAAATTTCTAAATCAGACTTTGACAGTCCTAGATTTCTGATAAGATCGCTTAAATCATCTTGGTTGAATGGTTTTGGCGTTTTCAGATCACATTCAAATTCACTATAACTACTGTTAGTTTTCGTCTCAAAATCAATACGCTCCTCCTATAAAGCATCAGCTTGAGATTAAGGTGATGTCTTAGGGCTGAAAACACGTTTTATGCCGAACGTATGCAAGGATATTCCCATTTGGCTCGACTTTTTCGGTTTATGCCGTTTATGTTCTCCAAACAAAAATAACAATTGTCGTGGTGGTTCACGGGTTCATTCTAGATCATAACGGTTTCGTACCTAAATCTATTTCTTTTCTGATTTGTCCACAAACGTAGAAACTCAACGCACGTTTTGCATACCTTTTGCGGAATCCAAGGCTTGTCTTTCATTTCCAGCGGGTGATCAAAGTAATTTTTGTACGCAATTTTCATGAATGCTATCACCTTTAAACGGTATTCTTTAAACATATACTCTCCGCAAATGAAACAAAAATGATTCCGTTCATTCACACAAACTTGTGTTAATGATGCCAAATCAAATTATATTAAGAAAACTGGATATATTTTTAATTATTAGCAAATTAATACTGCAAGATATTAAATTTTTAGTTACAGCTATCTCGTAAATTTAGAATCAGCGACATAAAAGTAGTAAACATCATGTGACAAAATCATTCAAAAAACAAAACAAACAAATTGGCCATTTCAGCCCTTGAAAGGACTTTGACCGAGCTTCTTATGATCAATTGTGTTGTGTGTGTTATTAAATGTTTGCACACAATTGAACGAGAACTGGACCTACATGTTTTATGCCGACTCCGAACGGATAAAGTTCATGTTCTCAAGAAGCTTTACATGGCATTATTTACTCTCTGAGGTTTGCCATTGTTTGCAGAGAGGTGGTGACCGATCATAAACATTTTTTATTGAAAAAAACTTTTCGCCGGGGCTGGGGATCGAACCCGGGCTCCGAACATGCTAAGCCACACACTTAACCTGCATGCCACGGTCACCACAGACAAAATCATTCATCAGACAAAAAATGTAATATTTTAAAAAAATATTTTTTAAGAACTATTTTTTTAGAACTTTATGCCAAATAATTCATGAAGTAACATGAACAACAACCGACTCATCAGTAGTATCTGTGGTTCTTGCAGTTCACTAACTTTGAACAGCTAATAAGTGCAACTGCGACAAAGCCAAAATGTTTGCGCATATAATTAACATCTGCTTTCAAAAAACCTTCTTCACGCCTTCCATGGTTTAATACCAACAAAATGTTGGAACGTAGATGGACACGTGAAAAGGATTTAAACAAAAAGCGCAATAGTAAAATATTGGCAGAATCAATGCAGTCAATTTTTTTTAAATTTTGCGACTAGCAAAAGAGTAAAAAAACACTGCTATGATAAAGTGAAAAGTGCCTGAGTAATTCCATTTTGGTTTTGCCGCAGTTGCACTTATTAACTGTTCTTATTTATACTTTTGCTTATAAAAATGTAAAACAAACTGGTGCAAATACATTTTATATACTTTTATACATTTTATTTTATACACAACTTTGTATAAATTTGGTTTATAAGGTTTTATGACAAGAGCGAGGTACATTTTTAACATATAAAACAAGTAAAGAAAGTCTACAGTCGGTCAAGGCCGACTATGAAATACCTAAACCTACTTTTTCAAACCACAATAATAGTATTGAAATGGAAACGGACGTATCCGTAGCGGGATGAAGCACATATTTTATATGCATTTTAATTTTGATGGAAAATTTATATATACCAAGTTTTATTCCTGTAGCTCACATATTAATGTTTTTATAGTGTTTTCGCTATTGTGGGTTGTATGGGAGGTAGGCGTGTTCGTGAACGAATTACACCCATATTTTTATCACATCTTAGTTTTGTATAAAATACATACATACCAAATTTTATCTCTGTAGGACAAACATAAGCTTATTTATAGAATTTTAAATTTTTGGATTGTATGGGAGGTAGGTGTGTCCGTGAGAGGATGTTTTGAAGACATCTTTGTTTTGATATAAGATACAAACGTACCAAATTTTATCTCTGTAGGTTAAACAGGAGCTTATTTTTTTGTTTTTTAATTTTGGTTGTATGGGAGGTGGGCATGTCCGTGAGCGAATGACACCCATTTTTCTAAAACAGCTTTGTTTTGATATGAAATACATACGTACCAAATTTTATCTCTGTAGGTTAAACATGAGCTTATTTTTTGAGTTTTAAATTTTTGGGTTGTATTGTGGGCGTGGTCGTGGGCATATGAGACCCATTGTTTGAAAACATCATCATTGTTTTGATAAAAAAAAACATACAAACCAAATTTTATTATAAAATTTTATTACAATAATTATTGTAGGTGAATTATGAGCTTATTTATGCAGTTTTTAATTTTTTGTTGTATGGGAGGTAGGCGTGTCCGTGGGCGGATTCCAAAAATATTAGGGAACCAAGTTTCATCTAATTATCTCAACTCCTTCTTATTATCCTGTGTTTACGGAGAACACACAGTCGGACGGACGGGCGAACGGACAGACGGACATGAATAGCTCGACTCACGAGGTAACTCTGATCAAGAATATATATTCTTTTCTATACCAGACTCTCTGATTTCTATGCGTTACAAACATTTGCTCAAAGTTAATATACCCTGACCTCTCAGGTTTAGGGTATAATGATCATATCGATGAGCAAACTACTTTTCTGATATTTCTGATATTTTTCTAGTTACGATGCTGTAACTGTAAACTTCACAAATTTCTACAGCAGCCTGCGAGGCACTCTTACCTCTGCTATACTAGGAATGCAAAATATGACGAAAATTATCCTAATTTTCACTCATTTTATACACAGACACCCGATCGAACCCACCTGTAAAATACTTTCTTCATTTAAACGTTCGTTCAAAAATACTCAGCAAAATTATACAAATGACCAATTAATGCTAACAATAATAGATGGAATAGTAGGCCAAGCTTTGACTGACACATAGTCTTCATCCAGCTGCATCATATGTCAAGCAACATGAAGCCAATTTAACCAAGACTCGGCAAAATCATAAGATAATACTGATGTATATGAATTTCAGCGATAATCACCGCTACAAACAAGAATATAATTTATGGAACACAAACTGAAAATTGGTTATAGTTCAGATTTTGATTTCATAGAATCAGTAAAAAGCAACATAACTAGTAAGCAATAAAGAATTTTAAAAAAGAAACATGTTCAGGATAAATAGCGGAAATATATATTGTTTATAGATCAGCCAAATCAGATAAATACTTAAAATCATAGATCAGCAATTCAAATAGATTCTATAGATCAGAAAATACAATAGCTTGTAGATTCGTTTAAGATCCACAAAGAGCAGGTTAAATAACAGGAGTGAAGTTAACCTTATTTTAAGAATTAATATCATTGACACTAAAAAATATGCTTATTATTCTAAGGAAACTACAAAACGATATACTACCAAATACCCAAAGAGAAATATGTCTACAACAGTTTTCAAAATCCTTTTTCATCAAGAAGATGAAATTAAATAGATGAAATTAAATAGATGAAATAGAGATCTTTCAGAGCAAGCTGAGGAAAATAGAAATAAATATAACAGATTTAAAAGACAGCTTAAGACCAGAAAATTGTCTCCAAATTTCACAAATGAAGATATATTTCATATATTTATGGCAACATCAGATCCGTTCTTCTCTAGCAACCGACATCAATGAAAAGTGAAACATCTGAACTAAAGTGAAGAAGCGAGAAAACTCTTTTTGTAAGCTTTATTTTTATGAATGCTTGTCATCTGCTCCGCTAAGGCAGTGGCATCAGCGTTGTCAGAATGTGAAAATTTACCAAAACTGGTAAATTTTTTTTTCGATGTGAAAATGTGAAATTAAGTTTCATTTTGGTAAAATTTCTAGAGAAAACGAAAAACATTTTTATGAAAATTTCTCAAAAATTTAAGGGCGAAGTAAGGGTTTCAGCGTAAAAAACACGCTTTTTTGGTGAATTTTTTTAAGGGTATGGATTGAGCAAATTTATTAAAATCTTTTGTACATTATTGAGTGTACTTTTAACAATACTCTTTTTCTTCCGGAAATATTGAAACACAAGCTGGTGACAGAGCTTTTCCCAGAGCGTCTTGGAAAAATAGCAATTTGGGGTGTTCACTATGTCTCGGTCGGAAATTATCTGAAATCAAAAACCATTAAAATTTAGTCAACGTTGGAGGAAAGTATTTTATATGTAGAAAATGTGAACCAAGTTTGAAATGAATCGGTCAAGTTGTTTCTAAAAGACTGGCAGTGAACACGGACTTTGAAAACACAAACTGTGGAAAAACTGCTTTAAAGTTTTGTTCACGTACGTTTGTACGTTCGAGGTACACTTACTTAAAAATTTGTACCTCCATTAGTTTTACTCGGATTGACTTCAAATTTGGACACAATATTCAAGAGATGTTTAGCATTCATATAAAAAATGGTTAAAAACCTTACCGCCCTTAAATGATCGTCTCTTTTTTTTTTATCTATATATAAATAGGCGTAGGGAAAATAGTAAAAGACCATTTTCTCACGTGTTTTTTTGCCAATTTTGATTAATTTCTTTTAAATGAATCATAGTGCGGAGAAGTAGTGCACCGATTTTTTTTTGAAAAAATTTTTTGCCAAATTTTTATGAAGAACATTTGTTTTTCACATTAATTTTGTATCGAGAGAATGAAAGTGAAAAGGTGGACTTTCGGCCACTATCAAACTCCAATTAGTTTTAAAAACGTATTAAAATTATTGGCCTTCATCATATTGGAAAGAACATTTTTAAATTTGTACTATCGTAATACTTAATAATTTAATTATATTTTAGGGTTAAAGGATTAGAGTCGCGGTTACGTGTCATGCACAAAAACAAGATTCAGATGCTTCAGACAGTGACACTGAAAACAGGTATTTAAAATATGAAAATGGGGTAGTACCAAAGACCGTAAAACTCAAACTCAATATTACTCGTTTTCTTCAATATCATCGCAACAAAAATAAAGCGCTTTTCAGAAGTTGAATTTTAAGTTCCAAACACTGTTAAGAAAAATCATTGGAAATTTCTCGTTTAACCATGATATCTGCTACATGTTTTAAAATATTTGAAACCCGAATACATGAATACTGGTATACAACAATATTAGTTGTGTTCGATGACAAATACTCAGTGCCAAAAGCAAATAAATTAAGAAAAAAGTCAAAAAAATTACTTGTTTTCATTAAACTGTTGAAATAGGTAAGGAAAGAACCTATTTAAAGCTCTTTCAATTTTTCGAATTTTTCAACAAGAACCAAAATACTTGATTTATTTAAATGTTACTCTTACTTACACTAAAAAAAAAAACTAAGCGTACAAAAGAGCTGAAAGCGTAACTTAGAGCAGCTTCAAAAAACAAAGAGCAATATCAAGTAAGAGGAGGTAAAAAGAGAAAAATGTCCTCAATAAATAGTTTTTACTGATCTGTAGTAAGGAATCTAAATCTAGAGGAGTCATCAAACACAGCTTTTGTTATTACAATTATATTGGATGAAATATATGTCAAAAAAGTAAAAATATTTCGTTTTTTGATTGATCTTACATATTTGATATTTTTTTTGTGGATGTGAAATTTTTTTCTTAAATGTGAAATATTTTTGGGAATTTTGGTAAAAGAAAATTTTAGGCGGTGGCAACCCTGAGTGGCATGCGTGTTAAGTGTGTGGCTTTCATGTTCGCACTTGATTTTTTTCAACAAACATTTTTCTGAACGGTCACTACCTCTCTGCAGACAATGGCAAACCATAGGGAGTAAATAATGCCATGTGAAGCTTGTAGGTCCGGTTCTCGGTCAACTGATCAATTGATCAATTGATCATAAGAAACTCGGTCAAAGTCCTTTGAAGGGCTGAAATGGCCAATTTTTTCTTTTGTCATCAGCACATACACGAACATATTTCCGAGTCTTAATATATTCCAAATTGCGCACATCAAATATGACCCATACTGTATCCGTTTTACTGAATTTTGTGTTCATGCCTTTTAAAGTTGCACACAAATTTTAAGTAATTACTTTTGAATCTATCAACAAAAAGTTATTTTTTAACTATTATTTTCGCTAAATTTCGAGCCCAAATATTTTTCTTATAAATAATTTTCATATGCGAAGCAAATGTGACTCTACACAAAATACACACCATTACACACAGATTGCATAGCATCCAAAGAACATTTAAAACTAGCATATAGGCCAACCACTCAAACACACACACACACACACACACACACACACAAATAGTCATTAATGCAGAAAGCAATATTGTGTCACATGAAAATGCAGCTAAACGCGCCAAAATCAGCAAAACCCACAACAAAAATAACAACAACAGCAGCAGCAACTAGAGCAACAACAACAACAACAACAACAATAACAACACCCACAGATACTGGTAGAACAACAAATAATTTTTCATGGGAAATCAGTGAAAATGCACAACAATTTTCTTTGCTGCAACAGATACAGATTCAAAACATAGAAAAGCACATGCATAGATTGTGTGGGAGTGTATTTGCTTGTGTTTGGGTGTGCGTGTGCTTGTTATGCATGTATTTGACTGTGTTTGCTGTTTAGCTGTGTGTCCTTAGCTAACCAGGCGAGCATAACTTATAATTAGAACAATTTTGCAAAACTGCATATCTTTTTTTTTTGCTGTGTTTTTTTTTTTCTTTTCAACCCCAGCATCGTTTCACTTGACTTGTTTGGCTGTTTGTTTGGTTGACTGGTTTTGGGCTCGCGGTTTCCCTGGATGGGTAACACTTAATTCCCAATCGGTGTGCAGTGAACAGGTGCAGTCAGCTTGTTTTGCTCTTAATTTTTTGTATATGTATATATTTTTTTCTTGTTGTTGTTGTTGTAACTCACTCGTGGTTTGGCTTGATGGGTCGTCGGGGTTAATTTTGCTTAAGTCGTGTTACTGTTGGGTTTGTTTGCCAACGAAGCCTGGTAAATTTTTGTGGAAATATTTTGGTTTGTTTTTTTTTTCTTTTGTTACAACAAAAAACTGTTCGTTAACAATGAATGGATTTAAGTCACCGAAATATTTTATTACTAAGCCTTTTTTTATGGAGTGAGTTTTAATAACATAAAAGTGATTGTTTTCAATTACACAGGAAATTAGCTGCGTTTCAAGGTTAAATCAATGAGATTTTGTGATGAAATTAAGCACACTCCTTCTTGACTGCCAACCCAGAGGATCCGGATTCAATCCTCAGCCAGGCCATGGTCCTACGCTTTTACATTTCTTTAATACTTTCCGCATTTCTAATCAATATTTTACTTGATTTCCCTTTCTACTAATCTATCGCCCCATTTCCTAATCAAGGTAAACTTGACTGAATAACTTCAACACAGTAAGAAAAAAAAGCACTTCCATTCAAAAATCTTTTGAGAATTATATGGCGATCAATACAAGTTTGGCTATATTTCTTAGTTACCAGTTGTTTGTGCTGATTTGCGCTGTGTTTTTTTTTTTTTTTGAGGAATCTTCAGAAATACCAGTGTCCCGTACCATTTCGAATACACAATTGCACCTTCAGCTATTTTCTCCACGGGACTACTTCTAGGTATTATTTCGCGGGGCTGGCAAGCAATTCAAGCTACTTCTTTGCTTCTGTTACTTTCTTTCAAGTTTTAGTTTCTTGAAACTTTGATCTTTGTGGGGAGACCACTTCGAAAAATAGTCCCTAGACGCAGACGCATGATCTGATCTTGTGAGGGGACCACTTCACGAAATGATCCCTAGATGACTATGCAGATTTAAGGTCGACTGCGATCCCTTGCAAGCTTCAAATTCTTATGTTAAAAATCCCATGACCTGGGGATAGTAAAGCAACCATGCTGATTGGTTGCTCTCCTTATTGTTTCGATTTGAATGTTTGTTCTAAAGGGGGAGACCGCTTTGTGATGTGGTACCTAGACGCAGACGCATTATCTAATGACTGCGGTCTCTTCTTGCATGAGACGACGCATATTAAGCACCGAAGTTTCCACTGTTGGCGACCTTCCTACTTTACTGCTTAGCTCTAGTCTTTCTGAAGTTAAATTTTGGACAGTCAAAGAAAACATGTTCGGCATCTTCAAGAAAATGTCTTGTACAGAAGCTGCAGAAAGTATTTTCTTCTATGTACACTTGTGCTCACATAATTCTGTGTCGAGAAGGAATAACCGCTAAAGTCGAGTTAGGACAAAGTGAGGTTATGACTTTCATTGCGTTTTTTCGTAACGAAATACACTAGTACGCAAATTTTTATGGTTGTACCTTGAAAATTAAATTTTCGAGGCCATCAAATCTAAACAGCAAAAGTCAGGCTACTCTGATATTAGGTAGCAATTTTAATCTTAAAAATGTTCTTCTGAAATTTTGAAAATGAGTTTAGCTGTTATTCCTTGTCGACACAGAATTAAGTCACTGAGGTATTATATAGAGTGTAAGGAATGCTAATCATCTTGTTTCAATTGCACCTGCTTTCTTGTGTACAAAATAGTTCCGTTATTTCAACCAGCAATTTTGCAAGTCACTTGACAAGAATTGTTGTCATTTTGTCAAAACGTGAGTACTCATTTAACGAAGTCATTGTTCTGGAAAAGACAAAATGGTGCTACTTATGGAATTCATTTGGATTTAACTTTAGCTGCGTTCGATTCGCCAGTGCTCAACTCGCTTGTGAAAAAAACGTCTACTCATTTTGCTTTTATTTGCAAATGGCAACACTTTTGATACTACAGACCACATCAATTAATAAATTGAAAATATTTACCTGCCACCAAATCAATAAATAAAACAGTTGACCGCTTGAAGGAATTTAATTTTGTTTTTGTACTCACATCACATTTTTGCAGAATCTATGACATTTTACCCTATCCCGTACACAAGCCAACTAAGAAAAAAGAACTTGGCAACGCAACATTACTCAACTCAATCGGTAGTTGAATATCTCCTCAACTAGCTGGAGACTTTGTTGTTGTTTTCTCATATAAATTTTTAAATAAGCGACATTTATTGAGTATAGGCTGGCGAATCGAACACAGCTATTGATATGACTGCTCAAATCTCTAGATTTACACAAACAATGCTGTAAGTACTACAAACGTCAAACGAAAAGGCAACAACAACAAATAGAACAACTCAAATTCGAACAGCTGACTTTGACATCTACCTCACTTTCTCTCCAATATGCGCCTACATTGAGTGCATTCAATCCGAAAAAGCGCTCAGTTAGCGAAGTAGCATAAAGTGATACTTTCTGCTGAATGGGTTTTTTTACGAAATGTCAAATTTCCTACAAACTGATTGTTCATCTGTCAAAATGAAGTGAGCGTAAACCGCTCAACCGAGGTAGCATCAAATATTTTCGCTACCTAAGATGGCGACCGCTCAGGGAACATGTTTTGTGAGCTGTTTATGATACATACCATTCAGCCGGAGAGTTGTGTAGCAGCTACGTAGCAAATTTTCTGCTGAATGCACTGAAATTTATTCTATCATGAGCAGCATAAACAACAATTCTAACTTCTTCAGCCACAGGCAACAGCAACAACAACAAGAACAGCAATGAATTCAGCAAATACAGTGGATATGCAGCACAAGGAGAAAAATGGGGCAGTAGTCGTCAAGCCATCAGCCTTGATTTTAAGTTGCGAATCAGTTGCGATCCTAAGCCAAAGAAGTTCCTTTTCTAAATTTTATTTAATGTATTGAATTTAACACAAATTAACTTTTAAATTAAATTAAATAAACATTATTACATGTATAGTTTGCTAGCTATACTCAAGTGAGTAGTGGGATGTGGGATACAAATTAATTTGCATTAATAACAATTGGTCCAGAACGAAGCCAGAATAATGTATGAAATCCAAAGTAGATGTGTTCTGTGTTCATAGCACATATTTAGTTCTGCTACTTTCTACTAGAGGCACGAATCAACGCTTGCTCTGTTGCAAGATGCATAAATCGTGTCAGTCATATAGCCAGCGCCATCTATTGGGCAAAAGCATAAAATGAAATGTGATCCAAGTCGTTTTTTCATAAGAAATAAATCTAACCGGATCACAGGCCCTTTTCGTTAAGCTTGACAGTTTGAGTTCATTGACTGAGTTGAAAAGAGTCAGTACACTAACGAAGTAGTATATACAACAACCCAAGCCTTTTTAAAGTGGAGTAGAGAACCAATGCTGCGAATCGTTTCGTTTTAAGCAAAAAGAACGAAACAAAAACAACGAAAGCAGCAGACACAACATAAGCAGCTGATGAATGATTTTCTTATATAAGCACATGAATTTTTCTTCTTACATTTTGCTATTTTGTGATTTTAATATAATAGTGAAAAAATCCAAAATTAGATATTCTTTCAGCGCAGGATATACCTGATAGTTTAGTATATATATTATCTTTGAACGATGAGTATTAAAGGCTGCAGGTATACCCCAAAGTATTGGTCAAAAAACGTTTCATGGCCTTGAAAAATTTGTTAAAACGCTATTAGACGCTAACGCTGAAGTTTTGGAATCTGGTGGCTTGGAGCGATGAAACTAAGTTTAACGTATTTGGAAATTATGGAAAACAGTACGTAAGTCGTCCTGTATTACAAGAACTAAGCCCCGATACACAAAGAAAACCGTTAAACTAATTAGTTCTTCAGTAATGGTGTGGGGGTGTTTTAGTGCATCAGGTGTTGGTCCAATTGTACACTACAGTATGAACACTTCAGTGTGCCATAGACCTTTGTCTTTTCAATAAGCAAAAGATGTCCACAAGTAATACGATGAATAAAGAATATCCAAGAAAATACTTACTATCTCGAAGGTATATTTGGTTAAACATTGTATTAATTTCAACTGATACATTTTTCTTTCAGATGACTAAATCACATTAGCACTATCTACATCTTAAAAAGGATAAAAATGCGATTTCATGTTTTTTCTATAATCAAACTGATGACTTGAGTTCTTGACATACTTGTGCTCCATTTTATGCGTGACTTAATTATGTGAGCACAAGTGTAGGTACGATTTAAAGCACCCGTGCCCAGTTAGTATTTGCGTGAGGTAGTAGTCTTCCTCACCATGTCGCCTATTCAGTCATGGTTCCAAATTTGAAATAAGGTGTTGCGTCCATCGCCCTTTGTGTGATCTGCCACACCGCTACACTTCGATCACGTACTATCCAGCCGTATACCACCCTGTCAGTCGCGAAAAGATCTATAGAGGGAGTTCCCGCCACAAACAGCGCTGCGTCCAAAGAGACAGTTCGTAGTGCACAGCATACTTCAAGTGCGCAGATTCGATAAACCGAATCTATGTTTCGCAAGTAGGAGCTAGATTTGCTTAATTCGGCCCAAATGGGAGCTGCACACAGAATTATTGATCTAACGACAATGACAATAAGTTTCTACGGATTTGTCTAGGCCGCTGGTATTCGACAAAATTTTCGTTAACGCTGAGGCGACACTTCTCGCTTTTTCGCTTGCGTGTGTAAGATGCTGCTTAAAGTTAAACCTATGATCTATCATAACGCCAATGCACTTAGCGAATGGCTTCAATGCAATTCTGTGGTCACCAACCGATATTTTAGCGGACTTAACGATATTCCGGCTGCTGCATTTTGTGCTCTACCAGACAGAGCCCCACTGTGTTCAGCCACTGCTACACTACCATCACCGCTTGGTTGCATTTGTCCTCCACTTCGTGCAAATGCTTTGTTACGACTACGAGAGCAATATCATCTGCGAATCCGTTAATGTGCGCCCAGTGCCGTTGCCAGGATTGAATTGCTATTATTTTGCATTTTGATTTGAACCATCATTTTTGGTATTGAATAACGGTTAACATATTGACCCTTGGCATGTTCACCTCCCAAAAATTTGCATTCTCCCATGAACAAAGTTCTCCCATCATGAAGCTTTCATGACTTTTAAGTCAATGACTATTAAATGGGAATGGGAATTCGAACACAACTTCGAAATAGCTGTTTTGCTGCACTTGACAGCAAGGTTTAAAGCACAAACAATTAAAGCAGAATTTTGTAAAGTTTTAAAAGTGGATTTATTTTTTATTAAATATTATTGATATTGTTTTGGCTGTTGAAGAGGACGAAGTCACTGACGTTGTGAACCAAGTTTCTGTGAGACGAACATTAAGAGATATCCAGCAATCCGCTGGATTTACCAGTCTTTGTGTATATTTGTAGTTTTAATTTTGTGAGCTGCTAGACTATAGGTGCTAGCTTTTTCGTTTGTTCTGTTATGAGCATGGGTCATTGTTTCGACAGTCTGTTCTGTGTTAGGAAATCATCCAATCATAAAACATTTTCTCCCGGGAGTTGTAAATGAGAGTTTCCGTTTTTAAGATAAAGTTACTAAAATACTTTTTGAAATTTTTAATGCAATTTTGTTCATCAACCGCCAATATTCATGAGTGTAAAATAAAATAATCAGATATCTTCAACTGCGATTTTAAAACCGGATACTCTCATTTACAACTCCCGGGAGAAATGATTGGGCTGACTTTCTTCCTGCATTTCCATATATTACTTTCAAAGGAGGGCCAGCTGCATTTAGCTTTTCCGTCGCTACTTTCCAAAACAGATCAACTTCTCCTTGCCATTCTTGTGAAAGTCACAGGCAATGCCTCTAATTGCTTCCATTAAGGACATTTGTCATTTATATGTTGTTTTTAACCTAAAAATAAGGAAAAATTTAAACAAATTCCATTTATTTGCATATAAAATTCCTTACATGTTTTTGTTTGGTTGTTTTTTTTTTTTGCTTTCTCTCCAACTAATAACATGGAACAGAAAAGATGGGAGCTTTCAAAAAACTTCCCATCTACCAAGTTTCCAAAATGCCCACTTTCCCCAAAAATGTATGTTCGAAAAGTTTCGTGGTATGTAGATGGGAGAAACACATTGTTCTTAATTGCATTGCATTGAAGTCGCTTTGAAATCCCTGTTAAAAATCTCAATAAAGCTCCTCGATGTTAGAAGTTGAACTTACTTTTCGATTGTTTTTGTCTAAAGAATCCAGATAAGACCCATCGTGCCATTAGTTTATAAATTTCCATATAGATGGAATTATATACCTTTAAATAACGAAGACATTTAATATTTTCTTGTTTTATTTATATTTTTATTAGCTTTATTTTATAATTTTTTGTTGTTGTTTGTTTATTATTTAAATACTATGTTTAAAAAATTACAATAATTAAGCATTACATTTGCTTCTTTACTATTTATTTTTTATTTTTATTATAATTATTATTTTATTAATATTATTTAAAAATTTATTAATTATAATATTTAAAATAGTAATTTTTAAATTTTTACAAAAAAGTGTTTCCATCAGTTGTGTTAATTTTTTTTTTTTCATTTTTTTTTTTCTTCAATTTTATTTGCATTTTTAAACTAAACATTTAGACATATTTTTTGTTGTTTTATTTTTCAAAAGTTTCTTTTCGTTTATTTATTTCTTCACAAATTTTTTTCAAAATATTTTAAGTAATGAAAAGAAACAGAGATATCAAAGAAGAACAGCATCGTAAAGAATAAAGAGTGGAGAAAAAGTAAATGATTTATATATATGGGTAGCATAAAAAGTGTTTGAGTTTGAGTGAGTGGGTGTTTGCTTGTGTGTATGTGTGTTTGGATAAGTGTTGAGTGTACGTGTTCAATTTCAGCAACGCCAATAAGTTATTCAGTTACTTGGTTGTCTTACTTTGTTTTAACAATTTTTCTTTTTTTATCTTAACTTCTTTTTTTTATTTTTGTCTCAAATTTTTGGTTCATTTTTATGTTTTCTAGTAATTCGCTTAAAACGCTTTCGATTTTGTCTTTTTTAGTGTGCCTAACAACAAACTTTTAATTTTTATTAAAATTTTAATTTTTTAAAAAAAAAAGCGGCATAAATGGTGAGAAAGTAAATTGATATCAATTCTATAAAATATTCAAACATATGCAATAAAGAGTTAACTATAAATAGCTATCGATGCCGAAATATTTTTTAAAGAGATTTCAAAATATTGAAATTGTACAGTTACCAAAGATAAAGATGGTTTTGCAGTTTAGATGATGGTTAAATGACGAAAAAACCTTCCCTTTCAAACATGCCTGCAGCATTTGCACTTGTGCACCGATAAAAAAACTTATCAGAGATAATGAAATATCGCCCAAAATCTTTAGAAATAAGTTTTTTTATATAAATAAAAAATATCTCTTTCTTTAACTAAAATATATTGACATTTAGGATGTCAAAAAGTGTTTAATTCATTAATGAAGTGCACTTATTAAATTGAAATTCAGAGAAATTTCATAATCTTCATTTGTTCAAATTTCTTTAGGAAATAATAAGCAAGATTTATTTAAAATACAAATTTCCCTTTCAGAGCAAAAGTCAAATAATATATAAATTATGTTACATAGAGCCACATTTAAGCAAAGTATAATTAATAGGAATAAAAAAACAGAAATAATTATTACAACAATGCTAACAAAAATTTCCCATTCTATATAAACAAATTCTATATAAACTCAATTTTTGGAGGAAAGCATACAGATTATTTTAAAATGAAAATTTCCCTTTCAGAACAAAATGAATACAAGATCTTCATAACGTTAAAAATTTACCTTTATGTATGACGTTCATTTTTTAATACATAAGAAAAAAGATAATTTTTAACTAAAAATTTCCCTTTCAGAGCAAAATTTATGCATGATCATCAAAATGTTCAAAATTTCCCTTTATGTATGGCATGCATCAATATAAAGATCATTTAAAAATAAAAATTTCCCTTTCAGAACAAAATTTTGTCATGATTTTCATTATGTTTAAAATGTCCCTTTATGTATTGCATGCATTTTTTAGGCACAGGTTTTAATCTTTCAAAATCTTTCATCTTTCTAAATATCACTTTGCTTGAAAAACAAAGTTGAAATGAATTTAAATCAATTCCTAAAAAATTCTTCAAAAATGGAAATTAAATTAAAATTTCAAAAATTTCATGGATAAGCGCTATTTTCGTAAATATCGCTTTGATTGAAAAAGTGGTTAAAATAAATAAAAATAAATTTTCGAAAATTTTCTTGACGTAGTTGAAATGTTGACATTGTAAAATTAAAATTAGGAAAAGGGAAATTATTTAAATAAATATTTAAAACTTTTTTGAGGAAAGGGAAATTTTTCAAATTTTTTCTTGACAAGAGTATTCACATTGCAAATTTAAGAAAAGGGAAATTTTTTATATAAAAAGTTCACATTGTAAAATTAAGTACGGAAATTTTTCGAAATTTTTACTGACATAAAAATGTTGCAAAATTTAACGGAAAAAGGAAATATTTTTAATACTACGTTAACCACATTTTAAATTAAAAAGGCAAGTTTTCCTAAATATCACTTTAGTTGAAAAAATTAGTTGAAATTAATATTAATTCATTTTTTCATTTTTAAAAAAATTTTTCAACACTGGAAATTAAAATTTCATAAATTTTCTTGAATAAACAATGCTGTTTTTGTTTATGTCGCTTTGATTAAAAAAGTGGTTGAAATAAATTAAAATATATTTACGAAAATTTTGGAGAAAAAGGAATTTTTCGCACCTTTTCTTGACATAGATATGTTGACATAGTAAAATTAAGAAAAGGAAATTATATCGAATATTTTTAAAATAAATTTACAAAAATTTTTTGAGAAAAGGGAAAGTTTTCAAAAGTTTTCTTGACAAAAGTATTTACATTGCGAACTTAAGAAAAGGGAAATATTTTTACATAAAAATGTTCACATTGTAAAATTAAGAAGAGGGAAATTTTTCTTGATATAAAAATGTTCACATTTTGAGCTAAAGAGAATTGAAAAATGTTGAATTTTTTATGCGTTCCAATATTTAACTCAAAAATTAAATATTTTTAACACCACATTAACCACATATTAAACTAAAAAGGCAATTTTTTTCTAAATATAACTTTGCTTGAAATAAATTTTCAAAAAATTTTTGAGGATAGGGAAATTTTTCAAAACATTTAATAAATTTTTCTCAAATTTTCTTGACATAGAAATGTTGATATTGTAAAATTATATAGAAGCAAATTGTTTTTAAATAAATTTTCAAAAAATTTTCTAGTAAAGGGAATTTTTTTAAAGACATAAAATTGTAAAATTAAGAAAAGGGAATTTTTTCCGGAAATTTTCTTGCCAAAAACATCTTCACATTGTAAAGTTACAAAAAGGGAAATTTTTCTTGACAAAAATATTCATGTTGTAAAACAAAGAAAAGGGACATTTTTTGAAATTTTCCACATTGTCAGTTAAAGATTATTAGAAAATTTGAAATTTCAACACAAAAAATGAAATTTCGTTACACTTTAAAGGAAATTTAATATAAAATGTGTTGAAATAAATTTACCAATAAAATTTTAAATAGCCAAAATTGAGTAGAAACACGAATGGTTTATTTTTTAGAATTCTAAGCTTACTAGTACATTCCAATCAAAACATTTTTTTAGCAAAGGGACATTTCTTACGCAATGCTTACAAACTTTTAAGCATAAATAAAATTACAGAATTTTTCTTAGCTTAAAAATGTGCGTTTAAAAGTTTCATATTTGATTTCATATAAAAGGGAAATTTTTCATATTACTTTTATAATCAAACTTCAAAATTAAACTTTTAAAACATTATGGATGAGAAAAATTCAAATCCTATCCTCTTAATTGAGTAGAACCATAATTTTGTGTTTTATTTTTGACAGGCTAGTACATGCTTAGTAAAATTTTTATTTAAGAAAAGGGAAATTTTCGTAGTTTTGACTTTCAAGTGCTGAAGCGTTTAAAATTTGTTTTGAACCTATAAATATGCCTTGTTTTATGTGTCCCATATTAAACTTTAGAACAAAGGGACATTTTTTAAATTGCTTTCGTTCTCAATTTGAGTAAAATATTTATAGAAATTTAAGACAAGGCATATCGTTCTAATAGCTTAGATTGAGTAGAATAACGATTTTATGTATTTTGTTACATTCTACGATTTTGAAAACATTATAAGCAGTACATTTTTAAGACAAGGGAACATTTTTTACATTTTCACAAGCTTTAAATTATTCAAAAAATAAGCATTTATTTGAAAATATTCTTTATCACACATTTGGTTTTAGCAAAAATTAGCCTTTTTTTTACATTGCATTAATATTCAAATTAGCACAAAAATTTTGCAGTGCACTTTGATGAAAAGGGTACATTTTTATTAGTTTTAACAACGAAATTTGTACAAATTTATTTTAAATTAAATTTTCACACCTTTTTTTAACAAAAGGAAATTTTTTCACAAAAGAATTTCTGATTAAAGCTCAGAACGATGCAAGAAGTAATTTTAAATTAAAGTGTTTTTTAATGTATTCCACACTTTAACGAAGAAAGTACATTTTTTTAACAAAACATATATTTAAATTTTATATAAAAACAAGTCGACATATATTTCTTCACAAAAATTCTAGATAAGTGAAATTAAAATTATATATTTATGGTCAAAATTAAGTAGTTTTTGGTTAAAAAATTAAGTTTTTAGAATTTTTAGCGCTACAGTAAATTATCGGTACAAAATTTTTGCACAAAAGGCAAATTTTTCTGACATCCAAAATATGTTAGCTCAAAATCTTTTAAGCAGTTTTGATTATTTTGAAAATTTGCTTTGCCTCATATTTGATTTAAGAAAAATTTGGCATTTTTAATATCGATATTATTTTCAAATTTGAATAAAAAACTTTGGTTAGAAGAAAAATTGTACAAAAAGGTCATTTTTAAAAGTTTAACAGTTAATTTTATATAGAAGCAATACTTTGGAATTTTCTTAACTCAAGCTTCTTGCATTTAACAAAAGAAGTTCCATTAAATTTGAAATTTTATTTGTCTAACCACAAAAAATTTTATAAAAAAAAGAAAATTTTTGAATGCCGCAAATTATAAAATTATTACAAGTGCTATTTTGTGTTTTTCTTAATAAAAGAATTAAGAAGAATAAAGCAAGAAAGAATATTTAAACTTTTCAAGTAATTAAAAAATGGAATTTACAATATTTTCTAGGAAAGGGATATTTTTTTTTTGTGTAACGACATTTTAAGTTTAAACAAATTTTCATAAAATTTTCAATATAGTAAGTTGTTTTGTATGACTCATGGTTTTAGATAAAAAATAAAAATTTTTGACATCGCTTTTATTTCAAATTTGAAGGAAACATCAAACTTTCAAAGTTTGGTGAAAAGTTTGATTAGTAGTTTTATTTTTAAAGACCTTTTTTTAAAAAGCAAGTTTTTTAAAACCATGCCTTGATATACTTTGGCACATGCTTAGCTCAAAGTACTTTTATGCTTACAATTTAACAGAGAGCCGAATTTATTTGAAATATAACGATATTTTCAGTTGAAGCAAAATTTTTTCTAAAAACAAAAATTGGTTTAAGAACTGCATTTGGCATGCATTGACATCTTTTGAGCATACATTTATTAAAAAAAATTTCAAAATTTTGCAAGCATGAATTGTCACTTCAACATTAATATTTTCAATACATAATTTCTTTCAATATATTTTTATGTGACTTCTAACGTTCTTTAGTAAGCGACAGTTTTTGACATTTTCAAAATTTTGGCAAATCGCAGCCTTCTTTACAAAATGTACATAATTTTTCTATCTCTTGAATTTAAGAAATTTATTTTTTTCACAGAAACACATGTGAAACTGCATGTTAAAAATCATGTTTTACATTGGAAAATTTTCTTGATAGCTTTTAAATTTGAAGAATTTTAATAAGCCATTTTGTAAACTAGAATTAATTAAAAAATCTTTCATACTCAAGGGAAATATTTTTCGATTTCTATCTATAAATTTTAAAAATTAAAAAGAAACATTTTGAGTACATGCGAAAATTCATATTAAAAACATCCATGTAAGGGAAATTTTTTTTCTTAAATTGTAAAAACCACAAAGAAAAACGCACGATTTACTGCTTTTATTTAATCAAGGGAAGTTTTCTATAATCCCTTTTAAATAAAATATGTATCAATTTTTAAATACTTTGCCTTTCTAATGAAAATTTTTAAGGATGACATGAAAAAGAGCGCCATTAAAAAATTTCCATTTAGTAAAAATTTGACACAAATAGAATTATTAAAATCATTTGAAGAAAAACCTTGGTTTAAAATGGCTTAAAATAGGATCTGATGCCAAGTAAACGCTACAAACGATGCGATGCTATAACGCTACTTGATGCTGCATCACAGGCACACTCGATGCTGTGATTTTCTATGAAAAAATACAAAAGGTATCAGAGTAAAAGCGATGCTATGTACTACATGAAGCTAGTTTAAACGCTTCAAGCGTTTAATAGATGTTTGAAATGATTTGCATGAAATTTGAATTATAAAACTGCATGATTCAGCATTACTAGAAATAAAAAAACCTTTTCACCCAAAGATAGAAAATCATCGCTTATAACATCGGATAGCAAATCTTCATCTGACATCAACCTTAACACTACTTATAGCATCTACTAGCAGCGCTGAGTATTCAAACAATATTTTTTAAACAATTTCTCTGCAAGCAAAAATTTCCTTTTTGAAAAAAAAAAATACTGTGTTACTAAGAAGACTTAAAAAAGCACATACATTAAAAATGTACCTAAGTATTTCCTGATATTTTCAAAGTGTCCGATTTTTTTTTTTTTTTTTTTGTATGCGATCAAAAAGAAATAATTTTATTTTTACAAATTAACCCTTTATTGCCTACGTTGAGCATAATGCTTTATTTTATTTTAAAGTTATAAAATTCAATTTGAATGAAAATTTTGCAAATATTTTCTCATATAATTTCAATACAAATGTTAATTAAATAATTAAAAAAATAAATGTTTATAAAATAAATAATATATATGGTTTCGAACATAAGTACATAGCATGTAAATGTTCGGCAGGGTAGGAAAGGATGGTGGGCGAAGGTTTCTACGCTAGCATATAACAATTTCTATAACTTTAATTGAAATTATATAACAAAAAATAATTACAATTAATAAAAAAGAAAATAAAATAAAATAGCTACTAATTAAATTAAAAAAAAAAAAAAATAAAAAAAATAAAAATTAATTGCTGGGCAAATAACTGAAAAATATAACTATATTCATACATATATAATCGATTTATCAATCAATGAATCAAACAATCAATTGTTAGCTGTTGCTGTTGTTTGTTGTTATTGTTGCTGCTGTGGTTGTTGTTGTTATTGTTGCTTGCTGTTGCGCTATTGGTATTGTTCGTACATTTTTCTTTATACTGATTGCTATTGTTTGCTTGTTTGGTTTATTTCTTGCTTGCTTTGTTTATTATATATTTTCTTCTTTGTTTTGTTTTGTTTTTTTTTTTTTGTTTTTTTTTTTAAATGAACACTTTTTATCTGGTGGGAATTTTTAGTTTTGATATCTATTGCACGCAACATGAATTCTTGTGGCCATTTTTGTGCTTTAGCCTTGCTTTTGGCTTGTAGCGTTCTAAGTATGAGAGCTGCTTGGCGTTGATGGCGCCTCGTCGTTTGCTAAACATTAGTAGAAAAACAAAAATAATTAGTACAAAATATATTATACAACTTCAAAACTATACTCACTCTCTAATCATTTCAACAGCTGACTCATACTTGAGTCCCAGCTCGATAAGTGCCAGAGCCACCAAGACTGGTGCTCTGCCAAGACCAGCGACACAGTGCACGGCAACACATGCCTCTGGATTTTGTTGGTATCTGCAAAATGTGTACAAAAGAAAGAAAAAAGAAAAACATAAGCACATATTAGATAAGCATTTAAATAGAAAACATTAAGTTATGGCTTAAAATTTCGAATTATTTTGTTTAAATTCTCTTGAACCTGTTAATTTTTTAATTTTTATTGAACAAAAGAATATTTTAACGCTTGGTTAGAGCTTTTAACGTGCAGCTAGCTTTTTATTAGAACAAAATTTATTTACTGTTATTTTTTTTTTGTTTTTTTTTTTAAGTTTAAATTAATTTGAAAAAACAATATAAGTGCAACCTTACCGACAAGTAGAGTTATCATCACTATTTGATGTTGTGTCTATTGTTGTTTTTGGTTTTTTTTGTCTGAACGAGAAACGTTTATTTTTGTGAAATGAAACGGTGGTCTTGCTAAAACTATTCGGGTTTTGTAAAAGAAAGCAGAAAAAAGAAATAAACAAAATGAAAGAGAAGAGGATAGAAGGGAAAAGTTATGGTTTAAAGCAGTAGCGGAATAGAATTGGTTTTTCTTTCGAAAAAAAAAATTAAAAAACAAAAGAAATAAAAGAGCGCAATAACAAGTTCAAAAAACAGTGCAATGCATCTTAGCTAGATATTTACAAAATCTTCATGAAGTACGAGTTGTTTGTATGACATGAGCTTGATTAGTTTTTGTTAATTTTATTTTAGCACCATGCAGAAGGCTAATTACCTAAATTTTTAGAAGCTTTTCTAAAAATTCAAATATTGTTCTTCAATCTAATTTATTCCTCTTTTAAAAAGGTAAACTTTTGTTTTTAACAACTTTTAAGAAATATATTTACTTCAGTATTTTATTATTATTTTTGGATAATTTGGGTTATTTTTTCAAAATTTAAGAGATGAAAAATATGCTTAGACGGTAGGATGCCAAAACTGAGAGATGTTGTTTAGTAAGCAGCATTTTAGGCTTAAAATCATTAAAATAAATTTTGTGCAGTTTGAAAAGTTTTTGGAATTTTTTATCGGTCACAAAATGAAAGAATGAAAGGAATCTTTTTTTAATTCATATTAAAGTTCAAAAGGTCAAAAGTGATAATCGCGTAATTCTGCGATTATGACTTGTATGTCATAGTTTTGGCTAGAATACCGCTAGAAGCTTCAGATTTTGTGTGTATATGGTTCAATAGGCGTGGCTGCATCAAGAAGTCAATTCTTTACTAAGTCGGCGTAGAGTTAATTGATATTTTATAAAAAATTAGGTACTAAAGAACTTTAAAGATGCTAGCTTTTATATAAACAGACGCATTAGTTAGAAGAAATTGCATTAGTTTTGAATTTGAATCGGAGCCGACTTCACTTTCAGTGGATTAGCATCAGAGTAAGCCAAGTGCAAACTTTTGGAAACAAAAGAATCCAGCTCCATCCAACGAATTGGTATCGAAATCGAACAAATCCACTGTTTATGAAGAACATTTTTTGATTATATGTCTTTGCTAGAACATTTTAAGCAAAAACCTGAATATTTTAAAGACATTTTAAACAAATGCTTGGACCTTTAAGAAGCGCTTTGAATATTTTAAGCAAATGCTTAGTGTAACGAATTGGTATCAAAGTTGAACAAGTGAACTTTTCTTAAACTAAACTTTAACGATAACATAAATCAAAACCACTCAAGTCCATTCTTCATTTTTAGTGGATCAATTAAATCAAACTTACAAATTTAGTTAAACAAATGCTTATAATATAAAAAAAAAAACCTTGGCTATTTAAAACTATTTTGTTCGTTTTAAGAAAATACTTGAATATTTTGTTTTAAGCCTTGGCTGATAAGTGTGTGGCGTCTGAGTAAACGATTCATAGTAGACAAAGTTCAATCCTCCATCTGAGAGAAAGTTTTTATGAAGAGAAAATCCAAAAATCAAACATTTAGTAACACACAACATTAAACGTCATAAAAGGCTTCGTCTAAGTTCTTTCAAGGACTGAAATACTTAATTTTACTTTTTTTTTTTTTTTAAATTTAAAACAAATTTAAGGAAACTGCAAGTGTAATTTTGAACGTTTGAAGTCAGGGTTTGAACAATGATGTTATTTGAAAGCTAGGTTTTAAATAGTACCAGTCGTTTGACTAAGTCCTATACGTGATAAGTTCCATTATATATAGTTAAAAAGTATCCATATCGTAATGTTATTTTTTTTATAAGATAGAAAATTTTTAACTGGCTCTTAGTCAGCCAAGTCTACAATTGATTTCTCCAAAAAATATTCCGTTATTACTCAAACAGCCTGATTTTACAGGTTTTGTGAGTTAAAATGTTAAAGCTATTCAGTTTTCAATTTGAATGAACGCAATAAAAATACGAATGTTTTGTTAGTCAATCACACAAAAAATTAAACTTTGAAAATTTTGAAAGCCAGGAGCTTTCAAAAGAGAAATTAATCCAAATTGTAACTAATTTATCAGCAGAAATTCTCTTCAGTAAGGGAATATTCAAATTTTCTAGTACTTCATTACAATGTAGAATGAATTTCCAACTGTTTTGGTACAAACTATTTTTCTTCACATTAACTTTTTAGAGGGATTTTATATCGAAATGCAGTCTATTATGTTGCGGGGTCCGGGATTTATAGGTCTGGCTGCCCCACTCTCATTGTGGCTGCTAGGAGTTTCAAATGTCCTTGTAGAAACACACTCGAATCCTTTATTTATAGCCCGTATTGGTGCTATTTCAACATAATCAAAAGAATTATATTCTTCTATTCTCCCTTACGTATTGCTAGACTCGGTTATATCATTCGTCCATGCGAAAAAGTCTTGCAGTTCAAAAATCAAAAAATTAATCTATATTGTTTTTCAACCTTTCTAAAAGCAATATTTTTATTTGTTTTACTCACTATAGTCTTGGTTGGGTTGTTTTAGTATTAACATTTAGAAATTCTGAAAAAAAATTAAAACTTCTTTTATATCTTCAAATTTCAATAGAAAATAGCAAATAATATGAAAATGTTCTTCCTACGCAGGTTTCAAAAACCCTTGTAATCCAATTCAGTTGTGGTATAAAAAATACCACCCTAGTCCTTAATTTAAGATCTGCCAGCCTTGTTGGTAATATTTTATTTTTAATATGCATTTTAGCTCATCTCTATATTAGGTGGCAGTCGTGGCCGTGCGACAACAGACCCGGGTTCGAAACACTATCTGACACAAATAGTTTCTTCAATAGAAGTTAATTTTTCTAATCAGCAATCTGACAAAAAAACGCTGCCATGTAAGTTTCTAGAGAACATGAACTTTAGCTGTTCGGAGTCGACATACAACTGTAGGTCCAGTTCTCGGTCAATTGTATGGAAACATCGAAAAACCCAAACAACAGAATTGATCATCAGAAACTGCCGTAAAGTTCATGAAAGTACTGTAATTTCCAAATTACTGTTATAAAATGTTCTCATAAGCAAATTAAATAACCAAAACTTCCCAGTTATTTCTCATTTAAAAAAATATTTGCGTGGAATTGAATTAACAGCATAATATGATGATTTTTTCCTCATGGAATTGACAAGACTTAGAAAAATTCGAATAAAATTTCTTTGCACATTTTCAAGCCTTTATGAAAAAATAAACCATAAAAAGAATTAGAGAATAACGTTAATACGTGGGATGACAATATGGTCTAGATCTTGCAAAAATGCTTAAACATATTTAACAAGCAAGTATTCCTATTCAAGCAAATATTCCTTTAACATTTTAAGCAAATGTTTAAACATTTTAACCAAATTCATAACCTTTTCGAGAAACTTTTAGATAATTTAAGCAATCGCATTTAAAGCATATTCTTGGACATTTTTATCAACGCCTTAAAGATTTTAAGCAAATACTTGAGTATTTTAAGCAAATGCAAGAATGTTTTAAGCAAAAGCAATGATGATTTTTAGGCCAGAAAGATTGTTCAGCTGATTTTTTCTACATTAAGAAAGGCATATGGGCAAAATAAATCTATAGACAAATAGTTGGAAAACATTTTCCTTTACTTAGAACTGCCAAAATGGTATTTTTTAAAGATATTGTCTCAGAGGCATCTACATATTCGCAATTTCCGAGAATCACAAGGATATGATTCATGTTTATGTTTCATTAAAATTGGAAAATAAATATAAAAAATTATTGTTCACACATTTATTCTTTTAATTTTAGTTCTATAAGTCATAGTTTGCAGTTTTTTTTTAAAGGTTGATAAGAGCTTACTAAGAAAAACTAAGTGGAGGGGCTGTAAGGGGCTATAAGTGTGAGCTGTAGATCGTCTGAAGATCAGTCCAATTTCAATGGACTGACACTTGACCACTTCTTTTGATCATTCCACTGAAAATTAGATTGGATCGATATGCCCAGAACGTCACAATTGCTGACTTCACAATATCTTCACTGTTCATATTAAGGTAAAGCAAAAATAAAAATTCATTCATTTGTGAGTTAAGAGACAAGACTGGGCCGTATTTGCATTTAACTCAACTTAATTAGCAAAAAGTTTGCAACTTTTTTTCAATACCTGAAGAGCTCAGGTGATATTTTGAACGAATATGAATGCCAATCTCCGCTGGTGAACGCGCATATCTTAAAGTATTTGCCATGCGACAGAGGAGAAAAGCTTAGAAGTGTTTGAGTCTCAATGTGAACTTTTTTAGTTTCAACATTTCTGTCAGAACAATTTTTCTGAAAGGATTACTATTGAAAGGTAGATTGACCTGAGTGACATAACCAATTTAGATTGTGGACATTACAATCGCAGTCAGGAACGATCTCGAAGTCGGGACCCAACCCTAAAATAAACGTTATCGAATCATAGAAAGACCATTAGGCCTAAATGGGGCTCCCTTCCTCAGTGCGGACTTTTAAAAACTCAACAGAAATGCAACATGTGTGAGGACTCGGAAGGAGCTGAACTTTGGAACGGTTATATTCTTATATTATATATCTGAACGTTGAATATTTTTATCAGATAATATCTATAAATTAAATGAAAAAGTTTTGCAACTGACTATCTATCTACTCTCAGTTAAGAAATGTATTTATCTCAACTTTAATATAAAAAAATATTTATAAAATAAATTCGGTACAACTAATTTGAGTCTGAGGCGCAGCGAGATTTTAAGTGGGTTAGTTTTATTTTGTTAGTTGAAATAATTTATAAAATGTCATGTAAATGCTAAAATTAGTTTATCAGAAGACCTGCATGATAGTGCGTTTAATAACAGTTTAGTTCTAAATTATCAATTTTTTTGTTTTATTTTGTTAGTTGAAATAATTTATAAAATGTCATGTAAATGCTAAAATTAGTTTATCAGAACACCTGCATGATAGTGCGTTTAACCCTCACTTTGGCACTATTTACATATGTAAATATCCCAATTTTAAATTTGCCATAACTCCTTTCTTTTTTATGCGATTTGAATATGGCTTGGACTCTGTGGCTATTTTTTGGTTTTCTTTCTGAAAATTCAAAAGTTGTTTTGAATTTTAGAATTTTCTGATACTTTTTGGAAATTTTTCATTTTTATAACGTAGTTTGGTACATATTTACATATGTAAATATATTGTATTTTAAAGGCTTTTATGGTGTTTTAACCCATTTTTTGGAATTATAATAGAAAAAAATGATAAGGAAAAACTCTTCACATTTTTTTATAGATACATATTTCGTATTTGATAGCTTATATTGGGAAAATATTAATGAACAGAAATTTTTGGTTCGCTGGCACAACAATATGTCATGTTTTGATATTGTAGCTGGAAGTACTAATTTAATGAAAAAAGTATTATTTTTTGTTGAAATTGGTTTTTGTTTATTCATTGGAACTATACATTTTTTTCAGTTTGATCTCCATACTTACATTTTGGTTATTTCGTAAAGAGCTGGACCGTCAAGTGTGCATAATATGTAAAACGCTATATCGTAGGAAATAATGCATGGATTTCAATGGTTAATAATTCTTTGAAATGGTTACAGAAAAACCTTTCTTTTGATACCCATAAAGCTAGATATTGTTTGAAAAAAAATACGACTTTTCCAGGCCCATTTTCCCAACTTCCGAACCCTATAACTTCTAAACCACTTGAGAGCGATGTGTAAATTTTTCCGGAATTGGACTTAGAAGGTGTTAATACATATATTCCACCTAAAAAATCATGTAAATTTTGAGGTTCTGTTTATCTTTAATGATGACAAAAAAAAATATTTACAAATGTAAATATGTGCCAGATTACGAAGTAAAAGATTGGTGCCAAAGTGAGGGTTAATAACAGTTTAGTTCTAAATTATCAATTTTTTTTTAAAATGATTCGAAGAAGTTCTAATGAAATGTATACGAAAAATAAAATAAATTCAAAAATCAGCCTATAAGCAGGCGCATAGCAAATATTAATAAAAATGACGCCATTACACAGCACACAACATGCGGCGGCACACACTTACTTTTGCTTCAAGACCTCGAACCATTCGTCAACCACTTGTTGCGGCGGAAAAGTGCCATCTTCAAAGGCAAGATCCTTGACGGTAATGCCTTGCGTCTCGAGCTCATCGGTATTGTAGCTGGGCTCGCAGACGCGTACCACCGTGTTAACGTTGTTCTTTTTGAGCTCCTGTATTTGATGAAGATACGAAAAAAATATTAAACTATAGGAAAAGAAGGAAACTAAGTTATGTTGACTTACCATAATATAATGGTTTATGGTCACATCGGATGGCCGATCGGTTATAAGGAATTTCATTCCCTTAAACTCAATAAGAGCGGGAGCGGGTCGTAAGTCTTTTTGACGCATGTTGTTCATCAATAAAAATATAAGTTAGCAAGTTTTGCAGAAGTGAATGAAAGAAAGCTGTTTGTTTGTTGACGGCGGCTGCTGCTTTTTTCGGTTTTGTTTGTTTGAAGTTTATGAGTTGCTCTGGTATTGTTTGTAGCAAAGTTGTTTTAGTTGTTCTTTGTGTGTTTTGTTGTTGTTGTTGTTGTTGTTGTTGTCTTTTTGTTTAAAAACGTTAATAAAATAAAATTCTAACTTTTTGCTTTTGCAACTTATTTGTTTACAATTTTTTAAACTTTTATTTTTACACTTCTTCTGTGCTTTTTACTTTTTAACTTTGTTTAGCTTTTGCTTTTGTGTTTTTTTTTGTTCAACTACGCTTAATTGCTATTTTATACAAGCTATTAAATAAAAAGAAGTACAGTTAGCCTTAAAAGTATTTCGTCTTAATATATATAGATATTTTGGGAAGCTTTAAATTTTCTTTCAGTATGTTTGTTTTTGTTGTAAATTTTATATTGTTTTCTTTTAAATTTCAATATTTGAAATTTTTACATATAATAATAAGTTGTTGTTGTTATGGCCTTTCTTTGTTTTTAGTTTTTGTTTTTATGCAAGCAAACAAGCTTTGTTTACTTTTAAGCAAGTTTTTTTTTATTATTTTATTTTAAGTTTAACAAAATTAAGTACAATTTGAATGTTTTATTTTTTTATTATTACAATTTTAAAATTCTTTTTCTTCAACTTTGTATCACATCAAAAAATCGTAATCAAAAAATAGTTTATCTCTTTCTAACCTGCCTGTTTTTTTTTATTCAATTAATCCCTGTTTAGTTGTAGTTTAAATATTATTTATTTCGTTTACAATTTAGCAAAAAACCAGAAGAAGCTCACAAATTTTTTTGTTTTAAAAAAGTTCTTAACACTTCGTTGATTTATAGGATTGTTTTGTTTTTGTTTTCCAAATTTCTGTTGAATTAAAGAATGTTGAATTCCTTTTTTTTTTTGTTTAAATTGTTTTGATATGCCAACAAATTCCAATTAATTTTTTTCAACTTTTTAAAGAATTCTTTCAAATATTTTTTGCTTCTCTTGCACTTTTCTTGTGCGTTTTTCTCTTGACTCTTCTTCTCACTCGAACAGGACTCCGACGATCACGCTCTCTGCTGTCGCACTTGGGCGTCGTATTACTCACGTTTTCCCTTTGTCCTGCTGTGCCTCGCTTGCAAGGCCTCGACTGTTTTTTGCTATTTTCCCTTTTGTTGATTCCTTTTTTCCCCTGAAAAGAGACACAAAATAGTTTTTATTAGATATCATTTCTGAATGTATCTTTTAACTTAGCGAATGCATTTAGATATTTATTTTATAATAGAAAGGATGTGAAAATTAATGCCACGCGAATTATTGTCCCCAGCCAAGGAGCATTACGAACACAGTGTTTAATTAAAAATTCCCCGAATGCTAATTATTGCAACAAAAAACGCATTATTGCCACTAAATTGGTGGTGGCAATAATTCACACGACACAAGCTATTATCACCAAGTGAATTATTGCCACCACCAAATTCATGGTGGTATGATACTCTTTATTTTTAATGTGCTTAGCGATAAATCTGAACCTAATGTGTATTATAAATAAATAAATGAACCACCCTGGTATTTCATGTAATAACCACCTTGTATGATGTAATTTTTTCAATTAGTGGCAATAATTAGTGCCAATAATTCTCGTTCATTAATTCTCCTCGAGAATTGCATTTGTTCTTCTTGAGAATTATTGCCACAATTTATGACAATAATTCACTTTCAATGTGAATTATAACCACCACGAATTTGGTGGCAATAATTGACATGGCGATTATGCCTTGTTTCGTATGAGTTATTGCCACCACCAATTTGGTACAGCATATTTTCCAGGTTAAGATTAGCAAGATGTCCTAGTGCGACTAAATCGCTTTCGAGATTTTTTTCTTCTTTACATGAAGAAGAGCTGGACATGTAGTGAGAATATGTCTGGAGGTTTCTTCGTCCTCAAAGCATAGTTTACATAGTGAATCAGTTGAGAGATTAATGTTTTGGATATGTTCCTTTGGTTTACAATGTCCAGTTATAATTCCGGTCATCGCCATCATTTCTCCCTATGTTAATAAAAAACTTCGATTTCTAAGGAATATTGGAAATATGTTCTAAATAGTTCTTTCAAGAATCTTGAGATACGCAGTATGAGGTTGTTTTGACGTGTTGCTTGAAGAGATTCTTACCAGCACTACAGAAAACCAGCACTACGGTCTTGTGCATGGTGTTTCTGCTTCCTGTTTGGGCAGGAATCCTCTGTAGGGTATTTTTCTTATCCTGTGCAGCCAGGTTATTGAGGACGGTGACAGTCTCTTATACTAGGTTGAATTTAATAATAGGTAATTTCAGAGCTTTAACAGCAACTTGACTATCAGAGAAGACGAAAATGGTTTTGTCTCTTACATTATTCAGACTTTTCAGTTTGATACATCCGATAATGGCAAGAATTTCCGATTATGATTGTAAAGGTTGTGGTATACTGAACGACGCTGTAGAAGTGGCATTCATCGGAGTGTGCTCCATAGATACCAGATCCAGTATCTTCCTCCATTTTAAAGCCGTCCGTACACCACAAGGGTCGTTTTAAGCTGAAATAAGTTTCTCATATTTCTAGTTAGATCAAAAGAGGATAACTACGATAAGGTTTTTGTTAAATCAGCTTTTGGGAAACATTTCGCTTTCTCGCTTCAGGGATATGATTAAGGATAACATCTCCACAAGCCGATTAGAAAGAGCCCAATTAAATGCTGATAAATTGCAAATTTGTGTCGAGGTTATCCAAAATTCTCCACGTGGTTGATTTGTCTGTTCGAATTGGTAAGAATGGCTTGGATAAGGGTAATTCCGAATAACAGAGTTCGGAAAGTTTGGTAAGAAGGAGTTGTAGGGTATATTTCTTAGTTTTTATCGGGTCACCATACGCATGTTTTAGGGTACTCAAGAATTGAATATCCAAAACTCTCTGCCTCCTCTATACTCAAAACTTGAGAGGTCTCTACAAGACCTTAAAAATGGAATGTGTGTAGGGTTTGGGTCCCCACCACATTATAACTACCCAATGAAAACCAAACCAGTCTCGGATATGAACCCCACTACGTTGACAAGCACCGCAAACGAAAAACGGACAATGATTTACAGACATGCACCTGGAATGTCCGGACACTTTATAGGCAAAGTGCCTCAGTCCAATTGGCGGAAGCCCTCATAAAAATAAAGGCTGACATTACCACCATCCAGGAGATGCGATGAAAAAGACAAGGCTGCTCTAAGAGATATCTACTAGATATCTACAACAGCTGCCATTCGTCGTAAGCCGGAAACTGTTTTCCCTGTTTACAACTGTGAACGAAAGGCTGGCCACAATCCGCATCAAGGCAAGATTATTCCACGTAAGCCTAATTTGTGCGCACGCCCGACGGAAGAAAAGGACGATGCTATCAAGAACGCTTTCTACGCAAGCTTAGAGGAAAGAGACCTGTCTACCACGTGAAAATAGTCCTCGACAATTTCAACGCGAAGATCGCAAATGAAGACGTCCACTTTCGAAAGGACACCTGGCTGTTCCTGGATCAAAAAACACGAAAATTTATCATGATCATCATCATGTTGTGATTGGCGGAAGGCAAACCTTTCAGGGATCAATATTGACTCCGTCCACTATTTTGTTGCAGTCAAGACCCGCAGGCATTTATACAATGTGAAAAATGTATAAACAGGTTTGCAACGAAAGCTACATGTCGATAAGCTGCAATCACAACGGACCGCTAAGGCCTATTCCGCTCAACTGTCGGTGAAGCCCAACCAATCAAACTCTTGCCTCAAAGACGCTGGCGGACTTAGGGCGCACATATCCCACTTCATGCGCACTGCTGCTGAGGAAGTCATTGGTTTTCGGACCCCGGAAACTCGTAACCAATGGTATGACCAGAAGCTGCAAAATACGCCGCATATTAAAGACACTGCAGTGCGAAAACTGTGGAAATTCCACCACCTTGCCATGACGAGGTTAAAGTTGCTATACAGCGACTCAAAAACAACAAAGCACCAGGTGCTGACGGCCCGATTGCTGAATTGGTGAAAACCGGCGGCGGTAAATTGATAAGGTGCATGCAGCAACTTATCAGCAAAATATGGCTAGCGGAAAGCATGTCCTGCGATTGTTATCTCAATATGATTTGTACTATATAAAAGAAAGGGGGCAAGACAATCTGCGCCAACTACCGAAGTATAAGCCTTATTTCCATCGCATACAACCTGCTATCATGCAGGTGTACATCGCAATGGTACCATATTCTACAAAGGTGTTCAGCTACTTGCGTATGCTGGTGATATCGATATTATCGGACGAACCAAGAGAGATGTAACTGCTGCTTTCACCGCTATCGAAAAGGAATCAGCCAAAGTGGGTTTGAGGGTGAACGGAGACAAAACAATATACAGTGGCTCACAGCTTATTTCGTGCAGACGATGTGTTAAACTTTGAAATGCTATAACTTGGTAACTAGTACTGGTAATGAAAAAATTTAAACGACATTTGTTTGCTAGTAATTATATATTTATATATAAATTTTCATTTCTTTATATAATGGTCTACTAAAAAAATAATAATCAAAAAACTGAAAAAGCAGCAAAATTCAATGCCACAGCTTATTTCGTGCACTCCACTGAATCTTAAGAAAATGTAATATGTTTGTCTTTTTTAATATTTTGTGTGGCCGCCAAATCCATCTTTAATCCATCTTTAATCCATTTACTGGCTATCCATTTACTCTACTAATTTTTTGTAATATCTGGGGGTATTTGTTGCCATTCCTCCATCAATGCATTTTTTAATTAATTTTTATTGGAAATATTCCGCTTGCGAACGCCACTCTCCAAAATTGCCCACAAAATTTCTATTACATTTAAGTCGGGTGACTGTGCAGGCGGATTCATAAGATGCGGGCAATTCCAAATCAACCATGACTGGACGATTCTCGATTTATGTTTTGGGTCGTTGTCCTGGTAGAACCGAAATGTCTCTCGTACGCCCAAGGTGTCGATACTTTGAAGCAAATTTTCTTTTATAAAATCTAGGTACATTGTCTTGTCCATAATGCCTCCAATAAAAAATAATTTTCCAACGCCCGATGCAGCCATACAGGCCCAAACAATTACGCTGCCGCCACCATGTTTTACTGTGTGCTTGAGATGGTTATTGTTCAGCTCAGTATAAGCCTTACGCCATACATATTGCATTCCTTCAGAGCCAAAAATATTGAACTTAAACTCGTCCGAGAAAATGACGTCATTCCAGAATGTCCTAGAATATAAAACGTGTTATTTGACGAAGTTCAGTCGACATAGCTGATTTTTTTTTTTTAATATAAGATTTGTTGTGTGTAACTCGACCATTAAACTCGTTGGCCCGCAGCAGATGACGAATTGTTTCGGCACAGCATTTCTTGCCCAACTCCTTCTCAACCTCCTTGGCCAATTTGGGAGCCTAAAGCCTCAGATTTTCTACGATTTTTCGCAGAATAAGTCGCTCGTCCGCTTCTGTACATATTTTATTTGGAGCATTTCTGGCCTTATCAGCCACACGATTTTCTTGCAAAAAGCGATGGATGATGTACTGCACTGTAGAGGGTCTCAATTTTACTATTTCAGCTATTTGCGGTTGGATTTTTTATTTTTTAAAGTGAAATAAAACTATTTCGTGCTGTTATATTGTTGTGCGACGGCCCATTTTTAAGACAAATCAATTCGTGCACTTAAGGTTTTAAGTCCAGACTAAAAACAACTGTTAACTCCGATCAGAAGAATCAGGACATCAGTCAAGATAAATACAGCGAACGAGAAAAAGAAAATAACGGCATCACGTTCAAAAGCTTACATGTAAAAACAGTGTGCACGAAATAAGCTGTGGCGTTGAATTCTGCTGCTTTTTCAGTTTTTTGTTTATTATATTTTTAGTAGACTTTTATATAAAGAAATTAAAGTTTATATTTAAATGTATAATTACTAGCAAACAAATGTCGTTTAAATTTTTTCATTACCAGTACTAGTTACCAAGTTATAGCATTTCAAAGTTTAACACATCGTCTGCACGAAATAAGCTGTGAGCCACTGTATATTCTGTCTGCAAACAGGGAAGCGCGCCGTCTAGGCTTTTGTAAGATTAAATTCAAAACTCTCTACTTTTTTGGGTTAAAGTTTCACTTATACCGTGCGTGGTGGCCACACACACATATTTTTTTTTTTTTTTTTTATAAACACGTCAATTTGAGCTCAATTCGTGTAATCTTGTGCTTGTTTGTAAAAAAAAATTAATTTTGTTGTTCTTTATGCACATCAAAAATATGATCAACCGAACGATGTAATTCTGAAATGGTTGTTGTTCCTTTTGGTATAAAAGTGCAGAGAATAAATTAAAAAAATTATGTTTTCCTGTCCAAATTGGATGATAAACATATCTATCTATATATCATATAGATATATCTATTTAATTTGGACAATGAAAATATTATTTTTATTTTGCTCATTTTTATTATTTTTCTTTTTTTTTTGTTCTTTATTGCTTGAGCCACTTGTAGAAGGACATAATTCATTATATTTTAAAATTCGACGTTTGACATATTTTGATAAAGAATTACTAAATTCCTTAGATTGGTCACATTAATTTTTTCAATAAGTGGCATGCATTGGACACAAATGAGCATGTTTTTTGTTTTTTATAAACAATACCAAAATGACTTAAGTTGGGCACAAGTGAGCATATTAATTTTTTGATAAATGATACAAACATTACGAAAATTATGCACGAATGGACGTGTACATTTTTTGATAAACAATCATTTTGGGGTTTGATTTCAAGAACATTATGGCTTAGTTCAGAATCACTTCCAAAATAAATTGGTTTGAGATTGTTTTCAGCTCAAATTTCTCTCCGTGTAATAACGGACGGCATAATTGAAAAATTATGCATCGAATTTCAGGATTGTCAAACTGTCGTTCAAGTGTTTCTCAAAATTTTTAATGAATCGACCAGACCTTGTTAAACATTTTAGTAGAAATAATTCAAGTATTTCTCAAGCATTTTATATGAATACTTATAACTGGTACTCTAGTGCTCATAAAACATTTTGATTGAATTCGCCAGTGGTTATTGAACTTTTTGAAACTGCTTCTCAAACTATGAATTATATTTTTTATCAAATTTTATCAAAATTCAAATTTGTTAAATTACTCATAAATATTGTCTCAATCTATTGACTAGGGTTCTTCACAATATTTAAAAAAATTACCCTTTTCTTTGTCATACCTTTTTAAGTAGATTTAGCTTTAATGTCATCGTTGTATTTAAAGTTAAAATATTTTGACAATAGTTCTAATTTTTTCTTAATTTTTTTTGCAAAAATATGTCTGATATCATAAATTCCACTTATGATATTGAAAAATAAAATTAATTATTTTTTTTTCTAAATTTAATTTTCTAAAGTGAGACAATTACTGGTAAATCCCATTTAATTTAATTTCGTCGCATTTTGATTCGTTTCATTTGGATAATTTGTTTTCATGTTCAAGTTTATTGGTACTGTGCCAGAATATATTTTAGTATTTGTTAAAAATAGATAACAACAACAAAAATTTGACAAATCGTGGGTGTTTTTGAAATGAACAAAGTGGCTGGCAGTCAAAATAAATGTAAAATAACCCTTTTCAGCTCTTCAAAAGAATTTTAAGGCATTGTTTGATCTGTGAATAATCTTTAGAATTTAAATTAATAATTCCAATTAAAATTTCTGCCACAAAATGCTTTGTCTACAACTATTTAAATTATTTTATTTTAATGTGATTTAAGTGTAATAAAGTTTAACATGAGTTCTTTTGTTTTATTTTGGTATTGTTGTAAGCAGAACCACAACAAAAAATGGCGACATTTCGCAACTCGTGGAGCTTGTTTTTTGCGTCGTTGAATGTCCTCTAGTGACCTCAACCAACAGCATTTTCTTCCATTTTCAAAGCAATTATTGACAGCTGTTGTCTACTTGTGTTTCTCTCACTGTCAGTTCATCTGCTTGCTGCTCTGTCCATTCCTACGTCTTATCAGTAAAATTTGTCGCGGAAACATCTTCATTAAAACTACAAATAAAACAGAGCCATAACAAAACAAAAACGCGATCAACTAATTACAGCTGTAAACAATTTTCACAAAATTAAAAAAAGAAATTTGTTTTGTCAGAAGGGCGATTATTTTGTTTATTTTATTATTTTTTTTTTTTTGTCTCGAATGATTGACTTTTTATAAACTACCAAGTGTCATAAAATCGCTGGTCTCTCACAGCAGGAGTGGGTGAGTTGAGCAAATTACCAACAAAAACAAAAGAATAACAAAAAATTTCATGCTGTTGTTGTTTGCATGAATGCTTTGCAAATTAAGGATGACCAGTTTGTGAGTCGCTGCCCAAAGGCAAGAGGCTACAGTGCCAACAACAAACAGTTTGCAAACAATATTTCGAAATGTCAAATTAATTGAATTTTCAAGTGCTTTTCGATGGCAACATTTTTGTTGGTCCCAACGATTAGAAAAACATAAATTCGTCGCTTTTTTTAATTAATAATTTTTTGTGATTTTTTTTTTTTTGCTTGTTTGAGATTATTTTAATTTTAGTTTTTATTTTGTTATGTCAGGAAATGTCTACTTAAGATATTTTGTTATAATTTGACAAACGAAAATTGTCTTAAAATATTACAAAAATTAACTTAAAATATTTTATTTTAGCTAAAAATAATTGTATTCCTTTTGTTATTCATCATCAGCTCTCACTCACAATAGCGAAATTTTCATCTATACTATTATATAAAATTACGAAAATTGTCTTAAAATATTACAAAAATTATCACAAAAAGACTCACGACTCACGGCGCATTTGGTGACGAGTGTTCTCAATAACCGCTGAACCGATTTTTATAATTTGTTCACTATTCAATTGCTATGATAAGCGAAATTACTATAGGGTACTACGTTTTTTACAAAATTTTTTCTGTAATTATTTAAGCATTTATGTATTTTTATCCATGCTAATGCTGTACAAACAACAGAAAAACAATGCTCAAGCTCTTGCTGTGAGAGCTCTTGTAATTCTCAACACAGCACGGCTGCCATGTTGTGTGGGGAGTTGCTCTCAGTTTGGTCTCTTGAGCAGTGCTGCCAGATTTTTTTTTCAGATGAAGTACATGTGTTTGTCTAAGGCGTAGCAACGCGCGCCGGGTATTGCTAGTATATAATAAAGCTGAACTGGTTTATTTTTTCAAGTTTTTCTTTAAAAGGGCATATAAGCCCTTAAAATCGACATTGAGAACATATTTTGGCAAATCTCAGTATCAGATGGCTCTATGGCACTGGATTCAACCAGTCCTGTCAACCCAATTTGGCACTACATTTCCGTACAATATTATATATAGTATCTGAATCGTTTCTGGATAATTTGTGGATTGTGATCGGAGCACCAGATAGGTCGACATCACCAAAACTGTTCAATACAAACGATTATCTAACTAAGGGCCACTGACTTTTGTGGTACCAGTTTTAAAGTACTTGGTCAGACCTGATAGCAAAATTACTACGGAGCTCCGGAGTGGTGACCAGAAAGAGAAATTATTTTGCGAGAAAAACCAAGCAAAATAGATACATTAAGTCAAATATACACTCAGAAAAATATCAACCTTAATATTAACAGTCGGCCCCTGTAACACTACTAGGTTGAATAATTTGCATTTAATTTAACAGTTTTCTTTGTTGAATGAATGTTTCAAAGTATTTTTGTGCTGTTAAAATCATCTGTTGACATATTTTTGTGTTTTTGTTGAAATGTCTGTCCTCTCTTAGCAATAGTTTTTATATGTGCTTTGCTATATTTATTTTATAGTTATCAATATCTCAGTAGAAGTGTGCTAGACTGTCATGTGGAGGACGTGGGTTCGTATCCTAGCTGTGAAAGTATTAACAATTTTAATTTAATAATTGAAATTCGAATTGTTTTATTAAATGTTTGGTCAAAAATAACCTTCAAAGAAATTTGCTTACAATCTTGACAAAAAATGTTGCATGTAATTTATAAAAAACAAAAAAAAAATTTTCAATAAATAAAATGTTGGTCTTGCCGGCATTTTAACCTCGGACAGTCGAGTACTAGACGCACACGTCAGCACATTCGGCTAAACATGAACTTCCAAAACAGTTATAAAATTTCAAAAAGTATGTTTTTATATGGGTTCCGTGTTCTATAGACTAACGGCAACCGACTGTTGAAAGTTATATTTGTTGGATGGATTTTAACTGTCAAATCTGTTATTTGAACCCATGAGTTGTTTGATAAAACAGCATTATTGCCCTGAGTGTACGGACTAACTGTCAGATGAAAAATTACAAATAATCATTCACCTGATACGGCGCCTTGTAAACATCTGACATACGGATGTAAACATCTGACATTTGCACGACAAGTGACCAATCCTCGAGAATTGATACACAGTGGCTGCCTTCAGTTGTGATGAGTGGCAGCAGCTTATGCAAAAATGCAATATGATAACCATGGCCAGTCAACAGAAGCTCAGATTTAAAGAGAGCCAAAAGTCCGGACTATCTTTCCCAAAAGCATGTTACTGCCGTTTTGACTCTGACCGCATGTAGATTGTCATTTATATGTAGCACATAGTTTAAACATTGGGGGTCTCAGTAGTCCAGTGGTTAGTGTGCTTGACTGCCAACTCAGAGGTTCCGGGTTCGAATCCCTGTCTAGCCATGGTCCTACGCTTTTACCTTTACTTAATTCTTTCCTCACTTCTAATCAATTGAAATTAAAAATTCATCAATATATACTACTTTCGAAGTTCAAGTTGGTGGTAGAGATGTTTGTGGAATGAGATTGCTTAATAACTCGAGCTCGAATTGACTGAGGTAAAGGCATAGCACTTGCCTCATATTCAAATTTGCATGTTAATGTAGTGCTTCGTCACACATACAACATTCTACACTTGTTTCTTTTGATTTCACTTTATCTTATACTTATCTATTTCTCCATTTTCCGACCCAAGACAGACTTGACTGAATAGGTTTGACAACTCAAATCCTTGGTTCAAAGCAAAAAAAAAAAACAAACTTCCTACTAAGCACGTCCGGAGCCCAATCAGGTGTCAACAAGGGAAAACCCTCAAAATTCGGTATGCATTGCTGGTTTGTATTACCACCAAATCTAAGTGCGGTACCTCCATCGACACCTGAAGGGCATACGTGGAGATCGTACGGCAGACCGGCATACAACTAATCACGATAACTTTCTTCCAAGAGAGTCCTTTCCGGTAGCCCACAGCAGTACCGACTATGTTGTCTCATACAGGGGAGCCATTAGTTGCACAGGCAGCAAATTACCAAAATTCAGGAGACGGACTAGCCATTAAAAGTCCGAAATGGCATTTATAAACATGCGCGGCAAAGAGATACACTCAAACCATTTATTAAGTACCCCACCGTGCTGATCTACTCTGTTTTAAACAGCACCTATTTGATGTTTGGCGCTAGATGTATAGACTAGGCGCTCTTAGAGTGTGCTGCGCCTTCAGAACTCTCGGTGGACGAGGCCCAACCAGGAGGTACTAAAGAGAGCTCATCCTATCTAAAAAAACAGGCTCGAGAGAGAAGTATGACACAGTGGCAGGCACGTTGGAATAGTTCGGGTAAGGGATGCTGGACCCATTACCTCATCCCTTACCTGTTCGTGTGATGTGGTAGAAGTTACGGTTCAGTGGCCTCACCCAAATTCTGAGTGACCCTATTACACTCATTGCTCTGGTAGCACAGTAGAAGGCACTGCATACATCCTCTTTGAGTGCCCTAAGTTCAACGACGCAAGAACTGATGCTTCGGTCAGCCTCGGCGAAGTGGTGACTCCCTAAAACTTGGTTAACCTCATGTTGAGAAGCAAAACCAACTGCTCAGTGGTAAGCTCTTTGTCCAAACGCATAATTGACGAACTTTGTAGAGTCGAGCATTTGCATAATAGGTCAGCGTGATATAGGAAACTATATACGAAGTTTGGGGTTCTCCCCGACACAAAGTCGCCATCAAGTTGAGCAGAAAAGTATAGACTCTTACTCGACAGTCCCCCCCACCAAACAAAATTCGTCCTTCAGTTTTCAGCTTAGTGCTGTTCCCTCATCCCGCGAAGTAATGCCTTACGGCTGTTTCATGGGGTTGATACTAGGTCGAAAATTCAATGCGCTGATACTGTTAAGTGCGTAAAAATCGCAAACTCCCACCAGCACGGATGGGGCCATTTGAAGGTTCCCCCTTCGAGAATAAAAACCAACAAAAAAAACATTGAGCAGACTCGCCTTACCACTGTCAACAGACGCTCTCTCTCAACTTCTCCAAATACACCACCTGAGGTCTGTATCTTCTAGGATGGCAAAAGGAGGTTGACCTTTTTGATAATTTATAATTCACCCTTGAGAAACATCATCACCTTCTTGTCCCTTACAACGCTAACACCTACCTATGAACTCCATACACTAACAGCAGCCATAACCCCATTCCCCTTGGTTTCAAGCTCAGCTAGAGAACTACCTTCCTCCAATACAAGTAGCTCATCAGCGTACGCCCAACACTTAAGAAAATGTTCGAGCCGTTCTAACAGAGAATCCATTATAAGGTTCTATATGAATGGATAACAGATAGAACCCTGCGCACAGCCACGGACAACATATATACCTACTGTTTGATTAACACCTATAATGCCCGATTCCTTTCCAGAGAAATACATCTGTCAAAGCTTAATTTTTTTTATACGCTACTTCTCGTATCCTATCTAATACATTTTCCCAGCATGGATAGTCACAGAAATGTTTGTTGCAAATTTTCGCCCCTTTGCACTTCTGGAGTCGTTCCAATATGCCCCACTGCAGTACCCTTCAGTGGGCACCGGAAGAAGACTGATGAGCTGAATTACAACCTTTTAAGTTTAATTTTGAGCTTTAGTGTAGTAAAATTTTGTGACCAATATCCGTTTTTTTGAACAACATTCGGCGGATTTGACTTTGTTATTTTTTGTAGTTAAAACCAGGTCAAAAAGTTTCCTTTTTTTAAGGAATATATAGATTTTTTTTTCCAAAAATTACTCACTATTTATTTGTGCTGTGCTTGGCAGTATTCTGCACTGTCTAGATGAAACTCCATAGATGTAGGAACAGGTCGAACCAGCTGTAATGAAACAAACAAAAAACAAAATAACATGAAACACATTGATAAATACAAGAGCATAAAAAATGGAAACAAGAAATTAATAAATTGTAAATGACAAAAAAAGTAGTACAGTTGTTTTTGTAATAAAGAAGAGAAGGGCACGATGGCAGGCCTTTGACCAGTGTATAAAAAATTACTGATTAAGTATAAGAACAGTATAAGATGACGATATCTATTTTGGAAATACTTTTGAATTTTATGAAGTGCGGCAATAAAGAGTAAATAAATGAATGACAAAAAAATGGTAATGACAAAAAACAAAAAAAAACAAAAAAACCTAAAACTAATGGCTTGATGAAAAAGAACGAATAGTTAATGAAGCAAAATATTTTTGATATCTGTCTGGGACATTTGTGTGTGGGTGGTATCGTAGACAAATTAGAAGGAAAAACCTTGATTAAAAGCCTAGTGGCTAAATTAATTTAAATGCCATTGAGAATTGGAGGGAAACTTATGGAGTTACGCAAAAAAATTAGATTTAATGATATTTTTTTTTTCTATTAAATAACATAAATTTAGCCAAACTTGGAACAGACATTTTATATATGCTGTGGATGTGACAGCGAAATGAGTGTATAAAATTTTGGCAACATGCAGTGAAATAATATATATAAAAAAAAAACAACTTAACGGTAGTCACGCGCGTTGTTCAAGAAGAGAAAAACAAATGACAAAAATTGACTGAAGCAATACTTAGTAGGAAATATTTTTGACTGAAATTGACAGCATTTAAATAAATGACATTGGACGGTGCTACCAAAAGCTTGCGCTACTTCTAACTTGCCCGTCAAAATATTGCAACAAAATGGCATGGAATGAAAACAGTTTTAAAGCGGCGACAAGATCAACATTTTTGTGAAATACAACAACAAACAGATAAAAACAATATTTACAACCGAAGACTGCACCAGCAAATTTTGATAAAAATAAAACACACAAATTGTAGATAAAATTGAAAATTTTAAAATTCAGCAAAACAAAAAACGCGTGGGTTATGATTGTATATAGCATGAATTATGGCGCATATTTAGCTAGAAAACTCATAATATAAAAATATATATATTTAATTTTCAAAGAAAAGTTATTTTTTTTTACAAAATGAGGGCGATGAGAAAAAGAATAGAAAAAAAAAATTAAATAAAAATCAGCTTGTGCAATTTTTATGGCAAATTGTAGACCATATAATTGGACTATTTAAAGAGTTATGACACTGAATTTTGGCTTTTAGCAGCACTATAAACTGCACAAAATCTTAGTTGAATTTCTTGAATAACGGTCAACAATAAACTTGTTTAACGTCAAGTTGTAAACAAGTGCCCAATTAAATATCAATCATACGCCAGAGTGGACTAGATTTGAGGTAAAGCAAAACAATCTTGTTTTTTATGATGAAGAAAAGCACAACAATAACAAACCCATAAGATTAAAATAGAAAAGATAATAATTTTTGCAAATACGAAATAAGCACAAAAGAGCAATTAAAATTAAGCTGTTGAGAATGCAAATATATGTCAGATCAACAAAAATTCCTGAACTTGACAGAAAAAATAATTTAAAAAAAAAATCTAAAAAGTAATAAAAGAAAACCAAATAAATAACAAACAACAAGTGAAAAATAAACAATTAAATATAATTAAACAATAATTATATATACAAAAAATACCAAATAAAAAATTCGTATAATACATAAATAGAATATAATAAAATAATAAAAAGTATAGAATTATAAATATAATAAGTAAACTATCTAAAAATATTTTTTAAATTAAAAATTATAAAATAATGTTTAATGTATAAATTAAGCTATACAAAACAAAAAATAAACAAAAAAGATAAATTCAAAACAATACAAAAAATAAAATAATATTATAAACAATAAAATAGAATAAAAATACTAAAAAAATAAATTTGAAACTTAAAAAAAAAATGTTAAATAAAAAAATTAAGAAAATCTTATATATAAGAAATTCAAAAAATTACTTAAAAATAAAAAATATACACACACTTTATATATATATAAAAAACAAAAAAGAATTTTTAGTACATAAATAGAAAATAATACAAAACATAATAATACATATACATAAAAACTATAATTTGCAAAAAATTATATAATAAATTCAAAACTATTAAATTATAAATTAAAAAATTATATAAAAAAAATAATCAAAATAATATTAAAAAGATATAATAATATTTAATGAAATTATAAACAAGAGAAAAAATACTAAAAAAATAGATTCAAAACTTCAAAAATAAACTTTAAATATGTTAAATAAAAATCTTAAGAAAAGTTTAAATACAAGCTAAAACCAAAATATTATAAAACCATAAACAAAATATAATAAAAAGCAAATAATATCCAATAAAAAAATTATTTAATACATAAATATAAAATATTAAAAATATAAAAATAAAAAAATTTAAAAAATTTAAAATTATAAAAAATCATATCATTATTAACAATAAAAATTAATAAAAATACAAAAAACTAAAATCAAAACTTTGAAAAATACTTAACATATGCCAAATAAAAAAATGAAGAAAATCTTATGCTATTAATAACACTGTACAACAAAACTGAAGTTTTCAAAAATCTCAAGAGGTTTCACAACAGTATTTTAAGGTTTTGGGTTCGCTGAATCCGAATCTGAAGTCAGAAATTTCGGGTCACCCTATGTTTTCGAGCTACAGGGGAGGCAGAACCCTAACGCCCTACTGTTAATGAATTAAGTATGACCGACACCCATACTTTTTCAAGAAGAATATTTTCTGCTTTGGAACCCATCTCCTCCGACCCTTCCATATGGGGCTCCCATACAAATTTTATGATTTTCATATATTTTTTTCTATTCATATCTTTTAATTAAAGAAAAAATAAACAATTAAATGTAATTTAAATATACAAAAATAAAAATACATAAAATATACATAAAAAAACATTTACAAAAAATATACAAAAAAATATTTAAAAAAAAAATAATATAAAAAATTTACAATATATAAAAAATAAAATATCAAAATAAAAAAATTATTACAATTTATGTTAATAATATTTAAACATAACAGATTAAATAATATTTACAATATTTATAAAAATATATTTACAAAAAAAAAAATATAAGCAAACAGAACGATTAAAATAACATTGTTCTCACAACTTATCACCACTTATAATTTCCTGCTGTCAATCTCTCATGAGTGAAAAAATTAAACGGCAAACAAAAGCATTTACGATCGCTCACACACAAATGTAATGTTCGTATGTATCACGAACGAAAACACTTCGCGGCAATCGTCATCAGAATGCTCACTCATGATCATTCGTTGGTTGTGAGCATTCGTTGGTTGGTTTTAAAACTCAATGAATAACTCATATTGTGAAGATTGAATCTTTAATCGATTTTGAGCATATCGCACACTAAATACAAAACAGTCACAACTCGAAAAACATAACTTTTCAGGAGAAGCGAAAAAGAAAACACTTTTGATGAAACTGCAGAAGAAAAGCAATTTTAAATTAAACACACAAACTTCTTTCTTCCTGTTAATGAAAAAAATAGTGAGATATGTGGTTTGTGAATTGATTTATAACAAAAAGTCGAAATCAAAAAATTTTGAGTTGGGGCTGTTATGTATTTATGACAGCGAACAGTCAGTGCAATTTTGTTCACCTCAAAATACAGATAGATGAAATTTTATATATAAAAAACACTTCAAGTATTGCAAAATATCAAAAAAATTTAATATTTCATCAGTTGTTTTTCACACAAAAGCACTTCGAAAAATTTATTTCTTTATTTATAACAAGTTATTCTTCATTTTACAAGTTGTTTTTCTCAATATTTGGTACCCTTTTGTCAAACTGACACGCACAACAAAACAATATCAGCAATTCAGAACGCATGTAACTGCTCGATGATTTTTTCTACTTGACCTTTCCACATTAACTTTCAAAAATATGCTCACGAATGATTATAAATTCAATCTTCTCATGATAACTCATTTTGCGATTGTATTATATCATGATAAACGCAATGAGAGTTAACATGCAGCGATTTTGTAAATACACATTTCTCATAAGCGTACTTGCCAAAGCGATCGTTTGTATTTGGAGCGCGGCAGCCTAAAATCATTACATTGTGTTTCTCACGATAGAAATGTTTTCGTGAACATTCGATTTCTTAAGTATTTATCACGATAAAAAAATTGTAAACTGAGTTATCATGAAAAGATTGAATTTTTAATCGTTCATGAGCGAATTTTTCCGCACCTTGAATGTTACTCATTATCCAGTAATTACAGCAATATAGCTATGTCGTCCAAAAAAACTGTCGAAATTATGCAAGGATCAAGCGCATGTGAAAAAGAGGTCAAAGGTTTGACAATATTTTTTTTCAAATTCAATTTCAAATCTGATTCTCCAATCATTTTCAAATCGACACCAAATGTTTCATATTAACGTTCAATTTGATTTAGGTTTGATTGAGAATAAATGTTTTACTCAAATGTAAAATTACGCGGCAAACGCAAAAAAAAATTCTGTAACATTTGAGAATTTGTAATTATCAAGTTGAGTTTCAACATTTCTTATTACTTAAGATTAAGCCTTTTCTCAAATGCTATTCTTCAACTTGATCTGGAGTTAAGGCAGATTTGAGAAATTATTTGAAACTTAGCTATCAAGTGGAGAGAGATTTACAAATTTTTCAGCTTGATAGCTAAGAAAATCATTATATAAAAAAGTGTCTTTTAAGTTGAGAACACTATAAACCGCCTATTGAAATTTTTTTGAGAATAAACGTCGGAGATTTCAGAAAGCCACTCGATCAAATGAATCTCAAGTTGATGTCAAACAAAAATGGTTACTGGGTTTGTTTCAAATACCTGTTTCCAATCACATTTGAAGCAGTTTCGAGAACAAAGCTTGATATAAATTTTTGTCTGCTTTTGTTGAGAATGATATGATTCTCATATCAATTTCAAATCGATATCAACTGTATGATATTTGATATCAAAGCATTTTCAAACCTTAATTTTTGCGGAGTTATTATTTGTACTAAGTTTTGAACACTTTTAGATTTTTTTTTGTTTTGTTTTTAAGTTGTTATCAATCATTTTATTTTTATTCCATATTTATTAAAATGTATTTTTTAATAATTTTTTTTTTTTTTTAACTTTTTCTATTTCTTAAATTTTATTTTTTTCGTTTCTTTATTTTTTATTAAGTAGCCTTTATTTCTTATAAGTATTTTACTAAAATTTTTTATTTTATGATTTCTTTTTTATATTTTTAAATTTTATGTATTTTAATATTTTAAAAAAGTTTTATTAGAATTGTTTGAATTTATTTAATTTCATTTCTTAAATTGTTTCTCTTTTATTGGTTTGATGTTTTTATTTTATATAGTTTAAAATTAATTTAAAAACTTAAATATTCTTTATTCACTTAATATTTAATAATTTCGTTTTTGTTTGTATTTGTCATGTTTTATGTTTTATTCTAATTTATTTTTATTATTTTATTTTTTTAATTTCGTGATTTTTTTTTGTTTTTATTTATTTTATTTTTCACTTTATTAATTATGTTGTTCTTTTTTTATTTTTTTATATTTTTTTATTATTTTATTTTTTTATTATTTTATTTTTTTTTTTTTATTTTATTTATTATTATTTATTTATTATTGTATTTTTTATATTTTTTTATTATTTCATTTTTTATATTTTTTATTATTTTATTTTTTATTATTTATTATTTTATTTTTTATTTTTATTATTTTATATTTTTATTATTTTATTTTTTATGAATTTTTTTATGAAATTTGCATTTTCATATTTATTTTTATTTTTAATTACATCAACTCATTCATAAAATTGTTATTTTATTATTTAGTTAATTATTTTTATTTTTAAATTTTATTTTTTAAATTTTTCTTTTAATTTTTGATTTTGTTTTTTATGTCATATTTTTTTATTTATATTTTATATTTGCATTTCATTTTTGTTTTTCTTTTTACATTATTTTTTCACCATCATTCGGCACACTAGGATTATTTGCATCGCACTATTTTTGTGTTTGACATAAAATATAGATTCTTAAAGCTTTTAACTTTAAGCCGAGCACGTTATACCGGAGCGGTGCGCTGACTAAGGGTGAATTATTTATTTTGTACTTTAATATTTTACATTAAATGCTTAATAAATTGAATTTAATTTTATTTTCTTTTAAATTATAATTCATTACTTTTATTATAACTTTAGGTTTTTTATTTTACTAAGTTTTATTTTAACTATTCTTTATATTATCAATTCATTTATTTTTTATACTTTATTTCAATTTTGATTTTATTTTTGATAGTTTACAAAATATTCTATAATTTATTATTTATAACGTTTTTAAATCGCTGAGGTGTTCAAAATCCGGCTGTGTGGCTCACGTTATACCAGAGAAGTGTGCCGAATACGGGCTTATTATTTATTTTTTTATTTATTTTATTGAGTTTTTAAAGTCAAAATTTATTTATTTTAATATTTTATTTTACTAATTATTATTTTAATTAATTCTTTAATTCATCTATTCATCAATTTTTTAAGATATTATTTTAGTTTTGTTATTTAAATTTTTTATTTTGTTAGATCCGTCCGTCCGTCTGTCTGTCCGTCTATGTGTTGTCCGTATACACAGGATAAGAAGAAGGAGTAGAGATAATTCGATGAAACTTGGTACACATGGTCACATCCAAAGATCTGCACTATTGAACATTTTTGAAAACCGCACAAGGACACGCCTACCTCCCATACAACGCGAAAATTGAAAACTGCATAACTCAGCTCATAATTAACATACAACAATAAAATTTGGTGCGCATGTGTTTTGTATCAACACAAATATGTCTGCGAAAAATGGACACGCCCACCTCCCATACAACGAAAAAATTGAAAACGCAGTTACTGAGCCTCTGTTTAACCTACAGAGATAAAATTTGGCACGTATGTTTTTTATGACAAGACAAAGATGATTTTGAAAAATGGACGTCATCCGCCCACGGACACGCCTACCTCCCATACAACCCAAAAATTGAAAACGCAATAAATAAGTCTGCTTTTAACCTAAAGAGCTAAAATTTTGCACATGTTTTTAATAACAAAACAAAGATGGTTTTGAAAAATGGACGTCATCCACCACGGACACGCCTACCTCCCATACAACCCAAAAAGTTTAAAACTCAATAAATAAGGTTATGTTTGTCATAGAGAAATTAAATTTGGTAAGTATGTATTTTATACCAAAACTAAGGTGTGTTCAAAAATTGGGAGTAATCCGTCCATAAACTCGTCCACCTCCCATAGCGAAAGCGCATAAAGGCATTAATTGTGAGCTACAGGAATAAAACTTGGTATGTGTAAATTTTTCATCAACATTTAAATGCACATAAAATATAGGCTTCATGCGCCCACGGACACGCTTATTTACAATAAAAATCTTTTTGTTTTTGAAAAGTGGGTTTTGGGTATTTCATAGTCGGCCTAGACCGACTTTAGACTTTCTTTACTTGTTTTTATTTTAATTCATTCTTTTATTCATTAATTTTTTAAAATATTATTTTAGTTTTGTTATTTAAATTTTTTATTTTATTAGATTTTTAATTTTTTATTTATTTTATTTTTTTTATTCTCACACTTCTCTGGCGCACGTTATACCAGAGAAGTGTGCCGAATACGCGTTTATTATTTATTTTTTTATTAATTTTATTGAATTTTTGAAATCAAAAAATATGTATTTTTAATATTTTATTTTACTAATTTTTATTTTAATTAATTCTTTACTTCATCCATTCATTAATTTTTAAAATATTATTTTAGTTTTGTGATTTAAATTTTTTATTTTTATTTTATTTTATTATTAATTTTTTATTTATTTTATTTGTTTTATTTAATTTTTTTATTTTATTTTTTTATTTTATTTTACTTTTTTATTTTTTTTTATTTTACTTTTTTACTTTATTTAACTTTTTTATTTTTTTCTATTTTATTTTACTTTTTTATTTTTTTTTATTTTATTTTACTTTTTTATTTTTTTTTTATTTAATTTTACTTTTTTATTTTTTTTTATTTAATTTTACTTTTTTTTATTTAATTTAACTTTTTTTATTTTTTTTTATTTTTTTTAATTTTTTATTTTATTTTGTTATTTTGTTTTTTTATTTTTTTATTTTTTACTTATGTTTTATTTTTTACTTTTGTTTTATTTTTCATTTTTCTATTTTTATCTTTCTATTTTTTAATTTTTTTTATTTTTTTATTTGTTTTATTTTTGTTATTTTTGTTATTTTTGTGATTTTTTATTTTTTTTATTTTTTATTTACTTCTTTTTATTTGTTATTTACTTTTTTTATTTTTTTATTTCTTTCCTATTTATTTTCTTTATTCACTTCTTTTTTAATTTTTTATTACTTCTTTTTTAATTTTTTTATTTACTGCTTTTTTATTTTTTATTTCAAATACAAAAAAATCAAGTCAAAATAAGCTATACTTTATTTTTATTCGCTTACATGCAAATGATCCCAGACTGCCGAGCACGAACACTAGAGAAGTTTGCCGAATAAGGTTTAGTCGTAAATTTATTTGTTTAAATATTTAATTTTATTTTTTTATTTTATTTTGTTTTTTTAGTATTTTATTTTAAATTAATTCTTAATTGTTATTTATTTTATTTTTGAGTGTGCCGAGCACGTTATAACCGAAAACTGTGCCGAATATAGGTAAAATATTTACTATATTAGTTAATTTTTTTAGGTTTTTTATTTAAGTTTATTTATTTTTATAAGTTTCTTTTTCTTTTAACTGTTTATTAATTTGTAATTTTAATTTTTATATTTTATTGTTTTATTTTAAAATTATTTTATTTTTAATTTTTTATAAATTTCTTATTTATTTTATAATTCAACATTTTATATTTTTTATTAAATATTTTATATTTATTATGTAATTTTTGTTTTCATTTATTTTTTATTGAATGTTCTTAATTTATGTTTTAATTTTATATTTTTTATTTTATATTGTTTTTTACTTATTTTGTTTTTCTATTTTTTTTTTTTATTTTATAATTCAACATAGTTTTATATTTTATTTTTGTTTTATATTTATTTTATACATATTTTGAATTTTATGCCTTTATTTTTTAGGTTTTCATTTTTATTTATATTTTATTTTGTGTTTTTTTTTTATTTATATTTTATTTTATGTTTTTATTTTTATTTATATTTTATTTTATGTTTTTTTTTATTTATATTTTATTTTATGTTTTTATTTTTATTTATATTTTAATTTATGTTTTTATTTTTAATTATATTTTTTATTTTTATTTATATTTTTATGTTTTTAATTAATTTTTTAATTTTTATTTATATTTTTATGTTTTTAATTAATTTTTTATTATATATTTTTTATTTTATATTTTTTATTTTATATTGTGTTTTTAATTGGTTGATTTGTTATTACATATTTACTTTATATTCGTATTTTTTTCTATTTTTGTATTTTTGTATTCTGATTATTTGTTGGTTGTTACACGTTAATTTTTTTTATATATATTTAATACGTTATTTTTAATATTGATATTTATTTTAATACTTTTGTAAAACTTTTTAATTTTTTTTTTTATATATTTTTTTTAATTTTATGGTTTTCCTTTTAAAATGTTTAGCCTAGATTTTTGTTATTTATTTTCGTGTTTTTTTTTTAAATTTTTATAAACCTTGCCTTTTTAAGCCTTGCACCTAGTAGTCAGCACGAGTTTTTTTAATTTAAATCTTTTAAACTCAAAACACACAACTGTCACGGCTTAACATAAGCTAAGCATCAGTCATTTTGGGTTAAGCTCTTAACATTTTGCTTTGAAGTTTGTACAATTATTATAATGCATAGCTCTCTTTTTTAATACTACTCATAATACACCGCACTGAACAACACTCTTTCTAAAGCAATTCAAATAAATGTCAATTTTGTACATCAAATGTCAAATGGCAAAAATGTATGAGTTGTAAAAAAAAAGTTAAAAATTTCAAGGCTTTCTGTGCTCCACTCAAAAATTTATTTTAATAAAATTGTATGACATACTTAAGCAACAAAAAACCAACAAAACGCAATTCAATTGACTTCAATGAGTGTTGAAAAAAAAAAAGAAAAAAAGCCGAATTCTGTGACAATTTATAATAATGCGGTGAAACGCAATTTGCGCTCAGCTAAATTGTTAAGCTTTTTAAACAAATTTGCCTCTCAATTGCGGCAAATTTAAATCGAAATGTTTGAAGCTTAACGGATAATAAATTCACAAATTTTCGTACAAAAGCACAAAAGAAATACACATGCATTCAAAAACACTTCTTTCACTTGTTTAGTCAGTTGTTTAGTCAAAAGCTTTATTATTAAAGCTTGTTAGTTTTAAACCGATTTCAGCTGCTTTGTTCCTAATTTAGTGTGTTAAAATCAACACATCGTAAGTGATGATTAGTTTGTGTTGTGCAGTTAATTGGGGATTTACAAATGCTTTATATTGGCATGAGTGAAAAATGTGGTATTCAAAACAAAAAGGGGAAAAAATATGTATGGCGTGAAGTTTATTAGTTGGTAGTTATTTTAGGGGATAAACCATTTTCTATATAATTTTACATTAGCATTCACTTTTTGGGATAAGTATGGCGAGATTTTTTATTTGAATAAATCGTGTTGTTGTACGGAACTCGTCTACGTTGTACGGAACTCGTGTTGTACGGAACGGTTCATGTGTTCGTGAACTTATGGCGTTTTCGTTTCTATCAAAAAATGTTACCTTTTCATTGCCCTTGCATTTATTTGTGTTCGATTCTAAAATAAGTGCAAACGGGTGAGAAAATTCCGTGTTCGTTTCTTAAAATGTCACACTCACAGAGGACAAAAAAGCACATTTTCTGCCCTGCAAACTTTCTCAGGTTAGATGATTGCCCTGCATATCAGCTATTTTTAAAACGACAATATTATGACATGCGGGCGTTAGACAAGGATGGTTATATTCGTTTATTTAAGTTGACATTTTTCGATTAGGCAAAAACATGCACTTTTACAGGGTTGCGGGCAACATTGAAAACATTTTGCACTGCGACAGGGCAACATTTTTTGGTAGAAACGAAAACGCCATTAATTTGTGTAGGTGAACGTTACTCGTGCACATGAACGTTATTCATGTGCGTGCATTTTATTCATCTACTGAGTTTTATGCAGTACTTGTTCAAACATGTTCCTTAAAAGAATTGCAAACAAAAACATTAAAAATTCAATTGTAGTAACTTGAATTAAAAGTTTGCGAAGACAACTTAAAAATCTTAATCGACTGAGTGCTAAACAGAATTTTCGAAATCCGCTCCTTAGTCGATTTTAAACTCTACGTATAATTTTTTGTATTTAACTATAATAAATTTGTGCATAAATTAAGATCTATGTGTGATTTCATGATTATTATGAGTTTTTGCTGCTTTTTGGTATGTGAAGTTAGCTCCGCCATTAAGTTTGTTTAGAAATTTAGCAGTTGTGCTGTGATGTGCTCTAGGTTTTCTCATATGTGCCTTAGAAAAGTTAGAAAAATTCGCAAAACTGCGAATTCTAAGACCGTTTTTGACATTTTCACCTAAGCCGGATGGTGATTTAAGGCCTAAAAACGTGCGGTTTAAGGTAACATGTTCAGATTTGCTCAGAAGATTGTTTTATAGAACAAAAGAAGCAGGTTTTAGCTGATGTGAAGTTAGCTACGTCATTAATATTTTTTAGATATACATGATTTGTACTGGTATGTGCTCGAGTTGTTCTGAAATGTGGGCAAAACTGTGAATTCTAAGACCAGTTTTGACATTTTCGAATAAGCCGCCCTTGTTTTTCGGCTTAAAATTATGAGTTTTGGTGTGAAATGCTAAGATTTGCTCTGAAGATGCATTTATGTGCCATATGAAACAGGTTTTATTTGATGTGAAGTTAGCTACGCCATTAATATTTTTTAGAAATTCAAGATTTGTGCTGGCATGTGCTCGAGTTGTTATGAAATGTGCAGTAGAAAGTTTAAGAAAATTCGCAAATATGTGAATTAATCGACTGTTTTATAATTTTTCGAATATATCGGCAACGTTTATTTAAAACAATATTTTAAATAAGCACGAAATCGCCTTAAGAAGCAAGCAACTCCTTTAAAATGTTTTAATAAATTCGATAAAAAAAAATAATTTCGTGAAAATCTTGTTTAAAACATTAAAGAATGTCACGTTTTTTAACTAATCATTAGTTTAGAGCTGCTCAAACTAGAAATTTTACTATAAATGAAATCCGAAATATCAAAACAGTAGATCAGACATATTATTATGACGAAACTTTATAAAAAATTTATAACTGTGCATAAATAAGAAATTAATCACTTTTTATTTTTTATAGTCGATGGATGTGCATCTTAATATATAAGACAAACGTCCTGCTCCGTGCTCTATATCGCTCAAACTGTTTATAGTTGTTATTGCAACGCTTCTTAAAACATTTTCAGCCTGTACCAGAACCTGTTTTGCTATTACAGTGCTTTTTATATAAAAAAATTGTTAGCCTAAAAGTATGCACACAAAATTTATTTGATATTTATCAGTAAAGACACAATTGACGATGACTGGAACAAAACAACATTTGAGGTGAATGAAAAATGTCATATCGTCTGCTACTAAATTATTTTGAATACGACCCTTCGTATGACGGGCTTCTATACTAGTAAAAGTTATAAAATTCTTGCAGCATTTCAATTTTTTATGTCATCTCAAATGTTAGTGGTACCCTCCTTAAGTAATATTATGGGAAATGTTATACATTCTATTCAATTTCAATGAAATTTAAAGAACAAAATTTCACTTTAGAACCGAAAAATGTCTAACAACAATATTAGTACATAAAAAAGATAAAAACTAAACAAGTTCTTTCACATGTTATTCTGAGAAATGCTACAAAGTCTTAAATAAGATTTATAAAAACATGTAGTGCAAAACTACAACTAGTTGCAGAAAAAAAACTGATAATAGTAAGGCGAAAAGTAATTTACAAAATGAACAAAGAGGTTTCTGAGAACATAAGACAAAACAAAAACAACAATAAATTCATAGTATTCTTGGAAAACGACGAATGCTGTCGAAAGCGTTGAGAAAAATATATGAAGGATTTTACGAACAGGTGAAATAAGCTTAAAGAACATCTAAAATTTTTAAAGACCACAAATTGGAATGCTTAAAACTAAAGGTAAAAAGGTAAAGGAAAGTAAACGAACTTTACTTTTTGTAAAATTTTTTAATATTGAAATTTTCTATTATAACGAACTTTCATTTTGTGGCAAAAAAAGTAAAAAAAAAAACTATATTTTTTAAAAAATTTTTAATATTGAAATTTTCTTTTACACTATTTTTGTGTTTTGACATAAAATAAAAATTCTTAAACTTGGTAAAGGAAAGTAAACGAGCTTTCATAATTGTGGCAAAAAAAGTTAAAAAAAACAGATATTTTTTAAAAATCTTTTAATATTGAAATTTTCTATTATAACAAACTTTCATTTTAGTGGCAAAATCAGTTCAAAAAAATTAATTTTTTTAAAAATTTTTTAATATTGAAATTTTCTATTAAATACATTATTTCTAAATTAAATATAAATATCTACAAAATCTCATGGGTGAGTTTATATTAAAAAAAAATATTTTAAATTCTATCGCATAATATTTAAATATAGGAATAGTTAACTGCATAAAGTAAATTGTAAACTCACCTTTGACTTAGCTTAAAGCTTTTTCAATTTTAGTTGAAAGTATTGTGCTTAAGTTATTTTTGTGCTTATTACACAAAAAAAATTGCGTTGATTAGTTCTAATAGATTTAATTTTAAATTGCGCGAAAATTATATTTAAAATTAGTCGTAGACAAAATCACTTCTTCTTCTTCTTCTTCTTGTTTTTGCAAATATTTGTTGTCAATGCAAACAAAGCACTTTATATAAATATATATATATTTTATTTTTCAATCAGTCTTTATGCAGTTTCTCTCCCGCTTATAGCTTTGAAAATGTTATTCAAATCGGTTAGCTAGAAAAATGTGGGAGTGGTAGAGGTGAGAAAAAAAATTCAATAGAAATCAAGTGTTAGATTTTGAGAAAAATAAATAAAAAAAAATCACACGGCCATAAAAATAACAACTAAAAGCTGTGCAAACCAATAACAACAGTAGAAAAGCAAAATAATACATTTCTTTTAAAATCAAACAACAGAAACTTGAAAGAGGAATGAACGCGAGGTCGTTTTCTTGAACTTGAATCAAATAAAACAAAATGAAATAAAATAAGAAAAAAGAAAAAAACACATAACAAAAAAAAAAAACCAGAAAGAAAATAAATTAAAATACTTGATTATTATTTCACGCTGTTGAATGTTGCTAACGATCAGAGCAGTGTAGCGCAGCAAATAAAACAAAAACGAGTAAAACCACAACAATAATAATAACAATAACAACAATAACAATAATAAAATAAAACATTTAATGCAAACAATTTATAAGCATTCAACAGAATTTCAGAATTTGTATCTATGTGCGTCTATGACTAAGACAATTTTTATTGAGTTTGTTGATAATGAAGCAGAGCAGAATTGGCTGTTAATTCGAGATAAGAACTTCAATTATGAAATTGATTTCTGGAAAAACACAGAAAAAAAAATGGAGTGAGGGGGGGTCCTGGTTCTTCTGAAGACCACAGACATATTGATATGATAGGAAGTGCTGCTTTAAGTGCGATGCATGCAGTACATTTTTAACTGAAAAAACAATTTGCTTTGTACAATTGTGCCTGGTTTGGTGACCAAAGTCGAGAAAGACTGTCGAATTTCAGAAAAACAGTCTTGTTTACTGATCAAATTTCAAGTTCAAAATAAAAAAATAAAAAAACCCTGTTTCAATATTGCGACGAAAACTTTAAAAATTCATATTTCTACGAAATTTTGTGTAAATCGGACCTAAAAGAACGCTGATTTAAAATTAAACGTTAAAAAATTAAAATGTCGTATCCAATTGACAACTTAAACTTACAAATTACTAGTATCTAGACGAAATTTCGGAAATACACCCACTATTTCAATATAAATTAATTACATTTTTTAATATAAAAAACTATTTCAATATAATTAGCACTAACCAACAAACAACGTGATGAAAATATAATTTTTTTTTTATTTATTTTAAGGTTCATGTTTTTCTTAACTAGGATAAAAACCCGTCCAACGGGTTAGAAACAATGTCTTCAATAATAAGCAGGGACCGAAAATAACTGTTATTTTTCAATTTTTAAGTGAAAAAGACACAATGAAAAACTTGTCGAAGGACTTTTTCAAATAAACCATTATGATACAAATGGCCTGAGCTTCACGAATATTAAGTGCCTTTTAAATTTTCGACTAATTCTATAAAAGTTAAAAATTAACTGTTATTTTTTGCCTTTTATTTTTCGGACAAAAATAACGGTTACTTTTGACTTTTATTTTATCGGTCAAAAATAACAGTTATTTTGTGACTTTTATTTTTTCGGTGAAAATATCAGGCACTTTGTATTTTTTTAAAGGCCCCTTGACCAATTAAAAAACTATTGATACCATATGTAAATTGTGCGCACCGATGAGACGAAAATAATGGTATCAATATTTTTTTAGTCGGTAAAACAGCCTAAAAAACACAAATTGCCTGATATTTTTGACCAAAAAAATAAAAGGCAGAAAATAACTGTTATTTTTGGCCGATAAAATAAAAGTCAAAAGTAACTTTTATAATTTCCCGAAAAAATATAAGGCACACAAAAACTTTTATTTTTGTCGGAAAAAATAAAAGTTAAAAAATAACAGTTAATATGTGACTTTTTCGATAAAAACCATAACAGGTACGGTCCCTGATAATAAGTATTAAACAAATTTTCTGAGCATACTTTCAGGCTGAACATTTGTTTCCATAAAGTTTGAAAAGCACGGTGGTAATAGCCTGATTACAGTTTGAGAGATATTTGGTGTGGCGCCTGAATTAATAAAGCAAGTAATTTATGTGCATATTTTGAGTGCATAATTTTAGGCTGAACATGTTTTCACTGTAAGTAAGCACTGTAGTAGTAAGAATTAACAGTTTGAGTGATATTGGGTACAAAGAGTTACACTTGCGTTTTATACAGGGTGTCCCGCAACTGAGTGCAACTATTTACGGAGGTGAAAGGTAATGTCGAGTTGAGCAAGAAAACGTATGGAAGGGGGGGCGGGTCTATTTTCACATTCTTAGGAGGCACAGAGTTAATTAGTTTTTCACGATTTTGATTCAAATTATTGTTTCTAGCACAAAAACTAACTCACAGAAAACTTATTTTGAGAGCTCATTGTAAAGGCAATAACATCACCTTTCTAACGGCATATCAACAAACCCCTCCGACTAAACCGTTCCTGAGCTGTGCTCGTCTGAAGATGAAATCAATCGGTGGAAACAACTAAATTTCAACTTTGAGTTCAAATTTCCCAGAATTTCACAATATAAACTAAATTTTTTTTCATAATAAATCTTGTAATTTAATCAATTCTCTTTTCAATGACACTTAAAACATAAACATATCTCTAAAAACAAAAAAGTTGACTGTACTAAAACAAATTATACTTATTAGAAAACATATGGAGGGAGGTAGGATAAAATAACATAAGATAATATCGCTGTTTTTTTATAAGTATAATTTTGTTTTTCTACAGTTAACTTTTTTTATTTTTAGAGATATGTTTATGTCTTAAGTGTCATTGAAAAGAGATTTAAATAAATTACAAGATTTATTATAAAAAAAAATTTAATTTATCACGTGAAATTCTGAGAAATTTGGACTCAAAGTTGAAATTTAGTTGTTTCCACCGATTGATTTCATCTTCAGACGAGCACAGCTCAGGAACGGTTAAGTCGGAGGGGTTTGTTGATATACCGTTTGAAAGGTGATTTTATTGTTTTTACAATGAGCTCTCAAAATAAGTTTTCTGTAAGTTAGTTTTTGTGATAGAAACAATAATTTGAATCAAAATCGTGAAATACTTATTAACTATGTAGCTACTGATTTTGCTCAACTCGCCATTACCTTTCACCTTCGTAAATAGTTGCACTCAGTTGCGGGAGACCCTGCATATAAAGACAGGTATTTATCAATAAATATTTCACTGTTATCGGTTCTATGAGAAGCGAGCATGTCTATGGGCAGATGAAGCTTATATTTTAAACACATTTTAATTTTGATGTAACATGAGCAGTTCAGAACTTCAAAAATCTATAACGAATGGTTAATTTGTTCAGAAAATCAGAAAGAAGATTTTTTTTCTGTTAAGGAGAGTGGATTTTATTAAATTTTGATGTTAACTGTAGCCGCCATTTTGAGTTCCTAATAGCTTGTTTATACAATGAGTGATTAAAATTCAACATTTAAGGACAAAATAATCAGGTTAAATGTCAAAAACTCTAGTCAACGTCTTGACATTGTTCATTTTTCGACAATTTTTAAGGCTTCTGCCGCCATATTGGATCAGCCATATTTGATTTTGAAAACACTACCTTTTAATATTTTTAGATTCGTGAATTACTTACGATTGCACCCATAACTATGTAAGCGATACGACCTTAAAAAAATTTTTTTTTTCTAATTGTTTTATGTTTTGTTGTTGTTTTTTTTTTTTTGCTAATTGATTGAGTGGTGACCGTGGCATGCAGGTTAAGTGAGTGGCTTAGCATGCTCGGAGCCCGGGTCGATCCCCAGCCGCGGCGAAAAGTTTCTTTCAATAACAAATTTCTCTTATCGGTCACCACCTCTCTGCAGACAATGGCAAACCTCAGAGAGTAAATAATGCCATGTAAAGCTTTTTGAGAACATGAACTTTAGCCGTTCGGGAGTCGGCATAAAACATGTAGGTCCAGTTCTCGGTCAATTGTGTGCAAACATTTAATAACACACACAACACAATTGATCATAAGAAGCTCGGTCAAAGTCCTTTCAAGGGCTGAAACGGCCAATTTGTTTTTATGTTTTAATTGATTTTTCTGTGAATTCTGGGATGCTATATTGATTTACCATTGTGATGTTTTCCAAAAGGTCACAGTCGCGTATAAAGAAGAATCCGTAACGAACATTTTAAACCTAAAATCACTAAAATTCATCAACATAAATTTTAGCCACAGCCTTGTTCTTTTTGACAAAGAACGTCTCATATCTATTTTAGATATGCGGAGCCACAGCTTTGTTCCTTTTGACAAAGAACGTCTCATATCTATTCTAGATCTAGATCAGCCCAATCATGAAACATTTTCTACCGGGAGTTGTAAATGGGAGTTTCCGTTTTTATGATAAAGTTAAAATACTTTTTTGGAAATTTTTAATGCAATTTTGTTCATCAACCGCCAATATTCATGAGTGTAAAATAAAAAATGAGATATCTTTATCTGCTATCTTAAAACCGAACACTCCCATTTACAACTCCCGGGAGAAAATGTTTCTTGATTGAGCTGAATATGTCTCCCCAACATTGTCGTCGAGTTTTGAGTGAGTAGAAATATGTATATCCTATTCCAGTTCTCTGCTGCGGTCATGGAATGAAAGTTGAAAAGAAGATTGGCCTGTACAGGAGTTTACCCACTGCGATGTAGCTCTCAGACGGATGAACGAACGTTACCTGCTCCACCTTCTTTTCAGCATTCACCACTTCAGATGAAATAGACTCAAGTACCCTAGTGATGCCACAAGTTATTTGGGACATTTTTATAAAAGTGGCAATTTTTTATAATGATTACACGGTACAACACTCACGCTACAGGGGAGGCTGAACCCTAACCCTCTACTGTTAATGAAATCATTATGACGGAATCTCATTACTTTTTCAAGAGGAACATTTTTTGCCTTGAAACCCATCCCTTCCGACCCTTCCTCCAAATGGGGCTTTCATGCAAATTTTATGATTTTTGTATATATTTAATATGAAAATTTTATTTAAAAGAAACAAATTTTAATACATATATTTTATTATTACTATTTTACTTATTATTACTTATTTTTGGTATTTTTTTTAATTTTATGTTTAGAATTTTACATAATTATAAATAAGCTAACAGAAAATTTGTCGAGTGTTTTGTTTATATAAAAACTATATGAAAATCATAAAATTTAAGCCCCCATATGAGGGGTCGGAGGAGATGGGTTCCAAGGCAAAAAAAAAATGTCCCTTTTGAAAAAGTTATGGGAGTCAGTCATAATGATTTCATTAACAGTAGGAGGTTAGGATTCTGCCTCCACTGTAGCTCGAGAACCTAGGGTGACACGAAAATTCTGACTTCAGATTCGGATTCAGCGAACTCAAAACCTTAGGAAACCGTTGTGAAACCTCTTGGGATTTTTAAAAACTTCAGTTTTGTTGTACAGTGTTATTTAAAAATAAATTTAAAGAAATTCCACAAGAAATTTACATGGATAATGATATTGCCGTAAATCAATTTCGATTTAAATCAAGTGCTCTTGATGTGCCTTCTAGTACGGTCTTGAGCGATATTCATCGAAACTTGGATGTCATAAAAACTGAAAATTGATAAAAAACGGACCAGAACAAGCTAAATAATAGGCCGGGTGTGATCGTTCTTAAAAAGCAGAAAAACACGTATCAGCTAGCTGATGAGTTGGAAGACAGTTCAGGAAACAAAAGAAATATTCAGCCTATGAGAAGGCGTCTTTCAGCAGAAGTATTGAATGGTCGCAGAGTTAGAAAGAAGTCATGGCTTTCACAACAAAACGTGGGTGTAGCGCGTCTGAATTTAGAGGCTCTTGGGTTTTAGAGCATCAAGATGGGCTGCTCTAGACTAGAACTTTAATTCCATCGAGCATTTGTGGTCAAAATTCAAGCAGACAATAATAGAACACAATAGTTATGAATTTTTGCATGCTCAACATGAATCTCATTCATGAGTCATATGAACTATTCATGATATCAATATACAAAAGAAAACACATGAGCAAATTAATATTTCCAGTTTGTACAAGAAGTATGAATCCATAAAACATACCATGAAACAATACAAGGGAATTTATGAATCATTCAAAATTTTTGTGAATAAAATTCATAAAATTCATGTATAAAAACGAGAAAAACAAGAACAGTTAATGAGATAAGTGACAAAAATGCATCAATCTCATGAACATATACAAGGAAAGCCATTAAATATGTACATAAGGAATTATGTTGTCTCATTTAGAATGAAACAAAATTTTTGAAGAAACGGTTAAAAAACTAGTTCATAGGATGGTACATAGAGCAAGGGAACTCATAAAATGGAGGGACACGCCAAAAGAGTGATAATATTTTTTTTTAACTTTTGCTTTTTTTAGTTTTGTCAAATATTGAAAAATTTTCTTTGTTCCAGGTTACGTTAAAGGGTGACTTTTGGTGTTCTTTTGAGCTGAATAGTTTTTTTGTACGTGTATATATCGCTGAACTTATCCTAAACGACTGGACCGATTTTGAGAAAATTGTTTGATTGGATCTCTCGATGGTTTAGATTCACAATTGGACCAGGTAAGTAATACTGCGATCGGTTTCTGACTGAATTCTTAATATTTGCCGCTTTTAGAGAATATCTTAGCACTATTAAGAGCTCTATTTTGAAAATAGATCGAGATAAGTACGAATAGATATTATCATCTACAAATAATAATACGGGTGGGTCTACATTATTATTAATTATGGTATTATTTTTATTTTTTTCGCCTTGAGAATAACATTTTTTGATTACAGAATAGCAGTTGCAAAGATAATAATTTCATACTTATGATAAACTATAAATAATTATCATTAAAAATATAATATTACACACTATTATATAATCATAACTGCTGCGTTCAAAGCTTTATTGCAAGAAAATTGCTTTTTTGTTAAAAAATGTGCTTTATGCAGCATTTATTTTTTTTAAGCCTCTCTAAAACAGCTGCTTTCAAAATATGTCAGCTGTTTGTGCAGACAAGTTTTCAAATAAAGCATATTTCCAAAAAAAAAAAAAAAAAACAAAAAAAAAATTATAAGACTAATACAAGCTTCGACCACATGCAAAAAAATCAGCAAGTTTAAAAATTTAATCAAGCTTAATTTAAATGAAAATTTAACGAAAATAAAATAAATCAGCTGTTTGAATATATCTTAGACAGATAAGGCACGTGTTGCTCTTTTACACTGTTTTATAAATAGTTAATTTGTGATTTTAGTCATTTTTAAAAACAACAATAAAAGCTACACATAGAAACAGGATACAGAGAGCAGGAGAAAGAAACTTTGTCACAACTTTCACTGTTTTTGCAGGAAAAAAGTTTTTATTTTTTTTTTCTCCTCACTATTTGTGCAAAATTTTTTTTCACACACAAACACATATACACACACATAACTTTTGCTATTACCTTAAAACTTGATTTTTTTATACACAATGAAATTAAAAAAAAATATAGTATTTCTTAAAAACAGCAGATAAAAACTGGAAATTTTTCGACACGCGCGGTAAATTTTCGTTTCTTTTGGTTTTTTTTTAAATTATACAAAGTTGTATAAAGAAGTATAAAACTTTTTTTTTTTGGTCTCGTCGTTTGTGTTTGTGTTTTATTGTGCTTTTTTTTGTTTTATTTATTTTACGTTTTTACACACTTTTTATATTTGTGTTTCCGCAAATTTATATGATTTATTCACCCGTCAGACGGCGCGACAGTATTTCAATTAGATATCGACAGGTGTCAATTCTAAGACGTTGATCGAATACAACATTCAGCAGAGTAGAATTCCTCCGAGATGAGCTCAGTTTCATCATTTGATGGCGACTGTCTGTGACTTGTTCGCAGCGTATTTGATTTGGCAGGCTAAAGTATTTTGCCAAAAGCTGTGTGGTGGATTCTGACTGGGTTGGGATGGGTGTGAGTGAGTGCGCGGAGTGTATATAGAAGAGAGAGAGAGAGAGAGAGAGAGAGAGAGAGAGAGAGAGATTATATAAAGTATATAGAGTTGAGTGGTTTTTTTGTTAAGTTTGTTTAACAATAAAGTCAGAAATAAATGAGCACAAAGTGTGGGCAGAAAGAGAGGCAGGGTGCGAGAGAAATAAATAGCAAAATATTGCGAGAAAAGTCTACAAAGACGTCTATTGATTTGAATTTTATTAAGAGAGTAAAAGCGAAGAGAGAAAAGGAAACAGTGAGATAAAGATGGACACAATAAATACAATGAAGCCACAATAAATAGAAATTATACACTTAAATTTTTAACTGTTTGGTGTGTGGCGTGCGAGCCAACGAATCTCGAAAGACCCGAGTTCGAACCACCATCTGACAGACATTATTTTTGAATTAGCTCACTGATGTAGCTAATTTTGCAAATACTGCCAAAAAACATGTTTTCCGTTCTACTATGTATTGGCTAGTGTAGAAGTTTTTGGAGGTTTTTGCAAAATGGTTTAGATCACTGACGAATTTGGAAATAGCCAAAATATTTAGACAATCGTTATTTTTTTTTAAGATGGGTACAAATTGAACTGTTTTTTTCTTCATACAAGTCTAGATACCTAACTGTACATATTTTTTAAGAAGAAGCGACCGCATTTGGACAAGAAAAAGTTATTTTCCACCAAGAATATGTAGGGGACACATGTGCACTATACATGGCGCAATTTCATGAATTCGGCTACGAATTGCTACCTCATCCAACCTGTTCTCAGAATTTAACCCCGAGTAACTATTTCTTGTTTTCAAACTTAAATAAGCGACTCAGCGCAAAGAGATTTCACTGCAATGGTGAAATCATATCACAAACAAATGCCTATTTTGAGGACCTCGACAAAACTTATATTTTAAAAGGGATAACAAACGTAGAGAAACATTGAACGAAGCGTATAGAGCTCAAAGGAGGCTATGTTGAAACATAAGACGATTTTTTATCAAAAACCTGTGTTTCATGAAAAAAATACTCGAACTATTCTATGAAAATGTTCCTTAAATAATTGTATAATTCGCACAAGTTGTGCCTACAGTAAGCCGGGTTGAAATTTAGATTTCGACGGACACCGACTCCAAAGTTAGAGGCACTATGATGACGACTAATTATGATAATGAGATTGCTCATCGAAAAATAATACGTGACCACTCGGATATTATGTTACTCAATATGTTGCTTCTGAATCGATTCAAATCTTTCACTGTTTGCCTCAAAAGCTGGATTCCAAAATATACAAGCATATTTATGAAACGGGCTTTAGCGACCCACAGATACTTGAATTCCTTTGCAAGCCTTTAAATGAATCCGAACTGTCTTTAAGTCCTAGATAACACCAAGAAGAGGAGGTAACAATTATTATTTATTACCTTCTTCCGGAAAAAGCTGATAATGCACCATTTATTAGTATAAAGATAGAGCTCATGGTGGCTACACCCATGCTCAAGGGAGATCAATTTAGACTGCAAGCAAATTGTATCTTCTTTCGACTTCAACAACATGGTAAAATTTTAGGTCATCCGCATTTTAGGTCATCAGATGTTCCCTAATACTACTGATAGGTCAGAGATGCAAATATTGAAAAGAAACGAGTCAAGGTGACTACCTTGCGGAACGTTAGATGACACTTTGATTTTTTTTTTGACCCATATACCCTGAAACTTTACATATGGGCATTTCCGCAGAAAAGTCTACCGTAATCAAAAAATTAAAAGTAAAGAAACATTTTTTTGCTTGTATTATTAAAGAGAAATATTCAAAATTACTTTAATTATAGAGTTTAAATTTTTTCCATGTTGCGATTTCTAGATATCGGGCTACCTAGTTAAAGTTAAAGTTTTGGTCAGTTTTGTTTATTTCTATGAGCATTTTCTCTTTACAATTTCCATTTCTAAGAGTAATTGTGCAATTGCAGTCTTATGCACAACTTTTGCTACAACAACAACTAACCGCAAAATAAATGCAAAAGAGCAAACGAGCAAATATCAATTAACGGTAAAATTTTGATTTGCTTTTAATGATATTCTGAGGTAACGTCACGCCAGACAAAAAAGCATTTAGTGCTATTTTTTTCTACACTGACGTTCAAAAGTGGGTGAAATTTTGCATTTTAATAAAGTTAAGTAAATTTTATAAAAAAATCGTTAAGAAGAAAAACCCTTAATTTTATATTAAATTTAAAAAGTGAGTAACGTCACGCTCCATTGCTCGAAGTTTGCCTGATTTCGTTAGTGAGTTTGGTTGCAGGTATTTTAGTGGAATTTTTCCAACTTCTCATGGTCGATGGGGTAGGAGTTAAAAAAATATCTTAATATATAAAAGACAAGCGTCCTGCTCCGTGCTCTATATCGCACAAAACTGTTATAGTTGTTATTGCTATGTATAGACTGAACATGTTAGCCTGGACCAGAACCTGTTTCACTATTACAGTGCTTTTTAAATGAAAATTTTTAGTAAGGTAAGGTGTCTTCAGTAAGGTGACACATTGACGACGATTGGAACAAAATAACATGAGGTGAATGAATGATATTCTGAGGTAACGTCACGCCAGACAAAAAAAAACATTTAGTGCTATTTTTTTCTACGCTGACGTTCAAAAGTGGGTGAAATTTTGCATTTTAATAAAGTTAAGTAAATTTTATAAAAAAATCGTTAAGAAGAAAAACCCTTAATTTTATATTAAATTTATAAAGTCAGTAACGTCACGCTCCATTGCTCGAAGTTTGCCTGATTTCGTTAGTGAGTTTGGTTGCAGGTATTTTAGTGGAATTTTTTTCCAGCTTCTCATGGTCGATGGGGTAGGAGTTAAAAAAATATCTTCTTAATATATAAAAGACAAGCGTCCTGCTCCGTGCTCTATATCGCATAAAACTGTTATAGTTGTTATTGCTATGTATAGACTGAACATGTTAGCCTGGACCAGAACCTGTTTCGCTATTACAGTGCTTTTTATATGAAAATTGTTAGTAAGGTAAGGTGTCTTCAGTAAGGTGACACATTGACGACGATTGGAACAAAATAACATATGAGGTGAATGAAAAATGTCATATCGTCTGCTGGTTTATTTTTTATTATTTTGAATACGACCCGTCGTATGACGAGCTTCTTAACTAGTAATATATAATAGCTAAACATTATGTTTTATTAACGTCAAATATTAAAAAAAAAAAATTTCAACTTAACATGTTCCGATGGAAATTGAAGTAACTTAACGCCAGTAACGTCACGCCAGATGACTTAGCCTAATAAAAGAAAAAAACGAGAAAAGATTTTTTTAATTTGATAACTAACAAAATAAACTTATATTATTTTAAATTCTTTCAAATAAAGTTTTGTATAAAAAGTCTTGCCCAATTCGCAGAGCTTTGCAAATTTTGTAATCTAAGTCGAAAACCACTTCTGTTTTTTGTAACGTCACGCCAGTGCATATTTTTGCTTATATCCTTTAATTCTTTGAGTCGATTGTTATAATTTTGTTACTTAATATAGTGCTACTTAATTACTACGCAAATATAAAAAAGTTTTAAAACTTGGACTTTTTCATTCTTTTTTTTTTAATACTACTGTACAAAACGTACATAACGCCAGTTTGGAAATGCCCATATTGGGACCTTTCGTACAGGTAAGTTTTAATGCAGTTAAGCAAGGTTCACGTAATTTCAAATTTTGGCAATTTTAGAATAAGAATATCATGATTAATGCAGTCAAATGCTTTACTGAAGTCTATATAGACTGTCTCTACTGGGTATCCGTTCTCCTTTTCAGTAAAGATATCAGATTCTAAGATTTGAGATGGTATTCGTTGAATTGCTTTTACGAAATCTAGATTTGAAGCTTCGGACACATGATTTTTTTTTTTAAAGCTTAGCAAAATGGCAGGCAGAATATAAATACCGTTATAATTGTCGACAGAGCTTTTATTACGATTTTTGTGAACATGTCTAATATGTGGATGGTTTCTAATAGAATTTAAAAATATCAAGATGCAAGAATCTATTAAATCGAGTATAGAATGATGTAGTCGGAAAGGGCGCCAAAACTTGGCGTTGGAATGAGTGTACGCTAAATAAATCTTTAAAATTATCTGTAAATAGGCAACATTTCACTTTGGGTTTGGACGAATTAGCGTTCCCTTTGTGGTAGGGTACCCAGCTGACTTTCGCTAGACATTTATAAAGTCAAACAATTTTTAGGATCTTCGAGAATTTTCTCTTCAGGTAGGTTGGTATAAGTTTTGTAAGCTAATTCTGACTTGATAGAGAACTCTTTGGCCAACTCGATATACTTTTATCATTTCATTTTAAATGGCTTTGTAAAGCTTGTTACGTTGATTTCTCAAATGTCCTAAGATCATTTTTGAGCCACGGCTCAGAAAGTATATTTATTTTCTTTATTTTTGGAACATATCAGTTAGAAAATGATAGAAAAGCGAGACCACACTACACAAGTTCAGGATTGATAGAGCATCCCAGTTTATGGCATTTAAATCTGTTATTACGCTATCGTAACCCGCATTTAGAAAGTCATATGCGGTAGAGTATTGGAAGATTGGGCAAAAGGTATGTTGGTATTTAACATCTACATTGTGAGCAGTGAGGCAGTGTGGTGGAGATTAAAAGAGAAAAGTATTCTCCTTCATTGGCTGGGCCAACCTTTACTTCATCATAGGAATCAGTAAAGACTAAATCTTACTACCTGCCATACAGGTTTGGAATTAAAGTAACTTTCTGAAGATGGTTCTTCAATGTAAAGTCAAATGTAAAGTCAATCGAATTAGAGAGGTTAACTGGAAGAAGATACTCATCAAAGTGATTTCAGTTGGGCTTGGAGGAATATAAATACCAAAAATTATATATTTGTAGTGATTTTTACCTGAACCGGACTATACGGTGTTCAAAGCGCTTATTATGAATGGTTTCAATAATTCAACTTCAAAGAGAAATGTGGGTTGCGATAAGAAAACCTTCTCCTCGGGAAGGACCTGTTGATGAGTAGTATCAGTAGACTGTCCAACCGATTTCAAGAATTTCCTCATTTTTAAATAGTCATTAAGCAATGTTTCAGTAAAAACCAAGATATTGAAATGGCAAGATTTGACTTCAATGAACAGTTTCAACAAATTTTAAGAAACAGCTATTTTTTTCTCTTTTGGCAAGACTTATTTTTCTTTGCAATTCCCATTTTTTTCCTTGCCATTTCCAACACTTCTATTATTTAAGCTTCAAAAAAAGCATTTTTTTTTTTCTTTTGAACACACTTTTTATTGTTAAAATATATGTATTTATCTATATATGTTTCCTCCTTTTTCATGTTTCCTGACAAATCAACAAATCTCCTCCTTTATGTCATCAATTTTAGTCTTCAAAGCTGATTTTAATCTGGTATGATTAATATTGCTTTAGTTGTTGTGTTCAGAAACCTACAGTAAAATTTTAAGGGGAATAATTATTAAGAAATGTTACCGTTAGACATGTTTGTGGGTTTTTTCAGCCTTTAAAGGAAGATTCAGATATGTAGAAAATAGTAAATTTTGGGACAAGTTAGACAGATTTGTACACATTTCAGAATATAAACTTTAATTTACAAGCATGCCTTTAATTGATTTAAATTGTTAATAACATAAGCTGAAAAAGTTTAAAAAATTATATTGTCCTTAAAACAATGTCCAACAGCTTTTTTTCATCTAAATCATGCAGTACAAGAATTATTGTCCAAGAATCAACTTTAATGACTCATATAGCAACACGTCAAGTGAACAGAGCAAAACATTCTACGGTATAATTTTAAGACAATCAAAGAGTAATTTTTCAATAGAGATAAGAACGCAAGTCAGAAAAGTGAGCACATAAATTGTGAGTAAATTAAAAAGAGAAACACAGCAAGAGAGTGAAAAAATTTTAACAGAATCATATATTTAACGAGGTTTATTCAACTTAAGTAAACTCTACACAACTGTGTAAGTTTATTTATATAAAATAAGCAAAAACAAAAAACAAATAAAACGAATTTAAAAAAAAAGTGTTGATTGAAATGAGGCAAAGGAGAAGAGCGTAGAGCCACAAAGAATGAGCATATAGAGACAGCAATGTATTGGCGTAACAAATGTGATAAAAAAAAAACAACGAAAATAAGTGATATCAATGATGAAAATTTAAAAGTCAAAATAATAAAAATAATAGTAAAAGCAAAAGCTGACGAAAACAGACATAATGGAGAGCAAAAATAAAGAAGCAGCAGAGACAAAAAAAAAATAGAACAAAATAGAAGTAGTTCTACGAAAAAACAGAAAAGGCAATTTAAAATCTTTTATTATGAGTGCAGAAGAGATAACGAGTACGTTGTGAGTGGGTGGGTGGCAGGTCGATTTCTGGTTAAAGCCATGGCAGATGAGAAAATTAAAGCAATCAAATCAATTTGCTGCAAAATGCTTAAAATTCTCAGAATTTATTGACTTCTCTGCCTGAGGAGCTGGCGGCTGACTAGAGAGTAGCAACAAAGCAAACGCAAACTGCAACAACGATAACCCAGAAAACCCAGTTCAACATAGTTTAACTCCTTCACTTAAAACAAAAAAAAAACCAGAGAGAAGTGCTGGAAAGAGAGCCGACAGGGATTTGTTTATAACAAGGCAACAGCAGCAGCAGCAGCAAAGCACAAGTTTAACTTTTGCACTTTGAAAATGTGGCAGGCAAGCAGAAGCCACGAGGCAACAACAGCAACAATAACAACAACAGCAAAAACAAAAACAACTGCAAATGAGAGCAACTTTAAATAGAAAGTAAAGGCCAAGGATTTTTTTCCAAATAGTCAATATCGGTGGTGGAATAAGTAGCAAAACCTACTCTTGCTTGGGTGTAGCAAATTTTAATACATATTTTACATGCGTCAAAAAGTGATAAAATTAGATTTAATGTACATTAAATCTTTTGAAGCTTATGAAGCTTAAGCCGAGGTCAGCAACAGTCTAATCAGCTGCAGAAGAAGGACAGCAGCTAACGGATGAAGTCCATTTTAAATCAGCAAAGCATCATGCAGAATAAAGTGCAAAATGCCTTGAAATCAGAGCAACAGCTGCGAGGATATATATATAAAAAAAAAAATTACTTGAAGCACGACGGAAGTCGAGCACTTCAGATTAAAAACATTCCACACGCACACAGCAAGCTTTTGAATAACAAAGGATTGGAAGAGGAAATCAATTTTAAGATGCTGTCGACAGGATCAGAGATGAAAGAAAAATACAGCATAACTGTAAGAGAATTTCTTAGAAGTAGAAGGCATTTTAGAAAAGGAATGCGCAATAAAAAAGGATGAAAAATTTAAAAAAAAAAAATTTTAGAGGTTTTAGCTATAAAAGCTAAAAGTTTTATATAAAAAAAAAATAAAGACAAATGTTTACAGAAAATGAATACCGGGTACTAAAATGTGTAACTAATAAGCAAAGGATTAAAAAGTCTGTTTGGGCAAAAGCAAGCTTTACCGGAAAGTTTTAGAAAATACAGCCGCAAACATTAATTGAAGCAAATTCAAAGCTATTTAAGGGGGGACATGACATTGACCGTTTTTTTAAATTGACTTTTTTTTAGTTTTGTATTTAAGTAAATATTCTTAAGATTCTAAGAAAATTTCATGGAAAAATTCCTACGGGTTCAAAAGTTACAACCGGTTTAGTGAGAGCGCATTTTTAATTTTCGCCTTTTTACTCTTTGTTTACAAACTTTGAACATGTTTATCTCGAAACCATGTTTTTCGTACCTGTTGCGGCACTAGCGGGTTAATTTTTTGACAAATTTTTTTTTTTTGTTTTGTATTTTTTTAAACTTGATTCGCTATCGTATGACACGAGCTATTTTTTTTAATTTATTTTCGATTTTTTATGAATTTTTAAAGTATATTATATATATTAAAGTATAAGAATATTTTTTTCGAAAAAACACACTTTTAAATTTGGAACATCACCAAAAATTAAAAAAAATTTTAAAAAAATGTCCTGTCATACGATAACCAATTTTGTTAAGATTTAAAAAAGTCATTTTTTTCCAAATCGGACAATTTTTGCGACTCCTAGCGCTGCAACCACGAGGCCCCGTTTTTTTCTCTGCCGCCAGTTTGGAGCTCTTGAAAACCATGTTGGAGTGAAATATATATTTTTTTGTATTTTTTTTTCTTGTAATTTTTTGAAAAATTCATAATTCTGTCAAAAACAAACATTTTTCTAAATTTAAATAAATTACAAGAAAAAAAAATTCAAAAAAAATATTTTTCACTCCAACATGGTTTTCAAGAGCTCCAAACTGGCGGCAGAGAAACAAAATTGGTTATCGTATGACAGGAGCTTTGCCGCGAATGTAATGTCCCTCCTTAAGACACGCATAAGAGCATCAAAAAAGAAGAGTTTTGAGTTTTTTGTTTTAACAAAAAAAATGTTATAAAAAGTTTTTGTTTCAGCAAAAAGCTGTCATAAAAAACAACACAAATAATAAAAAAAAAAATGTTTAATTAAAAATACGTTTCATTAACCATCTATAATAGCACCTCCTAAGAAAAAGTGGATAAAAGCAGGGGGTCAATTTGACCCCAATAAATTTCTTTACCCCATAGAATCTTTCTAAGAGGTTGTATTGGCTCAAAACTTATATGGAATGAAATTCAAGTCTGTTATTTGTTTTTTTTGCTGTAGATATAAATAATTTTTATTTTAAAAAAAATTTATTTAATTACAAAAAAAAAATTCGAAAAATTCAGCCGAATCATGTAACATTTTATCCCGGGAGTTGTAAATGGGATTTTCCGTTTATAAGACAAAGTTAAAATACTTTTTGGAAATTTTTAATGCAATTTTGTTCATCAGCCGCCAATTTTCATGAGTGTAAAATAAAAAAATTAGATATATTTATCTGCTATCTTAAAACCGGAAACTCCCATTTACCATTCCCGGGAGAAAATGTTTCATGATTTGGCTGATTTTTTTTTTTACAAAAAAATTCCTCTCTTTGAATTTCTGTATTTTTGAAGATTTTTAAAAAACTCCAACGGGATATGAATCCTAAAAGATGCAGTTTGTTAGTCTTCATGTTGGTTTTAAGATTATTTTTAAAAACATGTACCCAAGAAATTTAACCTTTCACTTCCTACGGCTACCTAAACTATACTAACGTCTTAAATGATATCCCCACTAGGCGATTCTTGTATTTAAAGCCTCTTCTAGCGATAGATGGGCGCGACCCCGTGCTATTATAAATGGTTAAACGAAAACAAAGATTTATTTGAAAAATTCACAGTTTATAAAAACAACTCAGAAGTTGGTAATCCAAGTATTGTGCCAAATTTAAAAACAAAGATGAAATATTTTGTTCATAAAAACATATATTGAGAAGCTTAAGTTTAATCCGAAAAAACTGGTTTTGGTAGAGTTGAGGCAGTTTCACATTTATTTGTGTAGTTATACACTGACGTACACAATAATTATGAATTTGTACATGATCTGCATGAATCGCATTCATGAATTTAAGTTCAGTTACCATTTACATAAGTTACATGAGCTTTTCATGATGAAATAATGAACTTTTCATGAAAAAAAACAAGAGAACATGAATAATTTCATAAGCTTAGTGTCACAAATTCACAAAACGTGTCTACCAGATACATGAACCAATAAAAAATTTCGTAAACGCCATGAAAAAATACAAAGGGAACGTGAACCGTTCATAATTTTTGTGAATAAAATTCATAAAATTCATGCACAAATACAGGGAAAACAAGAAAAGTTCATAAGTGATAAATATTCATCAAAATCTCATCAAAAATTAAAAGGTTGATAGGCTAAAAATACTCAAACACATTTTCTTTGTAAAAATGTCATTATATTATTCTATAATTCCTTTGACGATTATAGCGGTCATGCAATTTTTTGATACCATTTTTATAAAACGTTGTAGTATAGTATAGTGAAGTAAACTATAGTATAGTATAGTGAAGTATACTATAGTATAGTATAGTGAAGTATACTATAGTATAGTATAGTATAGTATAGTTTAGTATGGTATAGTATAGTATAGTGTAGTATAGTATAGTATAGTGTATAGTACACTGTTTCGACTTAAAGGAGGCCTCAGTTTCAGTGATAACTTCCTTATTAGTACTAAATTTTTTTCTAGCGATCATTCTTTTGAAGTCTGCAAACAAAAAAAGTCACTGGGTGCCAGATCTGGAGAATATGGTAGATGGGGAAGCAATATGTAGTCTAGTTATTGCAATTTTTGCCATCATTTTCATTGACTGGTGACAAGGTGCATTGCCTTGATGAAACATCACTTTTTCCTTCTTCAAATGGGGCCGTTTTTTTGTAATTTCATTCTTCCAACGTTTCAACAACACTATGTTGTAATCACTATTGATGGTCTGACCCTTTTCAAGGTAATCAAATTACATAATATCATGTGTATCCCAGAACACGGATGTCATGACCTTGTCAGGCGACTATTGCTTCTTTGCACGCTTTGATTTCGGTTCATCGCGTGCAGTTCACTAGGCTGACTGCCAACAGCTGATTGCAAATCATTTGAATTTAATTCTAGTAACGCCATCTATGTGTCAGCCTATGAACGTTTCAGCCCAACTGTTATACAAGGGAAGCGTGAATTACTTTATAAGTTTAGTAGTCGAAATTCATGTAATGCATGTAAAAATACAAGGGCAGCAAGAATAGTTCATAAGATAAGTGTAAAAAATGCTTGAAACTCTTGTAAAAAGTGTGATTTGTATTGATATTTGTCTTTTCAGCGTAAATTTTTTGACACCTCACGCGTATTAGTAACATGTGGCAAAGTCAAAAATGCTCAGTAAGGTTTGCCATTTCACCAGGAAAAGACTAACAAACGAACAGTGCTTGCAAATCATTGAATTTTATTATTAAAATTCGTGCTCTGTGAGAAATGTGTTTTCCAAAATGTTTTTTATGACCCATTTTATGGTCGTCATAATCGACCTACCAAACAGGCTATTCAAGGTCTTGCAACAAATTCGTCAATTCGTCGCCGTTCTCAACAGTTGGGCTTGTATATAATTCGACCACTTGGAATATTTTACGTAAGGACCTTGGTATGAAACCACCTGTTATACCACCTGGAACATGTTACCTAAGGAACTCGGTATGAAACCATACAAAATACAACTGGTCTAAGAATTGAGGCCGGGTGACTTGCCACAACGTCGTTTGCTTGGTGAATGGGCCTTAGAAAAGTTGAGTGACGATACACTTTTTTATCGAAAATTGTCTTCAGTGACGAAGTTCTATTGGCTCAATGGATATGTAAGAATTGCCGGTATTGAATCGCCTGAAGAGTGGCAATTCAAGAACTACGCATGGACCAAAAAAAAATGCAGTGTTTGGTGTTGTTTGTGGGTGCATCATTGAACCGGTATTTTTCAAAAATAATGGAATTCGCAAGATAACCATCAATAAAGCAAGGTACCGTGTTATGATTACCAACATTTTTCACAAACTGGAAGAATTTGACTTGGTTGGCACGTGGTTTTAACAAGACGGTGTCACATGTCACACGGCAAGCGATACCGTGGACCTATTGAGAAGCGAGTTTGGTGAGCAATTAATCTTACGTTTTGGAGCAGTCCAATGGCCGCCAAAATCATGCAATGTGACCTCAATAGACTTTTTTTGTGCGACTACGCGAAGTCTCTCGTGTGCAGGGACAAGCTAGCAACAATTGTAACCCTGGAAGACAACGTTACAGCTGACATTGGTGAGATAGTAGCCGAAATGGTGGAAAAAGTATGCCAAAATTGGAGCTTACAGATGGACCACCTCAGGCGTAGCCGCGTGCAATATTTATATAAAATATTAATTAAAAAGTTAATGTCAGAATCGTTTCAAGTAAATATTTTAATAACTATTGCAAATTTTATATATTTTTGTTTCAATTTTCTTAACCAAACCAAAACTTTTTTGTTTCTTACAATGTTAATTTACAAAACCAGTTGTTTCAAACATATGAATACAATAAGAACTTTTAATTTTGAACAGACAAGTAATTTTTAAGCATATATGGTTATTTTTTATCTTTAACGTTACACGCGAACTTAAATTTTGCAAATGCAACTCATAATTTTGTCTTTTTTTATCTTTAACGTTACTCTCGCACTTATATTTTTGCAAATATAGAGTTACTTCGGGTATTGTGATATGGTCGGGTAATGTGATATACATGCAGCTTTTGTTAAATACACAATTTTTGACAAGAATAAACATGCAAACATAACATCAACAGAAAAAAACACGTGCTGCAGCTTAATGCGCGCTCTCATTTCCTGTGTTCGCTCTCATTGTTGTGAAATTGTTTTATTGGTGTAGTCGATATTTTTTTTTTTTAGTGCGCTTTACAAGTGAATTACAATAAATAGAGCAGAATTGTAAGCTGAAATAGATAAATTTGTTAGAGTTTGAATTAAGTTAGTAACAAATGAGGTGAGATTTTTTTTTTCTACAGCGTATTTTTACAAAAATAACTTTATTATTTTGAAACCTGAATTCGACTATGGTGATATAGCAAAAGTTGGGTAATGTGATATACCATCTATTCATACCATATCTATTCATTCAATTCATTTTATGCGTTGTGTAATTTTTTGTTAAGTGCGTTACATGCGTATTTATATTCAGTAGATTTTTTTTTGTATTTTTGTTTTCTTTTATGTTAATACCACTAAAATAATAAAATTGTATCAACAATAACATTAATAACACTAAAACAACATATTTTTTCTTTTCAATAACATGTTTTTTCTTTTAACTTTGGTTGAAAAAACAAAAGATACTGCTGTTGAACACTATTCGGGTAATGTGATATTGGTATATATGGTATATCACATTATCCAAACGTGGTATATCACTTAACCCGCCAATTTCATTAAGGGAAGTTACAAGACTTTTACATTTTGTTGAAAAAGCTTCAAATTGGGTTACGCTATAGAGCTCCAAAGTTATAAAACCCTGCAAAATGCATCAAAAAATATCTTGTGGAATATGGTATTAGGTAAGGTATGAAAGTTGCTAGTAATTATAAATATAAAAATGCCTATATCACATTACCCGAAGTTACTCTATAGAAAATATTTCATGAAACCAACAAATTTTATATGAACTGACTTGTCTTCTTACTTTTGTTGTTTTGAAGGTATAATCAGTTTAAAATTGTCTTTAACGTTACATTTTTGTAAGTAAGTTTCAAAATAGGTCTGATATTTTATAAAATAGTCGAAATTGACACTGAAAACACCTAAATTGAAAAACTATATTGAGGAAGATTAATCAAATAATACACTCAAATAGAAATGATGAAAGCAAATTGTTGTCTTGCACTTCTAGGAGCCAAAATTTTTGGTCTTTAACGTTACACGTGCAGGCCTTTTTGGTCCGATTTGAATTTTTTGCTTACGCGATACAGGAGAAATGAAAAAGATTAAATATTTCATACATTAAAATCGTCTATGAAAAATTGTTCATAGCTTTTTGATAATTCATTTGACAGTTTGATAGGATTTTACAGTTTTAAAAATATAATAAAGCTACTCGAGCTTCCTGATAAAAAAAATTGCTTTTTCTTAAAATCATAAACACAGAAAAATTGTTAGGATTTTTGTTTGAATTTTAAGGCTTTACTTAACAGGTGGCTTTAAGGCTTTACTTTTATCACAAGAAAATTTTAGTTTGAATTAATTGATGAAAATAACAAGTCAAAATGACGACAGCAAAATATAAGAAAAAATGTTGACGTATTGAAGAAGATAATCTAGACGACATCCAAAAATGATAGCTGATGTTGCACGCAATTTTTTCATGCCCATTAAAAAAAAAAAATTGAATTGATTAAGACTGATAAGTTACCCAAAATCAAATAATAACATAACATAACACAAGAAACATCATGAAATTAATAAGATAATCAATCTATTAATTGCTGATTATAGGCAATATAGCCCGGCGGTTAACAAAGTGAGCAAGAAAAATTATTTATATAACAATAGCAAAAATCAACTAATGGCCAACTGTTATTAATATTACTAACGTTGCTATAAGCAGAATCACAGTTAAAAGTAAGAAGAAAAAAATTAACTAAGTTAACGTGAACCTAAGTCGCAAAACATACGACAAGCAAGTGGGACGAGACCAACCACTATGATGCGCTATTTTATTTTTGGCTTCGCATCATCAGCATATTAGCTCAAAAGCATATTCTTTACATGTTGTATAGCATGTCAATGTCATATTCATTAAAATACATTTTAATGTCATAACATATGCATAATAAAAGGCGACATATAGACCAAACAGTCACACAAACTGACTGACACAAGCAAGCCACAGTCAGGCAATAACAGTGCTGAAACGATATATAACAAAATTTAACATAAGGATGTTTGAGTTACAAATACATTTATAATTATTTATTATGTCGTTCAAACAAAAACAAAACAACAGAAAAGCAGAAAAACAAAGGAAGAAAGCAAAAACTCGACTTCCTTTTGGTATGCCTGTCAAAGCAAAAGATTACGTCGGATTGCAGCAAAGACGTCAGCAGCAACATTATTGTAGATGTTAAAAGCAAAAAAAGAAGATAATGTCGCACGAAATATCTAGATTAAAATAATCCGAAGACAGCAACCATTGAAGTTTTTGCATGCATGTGACAAGGAAAAAAGCTTTGGGGGAACATATTAAAGAACTGAAAAAAAAGAGATAGAATTTAAGAAATTATCCTCAAGAGTTTGCTTAAAATCAGTAATATTTATAATTTAACATTAAGTAAAATTTAACCGTGGCTACTATGCAACATGTTGCTTATATAAATATTTGATAGTATCTGTTACTCAAAAATGTAACATACGTTTAAAAGGATTTCAACTGAAATCCAAAAGCTGTAACAGCGTTCTATGTTCTTGCAGGAGCATATTTTAGGTAAAAAAAAAAATTATTTTTTTTTAATTATTGTCATTAAAATGGCAAATATTGGCAGTATAATTTATTGAGGGAGGAAGAGGAGATTGTAAATTTATACCTTAAAAATATATGTTTTTGAATTTTCTGAAAGTACATTATTAACAAAATACTCCATCAAAAAATTGTAAGTCGATAATTTTATAATTTAATTAATTTTATTTTTTTTTCAATCTATTGAATTTAATTTTCTCAAATTAAATTTTAATTATTTAGAGAAATATTCATTGTTATTTTATTTATTATTTTTTTAAATTTCTTTTAATAAACTTTTTACTTACATTATTTCACTTATTTTTCATTTATTTTGTATTACTTAAGTTCTGATTTCTATTTAAAAACTTTTGAACTATTTTTTTCTTTCGTTTTTTAATCATAGTCTTGTTATTTTTTTGCTTATTTTTCCATTATTTTTGATATTTTTAAAAATTTTTTTTTACAATTTTTTTTTTACAATTTTTTTTTTAATATTTTTTTTTAATAATTTAGTTAATAATTTTTTTAAATAATTTGTTTTTAAATAATTTTTTTTTAAATAATTCTTTTTAAATAATTTTTTTTTAAATAATTTTTTTTTAAATAATTTTTTTTGTAATAATTTTTATATTAATAACTTTGAAAATTTAAAATTTTCTATTTTTAATAATTTTTTTATTTATTATATTGAATTTTAAATTTATTTTTTAAAACAATATTTATTATTTTAATTTATTATTTTTTTTTTTATAATATTTATTATATTAAAATTTTTAAAAATTATTACTTTATAATTTATTCATTTAATACATGTATCATTTTATATTTTGCTGCTTATTTTATTTTTAACTTTTTTATAGTTTTTATTTTATTGCATTTATTATTTGATTTAATTTTTGTACTATTTTTATTTTATTTATGGGTCAGTCCGCTGAGATTGATCACATGGTGGTCGCTCGACTATTTAAAAAAATGTCTTTTATTTACCATAAATTTCGTAATGTTTCGGCACCTTAGAACTGCTTTAAAAAATTTTTTGTTGTATTTACAAAATGGTGGCCATGTTTGTCATGCAACCACGAGCGATTTTCGTACCTTACAGAGTTTGCGGTAATGATCATATCTCAGCTCCTGTTAAAAATACAGTAATAAATGAAAGAACATAATATTAATTATACCTCAGGTTACTATCTAACATATCAGAAAAATTAATTGGGATGTTACTCAATCAAAAAAATATGTTAAAGTTTCGCAAAAAACACGTAATTTTTGGTATATTTGCAAAAAACAATAGAAAGAAGTTAGTGGCAGACCTATTTTTTTGGTATGTGGTACGTCTTAGTAAGAACTTAAAATATAAATTTTTTAAGTGACCAGATTTTGTGGTGACCGTAGCATGCAGGTTAAGTGTGTGGCTTAGCATGCTCGGAGCCCGGGTTCGATCCCCAGCCGCGGCGAAATAGTTTTTTCAATAAAACATTTTTCTGATCGGTCACCACCTCTTTGCAGACAATGGCAAACCTCAGAGAGTAAATAATGCCATGTAAAGCTTCTTGAGAACATGAACTTTAGCCGTTCGGAGTCGGCATAAAACATGTATGTCCAGTTCTCGGTCAATTGTAAGCAAACATTTAATAACACACACAACACAATTGATCATAAGAAGCTCGGTCAAAGTCCTTTCAAGGGCTGAAATGGCCAATTTGTTTTTTTTTTTAAGATTTGAATAGAATACATACCGTCAACTTTTTGGTATGTATTATTTTATATACTTTTCATATTATTTTTATGAATTTATTTTGTAAGTTGTTTTTTTTTAATTTGTTGATTTTACTTTTATACAAAATAAAAACTTAAACCTAAAAAATTTAACCTTAAAAATAAAAATATTTTAATTTTAAATATTAAATTTTAAATTTTAAATTTTAAATTTTAAATTTTAAATTTTAAATTTTAAATTTTAAATTTTAAATTTTAAATTTTAAATTTTAAATTTTAAATTTTAAATTTTAAATTTTAAATTTTAAATTTTAAATTTTAAATTTTAAATTTTAAATTTTAAATTTTAAATTTTAAATTTTAAATTTTAAATTTTAAATTTTAAATTTTAAATTTTAAATTTTAATAAATTAAAATTTATTATAAATATAAATTTTAAAAATAAATTTTAAATTTTAAATTTTAAATTTTAAATTTTAAATTTTAAATTTTAAATTTTAAATTTTAAATTTTAAATTTTAAATTTTAAATTTTAAATTTTAAATTTTAAATTTTAAATTTTAAATTTTAAATTTTAAATTTTAAATTTTAAATTTTAAATTTTAAATTTTAAATTTTAAATTTTAAATTTTAAATTTTAAATTTTAAATTTTAAATTTTTTAATTTTTTAAAATTTAGTTTAATTTGAAATTTTGTATACATTTGTTTATATTTGATTATAATATTAAAAAAAATTGAAATTTCTATATGTTGAATTTAAAATTAAAACGATTAAATTTGAAATTATTAATAATTATGTAATAATATCTTAAAGTTACTTTTTAAGATTTCATTTTTTATTTTTGATGTTATATTTTTAAATTTTTAATGTTCACTTTTAACTTTTCATTCTTTTATTTAGCGTTAATTTATATATATCATTTTTTTATTTATGTCATTAATTTTCTTATTTTTTAAGAGTTAAAAAAAATTTTATATTATAAGGGAAGGGAGGAATAAATAAAGAAAGTTTTTGAGCGAATTAAGAGATGATGTTTATATCAGAAATTTTCACAAGCCTTTTTGTTGAATTTGCGTACGTGAGGATATAAAATTAATTTAAAAAAGTTGCTTTATTATTTTTATTTTTTTTTTTAATTAAGTTTGTTGTTGGAATTATCTTTTGGATATATTTTTTTATTATTTTTTTTATTTTGTTTAATTCCTTAAATTTAAACATTTTTCACAAATAATATTTTATTATATCTCATTTCAAAATTTAAACTCAGATATTTCTTTAATAGTACTTTGATGTTCCAATGTTTAATGGCATAAATCTGTTTATATTTTTTTTTTTTTTTTTAATTATTTTTTGTATTTATTTCATATTTTTAACATTATTTTTTATTATTTTTAAATATTAAATTTTTATTTCATATGTTTATTTTATTGTTTTTGAATTGTTTGCTTTTTATGATTTATTTTTATAATTACTTAAATTTTTTATTTTTTTGCTTTATTTTTATCAATAATATATATTCTTTTTTAATTTATACTCATTTATTCATTTTGCCTTTTACTTTCTCCTTTTGACTTTTTAATTTTTACTTTCTCCTTTTTACATTTTACTTGTTTTTTAAAAAAAGTATTTTTTATTTTTAGTTTTTAATTTTTAATTATTATCTTTTTATTTTATGGATTATTTTTTGTTTTTTATTTATTTCTTATTTCTCATTTTTTAATTTTTATATTTAATTTTTTTTTATTTTATATTTTTTATTTTATATATTTTAAATTTTAAATTTCAAATTTTTAATTTTAAGTTTTTAGTTTTTATTAAAACTTCATGCAAATTTTTGAAGTGCAGGCCTGTTAACAGAAATTAAATTCTGTGCTGGAATTTGGCTTTAATCAGCTTCACTCTTTACAACTTCTTTTTTTTTTCTTCTCAAATTAAAGCATGCTTGAAAAACGTTTAGTTGTTTAGGTACCAAAAATAATCTAAATCTTGCATGTTTAAGACCCACGCTATTTATATATAAATTAAAAAATTAAACCCTTCTTAACTGAAGTAATCAATTTGTTCGGAGATAATCGTAAATGACATAGCAAAAAGCTTTTAATTTCGGCAAGACACGTGCCTGTCTCCACCATTATCTACCTACAAAACTTTCATTATAGTACGTACGTACATAATATTGTTTGTTTTTTATCTCTGCTATCGTTGTTTATAAATAAGTAATAACAGAATATTAATTAAAATTGTCATGCAAAAATAATAATAAAAAATTTATATACATATATATTGAAGGTATGTATGTCATCAAAATGCGAAAGAACCAGTAGCAAAGCTTCACTCAAGGTTTTTTGCAGTAACAAATTGAAGCTACATGTTCAATAATAAACCACAAGAAAAGCAAAAAAAAAAAAGAAAATAACAAACAACAAACAACGACGAAAATGTCAAGGAACATAAATATGTCGCCTTAACGTTCGTTCTTATTTTGGGTTATATGGTACAACTTAAATTACGTTGAAAGCCCGAATTTCAAGCAGTACGAACTTGCACTTTTTTAATGAAAATGTTGTTGTCGTTGATGCCGAAAACGCAAAATAAAATTTATATTATTTTTGTTTAACATTTTGTTGAAGAGTTTAGAGCCTAAGGCACGCAATGGCTTATTTTTTACTATTTTCTTTTGCATGTTTTCTAATTTTTCATTAAGCAGGAATTAAAAATAGCAATTTCATCGTTTTTGGCATTAATTTTTTTTTTTCTTTAATCGAGTAAATGTAATGAGAAAAGAAAGTTTACGGCGTATAAATGACAGTTTTTCCTTGGGAAGTTTTCGCCAGCCTTTTTGTTAAATTTAACGTTCGTAAAGATATAAAATTAATTTTCTTGATTATGATTTTTTAAATTATTAAGTTTGTTGTTGGATCTTATCTGTTAGATATGGGTCAGTCCGCAGAGATTGATCACATAGTGGTCGCTCGACTATTTTAAAAAAACTTGTTTTTTTTACCATTAATTTCGTTATGTTTCAGCACCTCAGAACTGCTTTCAAAAAATTTTTTTTTGTTGTATTTACAAAATGGCGGCCATGTTTGTCATGCAACCACGAGCGATTTTCGTATTTTATAGAGTTTACGGTAATGATCATATCTCAGCTCCTATTCAACATACAGTAATAAATGAAAAAACTAAATATTAATTATACCTTAGGCTATTATCTTGCATATCAGAAAAATTAATTGGGATGTTACTTAATTTTTAAAAAAACGTTAAAGTTACCAAAAAAAATCGTAATTTTTGGTAACTTTGAAAAAAAAAATTTAATAGAAAGAAGCTAGTGGCAGACCTATTTTTTTGGTATTAGATACGTCTTAGTAGGAACTTTAAATATAAATTTTTTAAAGTGACTACATTATAAACTTTTTGAGTTACATCGCTTTGAAAAATAAGAAATCTCAAATTTGCCCCAACTTTGGGGTCAAGTATCTCCAATGGGCACGGATGAAAAAATTTGAAATTAATGTTAAATAAACTACGTTATAAGAGGATTCTGATGATGTAAGAATGAAAGTGGTTTTTATGGTTCATTTAGAAGATATAGCATTTTAAAGTTAGTGCATTTCATTACATGATGTATGAGTATTCTCAAATGTTGTTAGTTCTTTTTTTCTTATAAAATGTGGTAAATGTTAAAAACTAATTGTTTTTTATTATAATCGCAATCAAAATTTAATAAAATAAATAACAAAAAACAATTCATACATAAATACTTTATATATAAGCCATAACAACTTACCTTCTGGTAGAGGGCCAAAAGTTATATGTATTTCAAAAATGGTTTTTAAATCACGATTTGTAACCTGGGAATAAAAAACTGAAAGTAATTCACCTATTTTTTATTTTGACTACTTGTTAAAGATTTGTTTCTTCAATTGTTATTCGATTTATAAAAACGCGATCACGTTGATTTTTCAGTCTCGTGTTAATTTTTGATGATAACGCTACAAATTTAAGTGATTGGTATATTATTAAATTAATTGATTTTTCGCGATGAATAGCGTGTGCTCCGTTGGGACTTTAAAAAATGAACAGTGTCATAAAAATGTGTACGGATTAGTGAAAAATGAGATTAAGGATATAAACACTTTAAGAGATACAGATCGAAAACTTCTTACATACCGAGTTTCAAGTGATATTACCTCTGTATGTGATTATCACATACAAAAGTATATACATAAATATCATCATATATACGGCCGGGTTTGCTGTGACCCTTTTAATATCCATAAAAAAAAGAGAGGTTACAGGTTACAAGAAATACTTATAGAACATTTAAATGCACAAATCAATTGTGGTGTCCGTCTCATTCCCGGTAAATCTCTTTGTAAAAATTGTTTTCGAAAAGTTTTCTCAATACCTGTAGAAAAGCCAAGCAAAAGTGATTGCGAACTTGAGGTCAAACCTGATTGCGATGCTGATGAAGAGTATGTGCCTCCCACTTTATCGCTCAAAAAGATGGATTCAGTGTGTTCTATTTTGGAAGTTTCACCAGCATCAAAAATTCAAAGAATGAGTGCTGGAAAAAGAAATCCTGCTTTAAATTCAAAACTAATTAAAATAACAAAAGCTGTTAAAAGAAACCTCGAGCAAGCCTTCGATGAGGATAAACTAGAGAACATGAATCCTTCGAATTCAGTACAGGAATTCGATGAACTAATTGAAAAGCTCAAGGCAAAATGTGCAGTTGCGGAAAAGTCAGATCAAGTCAAAATAATAAGTTTGCTTCCAGATTCATGGTCATATCAAAGAATTGCTTCGGAATTCAATGTGTCTGCGCGTCTCGTTAGACTTTCAAAAGATTTGATGAAAGATCAGGGAATACTTCCAAATCTGGAAGAAAAAAGGAGCATTCCGTTTTCAGCAGAAACAGTGTCAATTGTGCAAAATTTCTATGAAAGTGATGACAACAGTCGCCTATGTCCAGGTATGAAAGATTGCTTATCTGTCAAAATCAACGACAAAAAAGTTCAGAAACAAAAGCGGCTAATCCTTTCCAATTTGAATGAGCTTTTCGTGGAATTCAAAAACCAATATCCTCATTGCAAGATTGGACGTACAAAATTTATAGAATTAAGACCAAAATGGTGTGTCATTGCCGGAACTGCGGGTAGTCACTGTGTCTGCGTTTGCAGTTATCATCAAAATGCAAAGCTAATGGTTGATAAAATAAAACTAAACTACAAGGACCTTCTGAGTAAGCTTGTGTGTGACATTAATAATTACAAGTGCATGATGGACAAATGTGATCAATGTCCAGGAGAAGAATCTTTGCGAGAGTTTTTCAACCATTTGGAAGAAAATGAAATCATCTCAGACGACATTACTTACAAGCAATGGACCATGACTGATCGCGCTGAAATCATAACTGTAATTCAAAACAAAGACGATTTTTTCCAGTCACTAATTTTAAAACTCATCCAATTGAAGACACACCATTTTATTTCTAAAACTCAATCTCAGTTCCAAAGAGAAAAAAAGTTGAATCTAAATATAGACGAGTGCATTGTCCTTGCAGATTTTGCAGAAAACTTTACTTTTGTTATCCAAGATGAGATACAAAGCTACTACTGGGTAAACCGCCAAGCAACTTTGCACCCGTTTGTTTATTATTATAAAAAAAATTATTCTGTACAGATTCAATGTGTGTGCATTATAAGTAATAATTTAGAACATAACACAGAAACAGTTTATGCTTTTCAAACTCATTTAATAAAGCACATTAAGGAGACCGCACCATATGTTCAAAAATTAATATATTTTTCGGATGGGGCTGCAAGCCAATATAAAAATAAGAAAAATTTTTCAAATATCTGCCATCACAAAGAAGATTTTGGACTTGATGCAGAATGGAACTTTTTCGCAACATCGCATGGTAAGAATGCATGTGATGGTGTTGGAGGAACAACAAAACGGCAGGTTGCAAAAGCAAGTCTCCAAAGAACCGAAACAGGGCAAATTCTTACTCCTGAAGATATGTTTACTTATTGTAAGCAAAATATCAAAGGAATAGACTACGTTTATGTTGACAAAGATGAAATTTTCAAAAAAAAGAATGAACTTTTGCACCGCACCGAAAAGTGTCAACGAATTCCAGGAACACGGAAATTCCACCGTTTCGTTCCAATTTCGGATACGAAAATGCGATGCTTCATCACTTCTTCATCCGAAGAATTTGAGGATCATCCAACCGTTAAGACCGAATAGGTCAAAACAAAAAAAAGCATCGAATCGGAAATTCAAGTATCATTTTACAATTATTCGCAAAGGAAAGCTGTTATGGCTTATATATAAAGTATTTATGTATGAATTGTTTTTTGTTATTTATTTTATTAAATTTTGATTGCGATTATAATAAAAAACAATTAGTTTTTAACATTTACCACATTTTATAAGAAAAAAAGAACTAACAACATTTGAGAATACTCATACATCATGTAATGAAATGCACTAACTTTAAAATGCTATATCTTCTAAATGAACCATAAAAACCACTTTCATTCTTACATCATCAGAATCCTCTTATAACGTAGTTTATTTAACATTAATTTCAAATTTTTTCATCCGTGCCCATTGGAGATACTTGACCCCAAAGTTGGGGCAAATTTGAGATTTCTTATTTTTCAAAGCGATGTAACTCAAAAAGTTTATAATGTAGTCACTTTAAAAAATTTATATTTAAAGTTCCTACTAAGACGTATCTAATACCAAAAAAATAGGTCTGCCACTAGCTTCTTTCTATTAAATTTTTTTTTTCAAAGTTACCAAAAATTACGATTTTTTTTGGTAACTTTAACGTTTTTTTAAAAATTAAGTAACATCCCAATTAATTTTTCTGATATGCAAGATAATAGCCTAAGGTATAATTAATATTTAGTTTTTTCATTTATTACTGTATGTTTAATACGAGCTGAGATATGATCAATACCGCAAACTCTATAAAATACGAAAATCGCTCGTGGTTGCATGACAAACATGGCCGCCATTTTGTAAATACAACAAAAAAAATTTTTTTGAAAGCAGTTCTAAGGTGCTGAAACACAACGAATTTTATGGTAAAAAAAGAAAATTTTTTTAAAATAGTCGAGCGACCGAATTTGCTATTTTGTGATCAATCTCGGCGGACTGACCCATATATTTTAAAATTCATTAACATTTTATGCTGGTTCTTACAATTTAACATTTAAAAACAAAGAAATACATCATTTCACAATTTTTACTAAAAAATTTGTTTAATTCTACAAATAATTAAATATGAGATCTTTTTCTTATTTTATAATTAAAAAAAAAACAAATGCAAATATTTAAAAAAATAAAGTAATGAAACTGTTAACAAATAATATAAATTCAAAAAATTAAAAATAATAACAATTTTATTTAAATATTAAATAAAAACTATAAAAATTTAAAAATATAAAAATATAAAAATATAAAAATATAAAAATATAAAAATATAAAAATATAAAAATATAAAAATATAAAAATATAAAAATATAAAAATATAAAAATATAAAAATATAAAAATATAAAAATATAAAAATATAAAAATATAAAAATATAAAAATATAAAAATATAAAAATATAAAAATATAAAAATATAAAAATATAAAAATATAAAAATATAAAAATATAAAAATATAAAAATATAAAAATATAAAAATATAAAAATATAAAAATATAAAAATATAAAAATATAAAAATATAAAAATATAAAAATATAAAAATATAAAAATATAAAAATATAAAAATATAAAAATATAAAAATATAAAAATATAAAAATATAAAAATATAAAAATATAAAAATATAAAAATATAAAAATATAAAAATATAAAAATATAAAAATATAAAAATATAAAAATATAAAAATATAAAAATATAAAAATATAAAAATATAAAAATATAAAAATATAAAAATATAAAAATATAAAAATATAAAAATATAAAAATATAAAAATATAAAAATATAAAAATATAAAAATATAAAAATATAAAAATATAAAAATATATAAATATAAAAATATAAAAATATAAAAATATAAAAATATAAAAATATAAAAATATAAAAATATAAAAATATAAAAATATAAAAATATAAAAATATAAAAATATAAAAATATAAAAATATAAAAATATAAAAATATAAAAATATAAAAATATAAAAATATAAAAATATAAAAATATAAAAATATAAAAATATAAAAATATAAAAATATAAAAATATAAAAATATAAAAATATAAAAATATAAAAATATAAAAATATAAAAATATAAAAATATAAAAATATAAAAATATAAAAATATAAAAATATAAAAATATAAAAATATAAAAATATAAAAATATAAAAATATAAAAATATAAAAATATAAAAATATAAAAATAAAAAAATGTAAAAATATAAAAATATAAAAATATAAAAATATAAAAATATAAAAATATAAAAATATAAAAATATAAAAATATAAAAATATAAAAATATAAAAATATAAAAATATAAAAATATAAAAATATAAAAATATAAAAATATAAAAATATAAAAATATAAAAATATAAAAATATAAAAATATAAAAATATAAAAATATAAAAATATAAAAATATAAAAATATAAAAATATAAAAATATAAAAATATAAAAATATAAAAATATAAAAATATAAAAATATAAAAATATAAAAATATAAAAATATAAAAATATAAAAATATAAAAATATAAAAATATAAAAATATAAAAATATAAAAATATAAAAATATAAAAATATAAAAATATAAAAATATAAAAATATAAAAATATAAAAATATAAAAATATAAAAATATAAAAATATAAAAATATAAAAATATAAAAATATAAAAATATAAAAATATAAAAATATAAAAATATAAAAATATAAAAATATAAAAATATAAAAATATAAAAATATAAAAATATAAAAATATAAAAATATAAAAATATAAAAATATAAAAATATAAAAATATAAAAATATAAAAATATAAAAATATAAAAATATAAAAATATAAAAATATAAAAATATAAAAATATAAAAATATAAAAATATAAAAATATAAAAATATAAAAATATAAAAATATAAAAATATAAAAATATATATAATATATTTTTTATGATTTATATTTCTGATATGTTTTATATTTTTTTATATTTTTTTATTTTTTATATTTTTTATATTTGTAATATTTTTAATATTTGTAATATTTGTAATATTTTTAATATTTTTAATATTTTTAATATTTTTAATATTTTTAATATTTTTAATATTTTTAATATTTTTAATATTTTTAATATTTTTAATATTTTTAATATTTTTAATATTTTTAATATTTTTAATATTTTTAATATTTTTAATATTTTTAGTATTTTTAATATTTTTAATATTTTTAATATTTTTAATATTTTTAATATTTTTAATATTTTTAATATTTTTAATTTTTTAATATTTTTAATATTTTTAATATTTTTAATATTTTTAATATTTTTAGTATTTTTAATATTTTTAATATTTTTAATATTTTTAATATTTTTAATATTTTTAATATTTTTAATATTTTTAATATTTTTAATTTTTTAATATTTTTAATATTTTTAATATTTTTAATATTTTTAATATTTTTAATATTTTTAATATTTTTAATATTTTTAATATTTTTAATATTTTTAATATTTTTAATATTTTTAATATTTTTAATATTTTTAATATTTTTAATATTTTTAATATTTTTAATATTTTTAATATTTTTAATATTTTTAATATTGTTAATATTTTTAATATTTTTAATATTTTTAATATTTTTAATATTTTTAATATTTTTAATATTTTTAATATTTTTAATATTTTTAATATTTTTAATATTTTTAATATTTTTAATATTTTTAATATTTTTATATTTTATATATTTATTATATTTTTTATATTTTTTATATTTTTTTATATTTTTTTATATTTTTTTATATTTTTTTATATTTTTTTATATTTTTTATATTTTTTATATTTTTCATATTTTTTATATTTTTTATATTTTTTATTTTGTTTTATGTTTTTTATATTTTTTATATTTTTTATATTTTTTATATTTTTTATATTTTTTATATTTTTTATATTTTTTATATTTTTTATATTTTTTATATTTTTTATATTTTTTATATTTTTTATATTTTTTATATTTTTTATATTTTTTATATTTTTTATATTTTTTATATTTTTTATATTATTTATATTTTTTATATTTTTTATATTTTTTAATATTTTTTAATATTTTTTAATATTTTTTAATATTTTTTAATATTTTTTAATATTTTTTAATATTTTTTAATATTTTTTAATATTTTTTAATATTTTTTTAATATTTTTTAATATTTTTTAATATTTTTTAATATTTTTTAATATTTTTTAATATTTTTTAATATTTTTTAATATTTTTTAATATTTTTTTAATATTTATTAATTTTTTTTAATACTTTTTAATATTTTTTATTATATTTTATATTTTAATATTTTTTTATATTTTAATATTTTTTATATTTTAATATTTTTTATATTTTAATATTTTTTATATTTTAATATTTTTTATATTTTAATATTTTTTATATTTTAATATTTTTTATATTTTAATATTTTTTATATTTTAATATTTTTTATATTTTAATATTTTTTATATTTTAATATTTTTTATATTTTAATATTTTTTATATTTTAATATTTTTTATATTTTAATATTTTTTATATTTTAATATTTTTTATATTTTAATATTTTTTATATTTTAATATTTTTTATATTTTAATATTTTTTATATATTAATATTTTTTATATTTTTCATATTTTAAGGGGGTCTTCTCATTGAGCAACTTTTTTTTCGACTTTTTTATAGCTTAGCATTTATTTATAGCTTAGGTAGTTGTGAATATGCCCCTAAAAGGATTTTTAAAATTTCGAAATACTTTAGAAGATACAGCCTTTTTTGTGAAGCAAGGTCTTCGTCAAAATGAGCTATTTTTTTTCGCTTCATTTTCGAACGAAGCGTCATAAAGTAACCACCGAATTCTGTTGAAAATGTTTATTGTTAGGTAAAAACGTGTTTGCACACATATTCATACAAACATACGAATACACATTTCTGCTTATTTTAGGGGCTGAAGCATTTTTTGAGTCCTTCAAAAAATTACTTCAAACTTTAAACGCGTTTATCTCGAAACCACGTTTTTCGAACTGGCGGCCATGATATCTCCAATTCAACTGAACCGATTTTTATGAAACAAAGTGGAATCGACGCAGAATTGTCACCATTCTCGGGTGAACCTCGACCATAATTTTAAAAAATTTTTTACTATTTTTTTTACACTAAACTACAAAAAAAAGCCCGAAATTGAATTTTTTTTTTAATGGCCGCCATTTTGTCAAAAAATAAATCACAAAATTAAGCTTGATTTTCACCCGAGAATTACATCTATACCTTAATATTTTTTATACTTTTTATATTTTAATATTTTTTTATATGTTAATATTTTTTATTTTTAATATTTTTTATATTTTAATATTTTCTATATTTTAATATTTTTTATATTTAAATATTTTTTTATTTTAATATTTATTTATATTTTTTTTTTTTATTTTACAAATTTTTATTTGTTATATTTATTTTATAAAATTTATTTTTTTTATACGATATTTCTTATTTATTTTATAAATTTTTTTATCTTTTTTAAAAAACCAAATTTTTATTAATTTTTTCTGTTTTTTATATTTTTTCAATCTTTGATATTGTTTAAATATTTTTATATATTAGAAATATTAGTTTATTATTGCAAATTATAAATATTTTTATATTTTTATAGTTTGTAAATATTTGCATATTTTTATGTTTATATATTTTTACATTTTTAATTTTTTTTTTATTTATTTATTTCAAACACTTTTTAATAATAAAATAAAATATTTTACTTACAACTCTAACGTCACAAGCTCTTATAATCATTGAATGAAGAAAATCAATTTTTCTTGTTGAACAAAATCAAAAGCTTACCTGAAAAGAGAAGAAAATACATTATTATTTCTGTGGAATTTTAGGCAACAATTTCTAAAATATAATCCATTAATTAAGCTGCTTAATGGCATGAATAAATAAATCTGATAACTGGTAACAACAGGCTTATAATTTCTTGATTTACTCCGACGACATTAACTAGCCACAAAAATCAACACCGTCTAGTCAGAAACGTAACTTGAGGCTTCTCTTTTGAGTTATGACAAATTGTAGGAAAAAAGTAAGTAGGTAAAAATGAAACAAAAAAAAATAAACTTTAATGGGAAAACTGCAAATTTATTTTGCGCGTGCTAGAAAAAATAACAATAAAAAAAAACAACAAACTGAGAAGTTCATGATATAAAAATACACATAAAAAATAAAAAAAATCACGCGTCATATGGAGGAGCCGCCATAAGTTTGAGACTGAGAACGGAAGGAGGAGAGGAAATAAAGCAGCAAAGAGCCAACAGTCGCCGAAACGCTGAAGAATAAAATACTATATATGTATGTATAGACAAAAAAAATCAAAAAATTATAATTTGTAAAACCAAAAAACAAATTAAAAAACCATTGACGTCACTTGGAAATATAATATGAAGCATATGCATGAGTTCTTGAAACAGAAGCAAAAAAAATTACCCTAACAGCACATTAAATTGGGTTCACTTCAGTAGACATTCAAGGTGTTTCAGGCATGTGCAGACGATGTGGATTAAATTTCAATTATGACAAATTCATTTTTTTTTTCCAGCAAACTTGTTATATAAGCATATGGCTTGAAGGTTTTTTTTTTTGAGACTTAAATAAATAAAATAGAAAATTCATTAATTGCACTGCTGACCAGTGTTAAAATTATTATATTAATACAAAAAGAACTTTAGGATCTTGTACTTCCATTCATATTTGTTGAACTTATTTTGTCTGTAGCTGTGCCGATTAGCAGTTTCTATGTGTAATCTTTCGTTTTTTTAACTTGAGGAATTCGAAGCCAGAACTCCAAAGGAGGCAGGCAAGCACGCTCGTACTTTCAATATAAAGGCATTTTTGTTTTTGATGTTACTATTTAGATGTAGAATACAAATGGTTGCTTGAAAATTATGAAAACGGTTAATTTTATATAAAAGATAATATTGATGCCGTTTGCTTTCTATAATAAATTTAAATTTTGGAGCCACATTTAAAACGAAAACATGCTTTGTGGCTTAAAGCTTTTTTGCAGCAATGTTTAAACAAAATCACTGCATAGCAATATTTTTTAAATTTTCAGACTTTTTAGAGTGAGATTTTTAGAGCTATTATTTAAGGATACAACTTAGGACTGATTTTAAACATTTTTACAAATTAATACAGTTTCTATAGAAATAAACCACTTAGCCTTCTTTTAACAACCTGTGGCAATACATTTGGTAAAGAGCTTGTTTAAGAAATGGTGAACGTTGTTTAAGAGCGAAATAAATCCTGAAAGTAAGTCACAAGTCCCTTGAAAGGCAATCAAAGTTTTGTTATTTTTATAAAAAAGAAAAATTCTGTTTCATTATTTTAAATTCGTTTTTATTACATTACATTTTATTATATTTTATTATTAGTTTTTTTTTAATTATATCTTATTATTAGTTTTTTTTTAATTATATCTTATTATTAGTTTTTTTTAATTATATCTTATTATTATTTTTTTTTTAAATATATCTTATTAATATTATTTTTTTGTTTTAATTATATCTTATTAGTTTTATTTTTTATTACCTCATATTATTATTATTTTTTATTATCTCTTATTATATAGTTTTTATTAATTTTAATTTTTTATTAATTATTTTTTATTTTCTTCTTTTTTTTCTTTTTTATGTTTATAGTAATAAAATTTTTTATAATAATAAAAAATTTTTGTTATTTTTTCATTATTTTTTTGTATTTTTCATTATTTTTTACTAACTTTTATTATGTTTTATTATTTTTTTATTATTTTTTATTATTTTTTTTAATATTTTGTAAAATTTTGTATTTTTTTTTTTATTATTTTTATTATTTTTTATTATTTTTTATACTTTTTTTTATATTTTCTATTGTTTTTTATTATTTTTTATTATTTTCGATCTTTTAAATTTTCTTGAATTATTTTTTTTTTATTTTTTACTATTTCTTATTATTTCTTATTATTGTTTATTATTTTTTTATTTTTTATTTTTTTTAATATTTTTTATTATTTTTTAATATTTTATATTATTTGTTAGTATTTCTTATTAGTTTTTATTATTTTTCATTATTTTTTATTTTTTTTTATTATTTTTTATTATTTTTTATTACTTTTTATTATTTTTTATTATTTTTTATTATTTTTAATATTTTTTATTATATTTTATTACTTTTTATTATATTTCATTATTTTTTATAATTTTTTATTATTTTTTATTGTTTTTTATTATTTTTTTTTTATTTTTTATTATTTTTTATTATTTTTTATTATTTTTTATTATTTTTTATTATTTTTTATTATTTTTTATCATTTTTTATTATTTTTGATTATTTTTTATTATTGTTTTATTATTTTTTAGTATTGTTTTATTATTTTTTTATTATTTTTTATTATTTTTTATTATTTTTTATTATTTTTTATTATTTTTTATTATTTTTTATTATTTTTTATTATTTTTTATTATTTTTTATTATTTTTTATTATTTTTTATCATTTTTATTTTATTTTTAATATTTTTATTATTTTTAGTTTTTTAATATTTTTTTATTCGTTTGTAATATTTTTATTATTTTATTAGTTTTTTTATATTTTTTATTAACTATATTCTATTATGTTTATTAGTATTTTTTATTAATTATATTCTATTATGTTTATTATATTTTGATTTTTTTATTTTTTTCATTGTATCTTATAATATTTATTATTTTTTTTTATTTTTTATAATTTTTTTATTATTTTTTATTATTTTTTTATTATTTTTTATTATTTTTTATTATTTTTTATTATTTTTATTTCATTTTTAATATTTTTATTATTTTTATTTAATTTTTAATATTTTTATTATTTTATTAGTTTTTTAATATTTTTTTATTCGTTTGTAATATTTTTATTATTTTATTAGTTTTTTTATATTTTTTATTAATTATATTATATTATGTTTATTAGTATTTTTAATATTTTTTTTTATTAATTATATTCTATTATGTTTATTATATTTCGATTTTTTTATTTTTTTCATTGTATATTTATCTAATAATATCTAATATTTTTTATTTTTATTTATCGTGTCTAATATTTTTATTCTTTTTTTTATGAATTGTATCTTATTCTATTTTTAGTTTTTTGTATTTTTATTTATTGTATCTTATTATATTTTTATTTTTTATTTTATTTATTGTATCTTACAATATTTTATTTTTATTTTTATTTATGGTATCTTATTATTTTTTAACTATTTGAAATTTAAATAACTATTAAATATTTTTATATTGCATTATTTAACTTTTTCAGTGTTTAATTGATATTTTATTTAATAAGTTGTTTTATAATTTTCTATACTATTTATATTATTTTTATATGTTTTTTTATAGTATTTTTATATAATTTTTATATTATTTTAATATCACTTTTATATTATTTTTATACTATTTTTATATGTTTTTTATATTATTTTAATATTATTTTTATATTATTTTTATAATTTTTTATATTATTTTTAATTTTAGTATTATTTTAGTATTATTTTTTTATCATTTTAATAATTTTTTATATCAATTATAATATTATTTTTATATTATTTTTATATTATATTATTTTTATATTATATTATTTTGATTTATATTATTTTTATATTATATTATTTTTATATTATTTTTATGTTATTTTTATATTATTGTTATATTATTTTTATATTATTTTTATATTATTTTTTATTCTTTTTATATTCTTTTTATACTTTATTGATATTATTTTAATATTATTTTTCTCCGTAAAAATAACCTGCTCCCTAAAAATCACCTGAACAAGTCATCTCGTGAAATCAGTTTTTAATGCAAAAACTTTCTGTCATATCTAGGATTGAACTCGAGCTACTGCAGTTCTATGACTTATTTCTATGGCTTAGAACAGGTAAGGGTATATTAGCTTGTTTAGGCTTAGATAGTGAAACACATTATTTTGGTAAAAATCGATTATATTATTCAACATTATGGCCTTCTAGGGCTATACAACGTTTATACGACATTTCGATACTTTTTTTTTTTATAGTACTACTAGCTGACCCGACAGACGTTGTCCTGTCCAAACTTGAATATGTATATATCATTGTGTTTGTTTTCGGAGTAGGTGGTTTTCGGGTAGTCCATAGTCGGGCTAGACCATCTTTAGAGTTTCTTTACTGGTTTTTTATTTACAAATATTGTCTTATAACATCATTAGTGTCATTATAGCATTAATAGTTTTGTAGAGGAGCAAGTTTATAAAGTTTATTTTCATTCTAAAAACGGACATTTTTAAATTAGCTTCTAAAACGTACGTATGATTTTAAAACAATCGGTTGATAGTTTAAAATAAAAATTTTAAAAAATAGCTTCTAATTATTCTTCAATTCTGAAATTTTAATTTTAAAATATTTAACGAACGTTTAATATTCATTCGCTCATTTTAAAATGTCCGTTTTGTAAATGAAAATAAATGTTAGAGGAACAAAATTTTCTCTGTGTAGAATTCGGGTTTTATGTCTGTCCGATGAAACTTTGAGTAACTGCAAAGAAACCAAACGTTCATAATTTTGTAAATTTTGATAAATTTAAGAAATGTTAAAATGTTATATGATGTTGAAATGGATACAGTCTTGATGGTTGAAAGAGCACTTTCGCATTGGTGAACGTATCGTATCTGAGCAATGAATAACTAACAATAAAAAGCCCCGATTTAAATTAAAAAAGGAAAGTTAAAAAGAATTTCCTCATTAAGCTAAAAAAAATTTTTAATTTTTATTATATTTAAATATAGTTATATAAAAAGGTACACTGCGCAACAGATGCAGTGGGTGAGGTTGTAAGAGGATCAAACTGGAAAATATCGTTAAAAAATATTTTTTAAGGCCTCGGAGAACCACATATACCGAGGTTTTATACAGCAAAATTTTCAAAAAAGCAACACAAAAAACTTAAATTTTTTAAAACGTTGTTCAGGCTTTAGGTCAAAAAACCACACACAAAGTCAAAAAAGTATCCATAAAAAAAAATGTTTGCTATTTTCGTGTTAAGAGAGCCCAAATTTATAAGGGATATATAGTGGGACCGTGGCATGCAGGTTAAGTGTGTGGCTTAGCATGCTCGGAGCCCGGGTTCGATCCCCAGCCGTGGCGAAAAATTTTTTCAATAAAAAATTTTTCTGATCGGTCACCACCTCTCTGCAGACAATGGCAAACCTCAGAGAGTAAATAATGCCATGTAAAGCTTCTTGAGAACATGAGCCGTTCGGAGTCGGCATAAAACATGTAGGTTCAGTTCTCGGTCAATTGTGTGCAAAATTTAATAACACACACAACACAATCGATCCTAAGATGCTCGGTCAAAGTCCTTTCAAGGGCTGAAATGGCCAATTTGTTTTTTTTTTTTTTTTATATAGTGGGATGCCATGTACAAAAACAGTGACGCATACTGTAATCGTTTGCAAATAGAGTTCTCCGCACCCTGTTCTACAACACTTTTTTTACATATTTACTTACCTTGTAAGAGTGAATTCTTTGATATTTACAGACTAAACATATGAACTTAGCACATCAAGACATAATTAAATAAAAAAAATCCACATATTACACTTAAATAAAAGCACTTAAAATACCAAAAAAAGCACCCATAGCCAATTGGGGTGATTTAGGTTTAAAAGCGAATACAACACTTGATTTTTTTACCTGTTTGCAAGTTTGTTATACCCTAAACCTGAATACCTCACATACAACGCAAAAATCGAAAACTGCAAAACTAAGCTCATAATAAACTTCCAACAATAAAATTTGGTATGTATATACTTTATATCAAAACACGCCCATCTCCCATTCAACCAAAAAATTGAAAACTCACTTTATATCAAAACACGCCCATCTCCCATTCAACCAAAAAATTGAAAACTCAATATGTAAGCTTCTGTTCAACCTACAGATATAAAATTTGGTACGTATGTTTTGTTTAACAAACCAAAGATGTTTTTGAAAAATGGACGTCATCCGCCCACGGACACGCCTACCTCCCATACAAACCAAAAAATTTAAAACTGTATAAATATGCTTATGTTTGTCTAACAGAGATAAAATTTGGTATGTATCTATTTTATACTAAAGCTAATGTGTGTTCAAAAATTGGGCGTAGTCCGTCGACTAACACGCCCACCTCCCATTCAACCCACAATAGTGAAAGCACTATAAGGGCATTAACATTTGAGTCTTTTATTTTGGTTTTTATAATAGTATTTGTAATTTTTGTTGACAGCGTGTTTATTATATATGCTTTCAGATAGGATCACAAAGTGAAGTGATTTTTTGTGTGCAGCCCAAACAAAGGACGTTATTGACCAAAAAAAATCCCCGTTTCGTCTGCTCAAAAAATCTTTTATCGTTCAGTTTAGCAGTGATGTCAACGTTCAAGAAAACACCACTGTTAATTTTGAGATAAATTGATCCTATAAATAAGTTTCCAATGCATTGGAATGGACAAACTGGTATTTCTTTTAACGTCACCACAATTTTCAGCAACGTTTCGAAATGTTAAACAAATCTAGCTAGACGCATTGCTTGCGGATCATATTTCTAGAATTCTAACATTTTTAATCCTTTGTCCATATTTATGATATGGTAACTGATAATTTTGCCAGAACAATGCAGAAAATCTAATGACATCAATGCCTTTTCAGGTTAAATCGGGGGTTTTTTTTTTTGTTGATAGAAAATATACTGACCATTTTATATTGAAGTGTTTTATTAGTTGCACTTACCATCTCCGAATTGGCTCAAATTTTTTTCTTGAATTGGTTTAATGATTAGAAACCAAATCCGAAGTTATACATTTTTGCAATCATTTTTCGCGGCCAAAATAGGGTCTACTTTGAGACAACGTAGCTCAGTCAATTTAAATACGATTTTCGTAAATAGGGTATCATTGGAAAAGTTTTTGTCTACTTTAAAGGAAAAATATAAAACTTTTGGAAATATTGCAGTAAGTCAACCAATTTTTAATTTAAAAGTATAATGCCATCACCAGACGCTATAATTTTTTTTAACTTTCATAATATAAGCTGTTTTAAGGTTTCATTACCTTTCTAGCGATATAAAATTAAGGTGTACTCTTAAAGAGTTCCGAAGTTTTAGCGATACAACAGGAAGTGTTAATGAATTTTCAATACAAATTCAACAAATTTTTAATACAAAAACAAATGAGAAAAAATATTTTATGAAATATACATTTTTATTAATGTAAGAAATGAAATGACAGCTAGTTGAATTTTTATTGAAAGTTCATTAATATTTCACGGTTTTCAATCTTCTAAATCCATCTAGAACGTGAAAATTATAAAAATGAAAATTATAGCGTCTGATGCTGCATGGCATTAAACTTTTAAATTAAAAATTGGTTGACTTACTGCAGATTTCTATGTTTTCCTTTGGTTTTGAACTGCAATAAATTTTCGCTCCAAAAACGAAATAATATTCGGTAAGGCCTAAGAACGTATAATTTTTAATTTTCAATAAAATGGTTTCGAGTATCTACATTTTTTTTTTACTTTTTTAAAAATATTTTTTTAATAAACAGTTCATTTGCATACACAGTCCCTTAGAATCCAAGGAGACGCCGTGTCTACTGACCGTGATCCAATAAGGACCAAATTTTGTTCGAAATGTTCTAAGGTGTAACTGAAGCTAATTTCGTTGTTTGAGGAAAAATTAAATGGTCTTAAAATTAGGGTTCGGTCTCATGTCCACTCAATTTAAAATTTTTTGATTTGATCCAATAAAACTGATTGACCAATGTCGCGATTCTTATATATTTTCATTATGTATGAATTGTATATAATTGCTTGAAAAGTCTAAATAAATAGTTTTTAACCTTTTTTTAGCTCAGAAATCTATTTTCGTTTTCCAAAAACGACATTTTAATTCTTTAGCACGAACTAAAACTATATGAAGATCTGTAACTTTTAACATCTTGTTTTAAAGCAAACAGCATCTGGATGAAAATTGTTCCATTCAATTTAATTTAAGGATTTTGAAAATAAATTTTACCACACCTTTCAGTATCGTATCAATACACTTACACCTGTTAACTAATGCGAAGACACCATTTCACACATTGATTACACTATGCCCCAATATTTTTAAATTTTTTTCTCGCTTTTTTCAAGTCTATCTTGTATTCTACTTATCCAATTTTTATAATCAAGGCTATAATCAAAAATAACGTCAGGAAACGCATATGAATGAAGGTACTAAAATAGGACATTTTACTGGTTTATAAATTTTTGATTCACATTTTGGATCGACCTTTTTAAGTATTAATGACCAAAAATTTTAAAAGCAGTACAATGGTCAATTACTTTCGCACTGTAATTCATTTATAACACGATTTTATACTTACGCTTGTAGCGCTCTTTGTCTCAGCAAAAATAAACATTTACGCAGCATAAAAAACAATATAGATAAACATTTACGAAGCATAAACATATCATACCTAAAAATTAAGCAACAAAGACTTAATCACTTGAAGTCTCAGCGCCAACTGAATGAAACAACTTCCTGCTTCTGCTCTTGTACGTAAAACATCCCTTATTTAAAGCACTTTAAGTAAAAGAAACAATAACAACAAACACAATCGGAGAGGAAAAGAGCGAGAAAGCTTTACGCTGCAGCCCGCTGGTTGTGTATCAAACGATTCAATGGAGCAATGTTTTTTAGATTTGATTTTTTTGGCTGCTTTTTAAACTCAAATTTCAATAACTTTTTAGAGCAGTTTTGAAGAAAATAAGTATGCAAAGGACTTAGTTAAACATGTTGCTTTATGTTAGTGAAAGAATTACAAAAATCGGTTGAGTAGTTCTTGAGTTACACTACAACGTAGATACGTGAGAAGCCTTTTATATAATAGTATAGATTTCTGTTTCGCCTCAAAATAGGCCTAAGTTTTAGCGATTAATTCTTCATTAGTGCTGAATTTTTTTCCAACAAACATTCTTTTGAGTTTTTTCCGACAAACATTCATTTTGACTTGTCGAACATTTCTCATAACAAAAACATTTAGCATCTAAAAAAAATTTATTAAATACAATATCTGAGTGGACTTCCATGCGGGGGACTTGGGTTCGTATCCTAGCGTGTAAGTATTAAAAATGTTAGTTTAATAATTAAAATTCTAATTTTGTTTCATTGGCTGCTTTGTCAAAAATAACCTTAAAAATAATTCACTTATTTATCACTCAATTGTAGAGGCCACAATCATAACACAAATAATAGAATGAAATTTTATACACATGTTCACATGAACCAGTAGTCAACACTGGTTTCAAACAACCACGAACAGAGCTATCCGAGTGTACAGCTTTACACTGAAACAAGAAATTGTTTAAAGCTCTTGCAGCATTTGGTGCAAGAAAATATTGTCGAGTGTTATCTTCCTGCTATCTGAGTGTCTCTTTGTCTTCTTGTCTTCTTGTCTTCTTTTCTTTTTGTTTTCTTGTCTTCTTGTCTTCTTGTCTCCTTGTCTTCTTCTTGTCTTCTTCTTGTCTTCTTCTTGTCTTCTTCTTGTCTTCTTCTTGTCTTCTTCTTGTCTTCTTCTTGTCTTCTTCTTGTCTTCTTCTTGTCTTCTTCTTGTCTTCTTCTTGTCTTCTTCTTGTCTTCTTCTTGTCTTCTTCTTGTCTTCTTCTTGTCTTCTTCTTGTCTTCTTCTTGTCTTCTTCTTGTCTTCTTCTTGTCTTCTTCTTGTCTTCTTCTTGTCTTCTTCTTGTCTTCTTCTTGTCTTTTTCTTGTCTTCTTCTTGTCTTCTTCTTGTCTTCTTCTTGTCTTCTTCTTGTCTTCTTCTTGTCTTCTTCTTGTCTTCTTCTTGTCTTCTTCTTGTCTTCTTCTTGTCTTCTTCTTGTCTTCTTCTTGTCTTCTTCTTGTCTTCTTCTTGTCTTCTTCTTGTCTTCTTCTTGTCTTCTTCTTGTCTTCTTCTTGTCTTCTTCTTGTCTTCTTCTTGTCTTCTTCTTGTCTTCTTCTTGTCTTCTTCTTGTCTTCTTCTTGTCTTCTTCTTGTCTTCTTCTTGTCTTCTTCTTGTCTTCTTCTTGTCTTCTTCTTGTCTTCTTCTTGTCTTCTTCTTGTCTTCTTCTTGTCTTCTTCTTGTCTTCTTCTTGTCTTCTTCTTGTCTTCTTCTTGTCTTCTTCTTGTCTTCTTCTTGTCTTCTTCTTGTCTTCTTCTTGTCTTCTTCTTGTCTTCTTCTTGTCTTCTTCTTGTCTTCTTCTTGTCTTCTTCTTGTCTTCTTCTTGTCTTCTTCTTGTCTTCTTCTTGTCTTCTTCTTGTCTTCTTCTTGTCTTCTTCTTGTCTTCTTCTTGTCTTCTTCTTGTCTTCTTCTTGTCTTCTTCTTGTCTTCTTCTTGTCTTCTTCTTGTCTTCTTCTTGTCTTCTTCTTGTCTTCTTCTTGTCTTCTTCTTGTCTTCTTCTTGTCTTCTTCTTGTCTTCTTCTTGTCTTCTTCTTGTCTTCTTCTTGTCTTCTTCTTGTCTTCTTCTTGTCTTCTTCTTGTCTTCTTCTTGTCTTCTTCTTGTCTTCTTGTCTTCTTGTCTTCTTGTCTTCTTGTCTTCTTGTCTTCTTGTCTTCTTGTCTTCTTGTCTTCTTGTCTTCTTGTCTTCTTGTCTTCTTGTCTTCTTGTCTTCTTGTCTTCTTGTCTTCTTGTCTTCTTGTCTTCTTGTCTTCTTGTCTTCTTGTCTTCTTGTCTTCTTGTCTTCTTGTCTTCTTGTCTTCTTGTCTTCTTGTCTTCTTGTCTTCTTGTCTTCTTGTCTTCTTGTCTTCTTGTCTTCTTGTCTTCTTGTCTTCTTGTCTTCTTGTCTTCTTGTCTTCTTGTCTTCTTGTCTTCTTGTCGTCTTGTCTACTGTCCTTTTTTTCTTCCTCTCTATACTGTTTTCTTTTTTTATACGATAACCCTGAACAGGTTACGGTATATAAACTTTGTTCAAACAAAAAGCATATATTCTTGTTCAGTGTCATCTCGAGAGTCGATTTATGTGTCCGTCTGTGTGTCGTCCGTCTGTGTGTTGTCCGTAAACACAAGACAAGGAGTTGAGATAATTTCATGAAGCTTGGAGCACATGTTCACATGAACCCAAGAATCTGCACTATTGAATATAATGAAAATTCGACGGCCACACCTACCTTCAAAACAACCCAAATATTGAAAACTCTATAGGTATAAAAGTTTATGTTTAACCTACATGTATGTATTTTATATTTATTTTTCATATTACATATTATTAATTTAGAAGTGTACAAAAATAGGCATTATCCGCCTACGGACACGTACATCTCCCATATAACAGGTAAAAGTGAAAACTCTATAAATAGGTATATATTTGAGCTACAGATTTCAAATTTGGTTTTTCTGTTTATGTGATATCAAAACTAAGATGTGTACACAAAATGGGCGTGTCCTCCTACAAACACGCCTATCTCCCATATAACCCGAAAATTTAAAACGCTATAAAAATGCTTATATTTAAGCTACAAGAACAAAATTCAACAGATTAATATTTATATTAACGCTAAGATGTGATAAGAAAATGGGATTTGTCCGCCCACAAACACGCACATCTCCCATACAACCCACAATAGTCAAAATTCTATAAAGAGGTTTATATATTAGCTACGAAGATAAAACCAGGTATCTAGGTATGGAAGTAATTTGTATCAGAATTATGTATACACAAAATGGGCGTTACCCGCCCACGAATATGCCCATCTCCCATACAACCCACATAAGTGAAACCTGTTTTAAAAATGTAAAGGAATACATGTATTTTGAGAGGTTTAGGGTATACCAGAGTCGAGCTAGACTGACTTTAGATTGTCCTTAATTGTTTTTATTTTAGAGATTAACTGCTTCATTACTTGCCCCTAGTTAGTGTAAAGAAGCAGTTCAATCGAAGCAACTCTTTGATGAGCTATTTTTGAATTTTCTTTTATTAACAGTTCTTGCTGGATTAAGTTTGCCTTGAAGTTTGCCACTCAATTAATTCGTATTGAAATAGCATTAACCTAAGCACAATTAAGGGCCAATAGCTTAAGTAAGAAAATTAAATTTAAACCAACAAAGCTTGTTAGATATTTTTGTTTTTTTTTTTTTTTTTTTTTTTTTTTTTTTTTGTAAGTCAGTCTCAGTCGGCATAAGCAGAAAACAAAATTAACTTAAATGTGGCAATAAATCGTCTCCGATGAATGGCATTAAATCAGAAAATCTGAGAATTGCATAAAAATTATATATTTAATGTTTTATTTGCGGACTTGACTGAAATATGCAGATGCTAATAAAATGCTCGACTGTCTGTCTAGACAAGCTAAGCTTGACAACACATAACAAAAAGAAAAAAAAAATAATAATAAAATTCGGAGAAAAATATCATGCTGGTTATACAAGTTCGACAACTTTTGGTACAAAATCAGCATAGCTGCAAGAGGAAAAAGAAATAAGCAAAAAAATTAACTAAAGCAAACAGCATAAAATTCTTTGCATAAATCAACCCTCAACAAATTTGACGACAACAAAATTTTGCGGCGGCAAAATAAATTAATTTTGTGCTTGAGAGTTTAGTTGCTGCTGAGTTAATATGTTTAACTCAAAACGAACTGATGAAGTTCTGACCTTTGAGCATTAATATTTACGAAGCGTGTTTAGAGAGAAAAAAAAGCCTTTTTTTAGGCTGCGCATGTGGGTGTGCTATTTGTGCGTGTGTGCGGTGCAAGTTTTGCTGCCATTTGAATTGATGATGCAATTAGCTAACTGCATTTGCTGATGCAGTGCACGTGTGTGCGTTGGCGTAGTGAGTGTGGGTGCATTTGTGGGCGCATTTGTGGGTGCATTTGTGAAATGACGCCTTAAAGTATGCTATAAATGCTCGCTTGCTTGCTTTTGAAATCATTAGAAGAATAACTTGCACACATTGATTTATGTCAGTGATGAATAGCAAGCAAAAGCATTTAATTGCCAGCCTAGTTGCAGGCAATGTTTTTATGCAAAATTGTGGGAGACAAGGGGGCGATATTCACATGGCAACGTGTCTGACTGCCTCAACTTGGCGAGGCCAGCATTATCCATGTCGAAATCGTCTCAAGTCGACTCAAAACCTCCGCGTGGTGTCTCCTGGAAACGTCAAAAACTATCGCCCGATAAACTTTGGCGGCTAATTTGAGCGACGGGCTTCCCCTTTGGCCATCAAGCAAAGGTTGTGCGTTGGGTTTGAAGCCCACCACATAAAAAAAGATTTCAATGAAACGAAAAAGAATAAATGAAAGAATGATCCCCAAATCTGATGACGACTACCGCAAACGAAAAACTGATAATGATTTACGGATATGCACCTGGAATGTCCGGACCCTAAATTGGGATGGTGCCTCTATCCAACTGATTGATATCTTGGAAAGATATAATTCTGATATCACTGCAATCCAAGAAATGCGATGGAAGGGACAGGGTTGCTTACGGCAAGCATCCTGTGATATCTACTACAGCGGCCATGTGGAGAAGCACGAGTTTGGATGCGGATTTGTAGTTGGCAAGAGAATACGGCATCATGTCCTGCGATTCACTCCTGTGAACGAACGGCTTGCCATAATCCGCTTCAAGGCTAAATTTTTTAACATAAGCCTAATATGTGCGCACGCTCCGACAGAAGAAATAGATGACGAGACCAAAGAAAGTTTCTACGAGTGCCTTGAAGATACATACGAGCGCTGCCCCCGTCATGACATAAAAATCGTGCTTGGTGACTTCAACGCCAAGGTGGGTAAGGAAAACATATTTGGTCCAACAGTCGGAAAGTTCAGCCTCCACGACAACACATCCGATAACGGAATGAGGTTGATTGACTTCGCCGCAGCACGAAACATGGTCGTAAGTAGCACTAGATTCAAGCATCTCAATATTCATAAGGCCACCTGGCTGTCCCCTGATCAAAAAACATGCAACCAAATTGATCACGTTTTGATTGACGGAAGGCACTCTTCCAGTGTACTAGACGTACGCACGATTCGTGGTGCTAACATAGACTCGGATCATTATCTTGTCGCAGCCAAGATCCGCACACGTCTGTGCGCAGCTAAGAATGCTCGCAATCCTACACTTAGAAAGCTAGACGTCGACAAGCTGCAGTCAAAACGGACGGCCGAAGCCTTCGCTACTCGACTCTCACTCCTGCTTCAAGAAAGCACTCCTCCGATCGACGATATATGCGGACAGTGGACGCACATATCCCACTCTATGCGTACGGCTGCCGAAGAGGTGATAGGCTACCATCGCCCTCGCCGAAACCAGTGGCACGACCAGGAGTGTCGCGACGCCACTGCAGAGAAGGACACCGCCTACAAAGCCACCCTGCAGTCGGTTGTAACGCGTGCTGTTATGGAGCGATACCGAGAAAAGAGGAGGGAAGAGAGACGCATTTTCAGGCGAAAAAAACGAGAGGCGGAAATGCGTGAGTGCGAGAAAATTGAGATGCATGGCGACAGGAATGAGACTCGAAAATTTTTCGAAAAAATAAGACGCCTGGCCGATGGTTTTAAGACCGGAGCCTCTTCCTGCAAGGACGAGAATGGGAATCTAGTGACAGATATTCAGAGTACACTGATGTTATGGAGGGAGCACTTCTCTAGACTTTTAAATGGCGACGCTGACAACAATCCCGCCAGTGGAGATGATATCCCGGAAACCCCAATTATGGATGACAGCGTTGAAGTTCCGCTGCCCGATTATAACGAGGTCTTAACAGCTATAGCTCGGCTTAAAAACAACAAAGCCGCAGGAGCCGATGGCCTACCGGCTGAGCTGTTTAAGACCGGTGGCGAAGCTCTGTTTAAATGCATTCACAGACTTCTATGCAGAATATGGTCGGAAGAATGCATTCCAGATGATTGGAACCTCAGTGTGCTCTGCCCAATCCACAAGAAAGGCGATCCCACCATTTGCGCCAACTACCGTGGGATTAGCCTTCTTAATATCGCATACAAGGTCCTGTCGAGCGTATTGTGTGAAAGACTAAAGCCCATCGTCAACCAACTGATTGGACCTTATCAGTGTGGCTTTAGACCTGGAAAGTCCACCATTGACCAGATCTTCACGCTTCGACAAATCATGGAAAAGACCCTCGAAAAACAAATCGACACACACCATCTTTTTGTCGATTTCAAAGCCGCCTTCGACAGTCCAATAAGGAGTCACCTATATGCCATCATGTCTGAATTTGGTATTCCTGCGAAGCTAATACGTCTTTGCAGGATGACACTGAACAACACCAGCAGTGCAGTGAAAATCGGGAAGGACCTCTCCCTTCCGTTCGATACCAAGCGAGGTTTCAGACAAGGTGATTCCTTATCGTGCGACTTCTTTAATATAGTAATGGAGAAGATCATCCAAGCTGCTGACCTGAGACGCAGCGGCACAATTTTCTATAAGAGTGTTATGCTGCTGGCGTATGCAGATGATATTGACATCATTGGCCACAATACGCGCGAAGTCAGTGCAGCATTCTCCAGGCTAGAAAAAGAGTCGAGTCGAATGGGTCTTGCAGTGAACGCAGATAAAACGAAGTATCTTGTGTCAACAAACAAACAGTCCCAGCGTCTTGGAAACCACGTCACTGTTGACAACACCTCCTTTGAGGTAGTGAAGGACTTTGTTTACCTGGGATCCAGCATTAACTCCTCCAACGATATCAGTATTGAGATTAAACGAAGGATAACTCTTGCCAACAGGTGTTACTTTGGGCTCAGTAGGCAATTGAGAAGCAGAGCTCTTTCTCGACGAACAAAACTGACGCTCTATAAGTCAATAATCATGCCCGTCCTACTATACGCATCACAAACCTGGACGATGAGCAGCTCTGATGAAAGGACTTTGGGAGCGTTCGAGAGAAAAATCCTTCGCAAGATCTATGGTCCAATCTGCGTCAATGGCGAGTACCGAATACGATGGAACCACGAGCTGTATGAGCTATATGCCGACATCGATATAGTCAAGCGTATTAAAATAGAGCGGCTTCGCTGGCTAGGTCATGTCGAGAGAATGAACGACGAAGCTCCAGCGAAAAAAATATTGGATTCGGTACCCAGCGGTGGCCAACGCAGACGAGGAAGACCGCATCTCCGTTGGAAAGACCAGGCATTGGATAACCTGACAACGCTTGGAATTTCCAACTGGCGCCAGCAAGCACACGACAAAAGAGGCTGGCGAAAATTCTTAGACGAGGCCAAAACCGACCAACGGTTGTAAGAGCCATCTAAGTAAGTAAGTAAGTGGAGAGAAAAATAAAACGGCATTTTTTTAACCCAGTTTCATGCAACTAAAATGTAGTTTCAAGCATAAAATATGCAAAACTTTGCGTGACTATCTATGTTGAATAATCAAATGTGGTTGGCTAAAGGCACAAAGCTCTAGGGATGCATAGTTAAATAGGAAGGGTTGGAGCAAGAAGCTAAAGAAAATGTACAGAACTGTAACAAGAAAAAAATTCCCATATTCACAATTGGCCCAGATATTTAAACATGCTTTGTGCGCCTACTTTCACTGACAATGGGTGCAGCGCATAATAGCTCACTACAATAAACAGCTTTTTTTTTTTCTTATTGGCTGAGCAGACAAAGCTGCAATACATAATTTAGCATTTTTTTGTTTTAAAAGCGACATGGCATACTTTTAGGCTGCTTGTATAAAGCAGGAAGTTATTGAAAAGATTGCACAAAAAAGCATGCCGTTAAGCACTTTATCAAAAAATAAAACCTATCGAAAGCATTAAATAAAAATAATGAAAAATTTGACCGCATTCAGGTGTCTAACACAACTCTTACATGCCTCCAAAAATATGCATAGCAACATCAAAAAGGATATGCATTTTAAATTGCATTTTATATTTATAGCCTTCCAAAAAAATTTCTAGCATACATTTGGGTGCCTAAGAAATGCAATAAATCATGGCAAAAAATAATTTTTCAATAGCCACAATTTTCCATATGTTGCTGCAACATAAAACGTGCTGTAAATGCTGCTTGTGTGCTTGCTTACAGCAATGAAATTGCAAACATGCCGACACAAAACATGTTTAGCAGAAGAACAAAAGACAAAACACAAAAGAAACAACAACAGCACCAGCAGCAGCAGGCATGGGAAACAATCCGGGACGCATGTTGCATTCATGCATGCATGCAAGTCATTGCACTTGAGTGTGCAACATATACACAATTTAATGAATAATAAAAAAAAAGGCACATACAATCTATATATAGACAGCTGTGCATGTGCATCGGCTTGTGCAAGAAAGACAGGCTTGACTGTGACTTCACAAGGGGTTAAAATATTTTGCAGTGTCCGAGGTCGAGGTAGGCCGCAGCACCACTGGCACTGTATATAGAGGAAACAAGGCAAGACTGTTAAGCAAGAATTTAGGCAGGAGTTATTTAGTTTGTTTCTGAGGTATTCATTTATTGCTGAGAATATAGAAAATGCTTAGGTGTGCCTGCAGTAATAAGTTACTTTATAAAAATTATTTAAACAGTGCCAACCGTAAAAGCAGGTTTCTACGAAATAGGATATGAAATGGGATTTCATTCTAATTTTTGCTTTTGGATTAAATCATATCTGTCTGATAGGATATGTTTTGTCTGTATAAATAATGTTAAGTCTTATGAATTTGTTACATCCTCAGGTGTTCCACAAGGTAGCATTCTCGGACCCTTGTTCTTTATTCTTTTTATTAATGATCTCTCCAAATGTATTTGGCACTCTGGCTTTTTAATTGGATGAAACTCGGTATACATAGTCACATGGACCCAAGGATCTGCAATATTGAATATTTTTGGAATCCGCCCACGGACACGCCTACCTCCCATACAACCCAAAAATTGAAAACTGCATAAATAAGCTTACAACAATAAAATTAAGTATGTATATACTCTATATCATAACAAAGAAGTTCTCGAAAAATGGATGTCATCCGTCCAAGGACACGCCCATCTCCCATACAACCCAAAAGTTCAGAACTCAATATATAAGCGTCTGTTCAACCTATAGAGACAAAACTTGGTACGTATGTTTTTTTTAACAAAACAAATATGGTTTTGAAAAATGGACGTTATCCGCCTACGGACACGCCTAACTCCTATACAAACCAAAAAATTGAAAACTGCATAAATAAGCTCATAATTAACCTACCACAATAAAATTTGGTAAATATGTGTTTTGTACCAACACAAATACGTCTTCGAAAAATGGGCATTATCCTCCCACGGAGACGCCTACCTCCCATACAACCCAAAAATTGAAAACTGCATAAATAAGCTCATAATTAACCTACAACAATAAAATTTGGTAAATATGTGTTTTGTACCAACACAAATACGTCTTCGAAAAATGGGCATTATCCTCCCACGGAGACGCCTACCTCCCATACAACCCAAAAATTGAAAACTGCATAAATAAACTCATAATTAACCTACAACAATAAAATTTGGTATATATGTGTTTTGTACCAACACAAAAACGTTTTTGAAAAATGGGTATCATCCGTCCACGGACACGCCCACCTCCAATGCAACCCAAAAAATGAAAACACAATAACTACGCCTCTGTTTAACCTACAGAAATTAAATTTGACACGTATGTTATTCATAACAAAACAAATATGGTTTTGAAAAATGGACATCATCCACCCACGGACACGCCTACCTCCCATACAACCCAAAAATTGAAAATTGCATAAAAAAAGCTCATACTTAACCTACAACAATAAAATTTGGTATATATGTGTTTTGTACCAACACAAAGACGTTTTTGAAAAATGGGTATCATCCGTCCACGTACACGCCCACCTCCCATACAATCCAAAAATTGAAAACGTAATAAATAAGCCTGTGTTTAACCTAAAGAGCTAAAATTTGGCACATATGTTTTTTATGACAAGACAAAGATGGTTTTGAAAAATGGACGTCATCCGCCCATGGACACGCCTACCTCCCATACAACCCAAAAAGTTTTAAACTCAATAAATGAGATTATGTTTGTCATAGAGAGATCAATATACAAAAACTAAGATATGTTCAAAAATTGGAAGTAATCCGTTCATAAACACGCCCACCACCCATAGCGAAAGCACAATAAAGGCATTAGCTGTAAGCTACAGGAATAAAACTTGGTATGTGTTTTGGAGTCCTTTTGGAGTCCTTTCTACTTCTCAAATTCTCTTAGACTGGAAAGGGTTCAGAAAAATTTGACCAGGTACACCTTGCGGTCGTTTAACTTTCATGACCCGTTACCAACATATAATTCTCGGTTATTGCTCTTAGGACTAAAATCACTTGAGTCTGGATGCAAAATTGCGACCCTACTTTTAGTTCATGATATCATCTCCGGTTCTATTGACTGTCAATCACTTCTTGAGCTGATTACTTTCAATTTTCCTTCAAGACATTTAAGAACATCCAAATTGTTTTATATAAAATACTGTCGAACTAATTATTCATTAAATGAGCCTATAACAAGGGACGTACTGATACTCTTTAACGAATTGAATTTGTCTTATGACTTTGACTTATTTGTTGCTAAACACATTTTTAAAATCTTTGTAAATAGTTTCTTCTTAACATAGTACTACGTAACTTTAATTTATAGTTATGATCTATGTTTACTTATTTAAGTTATTAAATTATGAATAACTTATCTGAATTAAGTCTGTAAGGAAAATGTATTCCAAAGACTTCTGAATAAATTAAACTAATTTCGAGGATATTGGGTGGCATATTTTTAAAAGTTGTATGGAAAGTACCAAGAAAATTTTTTCACATATATTAAGCTATTAGTTTCACGTGAACAAAATTAACACGAGTTCGTGTTTTTTAAAAAAAACCTCAACTACGCGTGTATTTTATTCCCAAACTACACCACTGTCGACACGACTACAGCCATAATTTTGAAGTTATCGTTCTAAAATTCGATATTTAAGCTTTTTTCTAAAAAAACTAAGATCAAGTTCGAAAATAGGCTAAATGGGATGAAAACCACACCTACCTCCCATACAACTCCAAAAATGAAATTTGGTATTTTTGTATTATGTGTAAAATTTGAGGTGTGTTAGAAAAATGTGCGCCATCCACTTTCTAACACGCCTACCTCCCATACAACCCTAAAATTTAAAACTATATAAAGAGGCTTGTATCGAAGCTACATAAATAAAATTAGGTATTTATTCATTTTATATCAAAACTAAGGCGTATTGAAAAAATGGGCGTTATCCACAAACGAACACGCCCACCTCCCATACAACACCAAAAATTGAAAACTATATAAATAGGCTTCTGTCGAAGCTACAAAAATAAAATTAGATATTTATTCTTTTTATATAAAAATTAAGACGTGTTAGAAAAATGGGCGTCATTCACCCACAAACACGCACACCTTCCATATAACCCCAAAATTTAAAATTCTATAAAAAGGCGCCTCTTTAAGCTACAGAAGAAAAAATTTGATACGTTTTTATTTTATATCAAAACTATATTGTAGAAGAAAAGTGGGCGTGATCCGCCTACAAACACACCCATTACCCATACAACCCATAATAGTGAAAACTCTATAAATTGTCTAATATTTAAGCTACAGAACTGAAATTGGGTATTTGTGTTTATTATATCAAAACTGAGTCGTGTTAGAAAAATTGGCATCAACCACTCAAGAACACGCCTACCTCCCCAAGGCTTGTCTTTACTTTGCAGGAAAACAATTTGATTTGAATGAATTTTAAACGTCATCAAATTAGTATAATTTTTTTAAATCTCATACAAAAAGTGCTATAAATAAAGATTTTGTACCATTACGAATCGGCCGTGGGAGTATTTTAACTTCGGCCAAGTCGAAGATATACCTTACTAGTTTTTTTTCAAATTTTCTATTGTTTTTTGTTTATAAAGTTTTGCATTTACTTTTTTTTCTAATTTTAGTCTTTATTTACATTTATTCTTTTTCCATTTTTATTTGTTAAATTTGTTATTTTTTATATTTTATAATTTTTTTTTTTCAATTTTTTTAATATTAACTTATTTTAATTTTTTTTTTTTTTTATTTGATTTAATTTTCTATCATTAATAAATTTTTTCAATATTTTTTTTCTTCTAATTTTTCATTTTTTCTTTTATTGTATTTTCATTTCTTTTTATTTACTTTTTCTTATTTTACTTTTTACATTTTTTGTATTATTTAATGTTCTTTATTTGTTTATTTATATTTTCTATATATCTTACTACACGGTTAAAAATGTTGGACTAGTTTTTAATCCGAACTTTGGTTTAAAGGAATGTTTAATCCAAAAAGTACTATTTTTTATTCCAGACTTTAGTTTAATTGGTTTTTAATCCAAAAAAGTTTAAGACTATTTTTGGACTACAAATTTACATTAAGGTAGTATTTTCAGGAAAAAGTATTCCTGATTCCTGTAAGATTGAAAACTACTTCTACTACGAAATTTACGCTAAATATAATTGTTAATGTTGTTAAAGCATCTGTTTAGTTTTTTTTAATTAAATGAAACAAATTGTTTATTAAAATCTGAACCAAAATATTATTATATTCAGTATTACATTAAGCAGTGTTTTATAATACATAATAAGGGTATTCATGCAAAGCGGCAAGCTTGTATTTTGGGCAATTAGTTATTTTTATCAGAGAGACAGGCAGATTGCGTGAACGTTCCCTAAAATCGATTGTGCATTTGGAGAGATATGTCAGCTTTTAACTTGTTAACAGTCAACTTTCAGCATGCACATAAACAGCTGATTGCTGGTTTGTGATATATCTGGTTTGTGCAAATGGTTCTCCATACATTTAATTTATAAATCTGATAAACTTATACGGTTTATATCATTTATAAGGGCATTGCCTATTTGCATGAATACCCTTAAAACATAACTTTTTGTTGAATACTACATTTGTTGATATTATAAACAGTGATCTTATAAACAGTAATATTCTTATAATGGAACAATAAAATAAAATTAAAAATAAAAATTTAAGTAATGTTTTCTTTTAAACCGGTCTTCAACTCAAATTTGGATTATACAAATTTTTCAGTTTGAAAACTTCTAAACTATTTGAAGATTAAACTTTTGTCTTTTCTGTTTAGAAAATGTAAAATCTTTGTGGATTAAAAAGGAATCCTTTTCGGATTACAATATTTTAAACATTTTTTGGACTAAAATCTAATCCTTTTTGGATTATAATATTTTATACTTTCTGTAGATTAAAAATTAGTCCTTTTTGGATTAAAAAATTTTAAACTGTTTGCGGATTAAAACTAAATCCTTTTTGGATTGGAAAATTTAAAACTTTTCCTTGGATTAAGAAGTAATCTTTTTTTGGTCGTGTCCCATATGTAATCCAAAAAAGATTAAAATTTAGCCCAGGATTTTTAACCGTGTAGTATAGAAGACCGTCATACGACGGGTCGTATTCAAAATAATTAAGTAGCAGACGATATGCCATTTTTCATTCATCTCAAATGTTGTTTTCTTCCTGTCGTCGTTAATGTGTATTTACCGTTAAATATCAAATGAATTTTGTGTGCATACTTTTAGGCTGACAGTTAACAGTTGAAACGATATTTGGTTGTATGATCGAAACAGGTTCTTGTTCAGGCTGAACATGTAGTAAAAAGCATAGCAATAACAACAACCATGAACAGTTTGAGCGATATAGAGCACGGAGCAGGACGCTTGTCTTTTATATATTAAGATGTTTATAAAGTGTGATCCAATACGAGGTACCTTTTTTAACTGGGTTGTTTTGAGAGCTATTATATGTGAAATGGCTTGTCTATGAAAACGTTTATTAATTGTGGAAACTAACAAAATCAGTAATCAGTTAGAGAATGTTTTACAGTTCTTCAACATCATTTTGGTCGTTATGACTGTTCGTAACACTATTCGTAACACCATCAACAAACTTCAAACCAATTTTACACTATTAGACCCACAGAATGAACCATTTAAGAACTTGTCGTGGGCAACATTTGAAGGAAATTATTTTTAAACTTTGAATTGTAGGAACCGAACTATCATGCCAGATAAAGATTTGTTATCTTCAGTTGTTGAATAGCAACATAATTCAACATAACGAAGAAACGAAAATTTTGACTATTTGGCCAACTGAACTCTAAAGAGCCAAAACAAATTTATGTAGTTAAAATTTCATAGAAAATTTTCTGCGCGTATTATATACCTCTTTTCTATATTCATTTTAAATATTGTATTCGTCTTTCTTCCTTCGCTATCGTTTTCGCTAGAAACATAATTTTATTATATGTATTTACTTAATTATGCATCTGAAAATTTCAAATTTTTAAAAATGTTTTAGTTTGAAACAAATGTGTGTACAAAACTTTAACATATTTTTTTACAGAAAGTGCACTATTGCAGTCAACGAAACTTGTTCTTTATGCTTAAAATTGATATGAGGAATATTTCTGCTGGTATTTCACATGAATTAATAACAAAAAATATACAAAAAAAAAAAACAAAAAACCATGACATTCCACACTTGTTTCAATACAAGCTCATTCAATTCCAAGCTCATTCCATACCAATCATTATCATCATTAATGTTGTTGCCGCTGTCGCTGCCTCCCTCTAGCATAATTTGCAAACAACATGCTAACAATTTTGTTTTTTATTTATGTTGTTCTTTAGCATTATAGTGCGTCTGCGTCTCGTTCTATACGTCTGTCTGTCTGTTTCCTCATATAGCTTGTTGTCTGCAAATATCTGTCTGTCTGTCCTTCTGACTGTCTATCTGTTTGTCTGTCTGTCTGTCCACTCATGTCGCAGTTCGTTCGCTTTAACGTCCGTCCTTGGTTGGCAGTTGTTGGTAATGTGAGTGTATATAAATCTATGTGTGTGTGTGTTTATTTAAGGTCCTTGAACTGCAAATAAAATTGCGATCGATAACCCTTTTTGTGTTGTGGTTGTTGTGTTTGTTGGTGCTTTTTAATCGACTGCTTTGCTTGATTATGTTTATTTTTTTTCAGTGTTTTCGTTTTCTAAATTGCCTTCTTCATTCGTTTCTTTCACACACTTTTTGAGTTTTTTTTTTTTATAGTTTAAGTTTTTTGAGCTTCCTGCTTAAAGTAACAGAATAGAATACAAGACCATGGTAACGAGCGAAAGCATGGTCATTGGTCTGGCGGTCTAGCCTTGGTTTTTTGGTCTCATATGGTTTTTTGTTTTTTTTTCGGTTTACGCTGTGTTGTTATCCTTTGTTTGGAGCTGTAGTCGTCTCTGAAGGTACATTCGTCTGCAATCTATACTATGCTGAACGTGTTGTTGTTGTTGTTATTGCTTAGTCTTCTCTGGTATTTCCCATTTATTTGCACAACAACAAAAACTCAGAATTTTGCCATACAATGACCCGCAGACGCAATCCACTCTGCTTAAATTTTAGAATACATGCTTGTTTTGCCTCTTTTTTGTTGTATTTTTAACTCTTGGTCTGAGCTTATCTTACCCTTGAGGCACATTGAAATCAATCCGAGCAGTACCCAAAATATACTTTGTCTGAAAATTTGAATTTTGAAAACCCAAAAGAATAAAAAAAGCAATGTTGGTCTGTCTGTCTGCTGTTTTTTTTTTTTTTTTTTTTTACTATGTGTATGTCTATACTTTGAACTGCCACTTCCTTTCGTCTGACTGTCTGTCTGTCTTGCCCTCTGTCTGCGTGGCATTGACTTCTCTTCCTTTGCAGACTAGAGTACAAAGAACTTTAACGTCTTTGTCGAGACAACGTAAAAAACAAAGTATAAATTTAAGTATACAACAACAAAAAACGCTTGTTCCCTTATGGGCGAGCAGCTTATTACTTCGCCCGCCCTTCACCACTTCGATATTCAACAATCTTGCTGCTTTTGGCTCATTTCAACCTTTAGTCTGCAAAGTAATTTAAAAAGTTCAATGTTTAGATATCCTGTACATGAGGTGATTTTTTTCTTTCTGTTAGAAAGTTGAGACTACTTTGGTATTTTTTTTTTTTTTAATTTTGTTTTTTTGTATTAATATTAAAATTATTATTTAATAAAAACAGCCAAAGTTTGTGCTCATAATTCAGGCCAGCATCTTGTGAAACACTTAAAATCTCATTGTTATAGATTTTTTTTTAAGGCTCCTAAAATTATGCCAAAATTTTATGATATGAAATTTTAGTAGCACTTAAGTCAACAACCATTATCGAAAAAAGTACTTTTTGGCTACTTTTTTGGAAGATGCTTTTGAATAATTTTAGAGTTCAGCAGTCACGTTTTCATTTTATTGTATTGCCTAAAAATATGCAAAAATATTAGAGATTGGCCCTTTGATGAAGGTTCTTTAAGTTTTGTAATTTTTTTTTTATATTTTTCAATAAACTTCAGTCAATAGAGTAGAGCAATGTTTAAAGCAACAACATAAAACAATATGTCTGAACTTTTCTAGAAGAAACACATCATAGTTGCTAGTACTCTAGAGCCTAAAAGTATGCAATTTTTAGTGCATTATCTGATTAATGTTCAGTGTTTTTATAGAGGTTGAGTAGAACTTGCTAGCAAGCTTTTGAAAACTCATCTACTCAATTTATGTTAAGCTATAACTTTTATAAAGCTTTGTTAAAGAAATATTAAAAATGATACTGTTTAGTCTGTAGTTTCCAAAAAAGTTTTTTTGCAAACTTTTTCGAAACAGCAGTCAAGTTTTCAAAGCTTAATAAAATTTGTGGTGACCGTGGCGTGCAGGTTAAGTGTGTGGCTTAGCACGCTCGGAGCGAAAAGTTTTTTTCAATAAAAAATTTTTCTGATCGGTCACCACCTCTCTGTAGACAATGGCAAACCTCAGAGAGTAAATAATGCCATGTAAGGCTTTTTGAGAACATGAACTTTAGCCGTTCGGAGTCGGCATAAAATATGTAGGTCCAGTTTTCGATCAATTGTGTGCAAACATTCAATAACACACACAACACAATTGATTATTAGAAGCTCGGTCAAAGTCCTTTCAAGGAAATGGCCAATTTGTTTTTTTTTTTTTTTTTTTTTGTTTTTAATAAAATTTGTATAATTTCGCTATTATTGTTGCAGCTTCCTTAAAGCTTTACTGAAGCTTTACTTGCGACCAAAAGCTGTAATACGGAAGCTCTCCTGTACGCATTGTCTAAGAATTTTTATTTAAAATAGCATGTTATATTAAATGTTAAAATTTTATAGCTATTTGCTTCCATTAACAACTGAGCAACATCTTTACAAAAGCTAATCATCTAAATTAATGTTTTAATAGCATCTATTAAACCATGCAAATTAACCTTTTGAACCTTATAGAAGACATAGCAGGCGATTTAAGAAGTTCAGTAGCTCTGTAACAAACTCTTTAAGATTGTAGCAAGCAGATTGGTTACGTTGATAAATATTTTAAGGGAATTTAAGTCGTTAACTATGCAAGGCATTTATTTTTCTGTGGAAAATTTGCTATGAAATGGAAATTTAAAGAAGGTATGAAACAAAAAATTAAACAAAAAGAAAAACATTTTTAAGAAACGATATTAAAATATTTTTTATAACTTGAATTTTAATGACATTTTTTTTTAATATTTAAGTCATATTTTGTTTGTCTTCTATTAAATTAAATATTTTCATTTTTTATTTTATTTATACCTTTTTTTATACCTTTAAATTGCTTTATTTTTTTTATCTTTGGAAATTTTTAAATTTTTTTAATATTTGTAAATTTTTTTTTATATTTTTTTTAGTTGTATTATTTTTTTCAAGCTTCTTATTCGATTTTTTTAGTTTTTTCTAATTTTTTTTCTTTTTTGCATTTATTTTAATTTTTTTTTTTTTCTTTAACCCTTTCAATGGATTTGTCCATTATATTGGACATATCAGAAAATAATTTTTATTTTTATTTTTCAACGTCTTTTTTAAAATTAAATAGGTTGGTACCATGAAATGAACTTGTACCAACATGACAAATATAAATTTAGAGAGATATGTAACGGTAAACTTAGTTGGATTTTCAATTTTATGCCCAACAGAAGCCTAGCATCCTTTAATTTCGCGTGTTAAAAAATGTTGTAAAAAAATTAAAGTGATTATTGTGTTTGTATAACAATATTATAAATAACGCATTTGCAGTGGTCTCCGATTGTTTTAGTTGAACCTAAATATTATAATACAACCTTTGAATTGTTTTTTTTTTTCTCATTTTATTAGACAGCCTGGCAAAAGCTAAGCTAAGAACATTTAAAAATCAGAAGGATGTTTTTAATTTTTTTAACATTTTTAGTTTTAGTTTGATTGAATTATTTTCTTATATATTTTTTTTTTTGCTTTTTGACAAGTTTTTAAATTTTATTTTTACACTTTTTTTAAATTATTTTACCATTTTCTTTAAAATTTTAAATTTTCTGATTTTTTTTTTAAATTTTTAATTTTTTTTTAATTTATTTATTTTTTTTCTTTTGTTCTTTTATTTTTTTAACTTTTTATTTTAATTCTTTCTCTAATTTTTTCGTTAACTTTTTCCTTAATCTTTTCTTTAATATTTTTTTAATTCTTCTTTAATTTTTACTTGAATTTTCTTTAATTTTTTTCTAATTATATATTTTTATATTATATATATTTATATTATTTATTATATATTATAAATATTTATATTATTTATTATATATTACTAGCTGGTACCCGGTGCGTTGCTCCCGTCCTTGCCCAATGTCTGTTCCAATTTGCCAATTGAATGCCATCAATAAATAGTAACTCCACTTTGAGTTTCAATGTTCTTTGACCATTATTTCCAAAGCTATTAAATATAAAATATTGTCTTTTATAGGCCACACCCTTTGCCCAATAACCGTTTCAGTTTGCGAGTATTTCCGAGTAGTGTATATCCAAATAGTTACTCCAAGTCGAGTTTCTTTGACCTGTGACTATTATTTCCAAAGCGATTAAATTTAAAAAATGTGTCTATTATGGGCGGAGCCACACCCCTTGTACAATGCTCCATCAAGTTTTCCAGTAGTAGGACACCATAAAACAGTAACTCCATTCTGAGTTAAAATGTTCTGTGACTTTTACTTGCATAGCTTTTCTGTATCGAAAATTTTGAATTGTACGGGTGGAGCCACGCCCCGTATTCGAATGCCCATGCCTGTATTTTAATTTAACAACCTGGCCAATCGCCTGTTTTATACTGAGTTCCATTGTTATACGACATTTAGTTCCAAATCTATTCGATATGAAAAAATTGAATTGTATGGGCGGTGCCATGCCCCCTTTCCAAAGATCGCTAAATTTTGACAATCAAAGGGCACGTCTCAATAATGACGTCTCAATAATGAGTGTGATTCAAAGACGAAAGTATAAACGAAAATTTTTGTTTTTTAAAAAGTGCCACGCCCCTCGCAGATAGGAGGGTGAAAAATACTTTAAAACCTATTCTCATACCTACCAAATGCATGAAAAAAATTTCATTCAAATCGGTCCAGCCGTTTCGGAGGAGTTTGTACACTAACACCGTGACACGAGATTTTTATATATTAGATAAATATTTCTATTATTTATTATATATTATATATATTTTTTTATTATTATATTTTTTCTTTAATATTTTAATTGATTTATTTTTTATAGATATTCCTGTTTTATTTTTTGATAATTTTTCAATTTTTATTTTTCTAATGAATTTCAACTTTTTTAAAAAAATTTCGATTTTTATAAATTGTTTTTTAATCTTTTAATTTCTTTCCTGTTCTTTTTGTAATTTTTTACACTTGTTTTTTAATTTGAAAACGAATTTTTTTTGATTGTTTTCATATTTTTATTGAATTATTTGTTTATTTATTTTTTTAATTTTCGATAATTTTTAAGTTTTTTTTTAATTGTTGTTCATTTTTTTAATCTGTACTTGAAATTTTCAATCTTTCTGAATTTTTTTTTTCAACCTCTTAATTTCGTTTTATTGTTTTTTTTTATATTAGTTTCTTTTTGATTTTTTTTGTTTATTTTTTTTTTATTCTGTTTATTTTTCTATATATTTTTTTATATTGCTTATTTACCCTAAACCTGAAAGGTCAGGGTATATTAACTTTGTGCAAACGTTTGTAACGCATAGAACGAAGCGAGTCCGGTATAGAAAAGTATATATATTCTTGATCAGCGTCACCACGTGAGTCGAGCTATCTATGTCCGTCCATCCGTCGGTCCGTCCGTCCGTCCGTCCGTCCGTCCGTCTGTGTGCTGTCCGTATACACAGGATAAGAAGAAGGAGTTGAGATAATTAAATGAAACTTGGTACACATGGTCACATGTACCCAAGGATCTGCACTATTGAATATTTTTGGAATCCGCCCACGGACACGCCTACCTCCCATACAACGCAAAAATTTAAAACTGCATAACTCAGCTCATAATAAGTCTACAACAACAAAATTTGGTATGTGTGTGTTTTATACCAACACAAATATGTCTTCGGAAAATGGACGTCATCCGATCACGGACACGCCTACCTCCCATACAACCCAAAAATTGAAAACGCAATAAATAAGCATGTGTTTAACCTACAGAGCTAAAATTTGGCACGTATGTTTTTCATAATAAAAAAAAGATGGTTTAGAAAAATGGACATCGTCCGCCCACGGACACGCCTACTTCCCATACAACGCGAAAATCGAAAACTGCATAGCTCAGCTCATAATTAGCCTACAACAATAAAATTTTATATGTATGTGTTTCATACCAACACAAATATGTCTTCGGAAAATGGACGTCATCCGATCACGGACACGCCTACCTCCCATACAACCCAAAAATTGAAAACGCAATAAATAAGCATGTGTTTAACCTACAGAGCTAAAATTTGGCACGTATGTTTTTTATGACAAGACAAAGATGGTTTGGAAAAATGGACTTCATCCGCCCACGGACACGCCCATTTACAATTAATTTTTTTTTTTTTTTTTTGAAAAGTGGGTTTAGGGTATTTCATAGTCGGCCTAGACCGACTTTAGACTTTCTTTACTTGTTTTTCTTTAATTTTGTTTTATTTTTTATTTATTTTATTTTATTATTTTTTATTTATTTTTTTTTTTTATTTTTATTTATTTAATTTTTCTCTTTATTTATTTATTTATTTTATTTATTTTTTTTATATTTTTAATTTTTTTCATATTATTTATATTTTTTATATTTTTTATATTTTTTTATATTTTTTTATATTTTTTTATATTTTTTTATATTTTTTTATATTTTTTTATATTTTTTTATATTTTTTTATATTTTTTTATATTTTTTTATATTTTTTTATATTTTTTTATATTTTTTTATATTTTTTTATATTTTTTTATATTTTTTTTTTATTTCTGTTTTAATTTTTCCTCAATGTTTTAATTATTGAATTAATTTTTAATGTTTATAAATTTGTTTTAGATTTTATTTTTTTAGTTTGGTTTTTATTTTAATTTTTTTAAAATTGTTTTTTATTTTAATTTTTTTAAGTTTGTTTTTTAGTTTAATTTCTTTAAGTTTGTTTTATATTGTTATTATTTTAAATTTTTTTAAATATTTTTATTTTTTGATTTTTTTCAATCTTTTTATTATTTTTTTATTTTTTGTTTTTATTTACTTAATTTTTTTATTTCAATTTATTCTTTAATTTGAACTTGAATTTTTTTTTTATTATTATTCAAATTTATTATTTATTTTTTTTAAGTCTTTTATTTTTTAATATTTTTATTATAAAAGAATAACATTTAGATAAAGTTTTACAGTTTGTTTTTTGCTTAATTGTTTTGAGTTTGTTTTTTATATTTATTACTAAAATGATTACTAATGAAAATGTTTTAAAATTTCAAGTTTTTTAAATTTTAATTTTCCTTAATATGTCTTAAGTTTTCATATTTTTAATAGTTTTACTATTTTAATTATCTTTTTTTAATATTAAAAATGTTTTTAAAATTAAAAAAATGTAAATTTTTGTCTGTAAATTTGTAAATGTGTAAATTTGTAAATGTCTGTAAATTTTTAAAATTATTTTCTATTTTTAGTGTTATTAATATTTATACTAGTAAACCTGTTGCCCGAATTCGAGCAATTCAATAAAAATTAATTGTTAGAAACTTTATAGACGTAATATATGATATTCTATTCAATAAGTTATAACGAATAACGATATATTGAGTCTCACTAATGATATAAAAGATCATTATCTGAATGGTTTGACTTGAAACGTTTTATCTGACACAAAATTTTTTTAATGTAACTGTCAAAATACAAAGACGGACTAACACTAATATAACAACTGAGAAAAACATTATTACTATTCGAAAACATCGCAGCTTAACTCTTCCAGCTATAAAAATAACTAATGTTGAAAAAAAAACGCATTAAAAAATAGATTTAAGAAATAATACTAAGATATATTTCAGAAATTAATAAAAGGTACTTACAGAACACCTACAACATCGATTTATGACACATTTAGATGAAAAAACAACAAAAAACTCAAAAAAAAATTTTTTTTTGAAAACTGTTAAAATTTGACTGACTTGTTTGCTCGGAAAGTGGAATTTTTGATTTTGGAACTGCATTTTTCGGACAATTGACATTTGAGGAATGTATAAAAGATAATTTTGGTAAAAAATTTTTAGTTATGAAAAAAACTCAAATTCGATCAATTCATAAGCTCTTTTCAAACTAAATTTCAAATCGATAAAATAACGGATTTTTGTACAAAAATTTTATTTTTGTTTTAAAAGGTTGGGAACCCCCTGAAGTGAAATCACAATTTTTAAAAGTGGTTTGCACATATACAGCCTAAACCTGATTTAATGAGATCTAAATCGATAGAATCGGTCCATTGGTCTGGGAGGAGTTGAAGTCACAAAAAAAACCTTAGCCTATTAATTATATAGATTTTTTATTTAATATTTTTTCTATTTTTTATATTTTTTATATTTTTTATATTTTTTATATTTTTTATATTTTTTATATTTTTTATATTTTTTATATTTTTTATATTTTTTATATTTTTTATATTTTTTATATTTTTTATATTTTTTATATTTTTTATATTTTTTATATTTTTTATATTTTTTATATTTTTTATATTTTTTATATTTTTTATATTTTTTATATTTTTTATATTTTTTATATTTTTTATATTTTTTATATTTTTTATATTTTTTATATTTTTTATATTTTTTATATTTTTTATATTTTTTATATTTTTTATATTTTTTATATTTTTTATATTTTTTATATTTTTTATATTTTTTATATTTTTTATATTTTTTATATTTTTTATATTTTTTATATTTTTTATATTTTTTATATTTTATGTATATTTATATTTTTTATATTTTTTATATTTTTTATATTTTTTATATTTTTTATATTTTTTATATTTTTTATATTTTTTATATTTTTTATATTTATATTTTTTATATTTTATGTTTATTTATATTTTTTATATTTTATGTATATTTATATTTTTTATATTTTATGTATATTTATTTTTTAAAATATTTTATATATTTATATGTTTTAAAGTTTTGTAAGTTTGTGTAAAGTTTGTTAAAAGTTTGTTTTAAGTTTGTTTTAGGTTTGTTTTAAGTTTGTTTTAAGTTTGTTTTAAGTTTGTTTTAAGTTTGTTTTAAGTTTGTTTTAAGTTTGTTTTAAGTTTGTTAAAAGTTTGTTAAAAGTTTGTTTTAAGTTTTTTTTAAGTTTTTTTTAAGTTTGTTTTAAGTTTGTTGTAAGTTTGTTTAAAGTTTTTCAGTTCGTTTTAAGTTTGTTTTTAGTTTTTTTTAAGTTGGATTTTAACATTTTTTAAAATGTTTTTATGATGGTTTTTTTTTTTTTTTTTTGGTTTAAAAAGTGTTCATATTCTTTATATAAAAAATGTGTTTAATACTTTCTTTATTGAAAAAAGTACTTACTTAATTTTTCTTTATTTAACAAATTTGTTCAAATTTTCTTTATTTAAAAAATATGTTTAAATTTTCTTTATTTACAAAATGTGTTAAAATTTGTTTTTAATTTTATTTGTTTTTAAATTTCATAATAATGAAAAAGACTATGAGAAAATCAATATTTGTTTAAGCGGTTTTATCAAAAAATACTATTTATTTTTGCTTTTCTGTATATTACCATCACTTTTGAACTGTAAATTTATGCACACATACCAGAAGAAAAAAAAAACAAAAATTTAATAACACCAACGCAGAAATTTAAGCTTAGAGTATCAAACGACACTTAAAATTTACATATGCACGTCATGGTTTACTCTGAAAAATTTGCGCCAAGCCATGACATATTGCAGGATATGTTTTTCTGAGAGTACGAGCATGATTCAGTGGAAAACGTAACAAAAGAAAAAGAAAAAGAAAAACAATCAATACTAATAGTAAAGCACGTGTGGTTATTTATTGAATATTTGTCGTTTTGTTCATTCGGTGTTTTTTTCTACTTTCCTTTTTACTTTGTTAATTTTAAATTTTATAACAATGTTTATTTATTTCATTACAAAAAAAAAATTGCAAAGTTTTTTATAGCATGCAGCAATTGCGTTTTTATGGCGCTTAACAGTGGGCTGGTGGGCACTGTTGCCAACTTTTTAATTGCTGCGTATTATATTTATTTACCATCCTAGCACGTGCACGATGATGAAGATATGTCTTTACTGCTTACTCCACGTGTCTAGAAAATTTCACAACATTTCACAATGTTTTGCAATAAAATTTGTATGTCTTCGTGTGACTTTATTGGTTGTGGTCATTTTAACTTTTCAAGTCGAGAAATTCAATAATTTTAATTAGACTCGTTTTGAGGATGATACGATTTATATATAGTTTAAAGAAGTTACTTAAAAGAACTGCTTGTTTATATTTTTAAGATTTTGAAAATAAATGTACTTTATTTAAAACTGTGTATTTAAAGAGTATCTGGCATGAGCTCGGAGGGAACAGTTTTTAATTACTAAAGTTCTGTATGTATGACTCAAATTTTTTTGAAAAATATCTACCCCAACAACTTTACCCGCTTCAAGATATTTAAACTTTCTGTTATAAGCCTCAAAAGCTCCAAAATAAATTACCAGTTCAAAAAAGCTTAAAAAATAATATTTATTTATGATAAATTCTAGAGTGTCGGCTAAGAAAAACATGAATGTAAGTAATGATTTCACATACGTAAGGTAGAAGCGAACTTTAAACCTTTAACTATTTTGGTACAAACTATACGCTTGATTAAATCACAACTTCAAGGAGCTTTCACTGCATATGGCAAAATTAAAACACAATTTCAGAGGAAGAAAATCATTAAAAACCCGCAAAATAGCCCGACTAGTATTCTGGATGTCCTTGATGAGGTGGAGCCATAAAGAAAACACAGCACATGTTCACAGAACATTACAACCTCAAAGTCTACTATTAAACAGAAGAAAAACAAAAACAAAAGCAGAGAGCAACATATTTAAAATATTGAATAAACGTCCGTAAAGGACAAACTTGAGCAGACATTTTAAGGACTCACTTTTCACAGAACCAAACAGTTAAGCACGTGTAAATTACATGTGTAAGCAAAGTCAAAAATAGATGTGAACAAATTCGTGCAACCCTTAAGCAAGTCATTGAGTGCCACACGAATGACTGTTGCTGCTTCGTTGATTTTTTGGATTTTTTATTTCTTTTTTTGTCTTTTTAACTCAAACAGTTTTTTCGCTCTCTTTGAAAAGGGCAACAAACAAGGGAAACTTCAGTTTGCATTCAGGCATAGCATAAAAGTATGCTCGAAAATATTGATTTTTTAAGCTTGTGGCACAGCCAAGCAGGCAGCAGAGAGCAGACAAGCAGCCTGCATATGTTGCACTGTTCAACAGCAAGTTGGAAGTCCTTTTAAGGCAAAATGGTAACGAGGGAGCTACAGCTACTACAAAAGCTATCATAAACTCAAATGCTACGCGTTACAATACATAATATGTTGTCTGAGAGCAGGAATTTTTAGTACATACTTTTAGGCACACTGTTGGCAATGTTGGCTTTGACTGCAGCAAGTAGTGCATACTTTTGGGCGGTAACCTTAGTCAGTGAGTGGTGCACTTGGAAGCGACAGCGAAAGCAGGGCAGATTTTAGAGCATTTTTCGTTGTTAAAATGAGGAGCGCGCCAAAAAGTATGCAACAAATATTGTAATGAATTTTTGTAATTTTAATGAAAGTAAACATTTGCTGACAATTTATTAAACCTTTAAAACTTATAATTAAGCCTACAGACAGACAAAATGTAACTTTTAAAAAATATTGCCTACTTTTGGGCGACATTTTTAACATTTTTCTCTTAAACAGAATTTTTTTTAATTGAATTTTTATATTGAATATTGAATATTGAATATTGAATATTGAATATTGAATATTGAATATTGAATATTGAATATTGAATATTGAATATTGAATATTGAATATTGAATATTGAATATTGAATATTGAATATTGAATATTGAATATTGAATATTAAATAATTGAATATTGAATATTGAATATTGAATATTGAATATTGAATATTGAATATTGAATATTGAATATTGAATATTGAATATTGAATATTGAATATTGAATATTGAATATTGAATATTGAATATTGAATATTGAATATTGAATATTGAATATTGAATATTGAATATTGAATATTGAATATTGAATATTGAATATTGAATATTGAATATTGAATATTGAATATTGAATATTGAATATTGAATATTGAATATTGAATATTGAATATTGAATATTGAATATTGAATATTGAATATTGAATATTGAATATTGAATATTGAATATTGAATATTGAATATTGAATATTGAATATTGAATATTGAATATTGAATATTGAATATTGAATATTGAATATTGAATATTGAATATTGAATATTGAATATTGAATATTGAATATTGAATATTGAATATTGAATATTGAATATTGAATATTGAATATTGAATATTGAATATTGAATATTGAATATTGAATATTGAATATTGAATATTGAATATTGAATATTGAATATCGATTTGAGGATTTTAGATAATTTTTTCGGGACACTTTGAATGACATTTTGCGAACGGTTGTCGTGATAAGTGGGCGAAAATTGAACAAACGAAATTAAAATTTGAATATTACGAAGTTAATAATGATAATTAAATTAAAAATCTCACTCATTTTACTGCCAAAACACAAAAGGTGGCTTAATTAAAAATATTTAATAATTAATCAATTTACAATACCTAAAATATTTCGAGCCTACTTTTAGGAGCTCTCATTAATTTTATATGAAATTTTACAACATAAGTTTTTTCAATAAAGACACAATTTTTCCCCACATACAGTGAGTTTATTTTATGCCATTTTAAAAATCCACTTTATTGTGCTCTATAGTAGAAGTCTATAAAGTTCACGGATTTTAATGATACGTCAAATCTGCTGCATATTTTTAGGAGAAGCAGTAAATTTTTTTGTTACCATTTAATCCTTAAAATACACAAACGAATGGCACTGCTAAACAAAAGCAAACGAAAGCAACAAAAAACAATACTTAACAAGTTTTGGATAAAATTTGTTGATTGTATGTGTCTGCAAGTACGTCATCATGTGCTCAGAAAGTTCAATGTTCTAAAGTATATAAGCATATACAGGCTGGCTTGTAGACACACACACACACAAACACATGCTGACACACCCTAAAACTGACGCCACCATGAGTCGATGTTACGATTTTACAAATGTACAGTTGGTCGGTCGATGAAGAAGGTGTACCATCAAGGAAAGAGTCACGATATTAGGGGGCGACGGCGGCATCGACCAAAAATATGAAGTGGTAAAAAGCAAAAGCTTTGAAATTTTCAAAAGTTATCAAAGCAAAAGTTTAGCAATAAACACTGAGACGTCAGACGACAGAAATGTGAGTTTTTTTCATGACGTGTGGGTGGCTTAATTTAAGCTCTTTGAAATAAACATCGACGCTTTTACTTGGTTGTAAGAAGCAAACAACAATTGTCGAAAAACCACAACAATATACATTGAAATAAATTTGAAGCTCTGCGCTGTATACACAAAAAATACAATCTTATTAGAGGAAATCGGGAAAACGTGTTTGAAATATTAAGGATTAGCAACAGTAATACTAGGAATGCAATAAAATTAATAGGAAGAGGGAGACAAAGGTCTCAGTTAATAAGGTACCAAATAAGACACGAATTTGAGCGAAAAAAAAGACATAATCGAAAAAAAGCAATAGACAGAGGGGGAAAAGTATTCATCGAGAGGTTTAGAAAAGATATCGTCTACGTGAATCGCGACAGAAGAAGAGAAGGAACGAAAGGAAGTAGTGCATGAAGATATTGGAAGAGGTGCAAATGTTATTTTTAGATGGCACAAACATTTTAAAAACAAATTTTCAATGTTAACATTTAGTCCACAAAACGAGAAAAAACTGTTAAAATTGGAATATAAGGATTGAATTTTAAATAAGGCAAAATGACAAAAGCGCGAAATAAAAATACACAGATAAGATGAGACCACGTACTTAATAAGATTACCGAAATAATAAGCTCAAATTTGGATACTGAAAGAAGGGGGGTTAAATTCAACTTTATAAGTACAGAGAAGGAAGAGAAAGCTTTAAAAACTAAGCCTAAAAGATGATGAAAACTTCTTACAATCATTTAAGTTATGATAAATATAATGCTCCACAAAGTATAAGAAACGTAAGCCTACTTATAGAGTTTTGACTATAGTGGGCAGTATGAAAGGTGGGAGTGTCTGTGACGGATGATGCCCATATTTTTACTCGCCTTATTTTTGATAGAACTTATACTTGTAGCTTAAATACAAGCCTCTTTATTAAAAAGTTTCGACTAGGGTGGGTTGCATAAGAAGTGGGCGTGTCTACAGGTGGATAACACATTTTTTTACTTGTCTTAGTTTTCAATAAGCATATATAATAACTTTATTTTACCACTTTAGCTTAAATAATCGGCCCAATCATGAAACATTTTCTCCCGGGAGTTGTAAATGGGAGTTTCCGATTTTAAGATAGCAGATAAAGATATCTAATTTTTTTTTATTTTACACTCATGAATATTGGCGGTTGATGAACAAAATTGCATTAAAAATTTCCCAAAAATTATTTTAACTTTATCTTAAACACGGAAACTCCCATTCACAGCTCCCGGGAGAAAATGTTTAATGATTGGTCTGAGTATGTTTTATTTAAGTATCCAATACATCAATATAATGGGAAGTGGGCATTCAATATAAACAAGTATATTATTCCTTTTTTTCACAGAATAATCTCCACAAATACCTGATTATGGGCAATATAAAAGCGGACGGATACATGGATTTGGCTTAGTCGATTTAGGAGGCGATCGAATTGGTATACTAATAATGTTCCAAAATTTCGATGCCCTTTCTGCAGTACGAAACATCCAAACCTTCCTGTCCAACGCTTCGTTTTCCGCGATGATTTCCTTTCGAAGAATTTCATTCCCCGAAATAATCTTCCAGTTAAGGAGCACATAATAGTTGCTGGGGGACAATTCTGTAGAATACAGTTTGTGAGAAAACAAATTGAATCGGAATCGCTCCAAGCCTTCAAAATACCCCTTCGGTTTCCGCGATGACTTCCTTATTCTATCTAATTCTTTTTCATTGGACTATGAGGACTATAAATCTTTCATTGGACGATAAATCTTATTCCTATCTTGAGGTTTTGGAGCAGACAATGCTCGATGGGAGACAAGCCTGGAGAATACGGTGGGTAAGCAACCAAATTGAATCGTTATTCGTCCAAACCTTCGAAAATCGCTTCCTTTTTCGTGAAAATTTCGTCTTTGATATGAATCACTTTCCTTGATGCCATCGCTTGGATTTTGGTAGCGGATAATAGAACGGCGTCGAAGTCTGTGTGAGGAACCAAATTGAGCAGTAATTTGGTCGAACTTTCGAAATAATTCTTGGTTTCCACAATGACTTCCTTATTTCATCTAATTAGCCTTCCCTGGAGCCATCGCTTAAGGTTTGGGAGCAAATAATAGTCACCGCGACCGAGTTTGGAGCATTCTGTTCGTAAGCAACTAATTGGAAACCAATCGGAATTGGTCGAAGTCTTGGAAATACACTTTGTTTTTCGCGATGGCTTCCTCATCATTCAAACAGAATTTCTTTCCTTAGAGCCACCGCTTGAGGTTTAGGAGCAGAGAATAATCGCTGGGAGCCAATTCTTGAAAATACATATAAAAGTCGCAGGACAGAGTATGGAGGATGATTGTGATACGATAATTGTGCAACAAATTAAAATTGTAATTGGTTCATGCTTTCGAAATATCTCTTGGTTTCCGCGATGACTTCTTCATTCTATCTAATTAGGCCTCCCTGAAGCCATCGCTTGAAGTTTTAAGCGGATAAAGATCTCTGGGGACAAAGTCTGTAGAATACGATAAAACCATCTACCAACCAGCTACCAACTCGAATCGTAATTGGTTCAACCATTCTAAATACGCCTCGGTTTCTGCGATTACTTCGTCATTTTAGGCTGAGTTTCTTTCCCTGGAGCCTATTTTGAGGTTTGGGAGCAGATAATACTTGCTGAGAGGCAATTCTGGAAAATGCTGTGGGTAAGCAACCAACTTGAATCGTTATTGGTATAATAAATTAATAAATTAATTTCCCCTAAGGCACCGCTTAAGTTTTGGGAGCAGATAATAGGGACCAAGTCTGGGTGAGGAACCAATTTTAGCCGTAGTTGGTTCCAGCTTCGAAATACGCCTTGGTTTTTTAAAATGGGTTCCTCGAGAAGCCTCGTTTCACCACTTAGAGTTTTGTGTGACGGTGCGTTATGGTTTTTTCTTCTAAATTTTGTCGTTTAGATTGTCCAGTTATGCGTCATAATATTTGCCTGTAAATTTCCCTTTCTTTTACAGGTAAGCGATGAAAATTGTGTCATGAGTATTCGAAAAAGCTATTATCCTTCCTAGACGAGCATTGGTCTTTTGGCTGCTTTGGTGTTTTTGGGCTTTCCAGTCACCCTGCAGGCTGCACAGGGGACTCAGCCATTTGGTAATGAATCCATGTTTCATCCATTCTCAAAAAACGTGGAAAAATCACTCGATCAACAAGCAAACCAATCTCATTTGGGCTCCGAAAACCCAAGGAAATATAAGAGCAACCACTTCATCAACAAAAAGTGGCAGTTTGTTGACGATTTTAAGCTGTCGGTAGCATTGGGCCCTATTTCTTCGGAAATTATGCTAGTTCGACCATATCCGGAACAGTTACGGTAAAGAAAAACCGATGCAGAAATTTCGACGATATAGTCTTCAATTATTAACCTCAGAGACTGTGCTTTGCATTAAAAAAGAAAATATCGGCCTCTTTGTTAGAAGTCCTCGTTCTTATAGACAAACAACTGAGACAAGCAATTTTTCAAAAGCTACGCTTCATCCAAGTTTTTTAACAGCAACATCGATCGTCTTGCATTGAAACAGGTGGTAATCACACGGTGTCGGTCCATAAGGTGGATGCTTAAGACGCTTTTAACCAAACTTCCTAAGATTTTTGCGAGTAACTCTCGATGGATTTGGGACACAATTCGTCTTCTTTTGCTTCAGACGATCTAATTTTTGACAGTACAGGTCTGAATTAAGAGTTTTGCTATAGGAGAGCAATTCATGGTAGATGACCCCCTACCAATTCCACCAAACACATAGCACATAGCAATATATTCCTAGCCGTCAATCCTAACTTGGTTACCGTTAACACCGGCTGAGTTTGATTCACCACAATAGTTTTCGCTCGCCGTTGTCGTTAGAGATCCAATTTTCTTCCTAGTGATATTCTATTTTCAACTCAACCCGCCCGAATCTCCACTCCCCCAACATTATTTATTATTCAAAATCTTTGGTAACCAAAAAAACTTCTTTTATTTTTTAAAATAATTAGTATCTCTCTTGAATAATCTCTTATCTTTTCCAAGCAGTAAAGACCGTTTGTGAGGAGTTGGGAGTTCAGGCGAACGAAATCTCAATGATTTCACATCGAAAAATTTTGGAATTTGATTCAATTTTACGTGGTTATGCACAATTCCAGAGTTGGGTTGAGAAAAAGGGGCTGAATGAGCGTTGGGAGCATTCAGGGAGAAACTTGTTTTTAGTCCGCAAGAACACATGTCAAAAATTGTCCATTTCTCTACCGATGAAAGCTCTTTTGAGGCTTAGGAAAACTTTGCAAACCTATAACCTTCCACAAGTACAGAAATTTTTTGTTTAAAAGCACTGGCAGCCTGGGCTCAAACCTCAGTTGAACTTAAAACAAGGAACAAATATTGGGCAGTAGAAAAGGCTGTCAACGAATTTTCGTATAAAACAAAAATTAAATTGTGAGGACCCAGAACCAATTTGTTAGCCCAGAACCAACGTGTTGATAATCAAGCACGCTACCACTCGACTTTCTTCACGAATTTCCTATCATATTTCCAATAATACTTTTGGCATTGACCAAATTCTCTCTTCTCTTCACAATTACGAGACAGAATTGGATTGATGAGGATTGGTGCTTTGTAAGTTTAAGATTAATTGCCGGGAGGTTAAGCTTTGGAGAAGTTACTTTACCGACAGGCGTGCTTGGTCATTGGTGTTAACCAATGTGTGTGGACTGATGTTGTTCGGGATTGTTCGCAGGTTTGAATCTTTGGTTCATTTAGTTGAATCTCAGGATGAATCACCTGTTGAGGCGGCTTTAGACTCAGTTTGAATGTGTTACATAAGCTGATGAGAGGGCCGTTCTCGTGCTGAGTTTGAAACTGGGGTGAGTGTGGCTATGGTCATAATGAATGGGGTGTGAATGGGGTGATGGAGCGCAATGGCGTGAGGTTGGCCATGGACAAGACGGCGATGATGCTGCTGAAAGGTAGATATGAATGGGGTTAGCCTCAATAAGCGACGCAAGTGAAAAATTTGGGTGTAGCCGGAGAAGATGAGGATCGTTGCTTATCTCATTACCTTGAAGCCACGATTATTCACGATTGTAGACCAAGTGCGCCAGCTGCTTAAGAGTGAATGGTGCCTGAGTAGGCGGACTGTGCATCTCATATAAAAAAAAAAAACAAATTGGCCATTTCAGCCCTAGAAAGGACTTTGACCGAGCTTCTAATGATCAATTTAGCGATCATTAATCTCAATTTAATCTCATATATAAGGGTCTATTTGTCGCCTGTGCGACTTATCTAGCTCTAGTATGAGGTGACGTGGTCAGATCTGCTATGGGATATAGAAAAATACTCTCTTCTTGGAGAGCCATCATAATTGGGTGTATGCCAGTGTTTCATACACTTTCAACCGATCCCTTACGAGTACTGTTGGGGTTACCTTCATCTCTGCTATTGATCTCGTCTTAATACGGTAATGTGTTACTTACAGGATCCAGAGGAATGTGCTCCTTCTCTTTATTTTTTGACCCGACAACGCACTCTGGATCAGACAGAGCGTGTGAGATATTGAATGGAAGGCTGTGATGAATCAGTGTCTGAGGTCTACATTGCAATCTAGATGGGATGTATTAGAGACTGGGTCACGCATAAATTTATACGTGATGTTCTATTAATGATTGGTCGCACAGACTTTAGTTTTAGAAGCTTGAGCCTGGGCTTCCCGTTAACTGGGCACGGTTCTTTTAAGGCATGCTTCCGTGAAAGAAACTAGAGTGTGACTGACAGTTGTTATTGTGGGGCAATCCGTAGGTTCGGAAGAGGTGTTTCAACCCCAACCAAGCATTGCGACATGTCGTCAAAACATTAAGCTAATTTGGAACCTTTGAATACTCAAAAGGGGCATTTGCCGATGCAATGTTTCGGTCCCATGCTATGGTGCACCGTTGCCTATATGGCAAGTGTCTATGGTAAAAAACCTTGAATTTACTGTAACGCCTGACGGCATTTGGAAATTCCCTTCTGACGCGACTTATTCTTAAACCTAAGCGCGGTTTCAGCGCTATTTAAGAATATAAGTAATACTTTTTACACCCTTTTCAGGTCTTGCAGATAAGTAAAATAACCACAATACAAAAAAAGAATTCAATTTTCAACAATTTATAATATAAAATTAATTTTACGCTGATGCTGCGACAGACAAATTTTGCGGCGTAGATAATTTCATTTTTTTTATATTTCTTGTCATGACAAAATAAGTCAGAATTTAAAAACAAATATTTGGCTTTAAAATATTTGTGATTTCAGCTAAATATTTTCTTCTATTACTTTTTTATTTTTTGTTTTTTTGGGTGAGCAATAAATGAGCGTAGATTAAAATTTACGTTTGCAATTTCTGGCGGATTAGTGCTATTTTTAAAGCTAGAAAAATGCTGCGTTTTTTCTCAAATATAAAAAAAAATAAGCTCACGCTGAGTAATGAAGCTATAAGAATCCGCTGACTGCTGCGGTAGCAGATGATTGAAAATAATTGTTATCTATTAAATAACACTGAAAGCAGCTTTAATAAAATCGTTATATACAAAATTGCTAGCTTATGAAAATTTGCACTGAATACTTTTAGGCTTAGCGACTTGCTTATGGTGTTTTTTATAACCACCACAAGTATGATGTTTTTTATAACCACCTCAAAGAAAGAAACATGAAATATTTTTGAAGAAAAATATTTATTGCATAATTTTAGGATCTAAATAGAATTATATCTTATAAGAAAGTTGGAAAAAATAATAATAAATACCTTTGTTTCAAAGAATAAATGAATTTGGTATTATGTTAAAACTTTAAGCATACTTTAGGGGTTTTTTTTTGTTGAGGATTTTGAGAAAAACAAAAGTAACGCAGTAATAAAAAGGTTATGGGAATTATTTTGAAAGCTTAAAGCATACTTTAAGGCCTTCATTATTTGATACTTATTTAAAAAATTAACTCAGTATCTAAATGATATACATTGTGCTTTTGAAGGTTATTTATGCTAATGATTTGTTATTTTTTTTTTTTTTTTTTTTTTTTTTCAAATTAGCAAAGTCAAATCAAGCAAGAAATACTGAGAAATAAAAAGAAAATTGCTACTAAATAAAGCACCAGCTAAAATTAAACCACTGTGAACATGACAAGCCACAAAACAAATTTATTGAAAGGGGATAAAGAAGCAAAAAAAAAATAAATAAAACACACACGATGATATGTTGGGGGGGTGTATAAATAAAAATAAGCAGAAAAACCAAAAGACGTCAATGCCAAAGAGCCTTCAAATTAAAAACTTTAAATGGCATTTGGAGAAAAAATACAACGATTGAATGGGTATTAAAAAAAGAGATGGTTGACAAGCAATGATATAAAAACAATTTTTTGAGCCTTTGATATTTTACAAGGCAGTAAAAGAGATACAAAAAGAAGTGACTACATACAACAAATATTTGCAACAATTTAAATATTAAACTTCCTGTGAGCTAGCATGTATTTCCGTTTTAAAAAAAAAAATATATCCTCTGCAGCAACATTGATTCTTCCGGTCTCTGACGGCAAAAAATAGCACATCGCACACTTGCTGTGTAGCTCAACACAACACAGAGGATGAATTTTATAGAGAATGATGGTTAACTTATCAGCACTTTATTAAACTCTTAACGTCATCGATAAAGTGGCTTTATTCAAGTTGTTTGCATATGTAGATGAGGAAACGAGGATGGTGTTTAAAAAGAAGAAACAACAAACAAATCTGACTTGTGCAATTTTAATATTAGAAAAGCAAATTTAAGCAAGCAACAGAAAAAATAAAAATAATAGATAAAAAAAAAAAAAACACATAAGAAAGTCATTAAAATTTATAGCGAGGAGATGCATTCCATCTCCGTTTATATCAGACACGTTATGGAAATTCAATCTCAAAGAAAAACATAAATGCTGCATACTTTTAGGCACGTGTATCAAGAGTTCTAAGAATGATTTTTCTTGTTTGGTGGTAGTAAATAATTAATATTCATAAAGTAGCTTTAAATTTGATGCTTCTGACCTGAATTAATTGCTTCTTATGAATTGTTGATATGCTGAAAATTATGCAAAAATAACACTACCTAGAATTTACTTTTCTGCCTAAGCGTGTGCTTTGCATTAATTTTACAAATTTTCAAAATTTATTTTTCAAAAATTAAGAATTTTTGTAAGTAGAATTTCTATAGAACAAAAATTAAAGCTATTTGTTTTATGATTGAACTCTTTGATAAGAACAACTCAAATAATCAAACAGCCTGAAAGTAGGCACAATTAAGGCAAGTAGTGTGGCATGCTCTTTGTCGTTATAATAATTCTGGGATAAAATATACACGATATACTTATATTGCTTAATCGAACTGAATTTCCCCGAAGAAGCACGTCTCATTCATCCTGACTCACACTCTACAACGCACAGGAATTAGAGGAAATGGCATCAAAACGGCTAGATAGAGCCAATTTGATATTGCCTAGCTGTATCACCACTCTAACCAGAAATATATTAGAATTCGAAAAAAATTGAGAAATTTCCCATTTTGGATATTTTTGGGAAATTTTTAAAAACAACGGCAAATTATTTTATTTAAAAAATTTAAAAAAATTTTTGAAAAATATATAAAAATTAAAAATTAGAATTTTTTAAAAACTAGGGCATATTATTTTCCTCTTAATTTTTGGTACAAATGACCTGTTGGTTTTGCTTTTTTCCTCAAATAAAGGAGCTTATAACGATTTTACAATCCAGAAAATATCATAGTGTGAATATTCAAGCTTAAGAGTTTTGTTTTGTGAATTTTTGACAAATTTCCCAAATGGGAAATTTTTGGGAAATTTTTAAAAACGCATCTAACTATTTTACTTTTAATTTGCGTTACAAATAACCTGTTTTGTTTTTCTTTTTTGTCCGCATATGGCGAACTTATAATGATATTTTACATCTAGAAAATGTCATAATGCAATTTCTCCACATTATATTGTGCATGAAATTGTACTAAATGTGAACATGTAAGCTTAAGAGTCAAGTTTAAAACATTTGCAAACTTTTTTGCCAAATTTTCTTACTGGGATTTTTTTGGGAAATTTTTAAATACCACGGTAAATTATTTTACTCTTCATTTTTGGTACAACTGAACTGTTGTTTTCGTTTTTTCTCTTACATAAAGGAGCTTTTAACGATTTTCCAACCGTGAAAATGCCAAAATTTAATTAAATGTGAATATTTAAATTAAAGAGTTTAATTTTAAGAATTTTAGCAAATTTCCCTGAAGGGAAATTTTTGGGAAATTTTAAAAAACGTGGCTTATTATTTTACTTTTAAGTTTTGTTACAAACAACGTGTTTTTTTCGTTTTTTGTCAGCATGTGGTGAGCCAATAATGATTTTACTCTTAATTTTTGATACAAATGACCTGTTGTTTTCGTTTTTTTTTAAAAATATTTAAATAAAGGAGTTTAAAATGATTTTCAAATCTAAAAATGTTCAAATTTAACTTAATGTGAATATTTAAGCGTAAGACATTAATTCTGAGAAGTCTTGGCAAATTTCCCTTATGGGAAATTTTTAGGAAATTTTTAAATAACGCGACTTATTATTTTACTTTTAATTTTTGTTCCAAATTACGTGTTTTTTTCATTTATGTCAGCATATGACGAGCTTATAATCAGCCCAATCATGAAACACTTCCTCCCGGGAGTTGTAAATGGGAATTTCCGGTTTTAAGATAGTAGATAAAGATATCTCAATGTTTTTATTTTGCACTCATGAATATTGGCGGTTGATGAACAAAATTGCATTAAAAATTTCAAAAAAGTATTTTAACTTTATCTTAAAGACGGAAACTCCCATTTACAACTCCCGGTAGAAAATGTTTCATGATTGGGCTGAATGATTTTGTCCATCTGGATAATGTCTTAATGCAATTTCTTCACATTATATTCCGTTTTTTATCACATATAATCAAGCTTTTAGCAATTTGGTCAACTCGAAAATGTCATGGTGCCAATTCTTAAGACTGAATTTTGTCTTTGGAGATCAAAATTTCAAAAATTTTGAGAAATTTCCCTGATGGAAGACTGAATTTTGTCTTTGGGGATCAAAATTTCAAAAATTTTGAGAAATTTCCCTGATGGGATATTGTTGTTTTAAAAATCTTGGAAAGAAAGATACACATAGAGGAACTTTCAACTACAAGGATCAACGATATACTCGGATTCCTCAACCGAACTGGCTGACTCTCAGCAAGCACGCCTTATTCGGCCTGTCCCACACACTAGAACGAGAATAAGAGGAAATGACATCAAAACAGATCGATCAATAGAGCCAATTGGATACTGCCCGCAGCTATATCACCACTATCACTACCAACTATCACTATCACTAGCTGTATCAACACCAACTAACCAACCAGGAACCATTTAATTTATTCAATCCATGAAAAACTTCCTAAAAAAACATTTGAAATCAATGTTGAGAACATTTTAAGCATTTTTGAGATCATTCTGAGAATTTTGGGGAGGAAATTAAAGAAAAAAACCAAAATAACAAACCCCGCAAATATTGTCCATAAAATTCTTTCCATTTTCTTAATCTAATTCTTGAACATTTTTGAGAATATTTAAGTTTTTAAAATACGTGCTTATTTCTTATTCCTCTGCCAAGAAGTATGCTTCTTAAATTTAAGAACCAGAAACAAATAGCACTAAATAATATTTTCACACAAAATATTAATAGATGCAATAATGTACATTTTAATTTTGCATTCAATAATAAAAAACTTGGCAATTTTAATCTCGGTTTCTTTAAGAATTAAATATATATTTTCAAGATTCAATGTTGCCTTATTTTGTTGACAAATTCTATCAACAAAATGTTTTATTTTGCAACACATAAAAAATATTAAATAATATATATTAAAAATTCTTTAATAATTTTCTTCGCAATTCAATGCAGTGCGAAGCAATTAAAAATTCACGTTTCATTTCATGGCTACAAAAAGGCATCAAAATAACAGCAAAATAAAATCAAAATAAATGCAAAAATATTAATATAAAAAATTAAATAAAATAAAAAAGCAAGACAGGCAAGCTATCCATGGCAATGAATGGGAGCATGAAGGCAAATTTAAGCGCATTAGAATATTCCTCCACAAAAATCATCGAAAACTTAGTGAAAAAAAAAAAACATAAATAAATTATATAAAAATGTACGATACATAAATTTCTTTTGGCAATACTTCAATTCATGTAACACTTCATTGATTTTCAAACGAAGCAGACACAAAACGTATAAAAAAAAATGGAAACATAGATGGAAGATGAATGTATATGTATAAAAGGCGCCGGAAGCATATTGTGGGCAGGCGGAGGCATTCAGGCAACCAAGAAGTGAAATAAATTGCCAACACGTGTAACCTTGATTTGAGATATTCTATAACAATGATGTTCATAAAATAAACTTGTTTGCACTTAAGTTGTTCAACTTTATCAACTCTTTCGAAGAAATATTTATAATGCTCGCAACGGCACTTTAAAGTTAACAGACAGACAGACGTACTAAGCAATGTCATCGTTAAAATAAAATGTTGCATACTTTCAAGGTCGAAGAACACTTCTTATATGGGGGCAGGGTTTTTTTTATTAAGCTGGAAGCATGTTAAACATTCAGTAATGATAACAATCAATACTTGTGTAATCATTTATTCATTACTATGTAATGATGATGCCTTGGCTGCAACATTTGCTTATCAGCAGACTTCAATGATTCTAGTTGTGATGCATTTAACCACTTTTGAGATTAATTGTATAAGAAAATGTTCTGAAAAATCAACTGTGAAGCATGCATGAATGCAAATGTCTATAAATAGACACACTTTGCATACAAAAGTGTGTATTTCTTCAAAAATTTACCGCATATTCTACTTTGATAACAGGCAAAACTTGCACTTGTGTTTTTTTTTTTGTATTCTCTTTCTATGATTCCGTTAAGGTTTTGTACATTAAAATTTAGAGAGATTTTTTTCCATTTTAGCGTGAAGTGAAAATTTGTTCTGAATAGTTGATATCAGGTGTAAAAAACAAAACTAATTTTTGTTAGTAAATACTTTGTCGTAATTATAATGTTATTTTATAGAACATTAAATACTTTTGTCTTCTTTTTCTATGATTTCGATTGGGTTTTGTGCATTGAAATTCAGAGAGATTTTGTAAAAAAAAATAAAATTTTTGTGAATAAATACTTCGCCGTGATTGTTATGAATATTTGAAAGAAAATTAAACAATTTAAGAATCAATCGTAAAAAAAAACAAACTTTAAAATATGGCTGAACTAGAAAGTAATAGCGTTCTGTTTTAAGTGGAATTATTTTTCATTTCCATCTAAACTTTGCTTTACATTTTTTTATAATGTAAAAAATAAAATTCCACCAACCCCAAAATTTCTTCAAGCCAAATTTAACCAAAACCCCAATTTCTCAGGAGATACATCATTTGTAATAATTTTTTCAACAACAATCTGAACCTACTATCCGAGCTTTAATCGTCCAAAAAGTTTCATTGATTTTCAAAAAGTTGATTTCACGAAAACCTCGTTTATAAAAAAAGAGATATGTATAGAAAATATATAATAATGTGGGTAACAATATTTTTACTATTTATCTTATTGGTATCACAATCTCAATAATCTGACCATAGTTAAGTGACCCCCCCATCCTCACCCTCCCCTGCCGGAAAATACCCGAGTACTCAATTTCAACAAATTCGGTTGAATCCACTAGTCTACAGAAAATTTTGAAAAGGTGGAACGACACATGTGCCTCCATGACTCAAAGCGTTAACCCATTTTCAAACAACTGTTATAAAAATTTAAAAGAAAAATTTGGGTCACTTTAATTCAGGTCTGGTTAGGTAGATTAGGTTAGGAAAGAAGGGTCGTGCACCGTTTAAGTGTTTCCATGGGGCCCATTGGTCCATTACGTATCCCTTATTTATGTGTAAATTGTGGTTTTGGTACCCTATAAATAGGGTTGCCAGATTTTTTTTTTTAATCGGTATTTTGCAAAACAAAAATCGGGAAACAAGCTAAAACATCGGGACAAAAATTTTTGCATATCGCTCGGTTTCTTATTTTCTAAATGTATGGATATCTTAAAATCAAAAGTAAAAACATGAAAATCTGGGTTGAAAACGTAGAAATACTTTTCATAGATTAATTTTAATTGTGTAAAGATAATAATATCGAAATTTTTAACCTCGAAAAGCATATAAAACAAATAAATAAAAACATTTAAAATATTTTTAAAAAGTACTAAAAATAATACCAAAATAAAAATTATTTTATAGTATTTTGGAAAATCGGGACAATTGACGTCCCGCCTAAGGTCTTCGCGGAACGCAAGTTTTTAAGCTGAAAATCGGGACAACCCGCGTGAAGATCAGGACCTGGCAGCATTCCTTATAAACCAAATTTTTTTTATTCATAACTGTTCAATCCAAACACTCTATGCCTTTCGTGAACTTCCGTAAATAGCAGTGTTCACAAGCTCCTTCAAATCTTTGAAAAATATTTTTCTTATATAACGGAAACAGTGATTGGTAAATTGGGGCATCCGCACAGAAGGTGGTTGATTGTCTCCGTGTTTTCCGTATCATTGTAGCTTCGTTAAAAACTTAGTGCTGATCCTATTGGCTATAACCAGAATGAGGCAATGACCACCTAGGATTCCCACCAACATTCGAATTTCTCATTTTGCAGAGAAGAAGAACCCGATCCCGAGTTCAAACCTCAAATCCAACAAAAGTTTTTTTCAATAGAAATAAATTCTTCTGTTCGGAAGTCACCTCTCTGCAGACAATGGCAAACCTCAGAGAGTAAATAATGCCCTTTTTGAGAACATGAACTTTAGCCATTCGGAGTGGGTCGATCAATTGTGTGTAAACATTTAATAACACACACAACACAATTGATCATAAGAGCACAGTCAAAATACTTTGTAGGGCTGAAATGGCCCATTTGATTTTTGTTTAGAAGGCTCTTTATTCAATTGTCGCTTAATTTTGGGCAGAGCCTTCTATATATAATAGAGTCCCTACTGGAAGGCCTGTTTATGTTTGCATTATCGCCATTTATATCCAATGGATATTGTTTAGTCATAAACTCCATTTCTTACCGAAGGTCCTTTGGCATGCGTAACGACCTCATTGTTTTTTCCATCTTTCCTGTGTAAAGTGTTTCCAAATGAAATTGTTATAAAGGATTATTCCAAGATATTTAACTTCAATGGAACCCTTGAGACGTACTCCATTGGATTAAGGCAATGTTGTAGGTAGTTATTTTACTTTTTCAGGTAAGGTAAAAAACGAATGACTAAGATTGCAAGCCCGGGGCATAAAAAGTTATTTGTGATTTATTATTATGGGGTCCTTTCTGAACTTGAGTTCAATCAAATCAAACTGGCTGATTCAAATAGCTTATATCTGGGATATCTAGCAGCTTTTGTATTTCTCTGTAAAGTAAAACTCCTGTGTGGCAAAGTTGACCTTATTGGAGATTGAGGCATTCGCAAAGTAAATTTTTGAAGTTTCTAATTCTCCAGCATTTCCATTGTTTCCACAAGTCAGATTATCAAAGCAATTGTAAGTGCATTGCGCCCCCGCTGGGACTTTATAAGGATGCGTACTTAATTTTGACCCATTGATAGTAAAGTCTTGTCGAGTTAAGTTGACTCTAGTAGTGTATCTAGTAATTTTTAAGGAGATGCGACGAATAACAGAACGCATCAGACAATTCAGGTTAAAATGCAGGGCTAACAGTCATAATTGAGGCCTAACCGATCCTAAAAAGAATCAGGAAGACTTCATACAAATGATTACCTATGATTTCTGACTCATTGTTCTGATTTAAAGGCTTGGTTAAAGATGGTCTGATATAAATAGGTCTGGGTTTATGTTGGATTTCAGATGACAATTGAAGTCTGTAGAGTGGATGCCTGAATTTATTTAAATTTCAGCTCAGAAATCAAAATGGAAGTATAAGCATAATTATTTTCAGACAGTCAACACTGAGAAAATTGTCTTCCTCTAACGTTTAGGGCTCTGGCTACTGCATCGATCTCCATGTTTTTTAGGTTTGAACCAAGGATTTGAGGTGTCCAACCTTTTCAGTAAAGTCTGCCTTGATCCCTTCTGGTCTATGGGAATAGATAAATAGGAAAGAAAGGTAAATCCAGTAAAACAAGTGTAGAATGTGATATGTGTGACTTAAAGCTATATCAATATGCGAATTTGTATCTGAGAAAAGGGTTTATGCCATAGTATAATAATCAAGGTAGCTACAGGGCTATCAATCCTCTCTCGCTCAGAGTCAGAATAGTCAAAATCAATACAAATTCTTTGATGTCTCGTTTTGTCGCTCTATTTCGTTCAGTATTTTTTGACAGTACTGACTTTCGGCTCTCAAACCTGCAGCTACCTTATTTCTTGTTCTTTGGTTTATGGCTTTACCTCAGTCAATCCAAGTTGTCAAGTGATACAATCCACAAACTTTTTCTACTATCAACCACAACTTCCAAGGTCGTATATATTGATTTACTCTTAATTTTAATTGATTAGAAATAAGAAAAAATTAAAGACAGGTCAAAGCGTAGGACCATTGCCTAGCCGAGATTCGGCCGTTATCGTCTAACTAGTCTGCTTTTTCGAAATTAAGGGATTCTCGATAAAATACTTGGTTCTATCTCCAAGGTTGATTTATTTAAGGTTGCATACATTTTTTGCCGCATCCTTATTTTATGTAAACAAAAATATTTTGAAGTTTGCAGAGTAGGGTTTTGTGCACAGTAAAAATTTTGAGGGTAAATTTTATCTTTTTTATAACATTTCTGTAGTATAAACTCGTTTTATTCCAAATTTATTATAAGTTTTATTCCACTCAATATTATAAAACTTGCATTTCCATTCAAACAGCTATTTTACTCCAAAATAGTATATATTTTATAACATGAATTTATAAAAATCACATATTTATTCCAGTTATACACACGAAAACCTCACGGAGCCACTCGGCTTCACGTACAAGTCGAGTTTTCGAAGCTACAGAACTTCAGCGATGCTAGCAGGCAATCAGTTTGCCTTTCTTCTTCAGTCAGTAATCATGTTATGCGCAAATAGTTCCGTTGAATATTTTTTTGTACACATATATAAAGACAAAAATATTGCGCTTGAATTGGAAGCTCTGCCAGCATGATCGAACATGCAAATTTCTGAGTACAATTTTTACACTATTTTTCCTGTCAATTTGTTTTTGAAAATATAAAAAAAAGCAGATATAACATGAAATCTAGATATTATTCCTTATTTATGACTTCAATGTAACACACATTCAATATATGTGCCATATACTTTTTATACAACATTGCTATAAAAAAATTAAATGTGGTTTTCAAAGATTTTATACTTTTTCTTATAAAAATGTATATCAACGTGGTGTAAAAAGATTTTATACACTTTTCGGATAAAATCTATCCCAATTTTGTATAAATTTGGTTTATAAGATTTTATGGTATAAATTTTATAACATTTTTGGTATGGATTTATATTTATACCAAATAGTATAAAATTTATCCTCATAATTTTTACTGTGTGCTGCTCGAGAAAAAAAAGTATTTTTCAGGGTTTTGTGCAGTTTTCTGTTGTATTGGTCTGTCTTTCTTGATTTTCTTAATACATATTTATTTCATTAAACCTTTTTTAGGGCATAGTACTGAAATCCTTCAATCAAAACTAAAATTATGGGGGTAGATCAAACTCAATGACTTAATTTTATCAGGACATCCGAATAAAAAAAGGACCAATAAAAGTACTAAACAAAAATTTTAGTATTCTATTTACCAAATAGTACTACAAAAAACTACCAATAGTATTATATTCAGGCAACCGCTTCAGTTCTTTAATCAAATGACTACGCTCTTTTGCTCTCATTTCAAAATAAGGGTGCCGAAATGAGAAAACGTCAAAAATGTATGCAACCTTGTATAAATAAGCCTTGTTCTATCTCTACCTCTACGTCTACGTCTGTCTCGAACAAAACCTCTACTCTACTTTTCCTTCTACCTCTACCTTCTTAGGCTGCGGTTATAGTGAGCGCCGAGTCAGACAGGCAGGCAGGCAGGTTGAAATCTGTGTGAAAAAACGAGATGCAGATAGCTATCTATCTCGCTTGTTCATATTGCCTGCCTGCCTGCCTATCTGACTCGGCGCTCACTATAACCGCAGCCTTAATCGTTAACATCTGAAGAAGTAACTGACTCAATGTCACTTGCTTAGTTTCACCAACGATTATTTCACATTTTTCGAATAGGTGCCTAGATTATTTGGTATTTAATCTATCTGCATAATTATTGACATTGTGATAACTAAAACTGATAACGTTTCAAATAAATCATTTCATATAAAAACTTAAAAAATAAATAGTAAAAAGGTAATTTGGAAGCAAGCATTGATAAACGAAAATATGTAGTAGATAGTAGTGCAGTCGCCCTAATAACGTCAAAAATTCAATGTCATAACGTAAATCTATGTCGGAATAAATGCAATTCCTTACTGCTAATAATTTTACATAATAATTCTAATTTGCATAAATCTATTTATTACATACAAACAACAAAAATAAATATTCCGCTAAATAATTTAATTAATATACGCCGCAAATAAAATAAAACAAAACTTTTACAGTCTGTCACGTGTTTAGGAATGTGTACTTTATACAAATGCGCCATTTTTTAAATTTACTAATTGTACACTTCATTGCTGTTTGACAGCAATAAAAAATGCAAACAACAACAAATTTTTTAGCTTATTTGTCGCGGTATTTTTGTGCAATTGACTTTCGCTATTTCCGTCTGTCTCTTTTTATCACTCTCTCGGTGTCTCTCCGTCCTTACAAATCACATGCATTTCATTTTGTCTGCATACAATATATTATATTTTCTAATAAACACCATTTGATAACATTGTTCAAACACCACTGATAGGCCCTGACATTTGGTGCTCAAACGTACACACTCACCCATTTACATTCTAAATTGTGTTTGTGTTATTTATTATATTAATGCCTATGTGCTTAAATGCGAAAATTATTGCCTGTTTTTTAAAACGTTGTTGCTTACAGTGCATTAATGGTGAAATGACAGTGAATATTGGTTATCATATTAAGTATTTCCTAACATTTGAATGCTTATTTAAAGCAAAGATCTAATGTTGGAAAACAACAGAAATTACTTGGGTAGAGTGACGAAAAATGTCCACTGTGACATTGAAAATTTCTAAACGATAAAAAGGTAGTAAATTACTCATATAAACCTGGTAAATTAGAGATTCATAGAGAGGTGATATAATAAAATACTCAATAAAACCTCTCATACCCACAAAAACTCATGCCCTCACGCTAGATTCTTAATATATATTTTCTTATGATCAAATCAGAAAAATTTTCTTTCATGTCTTATGTCGATTCATATCTTAACATGTCTTGTCAGCCGATTTGTAAGCGAATTCCTGGCGAATCGCGTAATACTCTTGTCGGCGATTCGTTGGCGAATCTTCCCGGCGAATCGTTCGCGACTCTTCCTAGCGAATCGTCTAAGCCTCATCTCGGTGATTCGTCTGTGAATCTTCCAGGGGAATCGCTTAAGACTCCTCTTGCCGATTCGTCGGCGAATCTTCCCGGCGAATCGCTTTTATGGCCTCAGTTTTCAGGGCCTTTCAGAAGGAAGACTCCCGGAAAACTGTCAGAAGAGCTCGCCGGCTATTGTTTCATCTTCCTAGCTATTCGCTGGCAATTCTCACTCGATAGAAAATGTTTGCAAAGTAAATAGTTCATTTCATGACCAACACAAAGTTCTCTTTCAGAAAAATATCACTTGTACCCTTAATCAAATACTGTAAGTCTCAATAAAATTTAAATTTTTGTCTTTTTAATATTGGTTCTTTTAATAAAAGATGTCCGATTAAAAGGTATTTTAATAAAATTGGGAGCAAAACCTTACAGTCGGAAAAAATTGTCATTTCAATTTTCTTGCGTACAGCTCTGTCAAAGTCCTTTCAAGATCTGAAATGGCGACTTCGCTTTAGTTTTTTCAAGTGGATAGAGAAACATTGATTATGGTCGTTATAATCATTCTAATGAGCGAACAATTGTAATATAGTGAACAAATTTGAAGAAAGTGGATTGATCAGAGATATTGAAATCGTGTGCATCATCGTAACGTACGTTCCACCAAAAATATCGGCCGCAGCAATTGGAGTTGTCTTACTCGTTATATCGTATTTTGCATTTGGATTTGCACTTTCATCCATACAAAGCCCAACTCACATAAAATATACGTCGATTGAGTACTTCAACAAACAGTATTAATTTTTTTTTTTAGCTTTGAACCAAGGATTTCAGGTGTCAAAACTATTCAGTCAACTCTGCCTTCAGAAATGGAGAGATAGGTAGGTAGGAGAGAAAGTGAAATCAAGAGAAACAAGTTTAGATTGTTGTATGTGTGGCGGAGCGCTATTTTAACATGCGAGTGTTAATCTAATGCCTTTACGTCAGTCAATTCGAGCTACTAAGCAATCTCATTCCACAAACTTATCTACAACCAACTACAACTTCCAAAGTCATATATATTGATGAATTTTTAATTTCAGTTGATTAGAAATGAGGAAAGAATTAAAGAAAGGGAAAAGCATAGGACCATGGCTAGCCCGGGATTCAAACCCGGAACATCTGGGTTGGCTGTCAAACACGCTAACCACTCGACTCCCGAGGCCCCTAAATTCTGATTTTTCGAAGCAAATTTTATTTAGCGATAGGGCCCATTTCACGCTAGATGGATACATGAGAGAGCAAAATTGATGAAAATTTGGCTGTGAAAATCCTCAAGTAATTTTTAAGAAGCCATTGCATACGCAAAAATTGACTGTCTGGTGTGACATATCGATTAAGGAACAGTTACTGTCAAGTCTGAGCGCTATGGCCGAATTTTAACCGTTTTGTTTATTTTTTATTGACTGAAAGTGAAGATATGGCTCGGGAGTTTTTCATTATAACATCGGGCCACATAACAACCAAAATAAGGGTTTTCTTGGAACAGACATTTTCAGGAGGACTTATTTTGAGATCTGATTATGTCAATTGGCTTCCGAGATCGTAAGATTTGACATCACTGGACCTTTTTTTATGTGAAGCTACACAAAAGGTCATTTTTACGTGAAGTGGACAGGACCCTGCATTTGGGGAATGCTGAACCCTAGCATGTTACGTTTGTTATTGTTTTTTTTTTTTTTTTAATTCAATATGGCGAATCCAAATGATGACATACATATTGTGTCAAAATCAAAAATTTGCATATATCTACCTCCAAACCGGTCTTACGGAAATTGTTGAGGATACCAAACATATAGGTATTTGAAGTTTATTTTAAAACTGTGGAAAAGCGAATGCAGAAACATGAGTTTCTTTCAATTTGACTGAGGTTTTGGGTTTTATTTGGATCCGTCATTTTGCATTTTTCAAAATATATAGAATTCGTCCTTCGGAGACTCACAACTGTGTAAACAATCTTTCTGTTTATATTTTTTTGATGAAAAGAAGAAAAAAAATTGTCTTATACTTTGCCGCGGCTTGACATATATCTAGACCTTGATATTGAACAGAGTCTTAGAAATATTATAGTAGTTTTAAAAACTTATATAAAGTAATTTTTTTCACAAGCTTCCGACTTTTCAATACAGAAAATATCAGCGATATTAGCTTAATTTTCTTGACGATACCTAATTTGTACTTAATTGAGCGAAATGAATAAAAAACCATTTGAAAGTGAAGCTGGTTTGGTCCTTACAGTGACTGGATGATGAAGAGTGCCAGAACTGTGAAAATTCATTTTCTTTAATTTTCAAGATGTAGGCTTTTTATGAATTTTAAAACTGTTTCTGACTTGGAATTTCAGACCTTTGATGGTGGCAAAAATACCCTAACCAGAAAAGACTGAATTTGCGATTGCAGGTCATTCACAAAGGATGTGTTTTGGAGTATTTTTCTCATCCTCGCTGAGTAAATATCTATCCTATCTTTTTGAGATGGTATCGGAGTGCAAAGTGACCTGTATAATAACCTGTTAAAAGTTGAAGATCGGTTCTACACTCAGAAAAAAATTTCTCGGAATATTATAAAAAAGACATCATATTTAGAGAAAACTGGTAAAGTCTTTGCTCCAAAAATGTGTGATTTGCTTTTCTCTAAATGTGATCTTTAAAATTCTCTAAAAGTGATAAAAAGCTTCTCTGAAAAAGAGAAATATTTAAAAATAAATCGTTTTTAGAGAAAAAGAACTTTTATTTTTGGGAAAAGATTTGTTTTTATTGAAGAAAAACTTTCAATAGTGAATTTTTTATCAAAATATAGGAACAATTTTTCATTTTCAATAAATTTTTCTTTATAAATGAGAATATTTTTATGCGAGAAAAGTACTTATCATTATAAGAGACATTGAAATATTTCCATTTCCCGGAAATGAAGAAATAATTCTTCGAAAATGTGAAAATTTATTCAAATTGAAGAAAATTGCTACTATCGAAAATAGAGAAATTTTTTATCGAAGAAAGATATGTGTTTTTTTCTGAGTAAAGTTAGCTTGAGCAGGATCTTTGATTTAGCTCAACTGAGAGTAATACTTGTCTTTGCTTTCCTTTGTCCATTGCAATTTGTAAAATGACACAGAAACTTTTTGTTTTCCCAGATTATAACCTTTTCCACATGGTATCCTTTTGATAATCTACAAAATGATTGAAGGCCACATTAGGACCGAGATGCCTCTTTTTCGGCAAGGCATTCTGCTTTTTCGACATCTTCAAAACCTTGATGCTCTGGTACCCACCATAATTCTATATTATTGTTTCGTGCCAATATATTCAGTGATTTGACACAATCAAGGATTAAGGACATTGAAGGACCTTTTAGGCCGCTTCACTACCAGAGAGTATATAAATATGTGCCCCATAGTTATACTACGGAGACTTTACTAGCATACATTTCCGCTTGGAATATGGTTGGAGTATAGCCCATTGCGAGAGCTTTTTGGAATCTGACAGTATATGTCTTTTTCTTTTAATTTTTCAGGTTCGAGTAATATTTTTATGGATATCAAAAGTATTTCTGGTTTCTGATAAGATATTTTGAATATTAACTGAAAAACACTTATTCTCCAGAGTTGATCTTTTGTTGATGTCAGCCTAATTTTGTAAGTATGTTGACATGGGACATGCCTTCTGAAAGGAGTAAAGAATTAGTTCTGAGGAAGATAAAACGCCTTACCAACTCTTTTCTTTTTTTGATTATTTTATATTTTTTATTATATTTTTATATGAAACAAGCCAAAATGCAAGCCATCTCTATCCAAGACATTAGTAGAACTTACCTGAAAAGAAAGAGAACAGTATTTATTATTAAAATTTAACTTATTTATAAAGAAATGTATTCAAAAATATTGATAAGAATAGGTTTATAATTCTAAAACTACATATAACTGAGAAGGTATTAAGGCAAAGTTTGATGAAACATTTTAAATATGTTGCTATATAAAACGGAAATATAACTTTGAAATCATTGATTCGACCATTTTTGTTCTTAAATTCAATTAAGGTAATTTGCGGTCAAGTGATGCAAATCAAAATTCATATAAATTACATAAATTCTGACAGCTTATTACAAAATAATGCATGCATATTACATTCCAAGGTCAAATTTATGAAGAACAATGAACTGTATAGCAATCAATGAACTGTTTGCGAAGAGAACAGAGCGTGGCGAACAAAAAATTTTAAAATTAAAAATTCAAAATTGAATTGAATCAAAGAAGAAGACGATAATGATGTTTTAAATTGAAATTTCAATTAAGTCAAAATGGATTGTTTTATGAGAAGAATGCGAAAAACTAATATGTTGAGAATAAATTTGAAAAAATAAACAACCAAAAAAAAAAAAAAAAAAAAAAAAAAAGAACGCTAAGATAAGAATAGATAGAGTGAATGAAAAGTTAAACAAAGAAATCACATTCTACAAATTTATTTTGATTAGAAAAATAGAGCTAAACAAAAAACAAAAAAAAAAACTAAAGTGATGACATCATTGATTTGCTGATAGAGGAGCATGAGAAGCGAAAAGCAGTATTTGAACTTATAAATATTATAAATGAAGATGATAAATGAATACAGTTTGCTAGAGAAAAGAAATGCTCCCATTTAGAGCGCAGAAAGAAAAGAAAAAAAAAGAAAAGAAGAACAAATAAAAACAAATCATTTGAGACAAATTTAGGCGTAGAAAAATCTGTCACGGGACAATGCTAAATACATAACAATAGACTGACTTACAGATAAATCAATAAATAAACTTAATAGAAAGCTTATAATAAGTAATTAAGGAGTGTTCACAATTATGTCGAGAATATAATCAATGTTAAGACTATTGAGTAAAAATAAAACCAAAATATTTAATCAAATTTGTTTATTAAAAGTTGGTTTACCTTTAAAGATATTAAAAAAGGGGAAACCCTGAAAAATATTTTTTGTTATTTCTTTGCTCTTAAGCAACAGCGAAATGCGTCACGCGGCAGAAACATTGACGTAAACGCAGATAAAAGCAAATGATTAAAAATTTTTAAAAGAAAAAACAACAAATAAGCGCCAAATGATTGACAGATAAAGAAGCTAAAAACAGCGACAAGAAGAATTTGAAATAATTAAAATTTTCTTAGACTTAAAAATAAATTTTAAAAAAATACCTGCAAATGTTGTAGCAAAACAAGTTCAAAGCAAACGACAAACGAGCAAGTTGAGAGCAAAAAAACGAAAGGGGCGCCGCACCGTTTAGTAGAAAGAGAAGCAAAAAAATTTAAAAGAATTTTTTTTTATGTAAAAATAAAAATTAAAAACAAATTCGTCGCACAAAATAAAGAAAAAATTTAGTGTAAACAAATAAGAAAGCACTAAGTAAGCAGTAGGTAAGCACTGTGTAATCACTGATTTATCAAAGCACTTTTTTACAACACTGTTTGCTTAGAAAATTTTCCATTATATTTTTTTTTTCGTTTTGCTGCAATTTTTCTCGAACTCACTAACAAAATAAATATTGCACAGCAGCAAATTACTAAAAAAAAAAAAAGTAACACCACCGAGATTAGTTTTTAGAGATTAACTGAAGAATTCAACCGGCACGAGCCTTAATTTGCGATTTTCTCAAATGATTAAAGCAGAGTTAAGGCAAATTTTTATTTTGAGCTCCAAAAGCAGCTGATAAACAATAAATGCGCCCGTAAAACATTCAACAGATAAGATTATCTTAATTTTTTCCAATGATTGCTGTTGGAGAGAAGAAGAAAGCAAGTGTGTGTTGGAGAAAAAAAAACAAAAACCAAAAGAGTAGAAGATATGAAGATTGATAGATAAAGAGATGTCATATGCTTTAAAGAAAATTATGAAATTTTTGCAACTGTCAAAAGTGCAAAGTATACCCTGTGATGACCCAGTAGGAATAAGCAAAAACAAAACAATATATAAAGGCTCTTACTTACAAATAAAAACTCAAAATCAAAATAACAATAAAAAAAAAAAAATATATAAAAAAATAAAATACAAATAAAAAAAATATAAAAATATTAAAAAAAAAATACAAAACAAATAAAAAAAATAAAAAAAATAAAAATACAAATAAAAAATAAAAAATAAAAAAACAAATAAAAAAATAAAAAAAAAATTAAAGAAAAATAAATATAAAAAAAAAAATATAAATAGAACTTAATTTAAAACATTTATTGTGAAAATGCTATAATCAGCCCTATCGTAAATAATTTTTCACGTGAATTTGAAAAAGGAAGTTGAAAATTTTTAATGCGAATTTGTTCATCAACCGTCAATTTTTTGTTGCGTCGAAATAACAGTTATTTCAACGAATCCATTTTGATCTTAGTATATATATGTATATAAATATCTCACGCTTAGCAACTCATATCGTTCAAACTGTTCATTCTTGCTAATACAGCGTTTTTTATACAAAATATTTCAGCCTACAAATATGCACACAAAAATTATTTGGTTTTTTACGGCACGGTTTTCAATATATAAAAAGCAAGCCTCATGCTCCGCACCTTATATCACTCAAACTGTTATTAGGCCATTAACGTGCTGTTCAAACTTTGCAAAAAAAATTTTTTAGATATGAGCATTTATTATACAACAAATTTTTCAGCTTGCAACTCAAAAATTATTTTCGTTTTTAAACAAAAATAAGTCAAGCGTCATGCTCTGCACCTTATATCACTCAAACTGTTATTAAACTGTTACAGCGCTGTTTAAACTTTATGGGAAAAATTGTTTTAAACATAAGCAGTAAATTTATTATACGAAAAATTGTTCAGCCTGCAAGTATGCACACAAACAAAATTTTCGTTTTTTTAATGTACAAAAGACAAGACTCATGCTCAGTGCCTAATATTTCTCAAACTGTCATGAGGCTATGACCGTGCTGTTCAAACTTAATGGAAAAACTTTTGTAAGCCTGAACAATGCTTTTATTATACGAAAAATTGTTCAGCCTGCAAGCATGCAAGCAAACATTTTTTTTCGTTTTTTTAACATACAAAAAGCAAGCGGCATGATTCGCACCTCATATCCCTCAAACTGTTATGAGGCTATTGCCGTGATTTTCAAACTTTGTGGAAAAATTATTCAGCCTAAAAGTATGCACAGAAAATTTAGAAATTTATATTATTCTTATCAGGGTTGCAGCCCTTCATAGAACGCACTTTTTTAAAAACTTCATTATAATTAAACAAAACATACCCAACTGTCAAAAATAACAATAAAAAATTTTTCATTGCAAAACCTTTTGAAAACAGTAAATAACTGACATTTTCTTGGTCTTTGAGTATTTTTTTTTGAATAAAAATGTCCAAACTTTACTTAAATATACATAAATCAATAGTTTTGGCAAATTTTTGGTCCAATCAACGTGTACAAAGCTTTAAATTTGGAACGACAAGAGTGAAATCAACATTTTTTTTTTTCCAATTGCAAGTACTTTTTCATATTTCACAGTGCATCATTGCAGTTTTTCAGTTATATGGAAATTTTTTAAGTTATGAAGCTTTTTTTAAAAAAAGCTTACGTTTTTTAAAAGTTTACGAAAACTTCACGAAAAATTTTAAAATATGTTATGCAAATGACCAAAAAAGTTGCTAAAATTTCTGACTTATCATTAAAGTAAAGTTTGGACATTAGTTTTTAGAAAAAATTAAGTAAGAATTAACAAAATATCTGTTATAGACCAATTTATGCTTTAAATTTGAAAATTCTCCGAAAAAGCTAATTTTTAGTAAAAATTCAAGTAGCTCGACCTCTAACACTTTCCAAACAATTTGAAAATTTGGAATGTTCTACCTCTTACAAAAGAAGAAGATTAGCTTACAAAAAAAAACTTAAGTAAAAAATTATTTTTTTTTTTTTTGTTTGGCCACACAAGTGTACATGACATTCATGCATTTTTGTCGCTTATATCATGAGCTATTCTTGTTCTCCTCGTATTTGCACATGAATTTTATGAATTTTATTCACACAAATTATGAATTATTCATGTTCTTTTGTACTTTTTCATGGCATTTACAGCATTTTCAATAGGCACATGTGTCTTGTACACACACTTCATGAACTTTCAACACTAGACTTATGAAATATTCATGTTCTAGGGTTTTTAATTTTGTGTATTTTGTACATTGATATCATGAATAATTCATGTGACTCATGTAATTGATGAAAAAAAAAAACATTGGCCATTTCAGTCCTTCAAAGGACTTTGACCGAGCTTCTTATGATCAATTGTTTTGTGTGTGTTATGAAATGCACACAGTTGACCGAGAACTGGACCTACATGTTTTATGCCGACTTCGAACGGCTAAAGTTAATGTTCTCAAGAAGCTTTACATGGCATTATTTACTCTCTCAGGTTTGCCATTGTCTGCAGAGAGGTGGTGACCGATCCGAAAAATTTTTTTATTGAAAAAACTTTTCGCCGCGACTGGGGATTGAACTCGGGCTCCGAGCGTGCTAAGCCACACACTTAACCTGCAAGCCACGGTCACCACCATGTAATTGATAACTGGACCAAAATTCATCAATGCGATTTATGGAGATTTTGTAAAAATTCATAATTATTGTGTAATCTTTTTGTTCAGTGGAGATAGTACTTTTTGTTAAACTGGATATAGGCACTGTCTAATGATAGTTATAACGCCTTTTGGGATAGTCAAGAAGAGTATTGACGACAAAACTAAAGATTAAATAAACTTTCTGATGGTCTAATAGATATTGTCTATCGCTTTCTGTGCCCGGAGCTGTGCGAAAAAAGAACTGAATTCCCACTATAACACTTAAGAGACCCGAAAATTGAAGTATCAAATCCCAGTAGTAAAGTGAGCTAAAAATTATCTTGTATCATATACTCATCAGTCATAAAGTATCGACCACAGGGAACACAACTATACCAGTAGCTCCTAAAGTTTGGTAACGGACTGTAACAGTTGAATTTGCAAACCTATACTTTTCATTGCAGATATTAAATCTATGACATTTTATATTCAATCATGTATAACTTACAAAATTTCCGAAATTTTTTTCACCAAAAGAATTTCTTTTGGAAGTTTTTAACCATATGACCTTTTTTTAATAGGTCATCATGAAACTCTAGTCCTAGTATTCTAGAGCACTGTTAAGCCTCGCAAAAGTATATTCATGAATTAATTTAGAATCACACTGGAGCATCGACTGGCAAAACTAGTTGCGAGTTAGATCCGGTAGGGCAAAAATAAAATAAATCGTAATGGACCAAGAGGCTACCGAACCTGCGAAATCATCTTCTTGTGCTTCTTTCTTAAAAAATTGTATCCTCAAAATAGTATTTTTTAAAAATTTTTAAGTTTTTGTTTAGTTCTAAAATTCTGTTTAAGAAAAAGTTGCTTTAACTAGTTCTATTTCTCCAGTTACCGAAAGTCATAGAAGTAAAAGGTTTTGCTTTTTACTCAATTTCCTTTTCAAAATCAAAATAATTGTCAGTAAAAGTATAACTTTTATAAATACCATATAAGTTTCTCAGCTTTGTATTATAGTAAACACAAAGCTGCGTCGCTTTAACTGCGTTACTGCGCTGATACACTTGTTGTAATAAAAGTAACTCAGTGGCGCAGTTAATAAATTGTTTTTATTTGAATTATAAATAAATTGAAGTTATCGCCTCTAGTTTAGTATCCAGTTCAGTAACGTTTTGTTTGCAAATTACGCCATGGCGGAATTGAGTTAGCGCATTTTGGTAATTCTTGTGTGAGTTAGTGAGTCAGCTCAGCACTTTTTGCTGCGTTACACTTGTCTTCTTTATCATAACATAGTCAGATGTAAATTCTTAAGTAGCTTTATCGTTAATGGTTCAAGAAGATCGAATTCATAGGGGCATTCAAGATGTATTTGTGTTATTTTTATTAAAAATATTAACACATAATTTCTGGACTGGGAACATATTCTTTGTGAATGCTTGTAGTTTGATATTTTTTATGTATTTCCATAATGCAAAAAAGTATTTTTTGGATTTTTTTTTTTTTTTAAATTCTTTTTTTTTTATGCATACAATTCATCATAAAACCCCTATTAATTTGTGTTACAAAATTCTGAAGGATTAAATTTAACTAAAATACAATTTTACAAATAACGGTAATTGGTAATGCTTATTTTAAATCTGGAACAAACTCTTTAAAATTCAAAAAACCGACTTAACATAAAACAAAATTAAACATCGACAACACTTTAAAATTTATATATAAAAAAAAAACACCTCACATGATTACTCACAATACTACACAACAACGCAGGAATTTTTTTTTTTTTTAGGTTTCTTAAAATTTTAAGAAATTCTTGCAAGAACTGTCTACATGAATCGTGATTTGATTATGTTCACACATGCAAACAAATTTAATATTATTAAGACGAAAGTGATAATTTAATTTGCCGAACTGACAACATATTCAAGAATTAATGCAAATTTATGTGATATTTATGATTAAAATACTAAATTAAATGCAATACTTTGAAATATTAAATAAAAGTCAAATTGATGTGCCAAAATTGAGCGCGGTAGATGACTTTTTTTTAATCTAGCTATAGCAATGTAGTTGAGTGGTTTGCGTGTGTGTGTGTTAGAGTAAAATTAGCATTTAATTGAAGTGTTGATAGTCAACAGCCAAATGTGCAGAATTTTCGAGACAAGAGGCGAATAAACAAAGCAAAAAAAAGAACAACAAAAAATAAAATAAAAAAAATAAAATAAACAAATAAAAAAACAAAAAATACTAGCAAAAAGCTCTTATTTCGGTTGGCAACGAAATGTGCCAGATTTGAAATTGAATTTAAGTGGCATGTGTGTGTATATGTGTGAAGCATATGCGAGTTACATACGAACAACTGAAAAGCTCGCAGCAAATTGCAAGTTGAATGTAAATTGAAAATAAAGTAAGTGCTTTCATAGATTTTTTTTTTTTTCAATTAATTAAAAGCAACAATAGAGCTTTTGTTCTAGATGTTAATCGATTGTTAGTATTTAGCCATAAAATTGATGAATTACAATCGTTATCAGTTGCCAGAATGAAGAATGATTTATTTTTTCTTTCAAATTTCTAAACTTATCTTATCACATAAGATAATTATTTCAAATTTTTCAATTGGCAACCGTTTTGAAATGTAAATGAATGAATGAGCATATTTATCGATATTTTTTTATAGCCCTGCATTTATCAATTGCTTAACTCCATCAGCACAGCACTTAATAAAGCAAATGCAATTTTCTTACTTTTTAAAAAAATTACAAATTTAATTTTCGGTTTCTGTTTCGATATATTTCAGCTAATCGATAACTCAGCATGAGTTAAAACATAACACATATAGTATTGATATAGAATAGCAAATTATCGAAGTTGAAATATATGAATATTTATTTTCTAACTAATTATTTAAAGAAAATCTTTTTGGACTGTTGTGCAAACTTATATTTTTCATACTTCTTAAAATCGATTTATTTCAACAAATCTGTTATCGGTTGAACTGATTTTTTGGAAGATAATTCAATATCTGCTAAAAAAAAATGGTAAAGTTTGCGCAGCAGTCGGCATTTTTTTTTCAAATGAGAAATTATAACGGTCTATTTCGAAAACTGAGGTAAAATTTGTTCTATCTATAGGCTCAGTTAAAAGTGAATTAATTCTTAATCAAAAATGGTGAATTTAAAATTGATAAGAGTTGAAAAGAAGCCAAATTCGTGAAAATATTAAATAATTTATAAAATAAATTCCAATTTAATTAATTAATTTCGAGAATGCTTTAAATGAAAACTAAGTGAAATTAAAATTTAAATAAGTGAAATTCAAATGGAATTCAAAGAAAATTCAAGGAAAATTTAAATACAATACTAGTAAAATCAAAGTGATATACAATTTATTTTGAAGTGAAATTCAATTGAATTTCAAGTAAAATACAAATGCATTTCAAGTGAAATTTTAGTAAAATTCAAGTGAAATAAAAATTTGAAGTGAAATTCAAATGAATTTTTAGTGAAATTAAAATTAATGTCAAATGAAATTAATGTCAATTATGAAATTCACATTTATTTGAAGTGAAATTCACATGAATTTCAAGTTAACTTCACATGACTTTAAAGTGAAATTCACATAAATTTAAAGTGAAATTCACATCAATTTCTTTTATATGAATTCCAAGTGAAATTCTAATAAAATTCAAGTGGAGTACAAATTTTAAGTAAAATTCAAGGGGAATACAAATTTGAAAGAAATTCAAGTGAATTTTAAGTGAAATTCAAATCAATTTTTAAAGAGAGAAAGCATATTAATAAAATAAAAATTAAGTGCAATTCACATGAATTTCAGTTACATTAATTTCAAGTGAAATTCGAGTAAAATTCAAGTGGAAACCTATTTTAAAGTGAATTTTAAGTGAAATTTAAATTAATTTTTAGTGAAATTCAAATAAATGGCATGTGAAATGCAAATGAATTTGAACTGAAATTCAAATTATTCAATTGAATTTCAACTTAAATTCATATTAATAACAAGTACACTTTTCATGAATTTAATGAAACTTACATGATTTTCAAGAGAAATTAACATGAATATCAATTTAATGAAAATAAAGTAAAATTCACATAAATTTGAAGTGAAATTTACAAGGATATCAATTCAATTAAAATTAAGTGAAATTAACATGAATGTCAGTTACATTAACTTTTAGTTAAATTCTAGTTAAATTCAAGTGAATTTCAACTTAAATTCAATTAAATTTCATGTGAAATTCGATTGGATTTCAAGTGTAAGTCAAATAAATATCATGTGAAATTCAAATGAGCTTAAAGTAAAATTCACATGAATTTAAAGTGAAATTTACGTGAATTTAAAGTGAAATTCACATAAATTTAATGTGAAATTTACATGAATTTTAGTCACATGAATTTCAAGTGAAATCCTAGCAAAATTAAAATTAAATACAAATTGGAAGTAACATTCATGAAAATTTTATCAGAAATACAATTTATTTGAAAAATAAATTTCAAGTGAAATTCAAATAAATTTCAAGTGAAATTCAAATAAATTTCAAGTGAAATTCAAAGGAATTTTAAGTTAAATTTAAATTAATTTCCAGTGAAATTCAAATCAAATTTCAAGTCAAATTCACATCAATATCAAGTGATATTAACATCAATTTAAAGTGAAATTTACATGAATTTAAAGCGAAATTCACATGAATATGAATTAAATTAAAATTGTGTGAAATTCACATGAATTTCAGTTACATTAATTTCAAATTAATTTCGAATTCAAGTAAAATTCAAGTGAAATATTAGTAAAATCCAAGTGAAATACAAATGAAATGCAAATGAATTTCAAGACAAATTCAAATGAATTTCAAGACAAATCCAAATGAATTTCAAGATTAATGTAAACTCATTTAAGTGAAAACGAAATAAATTTCAAGTGAAATTTAAATAAATTTCAATTGAATTCAAGTGAATTCAAGTGAAATTGAAATTTATTTTTAGTGAAATTGAAATTATTTTTTGTGAAATTGAAATTAATTTTAAGTGATATAGAAATGAATTTCAAGTGATATAGAAATGAATTTCAAGTGAAATTCAAACTAATTTCAGAGAAATGCAAAAAAATGTAAAGTGAAGTTCACATAAAATTCAAGTGATAAAGTATAATTTAAATTAAATTGAGTTTAAATGAAATTTCACTACTATTAAAATAAATTTCAGGTAACATACGAACAAAATTCATATTTAATTGTTGCATGTGGATTTAAAATAAATTATAGTGGAATTCAAAGGAAACCTAAATGAAAATCAATTTCAAGTGAAATTCAAGTTTAATTCACGTGAAGTTTGAGTTTTATATTAAACTTATATTAAGGGGGGACATGACATTGGCCGTTTTTTTAAATTTTTCTTTTTTATAATTTCGTATTTTAGTAAATATTCTTAAGATTCTAAGAAAATAAAAATTTCATGGAAAAATTTCTACGGTTTCAAAAGTTTCAGCCGGATTAGTGAGAGCGCATTTTTAATTTTCGCCTGTTTTTCTTTGTTCACAAACTTTGCACGCGTTTATCTCGAAACCATGTTTTTCGTACTGGTTGCGGCACTAGCGGGTTCATTTTTTGACGAATTTTACTTTTTGTATTTTTTTTAAACTTGATTCGCTATCGTTTGACACGAGCTTTTTTTTAACTTTTTTTCGATTTTGTTATGAATTTTTTAAGTGTATATTTTTTTCGAAAAAAACACACTTTCAAATTTGGAACATCACCAAAAATTGAAAAAAATTTATAAAAAAAGCTCCTGTCAGACGATAAGCAATTTTGTTAAGATTTAAAAAAGTCATTTTTTTTCCAGATCGGACAATTTTTGCGACTCTCAGTGCTGCAACCACGAGGCCCTGTTTTTTTCTCTGCCGCCAGTTTGGAGCTCTATAAAACCATGTTGTAGTGAAAAATATATTTTTTTGAATTTTTTTCTCAAGTAATTTGGAAAAATGTTTGTTTTTGACTGAGTTATGAATTTTTTAAAAAAGGTCTGTTTTCTCTGCTGCGAATGTAATGTCCCTCCTTAAAGTGAAATTTATTTCAAATTCAATTTAAATTAAATTCATGTGAAATTGAAGTAAAATTCAAATAAAACTGAAGTGTTACTCAAATAAAGTGTGACTTAAATTCTCATAAAAATAAAATAAATTTCAAAATAATTTCAACTTTTATTCGAGTGTATGAAAAAAATTGAAAACGAATTTTCGAACGAAATTGAAAAAAAACTCAAATTAAAATATTGAAATCAAGAGTCGAATTCAAGATATAAATTTAAGACTCATATTCAAAACTTTAATTTATAACTTCTTGACGCAAATGCATCACCTGAATTCATGACTCAAATTCGTGATTTGAATTTGTGAGTCAAAAGAGTGTATTCAAAACTGAAATTCGTGATTCGAATTCGTGATTCAAATTCATAAGTCACGAGTCCAAAGCAAGAGTCAGATCAAAAAGAAATTCAAATCAATATCAAATCGAACTGCAAATTCTATAGCCAAGAACTCCACAGCCGAATTAAAGTGACGAATTTGAACTTAAATTAAGGACTCAAACCTCAAAACTCAAATACACACTTAATTTCATGAGTCAAATAAAAAATTCCAATCAAAAATCACATGCAGGCATAAAATCAAGTTAAAATCATGAGTTCAATTAAAAATTCACTTTCAAAATCAATATTTCAATACCCAAATTCAGAAAATTCAATTCTAGTCAAAACCATGAGTTTGAATGAAAGAGACATTATTAGAAGTAAAACTCGAGACTCAAATTGAAGTCAAATTCAAAGTAATATCAAATATTCAAGTTCGGGAAGCAGGAGTTAAATTGAGGTCAAGAGGTCAAGAATCTACACGTATACATCAATGTTGTTGATACTATACTGAGACGTTCATTTAGACTGGACTTTTCATATATAAGATATGGATATTAAATATATAACGGAATTTTGTAAGCAATATTAAAAACTAGTATAAAAGCTCATCCTACGACGAGGCCATAAATTTGTTGAGTATACTTTCAGGCTGACAATTATTTTGTATAATAAAAGCCCTTTAATAGCAAAAATAATCAGGTTGAGCGTTTTTAGGTGCGAAACCAGGCTGAACAAGTTCTGGTTCAGTTGTTGGATAGAACTTGCGAAGCACTGTAATAGCAAGACATATTTATGCTAGTATATTTACGCTAGTCAGGACATGAACTACGATTTCCAATGCATAATTTTAGAACAGGTTTTAATGAGCGAAACAATTATGAGCGAAACTGGTTCTGGTTCATGCTGAACAGATTTTAAAAAGCACAGCAATAACAATTATGAACAGTTTGAGCGCTTTAGGGCACGGACCACGACGCTTTTCTTTTATATATTAAGATACTGTTTTAATGAAATACTTTTGAAATGCTTCCAAATATCATCAAAAGTTTTCTTCCTAAGAAAATAATTATCGCTGCGCAGCAATAAAGTTTTGCTTCAAATAAGATCAGTTGGAACTTTTTATGCTTTTCAAAGTACCAGGAAGAAAGTTTCATTTTTGTTTACTTCATTTATAATAAATCACCAACGAAGGAGGTTGGGCCACAGGCCCAGCTAAGTGAAAGTCACAGTCAAAACTAGGTCAGAGCAAGTCGCACTACGTCACTACGTTAAAACACATAATCGCTTAACTAATAAGAATTTATTGCTTTTGCAGAATATCTGCTAACTATATTTTTAACCTTAACACCTTGCCACGCTTTAAGAAAAACTAGGTCAGTTCAAACAAAAAAAGAAAAAAAAAACAAAGAGCTCAAGGCAGAGAAAACCAAAGAATTAAAAGAATTATTTATTATTGACAGTCACTATAATGACAGCAAAAGGCATGAGGAGGAGAGCAAGTGAGTAAGAAGAAAAAGAGGCAGAAAAAGCATAAGACAAACAAAATAGAGATTACAAAACAAAAGAAAAAAAAAACTAAATAAAAAATAAATATAGAATTCTATTAAAAGAAATAAATTCAAATGTGGCACAGCTCATTAGAATTACAAGAAAAAGAGAATGAATGACTGTGCAAAACGAGAAGGCATAGAGCAACACTTCTATTCAATGACGCCACACACAGCAACTAACTCAACAACGGTTGGCAACACTTACACGCTGTGCTGATGATGATGATGATGATGATGATGATGATGGTGATGATGATGATGATGATTGTATGACGTTGGTATGAAAGCATAAAATTAGAGCGTTTCAAGACTTTTTACTCTTAAAATAATTGCCAACTGTTGCTGCTTGTTGTCAAGAGACACTTAACGACACGTTACTAAAATACAACAAGGTGTGCTATTATAAGAGCCAAGCCTTTATTTTAAATTGAACTGATATATTTTACAAATTTTTCTAGGAAACAAGGTGGTGGTAACTATAGCACATTGTAGCACTGTATTAAGTAGTTGACGTTGACAACATTTTAAGTATAATTTAGATGTGCTGAACACGAATCTCAGTAATTTCTCACCATCACATTTGGTTTATTTAATAATTTAAGGAAAACCAAATATATTATTGAATTTTATAATAAAAATACAGCTTTTCATACTCAAACTATAATTACGTTATATGCCGTAATTAAAAACCACCATACTTTTATGCTTAGGATGACGTTAGAGTATACCGTAATTAGAAACTAGTTAATGATATGGTATTTTAGTAAGTTTTTTAAAAACTAAAAATAATATTTGAATGTAAATTTTTAATTGCGTTTTATGCCGTAATTAGAAACTAGTTAATTGTGTTCCTTTTATAATTTATCAATTCATAACAAAAAAAAAATGCTTTTTATACTCTAAATCATTATTCCGTTATATGCCGTAATTAGAAACCATGGTTCGGATGATACCGTCTATGTCGCAATTAAAAATTAGTTAATTTTTTTACTTTTTATGAAGCTGTTCAAAATTTATACTACATTTTTAATTGCGTTGTATGCCGTAATTGGAAACCAGTTTTTTTTTCTTAATAATTTTTCATTTTATAATAGAAAGACAGCTTCTTATGCTCAGAATTATAATTGCGTTATATGCCGTAATTAAAATCCATCATACTTGAATGCTTAAGATAACGTTAAAGTATACCGTAATTAAAAACTAGTTAAAGATATGGTTTTTAGGAAACTTTTTAAAAACTTAAAATAATATTTTAATGTAAATTTTTAATTCCGTGATATGCCGTAATTAGAAACTAGTTAATTTTTTTTTCATTTTATAATAATTTATCATTTCATAACAAAAAAAATTGCTCTTTATACGCTAAATCATAATTCCGTGATATGCCGTAATTAGAAACCACCATACTAAGATGGTTCGGATTATGCCGGACTATGCCGCAATTAATAACTAGTTCATTTTTTTTTTTACTTGTCATGAAGCGGTTCAAATCAAAATATTTTTAATTGCATTATATGCCGTTATTAGTAATACGTTTTTTTGTTTTTTTTTTTAAATAATTTACCACTTTTAATAAAATTGTTTTTGTTGACTTCTGATGATGGCATAGAACGGAATTATAAACTCTATTAGATAATTACTAAAAATTAACTGAATTGCAAAAAGTAGCTTTTTACTTTTTTCAGGAAATTTTTCTCCCAAAAATTGTCAATAATTGCCAGAAAAAGACATTCTGAAATTTCAGCCTATTCTACTTTCGACTCGAATAAATTATTATTTTTGGAAAAGTTTAGACATACTCTTTCTAAGGAACTAACAAAATCTTGAATTTTGGTTCCTTAATAAACTTTTCTTTTAAATATAAAATATATAGAGTTGAATGTTAATAAAAACGAGTTATCAAAAGTAAAAAAAAAAACAACAGAATGTTATCAAATTATTAAGATAGAGGAAAATGTAACGGATGTGAGAAAAAATACTACTTGGTATATTGCTGAACGCTAGTATACAAAAATGTCGGTGCATATATTGTTAAAATTAAGATAAAATGTTTTTTTTAATTAATTACTTTAGGAGGTTTTTGACCAGTGCTTTTTTATTGCAATTTTTATATTAAAACAAAAATTCAATATTATCCCAAATTTTTTTTAATGTTTTTTAAATAAATTTAGCAAATGTATGTAACGGATGTGACAGTTAAGACTGTGCCTAAATCTATAAGGGTATATTTTATAATATAAAACGACTCTGTCCATGATATTTATGTATGTTAGATAAGAAAATTTAATTATAAAAGTAATTTCAGAAGCCACCTTTCTTTGTATTGTTGCTCATTCCATAGATCTACAAAAACATAAATTTATGAGAGTAGAAAATCTCTCTTTTCCTCTCAAAATTTAACATCTTATTATCGAAAATTTTATTTTACCTTTTATTGAAGTATATTTTCATGTTTGAAAATCTACTTTTATGCTATGTTTCTAAATGCGTGCTAGCCAGGGACCGTACCGGTTATGGTTTTTATCGAAAAAGTCACATATTAACTGTTATTTTTTAACTTTTATTTTTTCCGACAAAAATAAAAGTTATTTTGTGCCTTATATTTTTACGGGCGAACATAACAGTTACTTTTGACTTTTATTTTATCGGTCGGAAATAACAGTTATTTTCTGCCTTTTATTTTTTCGGTCAATAATATCATTCAATTTGTGTTTTTTCAAAGGCTGTTTTACCGACTAAAAAACTAATGGTACCAATTTTTGGGTCTCATCGGTGTGCACAATTTAAATATGGCATCAATAGTTTTTTAATTGGTCAAGCAGCTTTTAAAAAAATACAAAGTGCCTGATATTTTTGACCGAAAAAATAAAAGTCACAAAATAACTGTTATTTTTGGCCGATAAAATAAAAGTCAAAAGTAACGGTTATATTTGTCCGAAAAAATAAAAGGCAAAAAATAACAGTTAATTTTTAACTTTTATAGAATCAGTCAAAAATTTAAAAGGCACTTAATATTTATGAAGCTGAGGCCATTTGTAACATAATGGTATATTCGAAAAAGTCCTGCGACAATTTTTTCATTGTGTCTTTTTCATTTAGAAATTGAAAAAATAACAGTTATTTTCGGTCCCTGGTGCTAGCACGTTATCAGAAACACTAATCCGAAGATTATTATTTGATGTGTGGGCATCAAAATATGCCCATAAATGTTGAGTTCAGTATTATTCTCTAAACTTTCCGTTAATATTTATATAATAAATGTAATTTTATCCGATGTTTGTAAATGCGTGCTACCACGTAATCAGAAACACTTATCCGACGATTTTTATTTTATGTATGGTTATCAAATAATGTACACATATTTTGAATAATGCATGATTTTCAATACTTTTCCATTTATATTCTTATAATAAATGCAATTTTATTCAATGTTTCTCAATGCGTGGTAGCACGTAATCAGAAACACTAATCCAAAGATTATTATTTGATGTTTGGGCATCAAAATATTTACGTGAGTGTTGAGTTGGGCATGATTTTCCATAGTTTTCCATTTATATTTATATAATAAATGCAATTTTATTCAATGCTTCTAAATGCGTGCTATACCGTAATTAGAAATAAAAGCATTAAAATGCCACAATTTACAGTAAAGTTTTTAAACGCGAGTTCTGTTTATTGAAATTTTTGAAAACAAATTGTATCATATGTTTTTTAATGAGTGCTATAACGTAATTAGAAACACTATTTTGAAGATTACTAACTGATTTGTAATTAATAAGATTTGTCATTAAAAGTTGATTATCATTAAAATTTCATTATTAAAGTGTGTATAGTTAATTTAACTTCAGGGAAACGTTATGCGAATGCATAAAATTGAATTTTATTCAATGTTTCCAAATGCGTACTATCACGTAATCAGAAACTTTACTCTAAGGATTATTATTTGATCTTAAGTTAATAAAATATGTCAATAAAAGTTGGTTATCATTCAAATTTTATCTCCAAACTGTATCTTTTTATGCAAAACCAAATTTTATACAATGTTTCTAAATGCGTGCTATAAAGTAATCAGAAACTCGACTCTAGAGCTTGTTATTTGATGTGTAGTTGTTAAAATATATTAATACCTTCAAAGAAAAAAATTTGATACAAAATCAAATTTTATTCAATGTTTACAAAAGCGTACTATAACGTAATCAGAAGCTGGAGACTCTTAAGATTATTATTTGATGCATAGTTTATAAAATTTGACAATAAAGTTGGTTATCATTCAAATTAAAGCCTTAAAGTGTGTTTTTAATGAATCTAATATAACTGTATTATACGTTTCTAATTGCGTGATATTCCGTAATCACAAATGCTACTCATGGAAGTTTAAAAACTAAAATGTGCTCTTTCAAGTTGTTGAAGGTACAGTTTCCCACACATTTCACTATTTTAATGAATTAAGATGAAATAATTAATGGAAAAAACCCAAAATAAGTACTTTAACTTCAAGAAAGCATCATGCAAATGCATAAAATTAAATTTTATTCTATGTCTCCAAATGCGTACTATCACGTTATTAGAGAATTTACTCTAAAGATTATTATTTAATATTAAATTAATCAAATATGCACTTTAACAGTTGGTAATTTCAAATAAAAGTTGGTTATCATATTAATGTTAACCTCAAATTGTAAATTTTTATGCAAAAACAAATTTTATTCAATGTTTCTAAATGCGTATTATAACGTAATCAAAAACTTGACCCTAAAGATTATTACTTGATGTGTAGTTGTTAAAATATGATAAAAGTAGTTGGTTATCATTCAAATTTTCAATTCAAAGTACTAATTTTGATACAAAACCAAATTTTATTCACTGTTTCTAAATGCGTACTATCACGTAATCAAAAACTCGACTCAAAAGATTGTTATGTGAAGTTAATCAAATATGTCAATATGAGTTAGTTATCATTTAATTTTTCACTCCGAAGTGTATCATTTTATGCAAATTAAATATAATACAATGTTTCTAGATGCGTACTATAACGCAATTAGAAACTCGATTCAAACTAGTTTTATTTGATATGAAGTTATTAAAATATGTTAATAATAGTTGGTTGTCGTTCAAATTTTTACTTCAAAGTTAATATTTTGATACAAAACCAAATTTTATTCAATGTTTTTAAATGCGTACTATCACGTAATCAGAAAATGAACTCTTAAAATAATTATTTGATGCATATTTTATAAAATTTGACAATAAGAGTTGGTCATCATTCAAATTTTCTCTCCAAATTGTATATCTTTATGAAAAACCAAATTTTATTCAATGTTTCTAAATGCGTACTATAACGTAATCAGAAACTCGACTTCAGAGCTCATTATTTGATGTTTAGTTTATAAAATTTGAAAATAGAAGTTGGTTATTATTCAAATTTTCACTCCAAATTGTATATCTTTATGAAAAACCAAATTTTATTCAATGTTTCTAAATGCGTACTATAACGTAATCAGAAACTTCAGAGCTCATTATTTGATGTTTAGTTTATAAAATTTGAAAATAGAAGTTGGTTATTATTCAAATTTTCACTCCAAATTGTATATCTTTATGAAAAACCAAATTTTATTCAATGTTTCTAAATGCGTACTATAACGTAATCAGAAACTGAACTCTTAAGATTATTATTTAATGTATAGTTTATACAATTTAACAATAAAAGTTGGTTATCATTCAAATTTTCACTCCAAATTGAATATCTTTATGAAAAACCAAATTTAATTCAATGTTTCTAAATGCATCTATCACGTAATCAGAAAATGAACTCTTAAAATAATTATTTGATGTATAGTTTATAAAATTTGACAATAAAAGTTGGTCATCATTCAAATGTTCACTTCAAATTGTATATCTTTATTAAAAACCAAATTTTATTCGATGTTTCCAAATGCGTACTATCACGTCATCAGAAACTCGACTTAAGAGATCATTGTTTGATGTGTAGTTTATAAAATTTGACAATAAGAGTTGGTTCTCATTCAAATTTAAGACGTATGTGAACTTCGATCAAAAAGAAAGAACGAGTAAAAAAAGTGCTGTGGTAACCGCGATAAGGCTAAAACAGTGGTCCTATCCGGACGAAAAGTGCTTCGGCCAGTGAAATATTCTAAATACGAAGAGTGAATGTCGAAGCTGTTCTGAAGAACTTTTAAAAACTCAAAAAGTTCCGGATCGATATTCGACACAGAACTGCGAAGATAAAACTTGAGCTCAAAAACTGAAAAAAATTGCATCAGCAAGTATAAATGATGCATTATGGATGACAAAATATACATGCTTACCGACTTTTCCCAGCTTCCAAGTCAAAAATTTGATGGTGCTGATATCAGAGGTAAGCTGCCTAATAAATTCAAGACAACAAAAAAAAATCAAAATTTCCAACAAAACTATTTATTTGGCAAGCAATATGTAGCTGTGGAAAAAGAAGCCAAATTTTCGTGACCAAAGGTATTATTAACATGGGGAAAAAAAAACTGCTCTTGAGTCGTGCCAGAAGAACAACGTTCTAAGAGAAGCGAACGCACCAAATTATCCGGAACTCCGACCTGTCGGCAGCTAGAAGAGAGGAAATAAAAGGAAATAAAAAGCAAATCTAAGAACCATACAGATTTCCGGTGAAAATGGTTTGCTGAAAAACGAAATGTCCAGGAAGTTACTGTTAAGATTTCAATGAAAGGTGTTACAGACAAAATTTCTAATGACGTATTCCCTCCTTATGTACTTAGTTAAAAATTTAAAAATATTAATTTTAGTTTTGACTTTAATACAACAGAAGAATACGAAAATTCCAAGTTTGAAATATGTGTTAAGGAATGGCTTTAATTGTCACATCCGTTACAAACATTTGATAAATTTCTTTAATACACATTCAAAGTAAACATAATATCTACATTTCAACAAAATATGCACCAATATTTGTATATACGTGCATTCCAATCTATACCAAAAACTATAATTTGTCGCATCCGTTCCATTTGCCGCTATATTATATACTAACAACATGTCATTTTTATGCACTGAATGCAAATAATCAACATTTTTATATACATATGTGCATTCAGCGCTATGCCGACCACTATTTTTTGTCGCATCCGTTACATATGCCTCTAACTTATTAACTAATACATATCTTAGTGGCTTGTCTCACTTGTAACCTTAATGGCGTTTTGGTATTTAAATTTCAAAAAAGCATTTCATACAAAAATATCTCTTTTTCAAAGAAACTAAAAATAGTTATTTGCTTTCATAACAATTAAATCTTTATGCAGAAAAGATATCAAAACTGAAACCAAATAAATATTGGCCAATAAAATATATGTTTAAAAAAAAAAACTTCTCCTAAGCAAAGTTCTTAAACAGCATCTTCAACAATTTATTTCTGAACAATTCTGAGTTGTTGCTTGTTTATTTTTTGAGCCATAAAAACTGTCCACATATTAAATGTAAATTGATGCCACCCCGTTATTTTGTGATCACATAAAACCGCAGTCATTAAAATAATAAACATAGCACAAAGTCCAGTTCTACAGCAAGTAAACGTTAATTTGGCGCCTGGTTTTGAATTTTGTCTAAACAAAAAATTCGCTGTTAAAATAAAGCATCACATCGTTCAGGGAAAATCACTCATTTATTTGCCCAACGGCACAAAAAGTTGTTGCGTTGTTTTTTGTTGTTATTCAAACTGCCTTATCGACTTTTGCCTATCAACTTGTTTAAAAAAGTTGCAAATTTCAACATAAGCAGCAGCAGCAGCAACAAAACATACAAAAATTGTTTAGTCTGGTTTCGAATTACAGCATTTAAAGTTTTGTTTTCTGTAAAACTTTTGTTTCCTTCATTGGACCATCAGTGCTTTATCTCGAAATGTAGTCAAAATAAATCAAAATTTGAGCCATTTAATCAAAACTTTATTTTTTATTAAGTTTTTATTAAGCTTTATGTGGCTAAAATGAGGGTGTTTGAAATTTACTTGGAACTGATTTTGATACTAACATAATTATAATGACTTTTCGCAGAATTTGAGCAGTTTATTATTTATTTTTCTATATTTGCGCCAGTGATAGTCAGCAATTTTTTCAATTGTCATGAGCTTCGAACTTCAAATGGCAAACATGCGGTTTGCCTTGGCATAAAAACCGACTTAAATTTGCCAGTTGATATGTTTCTCTGTGTGTGTGTGTGTGTTTTGGTTTATGGGCAGGGAAAAACTACTGAGAAAAAAAATTGGTTTTTCCATATCGCATTCGCTGGCATTTTCATGGGATTGCATAACTTTTCTTACTCACTCAAGCTTTCAAGCAGTGAGCAACTTAAGCCACTCGACAAGGCAAGCTTTTAAATAATTACACGCTACTCTCCATTTACAGTTGGCTGCCATATAATTTATTGTGGTGCTGTTTTCAATAAAACATATTGTGTTCGCGCTCTAAACCATTCAGTCACTAGCGCCACATTACAAGGCTATAAAATCAGGTTACATTAAAAATTGCTGGTCATTTTATATACTTATGTACAATACAAAATTGTTGCCACGTTTTCACGCTTATTTATATGAAATAACAATCGCAAATAATTTGCAATGGTTTTACAAATAATTGCACAGAATGTATTAAAATTATGAGTCAAGGTTATTGATTTAAGTATGCGCAGAGTGTTTGTTATGCGTGCGCATGTGCACGCGTTTACATTGCATTTTATTTTTTTCCCTGTATTGCATATTTTCTTTTCATAATGCATTTACAAATTTTTTTAAAAAAATTTCAAATTTCTGTTGGTTTTTGTAGATTACTGTAGAAGATATTTTAAAAGAATTTAAAGTATTCTTAAAAAGAATTGTCAAGAGAACTTTTTAAACAGCGCACAGTTTTCAAAATCTTGAAAAAATTGTATATTCTTTCCAATTTAAGTTTAGCTGTTCGATTTGTAAAAAGGGGTACAAAGTCACTTAATATTTTCTATGGAATCGCTCAAAACAATATTATTATTTTTTTTTAATTCAAGCAATGGCCAACATCATGCTGCTCTTCTTTGGAACTGCTCTATATACTGCTTCATATGAGTTGGGAAAGAGCTGACTGATCACATCTCTTCTCCAAAGGAATATTTGACTTGATGTAAACTCACAGAAATTTCAGCGCTGGGTCTTGCTTTCTGAGATCATTCCGTGCCTGTTTCTATTAATCCAGTAACAATAGGAAGTCGAAAATCTTCTAGGTCGAAACCAATTCCGTTGAACCTTTACTTATAAATGATGAAAGAGTTAACAATTGTAACATAAATAAAATGCCATAAAAATCTTAGTCACCATTTCATACTTCTTGTGATGATTTTGTAATAATCCTTTGGCATATCAGCTTAAACGATGCATATTGGTTCCAAACATGAAAAAGACGGCCAAATCCTCATTTTTAAAAATGTTTAAGAAACATTTTTTAGTTTAAATCCATATTTAAGATAGATACCTACTCAAAAATCAATATTTTTTTTATTAAAAATTTTTATTAATTTTTGACGCCTCAAAAGTTTAACAAAAAAAAATTTTAGAAAACTAAGGTGAGGCATTTTTATGTATATAAAAATAAGATGTCTTATATTTTCATTTCTTCGATTGACATTTAAATAATCAGAAAAAAGTAAAACTTTAAAAAACTTCATATAAATTTTTTTAAAAATACAATGAAAATGTTAATGTTTTTAAAAATTTGACTCAATTAAAATGGAAAAAAAGAAAGTGATTTCCCTTTTAGAATGGTATTGGTGACTTTCTGGTAACAATTCTAAGTGTTACTTGCTTAATTTTATTTTAACTTTACATTTATTTAATTTTTTTAACCCATGCTTTTTTACTTTTTTATCGATTTTATTAAAATTTAATTGAATTTATTAATTTTAATTTTTTAAATTTTATTTAGTTTTACTTGTTTAATGATATTAAAATGTAAATTATAATTTAATTTGAAATTTATTTTTAATTTATTTTATGGTTTGCTTGTATTGCTTTAATTTTTTGAGTTTTTTTATTTATTTTATTTTTTGATTTTTTTTATTCTTTTTTTATTTTTTTTATTTTTTTTTTTATTTTTTATTTTTTTTTAATTTTATGAATTTTTTTTTAATTTTTTTAATTTTTTTAATTTTTTTAATTTTTTAATTTTTTGAATTTTTTATTTTTTATTTTTGAAGTGAAACTTCTTTGGCGGCGAGTGAAATTTCAAGGTCTCTTATTCGTGACGCTAGGCTAACGTTTTCAATTCATATGAAAATTTAAAAAAATTATTGCCGCTGCCGAGAATTGAACCCCGAACATCGTTGCTTTAGAGTTGGAATCTATACCATTACGGCATGTAGGCACATGGAAATGATCAAACAAAATGTAATTAAAAGTGAACGCGTAACATACTGAAAATAATATAATTAACATTAACATTACATTAACATTAACATTACATTAACATTAACATTACATTATAAACATAACCGTAACATTAATTTTCATCCTACAAGTATGCACGGAAAAAAAAATAGAAAAATAGCTAAGACAGGAGCAGAACGCGTTCGTGCATATAAAGAGCGAATTAGAGCTCTTAAGAATGCAGCCCCAGCTGGGTGATTGCAACATCGGCTGAGTTCCAAAATGCATTTTTACGAAACATCAGTGTATTTTGGTGAATCTACAAAGAACCAATCCCCAAAAAACACACTGATGCTTTGTAAAAATGTATTTTGCAACTCAGTCATCATCGCAACAAAATTTTATAGCCAAGCAAGTTGATACACTCAACAATCAACGTTCGCTGCTTTACGAGGCCCTCACTCAACAAAGCAATTATTATGATCAGGAAGCAAAACACAATAATCAACAAGATTTGTCTCTGCTTTCGAAGGCTCCTTCAACGAGTACTATGCAAATGCAATCTAGCATTCAAAAAGTGACAATGTTGAGAAGACATTCGAAAGCAGCTAAAACACCAACTGAACTAAAACAAGGACCGAAAATAACTATTATTTTACAATTTTCAAATGAAAAAAAATTGTTGAAAGACTTTTTCAAATATACCATTGCCTCATGAATATTAAGTTCCTTTTAAGTTTAAGACTGATTCTTTAAAAGTTGAAATTTAGTGTTATTTTTGGCCTTGTATTTTTCGAGGAAAAATAAAGGTTCTTTTGACTTTTATTTTATCTTTAATTTTTTTGGTCAAAATTATCAAGCAATTTGTGTTTTTTTTAAAAGTCTCACCGATGAGATGAAAATAATGGTATCAACATTTTTTTTAGTCGGTAAAATGACTTGAACAAATATAAACTACCTGATATTTTTGACCGAAGAAATAAACGGCAGAAAATAACTGTTATTTTCGACCGATAAAATAAAAGTCAAAAGTAACTGTTATTTTTTCCCAAAAAACTATAAGGCTCAAAATAACTTTTATTTATGTCGGAAAAAAAACAAAGAAATAAAAGTTAATATGTGACACTTTCGATAAAAACCATAGCCGATACGGCCCCTGGATGCAAATATTGAATAAACAGATTATTATTCCATTTCGTATTGATTGAATTTCTTTTCAGATACTTTCTCTCTCTATTTCACACTAAAATCTCTCTTATTTCTTACTGTTAAGGAAGTTTCACTTCTGCCACGTGTACGTTGCTACACGAGAGTTTTTTTTTTATTATTTTGTATTTTATTGTATTTTTTTAATTTAATTTTTATTTTTTTATTATTTTGTATTTTTTTAATTTAATTTTTAATTTTTTTTATTTTTTTAATTTAGAATTTCTGTTTTATATATAAATAATTATATATCTATACCTCTTTAATTATATATATATCCCCATTTAATACCTCAACTGCCGGTAACGATTTTAAAATTTTTCTATTTTATTTGTTTTTATTTTTAATGCTTTATTTTTTAAATTGTTTTTATATTTATTTAGATATTTTTTTTTATTTTGTTTAATTTTATTTTATTTTTTACATTTATTTCATTTTTAATTTCATGTGGTTTTACTTTTTCTTCGCTTTTATTTAATTTAATTTTATTTTTATATCTTATTATGTTTCTAAAATTTTATTTTATTTTTTATTGAATTTCTCTTGTTGCTAATGATATTAAAATATAAAATATAATTCAATTTTTAATTCCTTTATAATTTATTTTATGTTTTGAATTTTAAAGATTTTTATATTTTGTTAATTTTTTTTATTGTTTTTTATTTTGTTTTATTTATTTTTATTTTGTTTTATTTATTTTTTTTATATATTTTTATTTTTTTTGTTTTATTTTTGTTTTATTTTTGTTTTATTTTTGTTTATTTATTTTTATTTTTTTTAATTTTTTTATTTTATTTTTAACTTCGAAAACCACTTTTATATCTCAAGTACCGGTGAAGATTTTCAATTTTTCTATTTGATTTGTTTTTATTTTTAATGCTTTATTATTTTAATGCGTTTTTATTTCTTTTTTTTTTTTGCTTAATTAAATTCATTTTATTTTTGCTTTTATCTCATTGTTTGCTTTTTATCAATTTTATTTTAATTAAATTTTTTTTGTATCTATTTAATTTTTTTTAATTTTATTTTATTGTTGCTTTAATTTTACTCGTTTAATGATATTAAAATATGTAAAATAATTCAATTTTTAATTTATTTTATATTTTGTATTTTTTTATTTTTTAATTTTTTTTTTTTGTAAGTTTTTTATTTTTGTAATTTTTTTATTGTTTTATTGTTTTTGTTTTTTTTATTTTTTGTATTTTTTTAATTTTTTTTTATTTTTTTTCATTTGTATTTTTATTTTGTCATATGTTATTTTACTTGTTATGTTATATTAAAGTATATAATATAATTTAATTTTTAATTTCAAATACATTAAAATATATATAATAAGTGAATTTTTGTTTAATTTTAATATATTTTAGACATTGTTTTTATACCATTTTTATTTGTTATTTTTGCTTTAATTTTTTACTATTATTTCATTTTTTTGTTTTTATTTTTTTTTTTTTTTTGTTATTTTTTTTTGTTTTTATTTTTTTTTTATTTTTTTTTGTTTTTTTTATTTTTTTTTTATTTTGTTATTTTTGTTTGTTTTTTTTATTTTTTGTTATTTTTTGTTTTTTTTTATTTTTTTTTTTTTTTTTTTTTTTTTTATTTTTTTAATTTAAATTTCAAGTTTTCTAAATTTTTTTTTTTTTTATTTATATGAGAAGATTTTGTGTTTTGCAAAGGATATGGAGAAGTTAAACTGAGTACATGGGTTTATGGATAAAATAATTTAGATTTGCCATTTTAACCCTTGAAAGCCGAACTTCATAAGATGAATTGTGTTGTGTGTGTTGTTTAATGTTTGGACTCAGAACGGCTAAGTTCATGTTCTCAAGAAGTTTTACATGCCATTATTTACTCTCTTAGGTTTTGCATGGTCTGCAGAGAGGTGGTGACCGATCAGAAAAATTTTTTATTGAAAAAAACTTTGAAAAAACTTATCCAGCATCGGTTATTCGCCAATATATTTCTCCTCTTTTTATTTCCTTATCTGCTTCCAAATCATCTGGTATGCCTGGACGTTTTACCCCTGATAATATCAATTTGTCTCTGATTTGAATCCAAATGTTTCAATTTAAATCTGAAATTGGTCTATATAATGTATTTTGAAATCAATGAATTTTTATGACAATGAAACTTATGACACTTAAATATTATATTAAACCAAAATAAAAATGAAGGTAGTTCCCCGAATTTTAATTTTAATTGAATTTAAGTCTAAACTAAACGCTTTACTCAATGCTTTAATTTAGTCATATTGTCACATACACACACACACACACACAACAAGGTCAATAATATTACGGTAATCAAAAATAGACAAATAAAATTTTAACTGATTTAATCACTTGTGTGTTCAAAACAAGAACATAAAGTTGGCAGCTTTTATGCTTTTTAAGTTCTCACGAGCCATTGAAAAAGGTGAAAGGGTAAAAAAGAAGGGTAACAGACAATATTTATTGTCAAATAACCACTCGAGCGATTCAAGTGTAAAGAGCTGAAAGTAAGAAGGCTAACAGGTAGGGACAATAAATTTCAAGCATCAAGTGATAAATTGAATTATATTGTTCAACGTTGTTCTACTGTTGTTTTAATGGTTGGCTGACTGGCTGGCTGGTTGTTGTCTTTCGATCATATTTTAAGGGCTGCAGCTAAAAATAGTCAACAACCTTTAAAGGTAGCAGATAAAAACAAAAAAAGTACGGAAGAAACAAAAAAAAAAAAGCAAAACCAAGGCAACTAAAGAAAATAAAATTGAAAACAAAAAAACAGTAGAATGGCTTTTAAAATATATTTCTTAGAATTTTCACTTGTTCAGTGAAGTTCAAGGTAAAGCATTTTGAAATAAAACTTAAATGGAGGTGCCAGTGAAGATGTTGTTTTGTATGAAGAAGATGAAGATTTGTGGAGCTTAAAAATTTAAATGAAATTTAAATTTCAGTTTTCTTTAATGAGGAAAAAATAGTAAAAATATACATACATAGAGAACAACTTATATAATAAAAGCTCTTTGTAACTTATGATGCTTCACAGATCAGATATCTACAATTAAGAATATAATACATAATAAAATCGAGTCATTCTGATTAATTGTTCATTATTTATTAATACTGCGGTGTTTGCCTTGCTTATCAATCTTATTTTTTTACAGCAACTTGTTGCATTTATTCCATGACGTCACCAAAGCACGTCAAAGGCATGTGACTGCTTTTTGTATCCACATGTTTTGTTCTTTTTATATAACGAATATACATATTTGGCTGAGTGCACGTTTACAAATTTCCATAGATTTTATTTGAATGCGTCATTCAGTCACTCAACCTACGTAAATGTGAACTATGCAGATCTGAGGAGTACGAGAAAAACCTTCGTGTAGAAAAAATCAGTTCATGTTAAAGTATTTTGCGCATTAAGTAAATGAATCGAATGCAATTCGAATAGGCGGCGTTTGTTGTGGGGATATAAATATAAATAGAAAAATAAAAAAAACTAGCTAACAGTAACGACGTCATTTGTATTAAAATGAGTTGTCGTTATTTTAAGGGCTGCTTAAATAATAACAATATTTTTTTTATGACTTTGCGTATATTTAAGTTGGAACATTTTTTCGCATGTTAACAAAGAGACATTAGCAGACAGTGTGAGCGATCATTTGCCATCTGATTCCATGAGAAATACGAATGTACCATTGTCATGAGCAGTCATGACAAAAAAAGTATCGAAAATCATTACATAAACAGTGTCTACTAGTTCGATTGACTGAAATAGCTCAACTGACTCGATTTACCCTCGATTGAGTCAATTAATTCTTGACTCAATTTGCTCGATTGATTGGCTCGATTAACTCAATAGGTTTCATTTTGTAGATTGGTTCGATTAAGTCGATTGGATTCGATGATAGGTATGCATTTACTCATTGCACTTGAGTCACGTGAGTCAATTGGTTCGATTCATACAATCGACTCAATTTACCTCATTGGTTTGATTGATTTAATTGCACAATTGACTCAACAACTGCCTCGGTTAAGTAAAATGGCTCGACTGAGACCATTGACTCGATTAACTAAGCTGGCTTGATTGGACTCAATTGACTCGATAGAGATTTCCTCAATTATCTCGATTGCATTAATTGACTCCTTAATTGACTCCATTGCGTCAATTGCCTCGATTTCCTTAATTGTCTCGATTGCGTCAATTGACTCGATTGAGTCAATGGTCTCGATTACCTCAATTGGCACGATTGAGTCAATTGTCTCGATTGCCTCAGTTGTCTCGATTGAGTCAATTGTCTCGATTGCCTCAGTTGGCTCGATTGAGTCAATTGTCTCAATTACCTAAATTGGGTCGATTGAGTCAAATGTCTCGATTGCCTCAATTGCCTCGATTAAGTCAATTGGCTCAATTGACTCGATTAAATCAATTATCTCGACTCAAGCAATTGGTCCGATTGACTCAATTGGCTGGATTTACTCAATTGGTTCGATTTTGTAAATTGTCTCGATGTATTTAATTGACACAATTCACTGGATAGAATCAATAGGTTGGATTGATTGGTTCGATTTGGTCAAGACTTACTCAACTGGTTCGATTGAATCAATTGGCTCGATTTAATCGATTGACCCAACTGAGTAAATTTCACGATTAAATCAAATAGCTACATTGCATCAATTGGCTCGATTGAGTCAATTTCATCGATTGAGTCAATTAGTTCAATTAAGTGAATTGAATGGACTGAATCTTTTTTACTCTGAATCTTTTAATCGATTTACTCCATTGAATCAAATGGCTCAAATGAGTCAAATGGCTCTATTAACTCAATTGGCTGGATTAACTTGGTTCTATTTTATAAATTAGCTCCATTTAGTCAATTGACTCAATACACTGAGTAAAATCAATTGGTTCGATTTGGTCCGGATTTACTCAATGAATTGATTGAGTCAATTGGTCCGTTTGGCTCAATTGGATATATTGGTTCGATTGAATCAATTAGTTCGATTGAATCAATTGGTTCGATTGAATCAATTGGTTCGATGAAATCAATTGGTTCGATGGAATCAATTGGTTCGATTGAATCAATTAGTTCGACTGAATCAATTGGTTCGATTGAATCAATTGGTTCGATGAAATCAATTGGTTCGTTGGAATCAATTGGTTCGATTGAATCAATTGGTTTGATTGACTCAAAATTGTTTTGATTGACCTTATTGGCTCGAATTAATTGGCTCGATTGAACCAGTTGGTTCAATTCAATCAATTAGCTGGATTGCATCAATTTGCTCGATTGACTAAAGTGGCTTGATTGGGTCAATTGGCTCGATTGACTAAATTAGCTCGATTGGGTCAATTGGCTCGATTTGGTCAATTGAGTCAACTGCTTCTATTGACTCAATTATTTGAATTAAGGCAAAGGACTTGTTTAAAACAATTGACACGATTTACTCAATTGGTGCGAACGATCCAATTGTCTCGATTGAATCAATTGATTCGGATGACAGTTGAGTTAATTGTTTCGATTGACTCAATTTGTTTGCTTGACTCAGTTGCCAAGCGGTATTTCAACTCATTTGCATTTTTATGGTCTCGTAATACTATCGGCAGCTAAAATGAAATATGTATGTGTTAATCTTTAACCTTTTTTATGCAAAAGATTCCCATTTTAATATAAATATTTCTTTTTAGCTAACTACCGTACATCATGTAAACACCGCAGTACTTATATAACGTTATGCCAGAAATACACAACCAGTTAAGAATTTATGAAATTAATGTAAAGAAGTGATAAAAATTCAATATCTCGACCAGTCTGAGGGTGCCGGGTTATTTTTACGTGGTGGTTTAAACCTTGTTTTTCTTAAGATTAGTTAAACGGTGATGAAAATTAATTTGAGTTTAACTAAAGAAACAATTACAAACAAATTTAAAATATTCAACGAAATGTTGATACTTTTCGAATGACATGACAATAAATATAGCAAAACAAGTCCAATAATAAAGAAGGATTTAAGTCTTCTATATCTGACATCAAAGATCATGCACATGCCAGTAAATTCCAAATGTACTCAGCACAAGCAAAGATTTGAAATTTGAAAATTTGGAGAAGACAGGTGCACTTGAACAATTATATATTCCGATCTCTTCCTTTGGCGAGTTAGAGATAGTGGTAATGATTGAATCGAAGAGCGATATTCGAGTCCAGCAGCGGAATAAAGTTGGTGCTCTCTTACCTAAAATACCACACCTATCCAGAACTAACCGTTCGTTAAGGTTTTTTCCATTCCCTGAACGTGATACCAGAACCATTGTTCGTGATCCGAACACCAATTGCTTTTGCGTAAAGTTATAAGCAATCATGTACCCGTAGCGTGACGTTTTAAAAAATTAACTACATTCGCAACAGCTCTAAAAACTTGTCTCAGTTGACTGCAAGTGTTTTGAAATGCTAAATTTCTACTTATCAAGATCCTGATCAAGATAGAGAACCATGCATTCTGTGTAATATAATTTTTTTTTACATCTGCTGTGAAGCCCGAGTTTTTCCCAGTGATAGCTGCTGCTTCATTAGTACAAATTCTAAAGCGATTTCGTCATACGAGCTCATTTTCGTCATACAGTCATCAACTATTTTTAAAATATCTACCTAGAAAGTTGTGTGGTTGCAATGGAAATCGCTACAAAAATATTTTCCTCAATTATAGGAGGCGTTATGGAACCTTGTTTGAAATTTTTATTTCTACTTAGTTAGTTGGCCCTTCCAACCGAAAGATGGTTTTGGCCTCATCAAGAATTTGCACTATCCTGTGGCCGCAAGGCAGGATTCATTCAGATGAGCCTGCTTTTCCACACACTTTGGCCGCTCCATATTATCAGGTGCTCAAAATTCTGAAATCATTTGCTTTTCATCAAACTCGCAAGATTTATGCTTTTGAACAAATTTTGACGATTTATTCCATTGATTACCATGTTATGACGATGCTATAAATCATCGCAGAACTTATTTGATTATATTTAACCCATTTCCAATCTTGACAAAACCTAATTATTGACTATGATTTAACTCGATTTTTATGCGTTTGACTATAACGATATCGGGATTCCGTGAATTCCGTGATTCCATCATATTCGTTGCTCCACACTGACCCAGATTCGACCATATATCTAGCGAAGAATTTTCCTCTCGAACGCGCCCAAGGTCCTTTCATCAAAGCTGCTCGACGTCCAGGTTTGTGAAGCCTATAATAGGGCGGGTATGATTATTGACTTATAGAGCATCAGTTTTGTTCATCGAGTGAATGCTCTGCTTTTCAATTGCCGACTGAGACCAAATAATACCTGTTGCCAATTGTTATCCTTCGTTCAATCTAAATAATGATATTAATGGTGCAGTTAATGCTGTATCCCAGATAAACGAACTCCTTAACAACTTCGAAGGAAGTGTTGTCAACAGTGATGTGGTTTACAAAGTATTTTTTATCGGGAGGGTTCATGCATTGCTGCAACTTCTGCTGTATCCCAATTAATGCTGTATCCCAGATAAACGAACTCCTTAACAACTTCGAAGGAAGTGTTGTCAACAATGATGTGGTTTACAAAGTATTTTTTTATCGGGAGGGTTCATGCATTGCTGCAACTTCTGCTTAGAAGACACTTTATTCGCCGGGGAACCTTAGGTCTGGGTTAATGTGAAGTGTATCAGAGCTCCTTTCCAAGCTCGTATTAGCATTGCGAAAGAATGGATGCAACAAACTTCTTGTGGATTAAAAGATATTGTAAAAACAATTGTTTATCTAGTTTTGAGTTTGAAAGAAAGTAATTTCCTTAAGTGAGGGCAACCTTTTATATTTTTTTGCATTGAGAGAGCTAGCTTTGAGATGCATGGCCAGGCATGCAGTCATCTGTTTTGCTACAATGTCAAGTGATTTGGTGGAGCTAGTGCTTTTGTAGCAGTCTGAGTACACCGCGAATTTTTGAATTTTGCCATCTTTGCACCTCATCATAGGTGCATGTCTATGTCTCTGTCAAGTGCATGGCACCAAGCAATAGCACCAGTTATTTTTTTATGCATTTTTTCCAATGTAACTAAGGGAGTTAAGATTTGAAAACGATTGAAACAGTTTTAAATCAACAAGCTTAGTTTTTTTATTTAATTATTCTAACAGTCTTTTTCATTCAAGCAGATCGTATAAAATTTAACGGAAATGCCTAAGTTTTTTAAAGCTGTAAATTCAGATTATCAAAAAAACAAAAACAAATATAAAATCATTCAAAAAAATTCAAGTCAAAGTTTAACAAAATAGTGGCAGGTTATGGTTCCAGTTCAACTACCGGTTATAAAACAAGGCCATAAAATTGCCGGAACAAGTGAAGAATAATGGAAATGGTCTTTTTTCTTTTTTTTTTTAAAAAAAATGCGTGTTTTGAGCTAAGTAATTGAATGGTGAAAAAATTAAGCGTCGCTCTCAAGTGGTTTAGAAGTTATAGGGGTCAACGTTTATGAAAATGGGCTTAAAAACCTGTGTTTTTTTGTTGTTGTTTTCGAACATAAGTAAACGTAATGGATATCAAAAGAAAGGTTATGCTAAAACCTTTTTAATGAGCATTCAATCATAAAAATCTATGCATTATTTTGGATGATATAACTGTTTTTGTACTCAAAGAATTTGAGGTGTGCTAATTTTGGTTGTCCTTTTGAAGTGTTTGTCTTTGAGACTAGAAATATAAATGTTTTCATAGAAGTATGTTATTTATTGTTATTTCGTAAAAGGGTGAACAGTCAAGTGTGCACAATATATTAAGTTTTATATTTTAACAATTAATGCAAGTACTTTTCAAGTTTGTTGTACACTTACATATAGTATATTGAGACGAAAAAAAGCGCCGCAGGCGAAAAATTGTTATAAAAAATCGCGCGATTTTCATTTTTGGATAGTTAGCAATAAATGGATTTTTTATAATTAATACCTAACTGAATAGGTCATGGTATGACCTCTTGCTACCCATATTGCTTAAATTTTATTAAAAAAAATCGAAAAACAGGCAAATGTGTAGTAATTTTTCAACTTTTGATCCCTATAACTTCTAAACCACTTGAGAGCGACTCTTAATTTTTTCAGAATCGAACTTAGGAACCCCAAATCCATATAATTACATGTAAAAAAACACAAATTTTGCATTTCCATTATTCTTCAATTATGCCGTCAAATTAATTGGCAACTAATTATAATTTTTTAAAATTAAAATAATAAATAATTATTTATGAAAACTTTAAAATTTAAAAAAAAATTATTTTTGCCGCTACAGAAATGCAACATTTTATATATAAAAAATAAGGAAGCAACACTGTATTTTGACAACTCCCAAAAAAGTTGCACCCAAGAGGCAACAACAACCACGACTTTCGAAGTACTAACAAAACAACAACAACAATTCAAACAACCGTGAATGAACTGCAGCAGCTGAAACAAGCAGCGCAAAAGAGAGCGCTAGCATACAACTCATACAAAGGATAGCTGAGCTGTAGGTGTGAAGAGGTAGCAAGATGAATTTGATAAAAAAAATGTAAAAAATTAATGAAGAAACAGAAAGAAAAATGTTGTTTGAAAGCCAAATATGTAGCCAAATAACTAAAATGTTAAAAATTGCCATAATTTTTAAAGATTTTAAACAAAATGTATGACAAACAGCTGAAACAGAATATTTAGAGCTTTCATTACAAAACACTTATTTTGTTGCTTAGTGTTCATAAGCAATATTACAAAATATTTTAGCCAAAAACTATAGCATTTAAGCCAAACTTTAACTACACAAACTTACCACAATAGCCATACACATTTGAGAATGACTGACAATGGGCGGAGGTTTAAATCTTTTGTTGTGTCACACAAAAGGTTTTTCTTATTTTCGTTTCAAATATATTTGCACAAGTTCAATTTAGTTTTATTTAGCAATATTTTGCACTTGTTTTTCGTAAAGAACACTCACAATTAAGACAATTCCAATGTATTATAAATGAAATGCATTAAGATGCTTTTATTTGCAGGGCTGTGTTGATTTTTTTTCGTAGAAATTGAATTTCACAATATTTTGCATGCACTGCTCGTGTTTTAAATTTTTTTTTCTTAGTATTTATAACTTTGTTGCACTGTTTACAAAGAATTTCTTTAATGCTATTTTTAGCAAGAATTCAGTAATTTAAAACACTTTTTTAGGGGAATCAAAATGATTCACTTTAACCTCACTTTTACTTGAGTTGCTCATGCAGCACTGTGCAGAAAATTCCAGCAAACAGTCTTGAACAAACGATTTTGAGCTGAAAATAATTCACATGAATTTTGCAAATATTCAATTAAATAGAATTCTCACGATTTTCTTATGGTTTAATTGATATTTGTCTTCGAAGAATTTCTCAATATTTGCTTATTTGCAGCAACAAATTATGATCAAAAACACAAGTTATTCGCAAGAGTTTCTCAAAATTACTGTCGAAAGAAATTTGACAGCAAGCAGTGAATTATTTGAGCTCTCGCTTTCGAATGAACTTGTTACTACTGTTGTCCTTGTCTTACACGATTGAGGACGTTCCAATGGAGCTGCCACATTTTCTAATTTGATATGACCAAGTCACACGAAATTCTTTCAATGGGAATCTCGAACTGATGAAAAATTGAAAAAAATTTGTTTGTTCTAGTGTATACAAGAACAATAAAAAATAAACAAAAATAGCGGTAACTATCTCTACTCACAATGCAAAAGTGCTTAAATGACTAAATCCCTTTTTTGAGTTATAACTATAGCAGAATTCGTTATATGTAGTGTAGAAACCGAAACTGAAAGTCTACATACAAATTTGTTTTTAAAATTTTATTTTTTTTTTTTTAAATTTTATTAAAAGCTTTCAAAAACAAAACAATTCAAACAGATAATAATAACGTATACATACGATACATATTCTTTGAATATTAAAGTTCAACTTTAAAATAAAAAATAAAGAGATAATTTTTAATACCGCTTTAAGGAACTTTTTAGTAGTGTCCGACCGAAACCAAAATTTTGGCCGAAACCGAAACCGAAACCGAATTTCGGCCATTTTTGTAATATTCGGCCGAAACCGAAACCGAAACTGAAAGTCTACATACAAATTTGTTTTTAAAAACATTTAATTTTTTTTTTTAAATTTTATTAAAAGTTTCAAAAACAAAACAATTCAAACAGATAATAATAACATATACATACGATAAATATTCTTTGAATATTAAAGTTCAACTTTAAAATAATAAATAAAGAGATAATTTTTAATACCACTTTAAGGAACTTTTTAGTGTTTAGAGTTATTCGGTTTCGGTTTCGGCCATATTGATGCCGAATAGCCGAAACTGACTAAAAGGGCCGAAACTGGCCAAAACCGAAACCGAAACCGAATATTCGGTCGGACACTAGTTATATGACTATTTATAATCAGCATTTACTCCTATGAAAATAAATGCTACTTTACTCCTTCATGAAAAGGAGGCAATGAATTTGTATTGTACATTTAAATTGGTTCAAGCACTTTTAACAAAACATAAATTGAACTTTTTAATTGAAATTTACATGAGTCTCACTTAATTTTTGTTTTTGGAACATCAAGTGAACTCAAATCATTTAAGGCCCTTTTAACATGTGGAGAATGGCATTTTGTGAATATGTTGAAGGACATATGACGATTACCAATATCTTATCAACTGAAAATTAAAAATTCATCCATCTATACGACTTTGGAAGTTGTAGTTGGTGGTAGATACCACGTTTATCCGACGCTTCAAGTCGATATAATCGAAGTCGCTTCGACTCAAACCATTGCATAAACTGAACCTCAAACCGTCTTGAAAATTTCAAAGCGATTCAACAAGACCTCATTTTAAATCGGTTCTTAAAATTTCAAGTCACTTTGAAAGTACGCATAAACAAGTTTTAATTATGCAACCGTTCTGAAAATCTTTCGCAGTGTTCTAGCTGTCAAACTTTGTTGAGCACAGTCACAGAATGTACATTAACTTGTCAAATTGTGAAAATGCTTCTACAATCGCTTTCACTGAAACCGACTCAGTGTTTGTGAATAAACACTCTACTTTTAACCGTACTGTGACAAAACGGAATAAATTAATGTGGTTTAACGTGCTGGATAAACGTGGTAAGAGATGTCTGTGGAATGAGATTGCTTAATAACTCGAATTGAGTGACGTAAATGCATAACACTTGCCTCAGCATCAAATTCGCATGTTTGCTTAGCGCTCTGTTACACATACAACATTCTACACTTGTTTCAGACTTGACTTCCCAACACATACTTCTACGGAACAGGTTTGACACCTAAAATCTTTGGTTCAAAGCTAAAAAAAGTCCTAGGAAAAATGAATTATATTTTCAATCATGAATATTACTGAAAACGGTATAACTGCTTGGTCTATTTAAATATATCTTAATTAATCAAAATTAATAAGAGATAAATGTGAATTCATGCCTTGCATAAAAGATTCATACCTTCAATAAGTTCACTTTCTTTGACGGATTTAGCAGACTTTGAATAATACTTCTTAAACATTGGAGCATGAAGCATTAAAAAATAAAAACCTTACCACAGAAAAAATTTCAATTCAAGTTATAAATTTTTTTAAAAACAAATGATTCTAACTTCCATAATTGAATTTTATCATACAGATGGTGTGGTAAGAGTTATCGAAGTAATGGAGTAAGGAAGTGAAACCAAAAGCTATTCATTTGAAAACGATCAAAATAGAAAATAGCGATAGAGCCAATGGAAGATTTTCAATAATCACAATTAGGTTTTTCACAACTTGAAATACGCAGTTGTATCGATGCATTCGAACTCAAATCGTATTCACATTGTTTTTGTTTTCTATTTGAAAGAAAGAAAAACTTTTGTTGAGCTCCTACGTTTGTTTTATCTTTCAAATAGAAAACAAAAACAATGTGAATATGACGAAAATATGAATACAACGATACAACTGCTTATTTCACGTTGTGAAAAACCTAAATGTAAATCACAAGTACTCATTAGCATATGTGTATTAATGATGATATCTTTATTTCATTTAAGCTACAATCAATGAAAATTTTCTGCCAAATGATACATTATCGAATTTTGAGCTATTTTTTACGAAAGCGTCGGGAATTCTTACTTTACACGGAGATTATCACGACTTTTATGAAAACTTACACTCCAAAGATGAAATAAATTATCATCCGAATGATCTTGTTGCAGATGAAATTGATTTAGGAGAAATAAATACATAATTTCTTTTTAATATTTATGTTAACCCTTTAAAAATAACATGCATAAATAAATTTAACAGCATATATTAAATGCTTATATCATTTGGAATAAGAACCTTAATACGAGTAAGTCAACATTAAGTTGTAAATTAACATTTTGAACTCTTGATATTGATTTTGGAAAGTAAGCTTAGTTGACTTTTTTGCATTTATAGAGAATCTTAGTTGTTACAGAGGGGTACTTTTAATAGGTTTTATTAAGAATCAAACATTAAAAATTCAACATTCAAACGAATTTTCGATGAAGCATAGATTTTCCAAGTCTTGATCAAATTGCTTTCTTGCACATAGGTTTATATGCATTTAAGTCCTTTTGTCTGATCTATCAAGATATGATTATTGTTGATAGATTGAATTGCTTTCTTGCACATAGGTTTATATGCATTTAAGCCCTTATGTCTGATCTATCAAGATATAATGATTATATTTGATTTTATTAAGCTTTAATATTTAACATTGTTTGTATTTATTTCTTAATCGGTGCGCTTTAATGGAATATGATATGTTCAACTAACTTTTTTTTGGGATTTTGCCTATGTCATTTTCAATTTGAAAACTTAAAATTCAAACATTTTTTTTTTAGATTTAGATTAGATTTATATCAAGTTTATATTAGCATACAAGAATTGCTCTTTTAAATGCAACGAATTAGAATATTCTAAGTAGGAATTACATATTAAAATTTAAGAATTAAAACATAAAAAATTAAGAATAAATTAAGAATAAATTAAGTTATAAAATAAAAAATAGATATTACAAATTCCAGATTTCAAATTTCAAACTGGGATAACAACCTCTTAAACAGCTATAACAATAAAGGATAAAATAATTAATAGGATAATAATCCTGCTAAGAAAAAACTTGATTTTTTCCCATAGAACAATTTTGGCGTTTTCCGTAAAAGAGCTCAATCTTTTCTGAACTGTCAATGGTAACGTTAACTATTTTCCACATATGTCATTTATTTTGTTTGTTCAGTTGGTAGCATTTAAGGTCAGAATTGTTCGAACCGTCGAAGAAGAGAGGGCAGAAATTCTGCATTTTTTCTACTTTTAAGGTCAAAATTTTCGATAAATGAACACGATTCAATTTCAGAGGTCAAAATTTTATTTGTGGAAAAGAACGAAAAAAAAGGCAAAAAATCAAAAATGGCAGAAAAAATTCATCATATATTTGAGAAAAGAGTACGCTATTAGTGCCCGACCGAATATTCGGTTTCGGTTTAAGTTCAACTTTAATATTTATCGTATTTATGCGATATTATAATTTGTTTCAATTGTTTTGTTTTTTAAAGCTTTTCACAAAAAATTTAAAAAAATAAAATGTTTTTTAAAAAAATTTCCATGTTGACATTTTCGGTTTCTGTTTCGGCCGAATATTACAAAAATGGCCAAATTTCGGTTTCGGCCAAAATTTTGGTCGGACACAAGTTATACTAGAGTAATGAATGGTGGAATCAAAAAAATGGCCTTATACTATTATGACACTGGCTTGTTTTCAGATCTTAAAACAAGCAGGGGATAAAAAAGACACCAATGACTTTTGTGAATGGAATGTCTGTAGAAAACTGTGTGGAAAATTTAACAGCTGTTGCGACAAAAATATAATTTATTTTGTGTCAAAAATTTACAACTTGTCCGAATTATTAAAAAATAATTACGAGCTTGTGCAGCTTAATTGTTTTTTATCTCAATGAAAAACATTTATAGGCAACCAATTGAAATGCAAAAACATCATCATAAGGCACAATGACAAAAATGCAGAATGCCTGCTTTACAAAATATTTATCTTCTTCCTTCTGCTGTAACAAGGTATTCACAATGACTTTTTTATGATTTTAAGCTGGTAGAAGATGAAAAAGTTGACTCGCTTGATTGTACATATAGCGTAGGCAATCATATCAACGGAAAATTATAGTGAGTATTTGTCGTACTGCTCTTAACTTATAATTTAAGAGCTGAAAAATATTAAAACAAGCCAGTAGGCATTACCAGCGATATTGCAACGGTATCTTGAAAATCCACCTACTTAAAAGCATCTCCATGTGACATCGTATCCGTGTTATATTATTAAATGCAAGATTTTTTTGACATTTAAGTCATCAAAATAAAGACATCTAATTTTTTACGTTTAAATTTTGACAATTATTGACATTACAATTTTTTTTGACCTTTTAACATACATAAATGACAAGACAACCTTCCAAATTAAATTTTAAAAAGTACATTGTGAGTTTTGATAGTTTTATTTGTTTTTGAGATAACCTTATCAAAATGATCGCACTTAAGTCCGGTAGCCCTTAGCTTGCCCTGAAGAAATTTTATGTACCCCTTAAATTTCATCATTAGATTGCGTTTCATCTACGCTGCAAAGCCAATCTGTGAAACAGAATGCGATGTAGTTGTAGAGATTCCATGTAGCAGCCTCATCAGCTGTTCAATGTGTAGTTTTTACGCCACAAAATATATCCACAATGACGTAGGTTGCATTTTTACATTTTTGGAATCGGAATTACATAGTATATAATTAATTCAATTAATATTTCAGTGTCATCTTAGCCCATAATGCGGCGGTTTCCATGTGATCTTCCAGTATCTTATTTTATCACATATTACAAAGCACTTGCTATAAAGAGTGAAATGTATATATGTACCTTTTTCTATAAAAGTTTGACATATGGGAAATTTTTAAGCAAATAATCAATAAGGGTGTTCACGATGTGGTGTATTTTTGATTAATTCTTACAAAATTTACATATTTACAACGAATTGTGAACAAACCTTCACCAAAGTCTGGGAAGTTCATCATATAGCAGTACGAGAAAATAAAAGAATTGACACGAAGCACTGAATTAAATTAACTTTTATTAAATAAACACACAACCCAGCCAGTACTTTCATCCACGCTGAGTAAAAAAGCTTTTGTGATAAGTTGATGAAATATACAACGAAATTTACAAAGAATACAATAGGGGTTTCGTCATTGTATTTTTGCTACAGAGTTGTATTTTGAACACTGTACATTTTGTTTTTGTAATTTTACTTCTAATATCAAATTTACCAAAAATACACAATACAACGGCACATACACCACATCGTGAATACCCCTAATTAATTTATTTTTTCAAAAGTTTCGGAAAGAGTTTCATGATGCAGTTTGGAAAACATTCGTAAATAAATTTCTTCATTTGAAGCTTTTAGGAAATTTATCTTTCAGAAGACCAAGCTGACTTCGCATTAGCTGACTTTGCACTCGGATTGTCAATACTATTGAAACTATAACCGCCGTTAAGACTTAGTTTAAAATATCACCTCTGTAAACCATTAAAAGATTAATAAAAAATTGTTTCTTAAAAAACACGATAATTTTTATTTACAAAATAAAATATGATAGTGTACAAGATGTAAACTATGCTTGTCCGAGAGGGCGCTCCAGGCCCACACAACACCTTTCCTGACGTGATTCAAAAATGTACGGACTTGACTTTCATGCCTCATATGCAACGGCAGCGTCTGCAACTCCTTCATGTATTCCTCAGCGCCCTGAGCCATGTGTTGCTTGATCTTAATCTTTTTCTTTTGCTGCGTGAATGCTCTCAGCTGACCACATCAGAGACAGGGGATAACATCGCCATCTTCGGCTGCGCCGCTTCCATGTACTTTTGAACAATTTTGCGCTGCACCTCCTCTGTTGTCTACTGCTCCTGCACCTACAGCACTATCAGACGCTTATCAATCGAGCGCGTTATCACGCGTTCAAGTTCATGACGCCGACGTTCAATGGTTGCATCCTTTTCTACCTTTTCTGAGCCAATTCTAACGTTCCTGCTCACGTAGTTTTTAACAATGACACACAAAATAAAATACGCCATGCGGCTATAAAAACGGTTGTAAAAATTATAGCATGTGATACACTTTTATGGGAAAAGTTCAAAATATTGAACATTTTCAATCTTCCAGAATCATATGAAATCGCAGAGGATATCTCTTGTTATAAAAATAAAAAATGCATGCATATTTCATACCCACATTCGGCAATTTCATAAAGTAGAGTTCGCATGCTTTTTCTCTCTAACAAAAAATGTGGGGGAGATTACGATTTCCGGGGCGCCGTGATTCGACGATGGATTCGAAGAGTACTCTTAATAAAAATAAGAATAGCCAAAGGAAATGTTGTGTTGTCGATTTGTTTCCGAGTTATCGATTTTAAAAATTTGTTTTTTGCTATAAGGTCTATGAAGAAAACCGGCTGTATTATTCTTAATATATAACGGATATTAATGGTTAAGATAAAATTTAAAAGGTTATATGTAAGGCTTTTAGAAAAATTGAAACTAATGAAATCTGTTGAGTACTTTGTATTTTATAGGTATTTTTATGCAATACAAATATATTTTCTTACATAAAACCGTTATTTTCTCAAAAATTACCGTTATTACTATGAACTATAAAGAGTAAATTATTAAAGCTTGAACATTTATCTTTCATTTGGTATATAATATATATAATTTATTTGACTTTTTGTGGTGTTTTTTATGATACAATGATTTGCCCTTGTACGGAAAATTGCTTATTTCACTCATATTTACCTTAGATGTTTTTCTTTCTTACTCCATATTTACGAATATCGCCATTACAATACAATATTTATATGAATTAACGGGATTTTCGAGTCAGTGAAAAAAAATTGTATTTTTTGGTCGATCAGTTAATAAAAAAATAAATATTTTTATCTATCGAAAAAAAAAGGAAAACTTTCAGCTTATCAAAAAATATATATTTTTAGTACCTTAAAAAAATTTTGCAGAAAAAAACGGTTCCTTTAATTAAAAAATTCAAATCTAATATATATTCGCTTATAAATTTAAAAACATTTTTGAAATTATATTTGTATTAAATATCGTTGAAAAGGCATTTAATTACCTTTCGAATAGCATGTCAATCTTTAAGATTCATTGGATATCGGCAAAGATATAGAAAATTTTGTGAACAGATTTTTTAACAAAGAAAACACTTGGAAAATTTAAATTTTATGTAATATAGTGTGAAATTAAATAAAAAACGTATATTTTTATATGTCAAACAGACGGTCTAACTGTAAGCTTTTAAAAAAAAAAATATATTTTTAGTAATAACTTAATAACGTAAATTTTTTATAAAATAACGGTTCTTTTTATTAAATAATTCAACTTTGGAATAAATTCGCTTATAAAATTAAAAATATTATAGCAATGATATATATAATAAATATATTTGAAAGGTCATTTAATGACCTTTAAAATGACATATCAATCTTAAAGATCCATTGAGTAACGACAAAGATATAGATGATTTTTTGAACAGATCTTTTAACAAAAATGTTTTTAAAAAAATCGATAACTAATAGAGTTATCGATTTTTTGTTCGGCGAATCATGTTTTTTTGTTGTTTTCTACCAGAAAACATCTTCAAATCGCGGCGCCCCGGAAATCGTAATCGTGCCAAAATGTGACTGCGGGAGATCGTAGAAGATAGCATGGAAAAGAGGCATACCGTTGGCGGTGGCGCTACAAGGAAACACAGTATTTCTATAAAAAACTTTTATGTAAAGAAGTTTATCAATAAAGTAGTTTGCTTACTTTCCGTGATTTCACTCTGAGACCTGTTATGTCGTAAGAAACCTTTGGGCACTTTTGTTTACCATCTTTTATATATATTGACACACTCGTTCTCCTTGATGATCTTGACTAAATTTTCAATGACTCTTTTATTTCTATGAAACTGCGCTGGGTCATATAAAAAATGTATAGCGATGGTGGTTTTATTGGGTTGACCATTCTTCCATGATTTAGAAATCATTTCCTATCTGATGGTGCAGGTGTCTCCAGGAACAATTGCGTGCTTTCTTTAGTCGGCTGAAGCTGTTGCTTCATGTTTTCCTTTTTAATGTGTTTATTTTTTCTGTATGTTTATCCAACCAGTAAACAATTAAAGCCATCATTGTTTTTCCATCTTAATATCAACCATTGTATTGCTGCTTTCTTGCGTTTACAACATTCAAAGAACTAAAATATATGATAAGAAATAGTTTACTTCAATGAATGGCATTAACATATCAGCTGTGAATTCATCATAACAATCATAGATGCCAGTTTCGTGTGATAAATCACTTTTCGTGATTTTTTGAGGGCTGTGTGACAATGTGTGATTTCTGAAATGAAGCGAGTGATTTTTCACTCATGCGTGATTTTTTTAATCACTCACTTTATTGTTGAAGAGTGCGTTGAAGTAAATGCGAAAACACGTATATTAACGAACAAACCCAACACTGCAATTGAAATTTGCTAGCGCAGGTATAAAGTTTAAACTTTTAAAAAGTTAATATTAAGTTTATATTACAAATTCAGACAATTTAAATTATTTCCACTGATATATATTATATTGAATTACCAAAAATTTTCATATCTTCTTAATTTTGATCTAGTAAATAAGATATTAATAAATTTTTAACAATAAGCTTTTGTTAATATTACCAAATAACAGAAAATATCTCATTATTTATTATTAAATGCTCTTTTATGTTGTAAAATTGGAATTGCTTCTGAGTGATTTTCTGTTCTGTGTGTGATTTTTGCGTGATTTTCTGTTCTGTTTGTGTGATTTTGCGTGATTTTTTTTCTATGTGCGTGATTTTTTTGCTGTGAGTGTCACACGAGTGATTTTTACATATATGTTGTGTGATTTAGTGATTTCGAGTGTGTATTTTGGTTGGCATCTATGATAACAATACCTCGAACAAAAACAATTTTAAAGACAGCTATGCGACATCTGGTTGTGAAAGATTCATGCAGTTTTAATATAATATTCACAATAAGATACAGTGATAGTGAAGAAAATTGGATATGTTATGCAGGCTTCAAATCTGAGTTTTTGTGTGCCACACGGCGGCCATTTCCACACAAGTTCGATAGTTAAGAAGCTAGTTCGCCAGTTTGGCACACTAGTTGGCTTGTTGACAAAAATTTTTGATTTTCTCTGTAGAACAAAGCAAAAAAAAAAAACATTTCTATAGTCATTACGAGTTTCGAAAAAAGTAAGGGAACAATTGAAGAATAGTGGAAATGGTCTTTTTTTTTTTTTTTTTTTTTAAATGCGTGTTTTGAGCTAACAAATTGAATGGTGAAAAAATTAAGCGTCGCTCTCAAGTGGTTTAGAAGTTATAGGGGTCAACGTTTATGAAAATGTGCTTAAAAACCTGTTTTTTTGTTGTTGTTTTCGAACATAAGTAAACGTAATGGATATCAAAAGAAAGGTTATGCTAAAACCTTTTTAATGAGCATTCAATCATAAAAATCTATGCATTATTTTGGATGATATAACTGTTTTTGTACTCAAAGAATTTGAGGTGTGCTAATTTTGGCTGTCTTTTTGAAGTGTTTGTCTTTGAGACTAGAAAAATAAATGTTTTCATAGAAGTATGTTATTTATTGTTATTTCGTAAAAGGGTGAACAGTCAAGTGTGCACAATATATAAAGTTTTATATTTTAACAATTAATGCAAGTTCTTTTCAAGTTTGTTGTACACTTACATATAGTATATTGAGACGAAAAAAAGCGCCGCAGGCGAAAAATTGTTATAAAAAATCGCGCGATTTTTATAACAATTTTTCATTTTTGGATAGTTAGCAATAAATGGATTTTTTATAATTCATACCTAACTGAATAGGTCATGGTATGACCTCTTGCTACCTATGTTGCTTAAATTTTATTAAAAAAAAATCGAAAAACAGGCAAATGTGCAGTAATTTTTCAACTTTTGATCCCTATAACTTCTAAACCACTTGAGAGCGACTCTTAATTTTTTCAGAATCGAACTTAGGAGCCCCAAATCCATATAATTACATGTAAAAAAACACAAATTTTGCATTTCCATTATTCTTCAATTATGCCAAAGTAAGCAGGTGTGGAAGACTTGGAGAGCATTTTTGCTTTATTTTCCCCATACAAAAATAATTTTATTTCGAAGCAATAAATACTTTTTTAAGTGAACATTTATACTCTTCTCAAATGTAACCCTGTGTTTGCCAAACAAATTCCGTAATTTGAACGCTCGCTTTCTCGAACACACATAAGCCGCCATATTGTTTGCCACATGAGTTCCAGATGTGAAAGCCACATTAATATTAGTAAAATGAGCAGATATGCTACAGAAGGTTCTATTTTACTATTTGGAGCACGAGTTTATTTTTAGAATATGACGTTAAAAAGTTTAGTACAAGAACTATTTTCTTTTGAAGTGCTATTTTATGGGTAGTTTGTTTTTATTTGAAAATTATTTTTAAGTAACGGGAAGGAAGAGAGATTTTTGTACCGTAGTTTTTAAAGTTATAGCATTCATCGCTAATACAGAGTGGCATTTATATTCAAAATTGAAAATCTATCGAAATAAAGGCACGATTACGATTTCCGGGGCGCCGCGATTTGAAGATGTTTTCTGGTAGAGAACAAGAAAAAAACATGATTCGCCGAATGAAAAATCGATAGCTCTATTAGTTATCGAGTTATCGATTTTTTAAAAAAATTTTTTTGTTAAAAGATCTGTTCAAAAATACATCTATATCTTTCCGTTACTCAATGGATCTTTAAGATTGATATTTCATTTGAAAGGTCATTAAATGACCTTTCAAATATATTTGTTACAAATATCATTGCTACAATATTTTTAGTTTTATAAGCGAATTTATTCCGGAGTTGAATTTTTTAATGAAAAGAACCGTTATTTTCTAAAAAATTTACGTTATTAAGTTACTAAAAATATATTTTTTTTAAAAGCTTACAGTTAGACCTTTTGTTTGACATATAAAAATATACATATTTTATTTAATTTCACACTATATTACATAAAATTTAAATTTTCCAAGTGTTTTCTTTGTTAAAAAATCTGTTCACAAAATTTTCTATATCTTTGCCAATATCCAATGAATCTCAAAGATTGACATGCTATTCGAAAGGTAATAAAATGCCTTTTCAACGAAATATAATACAAATATTATTTCAAAAAAGTTTTTAAATTTATAACTGAATAAATATCAGATTTGAATTTTTTAATTAAAAGAACCATTTTTTTCTACAAAATTTACGTTTTTAAGATACTAAAAATATATATATTTTTTTGAAAAGCTGAAAGTTTTACCTTTTTTTCGATAGATAAAAATATGTATATTTTTTTATTAACTGATCGAATAAAAAATACAAATTTTTTCACTGACTCGAAAATCCCGTTAATTCATATAAATATTGTAGCTAAAATGTTGCCTTAAAAACAATTATTTATTGTAATGGCAATATTCGTCAATATGGAGTTAGAAAGCCAAACATCTAAGGTACAAATGAGTGAAATAAGCAATTTCCCGTACAAGGGCAAATCATTGTATCATAAAAAACACCACAAAAAGTCAAATAAATTATATATATTATATACCAAATGAAAGATAAATGTTCAAGCTTTAATAATTTACTCTTTATAGTTCATAGTAATAACGGTAATTTTTGAGAAAATAACGGTTTTATGTAAGAAAATATATTTGTATTGCATAAAAATACCTATAAAATACAAAGTACTCAACAGATTTCATTAGTTTAAAATTTTTCTAAAAGCCTTATATATAACCGTTTATATAATACCTAATATATAAAATCTAATCATTAATATCGGTTATATATTAAGAATAATATAGCCGATTTTCTTCATAGACTTTATAGCAAAAAAAAAAAATTTAAAAAATCGATAACTCGAAAACAAATCGATAACACAACATTTCCTTTGGCTATTCTTATTTTTATTAAGAGTACTCTTCGAATCCATCGTCAAATCGCGGCATCCCGGAAATCGTAATCTCCCCGAAATAAAATATAAAGAAAAATCACGAATCGCTATTTTTTTATTTTTATTTTAAGTTTTCTTGTGTTCACAAATAAATACATTTCAATTAGTGTGTTAATTATTATTAAAGTGTAATGACCGTTTTCACAATTTACGACTAATCACTAATCGGCACTTTAACCAGCGCTTAGTAAACCAGGTTAGCCAGGCTCATCTGTCGGTTAAGGTTAATGGTAAGTCGAAGTTCCGGTTAGCTACTAATCGGAATTAGTTATTATTTTTAATAAATTTTCATTAAATTTATTGATTAATTGAACAGTCTATTATTCCATTATTCCATATTAATTTTTGTTTAAATCTACACTTTTCACGGCATTGTATCACAAAAGAAGTAAGCCCAAGACAGCTGATATACAGTGTTTGTGTATTCAAAATTGAAAAAAAATTTAAAAGAAATTATAGAACATAGAAAGTTGTAGTTGGTGGTAGAAAAGTTTGAAGATTGCTTTATAACTTTTATTTACTTGCCTCGGATTAAAATAATTATGTTAATAAAGCATTTCACCACACATGGTATATTCTACTCTTATTTTATTTGATTTTACTTTTATGGCAGTCTTGATTTAAGAAAGACCACCTAAAATCTTTTGTTTAAAGCTTATAACAGTATATCTTCCATGTTTACACAGTCATTGAAGCAATGGCTTTGACATCGGATGTTCAGACTAAAAACTACCTGCATCATAATACCATGGTCTCAGAGGAATTACACTACTTGCAACAAAAAAGGTTCTTGCTTCGGCAGAACATATACTAAAATTGGAACGATACAGAGAAGATTAGCATGGCCCCTGCGCAAGGATGACATTTTTTATTTCATGCAGTTATTTTCTATGCATCCCCGGTATGGTCTACAAGTGCTAAATGTCACTTGAACAAATTGAAAATTGCTCAAAATAAGCTACTTAAACTTATCCATAACAAGCCTAGCTTATTTTCAACTAAGCGATTGCACTCACTTGCTAACATAGAATTAGTTGCTACTAAACCTAATAGACTTTCCGAAAACTTCAATTTCAGATGCCAAATCTCTGAATATAGGCATATTAATGAGCTGGTCTCATAGTTAAGTAGGTAAGGTAGTTTATAAGTTTTACTATTTCATTTACATAGGGTTTTGTAAATTTTTCCCTCCATATATGTTTATATAAGTATCTATTAATATTAAAAATCATTGTAATATTTAAGCAGAAAAAGTAAAATTGTATCTTGAACTCATTATTGTAATTTATTGATAAGAAAAACATTGTAATATTATATTGAACGAATAAATTGAATTGAATTAAATTGAAACAAAAAAGTATTTCAAGACTTTAGATAAATGCTAGTGGGTTCAATCCACTTAAATCACAGAAGGAGACAGAATAGATGCTATTAGATAATGCTTGTATGTCACAATTTGCACCGAAAAGAGACATGGTAGCTGTATAAGAGGCAGCAAAGTCATGTCGACAGCTTCTTCTGGATGTTCTCCGAAGAATATTCACTTAAAAGAATATATAAATGAATCAAACAATTTTTTATTTTGACAATCAAATCAAAAAGTTTACGCAAACTTTTTTACAAAAGAAGCATCAAGTTTGGTGCGTGTAGTTTACGAACATTCGTATTCCAATATGTAAAAAAAACACACACAAAAGCAAATTGGCCATTTCAGCCATTGTTTACTCTCTGAGGCTAGCTATTATCTGCACAGAGGCGGTGATCGATCAGAAAATTTTATATTGAAAAAAAAATTTGCCGCGAGTATGAATCGATTTCGGGCTATGGGCATGCAAGCCACACACTTAATACGCATGCCACGGTCATCACTCCCAATAGGTATTGAAATAATTTTGACGGTTCGTAAGTTCTTACGAAATACAAGTTTATGACCCATTAACACAACCGGTCACACATGCATTATAATTTTCAAGGGTATGTTGATAATTTTGCTGTTTTTGATCTCATTGAACTCACATGTGTGTGCATTTTATAAAATTTTGATTCGTTCGAATGTACGTATTTTTAAAGCTGGAAGTTCATTCGATGCAGTTGCGTTTTTCGTCTGTTTACTCGGTAGAGCAATTTACGCAAGAAAATTATGGTAGAGTTCAATCACTACGTTTTACGTTCAGAGCAAGCAAAGGCTGCAACATTATAAAACATTTTGTATGTTCTTAGCGTCATATTTGTTAATAATTTTAATCATTTTTCATAAAATCATATAATCATAAAAACTTAAATTCTACATACTAAACACGTCCTGTTAACATATTATCAACAACAAATCTAAGACATTTAAAATGTCTAAGATCTATGTGCAAGAGCCATCCCTGAAAGTAATTGCTTCTGACTCGTTCCTTTACTTTCTTCTCGCTTTTTGTTATAAGTAACAAGCTGTCAAAAAACGCAATTTACGCAAGAAAAGTTGAAATATTTTATAACTTTCTTGCGTAACCAGCGTTTTGTCAACATTGAACTCGCTCCCATAACCTTTCACATACTTCTATTTTGTAACGCCAGCGAGTAAACGGATGAAAACGCAAATGCATCGAATAAACTTCCAGCTTAAATCAGCGATGAAAAAACGTTTGGAAATATTTAATAAAAAAAACGATTGTAAAATCAAATTTTCGCTAAGTAATAACGAAAGCCATAAAAATACCTCAAAAAATACCACGTTAATAACAAAATATAAAGCTTAATAAAAAAAACTATAGATCTCTACATTCCCAAGGCAATTAAAAATGAACATAAATAGGATTTTTCCATTAAAGATGGCAACAGTGCCAAATATTTTTCCTTTAAAAAATGTTTCATTAGTTTTTTATTGTTACTTAAGGTGCACATTTAATCTAAATAACAAAATTTTCACAATCTATCCAAATTTATTTGGAAATAACAATAATGATATTCCCTTAACGATCAAAATTTCCCATTTCGTAAACTCGTAAAATTTCGAGCGTCTGTTAAAGGAACGCACCTTTAAACATCTGATAAATTTGTCATGCATGTCAAAAACAGCTGATCAATAAAAAAAATGAAAAATACTATAACTTCATTATTCTTCATGCCGAAACAAATCTACCAGAAATTTTTTCGTAGAATCTGTTTGCTGTATGTTTCTGAAATGGAAATAATTGAGTGAGCTGCCAAACTTAAGTGCTCAGTATTTATCTACCTCAAACTTTTCTGGGCAATCTTTAACATCATCCAATACCAATTGTAGCAGTTCTTCTGTCTGACAAAGCATCCAACGATGTGTCGAAGTGTTTCTCTTCCGTTTTGAAGCACTAACATTATTCACTTCCGTACTTGCCAATTAGGATCAAATTAGCGCCAAAAAAAAAATTAAAAAACAACCACACACGTTTTGACAGCTGAAAGTTTAACCAAACTAGTTTACATTGTTTAAGCACTGAAATTGTAGCTTAAATATCGTAAAAACATCGCCATACAAAATATTTCCATCATTCCTCATTTGCTTAAAATTAAGCAGTTTACGAGGTTTAAGCTTTTTCCGAGACGTTAAGGGAATACCACTAATAACTCATGTTATCTTTGCGATATCCCTTTACCTGGCGACAATTTGGTTTGCGATGCGATCCAAATCGCGCTGTCCGATTGGGGTCAACTTGCGATTACCATTGGGATACTTCTCAACCAAACGAGCATGTTCCAAGGACTTCAATGTCTTGCGAGCAGCGCCATTAGCAGCGCTACAGAAAGGCATACACCGTTACGCTTGCGACCACTATAGATCTTAGTAATGGAATCAACGCCAGGATCGATGCTCAACGAATGTAGAACCAGCCGGGATTATAAGGTGTCAATTCCTTGAATATAGCAGTTTTGATGATGTCCAACTGATTGGGCACTTTCAATCTGTCAGACTGCCTTAACAACAGCATGTTGATAAATATCTTTAACAGTTACGACAGTCCTCTTTTCAATTTAAGAAAACCGAAAGAAACGACTTTCTTACCTAATAAGAACATAATAGGGGTATTCACGATGTGGTGTATTTGCCCTTGTATTGTTTATTTTTGATAAATTTGATATTTGAAGTAAAATTACAAAAACAAAATGTACAGTGTTCAAAATACAACACTGTAGCAAAAATACAATGGCGAAACCCTATTGTATTCTTTGTAAATTTAGTTGCATATTTTATCAACTGATCACAGATGCTATTTGACTCAGCATGGATGAAGGTACTGGCTGGGTTGTGTGTTTATTTAATAAAAATTAATTTAATTCAGTGCTTCGTGTCAATTCTTTTATTTTCTCGTACTGCTAAATGATGAACTTCCCAGACTTTAGTGAAGGTTTGTTCACAATTTGTTGTAAATTTTGTAAGCATTTATCAAAAATACACCACATCGTGAATAGCCCTAATGAGAACTTCAATTGACTTTAATCGCAAATATCAAAACACTTCGGCTATTAAATACCAACGAAAGCAGAATTGAAACAAGCGAGACAAGTTAAAGTGTTTTCTCATTTTATTACAAGTTCAATCGAAGTGAGAATAACGTAAAAGTAAAAAAATTGTTGAGAACTGCGATGAAATGTTACGGAAATGAGCCACAGGCTGAAATACATGTAGTATGATGTAAATTTCCTCGATAAAGCGAGATTTTGTGATATCATTCATCCTGTACCGAATCAAATTTTTGTACTTATCAAACACCCTCTGTTGCATTAGGCAAGACACTTGTCAAGAACAGCTGATTGTGAACACCTTGCATTGGATGAGCTCTTGCATCATCAAAACAATGCCATAAAAGTTACTGCTGTCTCTTTCCAACTACAGCAAAATTAAAAGATGCTGACAAATTTTTTGCCTATTACAACACCAACAAAATACAATAGCATAGGACGGACACGAAAAGTTTTCTTGCTACACTCAAAGCAAATTTTAGCTTTATTCGTCATATACTGTGCAATCCTAGTGGGTAAAAAGAAATAAAAAACCAGAAAAAAGAAAGCGCAGGTGTTGAGAAACAAAGAAAAGAAAATCAGACGGACGCGCGTGTTGCATTTATTACAAATCGTATTAATCGCATTGGTAATAGTAGGTAGCGGACATAACAACAATCGAACGTAGAGCAGCTGGTGCCACCAACAGCACCATAACAGAAAAAAAAATCAAAATTAGCCAACATCAGTGAAACTCGGATACAAAAAAAAAAAACCAAAACAACCCTTGAAAATTGGTAGAGAATTGCAAAATTTTCCAAAGAAAATTCAACGGAAAAGCAACATTCTAGCCACAAATAGCGAACGCGACGTTTCCAAGTAAGCAAATTAAGCTGCAGCAGTGAAAATTGTGTTTTCTATTCTAAAAAATCTAGCCACTTTGATGACAGACAGTCGCGTAAGCTAGTTGAGTGCGAACAAATTTTAGAATTTCATTTAGTTAATGAATGTGGGACATTAAGTTAAATAAGTGAGCGTCTAGTTTTTCAAAACAGCGTATAATTACTTTTTGCTAATAAGTTTTTGTATCTGAAACAATTTATTAAATTTATTACTTGTGTACAAAACACTTGCGCGGCACTACTTGAGAATTTTTTATTTTTAAGCACTCAATAATCAATAAAATAAAAAAAAAACAATTCGCGGAAACTAGTGCAGTTTACACGTACGCCTCCAACAGCAGCAACTAATACATTAACAACACCAACAGCAACTGACCTTAACCCCCATAGCAACAACAAAACATTCGCTGTCAGTTCGTCATTAAGCAAGGAAGTGAACAAAAATAATAAGAAAAGATAGCTAGATACACGCGCTGCGGCCAACAAGTCTGCCAAAGCAATATAAACAAATTGTTTTAGCCAGCAGCAGCTAAAAGAATAAAAGGTAAGCAATGTGCAAATACTTGAAAATCCATTTGTTTACTTTGTATAGCATTTTTTTGGTTAGTCTTATCTCTATAGTATTTATTTTTATTTATTATAGCTTTGTTTTGTTTTATATCAACCGTTAATGTTTGGTCTTTTATCTCAACTCTTGCCCATGGCTAGTTGTGACTGATTAGTTGATGATAAAACTTGAATTTAACTACAAAAGTTATAGTTTGGCCACGTGATTCACTGCTGATAATATCCGCAAGACTTCACAAGACAACTCACATAAAGCTGAGGAATAACATTTATTTAATTACTTTACATCTTTCACATGATACTCATTAGATACGCTTTGGGCAATAAAAGAAATAAAGAAATTTGACACATATACACAGAGAAAATATATTAACTACCCTCCAGGAAAAATCGGAAGGCTTCCATTAAAAAGTGATTAAGAAACATTCCCCATGGCAATGCTGCCAGGTGTCAGCAAAAATAAATCCCCATTTTCGCATACACAAAAAAAGTGTTCCCCGTTTTTTACTTTGAGTTTCCCCCGTTTTTTTCCCCGTTTTTAAATTAAGGAAGAAGTATCATTTTAATGTAATAAAAATTCAATTATTTCATTTAATTAAAACAAAAATAAATACTTAGATCAAATACGTACGTATCCATAAAAAATATACAATAATTATAAGCGATATATTATCGATATTCGGGATTTTAAGTAATTTTTCGTACTTTCAGGTACAAATAAGTACGTTGCATAGACTGTTAAGCAGCTTTCTGATCGAACTTCGAAAATTTTCAAAGACCTAAAATAATCATTCAAATTAGAAAAGGCAATGTTTTATAAAAATAAATATTTGCTTGTTAATTTCTGATTTTCGTTCTAATTTTTTTTAATTTATTTATTTTGTTCTTCTTTTCTTCCCATTATCGCGTTTGCTCTCAACTTTTACCATCCGATTCGCAGTGAAAAAACTTTTTTGAAATTTTGCCTTTGCCAGGGTTCGATCCCTTGTCTCGCCGCCGATTTGTAGTCCGACGCCATAGCCATTCATTGGCTCCATAAAGCAGCTTTAGGTGTGGCAAGTTCCACAACATACCTTTAAGCAGCTTTAGGCGTGTCAAGTTCTACAACGGATCATAAAGCAGCTTCGAAGTGCCGTGGAACTTATTTTGCCTCTTTAAACAGCTTTAAAGGGAACTCATACATTAATTTCTACTCATTTTGCTCGTTGGGTTATTATTATGAAAACTTAAACATTCAGTATTTATTTTAATTTCAAAACATTTTCGAAATTTCATCAAAGATTTAGTGTGGAGAGTTCCGGGTAAGGAGTTTTGATCAAGAGAGTTCTTAATTTTCGTTTTGTTTAAATCCTGCAGAAAAATGGACCAGATTTAGAATAGTTCTGAACTAGTTGCAAAAAAGCCTAGTACTGGTCCCACTACAATACCGTTTTGCATTGAACGAACTGACGCTTTTAACGGGTTGAATTAATAGGAAAAGACAATTGTCCCTATAAACATTCCTTTTTCCCTATGTCTATGCTAGTTCCTTTATGAATGGTTTTAAACTGGTCCGTTTTGATACAGTCCAGAAGTGGTCATTTGTAAGCCCTATTATCAGCCTTATTTGAAACACAAACAATATAACTAATTCAATTATTGTATAGCAACCTTACTGTTTTCATCGAATATGTTTGCGAAAGTTAAAAGAAATTTGGAATCTAAATAAAAATATACGGGTCCCAACACGTATTGAGAGTTTTTGTTTTTTGATTTTGTTAGTGCCTGCTGACAGGAAAAACTAAGAATATAAAAATAAATTCAAACTTTTCTATGCTGAGTGTCTTTTGTACTAGTTCCAAGCAAACTCCAATTTCACTAGAAATAAACTAGTTGATTTTTCCAATTGTATCCAAAATAACTGCTGGGAATTAACAACGAAAAAAGCCCTTTCAACACATGTCGCTTTGGGGAATGCAAAAACGAAACGAAACTAGTTTTTTTTTTAACATGGAAACGTATGGAAAATAAGAGGACAAGGGGACCAATAATGAAAATGTTTTTTAACAGATTGGACAAATAAAAGCAGATCGCTTTAAAACTATCATTTGTAAAGTCAAACCTTTTAAAAATTTTTTCGCAAGCGGCAATAAGGAATAGTCTACAAGATGACAAAAGAAATGACATATTTTGCTTCGACAAGGTAACTCTAAAATTAAGAGCAAGTACTTTTCGTTTTATTTTTATTTTCTCCGTTTATATCAATGTTTTCCCCGCCATCCCCATTTGAACGAAAAACGGGGAAAATCCCGCCACCTGGCAGCTCTGCCCCATGGTATCTTTTGGAAGCTTAAGTAAAGTTTTGAATTTATGTTGTTTCCATTTATAGCCCATCAACAATGACGACAACGGCGACGAGCGTCAAACGTCACTTTTTTTTCACATGTATTTCTTATGGGATGAATTTTTGGAGACAATCGCGACGACATTGTTGCCCGACATCAAATGTAGCTGTAGCCAGCTTCAATTTAATTCTAATTTGGCGACAAACACAGACGACAAAAGTAAATGTAAGCCATTGTTAACATTCGTGTTTTTTTCATGCCGGCTGTTCGAGTGCTCGTTTTTGTGTTCAATTTATATATTTAATTGGAAACTTTGATGTGAGTTTATTAAATTGTATAATTTAAATTAAATTCGATTCAATGACCTGAATATTGCTGATTTCACTAAGCACTTTCTGCTGTAGCTTGTTGTTGTCGCGTTTAAAAAATTCAAGTCGCCCGAAATTTCTCTACAACGACAGAGTGGAGACCTCTCGTCCGTCGCCCGTTGTCGTCATTGTGGATGGGCTATTAGGCTTGTGAAGTCTTGTTTAGTCTTGTGAAGTAAAATAAGCATATTCCCTCTTAAATATATTAATTAATGAATGAAATGATAACAATAATTAATATTAAGTTATTTGTTTCCACAAGTTTTTTAGGAGAGAAATGTTTTCACATTAATTTTTATAATAAGGGAGAAGAATGATTCCACATTAATTTTCAGAGCAGGGGAGAGGTCTGCTTCCATTTCACTTTTTAAGACAGCGGATAGGAGTGTTTCCACTTCACTTTTTAGCACAGCGGAGAGGAATGTTTCCCTCTAATGACATGCAATGTAAAAAAAACAATAGAGTGTGCAACGGAAGGAAATGTTTCCTACATTCCATGGAATGTTTCCAGGTAACATTCGGGTATGCTCACATTTCCTGGAGGGTATAGATGTTAGACAAAACATGTACGCTAAGTTTTTTTGTACGCACCAAGGCCGCAGTCAGTGTGTACTAGCAGAGTTCAAACGCCCGAAAATAATTTTAATTCTAATGGCGTATTCTAAGTTGTCCGCTTGTTTGGAAATTGATTTTTCAAATAATGCCATCTTTTACAATATGTACATAACACTAGTTGTATTTAAATATTTTTAAAAAGCTACATTTTTTTAAAATCTTGTTTCTTTTCGACCAATTATTTCGAAAAGTCAAGGATGCATACTTGAGCTTCCCATCAGGTTTAACATTTTGAAAATATTAACACATTTAAGCCATTTTTAAAGCATGTTATATGTTTTCCGTTAAATCAATAAAATAAAACAAGTTCTTGAGTTTTTAGAGCATTGGTGCCCAAGTTGCTGCTCGCGATAAAATTAAGAAGAAAACATTACTTTTACAGTTACATAATTATTTAGAAAAGTTATCAGCAATCGAAATACATAATAAGAAAATTTATTTATTTTTTCTTACTTCACACTCACTTCACCATATGAAAAATCTTTCTCATAGACTAGACCAGCGGTTCTGAAACTTTTTGTATAAATTTGAAAATATTAAATTGACCCTCCGGTTGAGCACTTGAGATGTGTGGCTGTTATTTTTTCGCATGGGTTGTTCGTTGTCAGCAAAAGCGGTTGCAAAGTGTCTGTTACCTCATCTTCGGTTGTACCTGTTGCCGTAACGACTAGTGGTGGTGACCTCGAGTCTTCTGAGTCCACGAGAAATAGCAAATTTAAAAATGGTTTATACATATATCAGTGCTCATATACCATAATGACCTAACTCGAGTTATGACAAAATGTAGTTTTTAGTGGCATCGTGTTCTGCAAGTTAAAATTTATTTGAAACATTCAACGATAACACTGTGCTAGTTGCAAAATTCATCAAACGGGGGACCCAGGGGGATAACATAATTCGAGTGCGCTGATTCTAATGGTGCTATGCGTTTTTTTAAGTTAGCTCTAGTTTTCGAGTTATTCGAAAAACAAAATATCACTATCAAGGATAAAACGGAAACAATTTTTTTTGTTATATTTTACAATTTATTAAAATTAAATCGATATAAATTGATAGAATAACCTTAATATCGACAAATATACATCAAATAAAAACAATATGAAGAATATTTCGATGGTTAAGCGCACTAAAATGATAAGTGACCTTTTGACGAAAATAGGTTTACTGCATTTTTCAATCCATCAATATAATATCTACCTTGTGTAAATTTATTGAAAATACATAGTCAGTGAATGCGTGTCAGTATACAGTCAAAATTAGTGTTTTGTATTGAGATGTATTGAAATTGAAAAACAAAATCGAAGTTTGAAATTTTTCACTTATCACTTTAGTGAGCTTAACCATCGATTTATTCGATTTAGTTGATTTAAGAGTGATTTTCCTGCAAAAAAAAATAATACAAAAAAACTTTAATGGGCCCTTAAGCAACGACAACATTTCATGGCTTTGAGGGTTTGGGGAAAGTGCATTTTTAAAGAAAAATTTTTAATCTTTTATAATTGTTAAATCTTAACAAAATTGGTTATCGTATGATTTTAAAAAATTTTTAATCTTTTATAATTGTTAAATCTTAACAAAATTGGTTATCGTATGATTTTAAAAAATTTTTAATCTTTTATAATTGTTAAATCTTAACAAAATTGGAGCTTTTTTTTAAAATTTTTTTTCAATTTTTGGTGATGTTCCAAATTTGAAAGTGTGTTTTTTCGAAAAAAATATTGACTTTAAAAATTCATAAAAAATCGAAAAAAAATTAAAAAGAAAAGCTCGTGTCATACGAAAGCGAATCAAGTTTAAAAAAATAACAAAAAAAATTTCGTCAAAAAATGAAATAGTGCCGCTAGTGCCGCAACCAGTACGAAAAACATGGTTTCGAGAAAAACGCGTTCAAAGTTTGTGAACAAAGAAAAATGCAAAGAAAAATAAAAATGCGCTCTTACTAATCTGGCTTTAACTTTCGAATCTGTTAGAAGTTTTCCATGAAATATTTTTTCTTAAAATTTTAACAGTATTTACTAAAATACAAAACTATAAAAAAATTGATTTAAAACAACGGCCAATGTCATGTCCCCCTTTAATAAATGGTCAAGAATTAAAAATTTTTTTCTCGTGGGTCTAAAATTTTGATTCTCAAAATTCTCGAAAACAAGAACTAACCTAAAAAACACTTAGTACTATTAGAATCAGCATACTCGAATTATGTTATCCCTCTGGGTCCCCCGTTTGATGAGAAAAAAAAGTGTCCGATTCGAGCACAGTGTAATCGTTACCTAGACAAAAATCTTATATTTTATGATATTGCTTTAAACTCTTTTATTTCTGTCAAAGATTTAGTCCTATTTTTGTTGTTTGCTATATCCATCTGAACGCTCTCAAAATTATTTTCTTATTCTCAAACATGCGCGAAAATGTTCTTCTCTTTTGAAACGGGCTATATATTCCTGAATTTTGTTGTTCATCGCAACTGCGCTGCGGAAGTACTGAATCTTATTTTTCAAAATCAACCAATTAAAACTGAAAACAAAATTTGTCTCAGAAAATAATTTGTCAGTGTAATATCCTTAAATCCCATAATTTTCAAAGATTAAAGGTTTCGGCTGTGATATCCTGCGACGCAAAACAGATTTCGTTATAACACAATAAAATTTATCGCTGGTTTTTAAAGTACTGTGTAAAAAACATCGAAAAATGAAAGTAAAAAATATTCTTCTCTTTTGAAACGGTCCAACACAGAAAAAAAAAATTGACAAATCTTTAATTAAATTCGGCTAATGAATGTCCGCAAGAGAGTGAACAGAGAGTGACAATTATGAACAGACAAAAATGTGAATATTTTTATTTTTATCAATTTGGCAAAATTTGAAATTTACTTATACTAAGCACTCTTCTCCATTTCAAGTTTTCTTTTATTTATTTTCTCATCATTAAAAAAACTTTTATCTCTGTACATTGGTTTTGTTTTTATCTCTGGTTTTGTGTATAAATTTAAGTGTTAAAATTTTCAGTCACACCCGTCACAGTTAAAATTGAAAAAGTTTAATAAAATTTTTGAAAAAAAAGACAAATTGGCCATTTCAGCCCTTGAAAGGACTTTGACCGAGCTTCTTATGATCAATTGTGTTGTGTGTGTTATTAAATGTTTGCACACAATTGACCGAGAACTGGACCTACATGTTTTATGCCGACTCCGAACGGCTAAAGTTCATGTTCTCAAGAAGCTTTACATGTCATTATTTACTCTCTGAGGTTTTCCATTGTCTCACCGATCAGAAAAATTTTTTATTTAAAAAAACTTTTCGCCGCGACTGGGGATCGAACCCGGGCTTGCTAAGCCACACACTTAACCTGCATGCCACAATAAAATTCTTACTTTACATAATTAACACTTGATACTTTCCAACGAACGTCTATTTGATAATTCGAATATTAAGTTATACAAAATATTTGATCAGACCCGCCAAACCAACTCGAAAGTTCTATTTTCTTGAATGTATGCCAAAAATATAAAACGGATACAAAGGAAGAGCCTTAAATCTAGTACAAAAAACAAATTGAGTAAAATTCTCGTTTTTTACGCATCAGAAGACTACGTAGTGCTAAAAAGTTCCTTTTTAAACAAAAGGTGGTGAAAGCGTCAAAACAATATTAAAAAAAGCACAACTTTAAAAGGGCGAATTCTGTCGCAGTACATATTTATCTGATTTTGTTAGGGGAAAATTACCTTAAAAAATGGGAGTATTCTGCTGTTTATAGTACAAGGCGAATAATGTAATGTTTTATAATTTGAACGTATTTATCTATTATACGTATTTATCTATTATACGTATTATTTATGAAGTCAATAAAAAGTTTTATTTCTTCAAACGATTTTCGATTTTTAACACTAAGTCACACACGGCACATTTTTAAAAAGTTTTTATTAAAGAGAAACCTTTTTTTTATAGACAGTTGGTATATAATTAAATAAAAAAAACTTTAAACAAAGTACTATACCAAAATTATTGTGTGCGTTTTACGGAGAATTTTACAAAATATACTCAGAAACTTTTAATTCTTTAAAAGCTCAAATTTGTAAGGTCCCACCCGTCACAGCTTTTTATGTCCATTCTTATTAGAAATCGTGTTTTAATCATTGTTCTAAATTATTGTTAAAAAACTTAAAAATTCGTGAAAATATTTACATTTTATCAATTAGTAATGAAAATTCTAGGAAAATACTGTTTAGAAAAAAGCATTAAAAAAATTATAAAAAAAATCGTTATATATGGGGGCTTAAAAAATTACTTATAGTACCAAATTTCATCTATATCCAACCACTCCTACTATTTTTGTCCATTGCTTGTGTGGGCTCAACGCACTGTGCGCCCGCCCGAAATAAAAAAGAGAAAAAAAATAATTTTTGTGTAATTTTTTTACCATAAAAATATATGTTTAATTTTTCATAATGATATATTATTTTTTATTTATTCAACTTCTACGCATTTTAAAATATTAAAAACAATTTGTTTGGAGGTGTCATGTACCCTTAAGTAGAACATCTGGAATTGAGGTGTAAGATGCAATAAAGGACACTTCTGTTAAAACTGCATTTTGAGATATTTACGTTTAAAGTTTCTGATGTGTGATAACTTTTTGTTCTTGTAGTTTATAAAAAAAAGTTTTGATATTTATAATACACTAGCTGGTACCCGGCGCGTTGCTGCCGTTCTTGTCCAATGCCTGTTCCAGATTGTCAATAGACAAACTCCACTCTGAGTTTCAATATTCTTTGAGCATTATTTTCAAAGCTATTAAATAAAAAAAAATTCTTTTATGGGTGGAGCCATCCGTTTTAGTTTGCGAGTATATTCGAGTAGTAGGATATCACCAAATGGTTACTCCAAACCGAGTTTATTTGATCTGTGACTGTTATTTCCAAAGCGTTTCAATTTAAAAAATGTGTCTTATATCGGTGGAGCCACACCCCCTGTACAATGCCCATTCTAGTCTTCCAGTAGCAGGACACCACCAAATAGTAACTACATTCTAAGCTAAAATGTTATGTGAATTTTACTTCCATAGCTATTCTGTATAGAAAAATCGAGTTGTATGAGCTTAGCCACGCCCCGTTTTCCAATGCCCGTGTCTTTTTTATAATTGAAAGACCTGACCAATCAGTTATTTCAAACTGTGCTTTACTGTTATACGTCAGCAAGTTCCAAATCTATTCGATATCAAAAAGTTTAATTGTGTGGGCGCTGCCATACCCCTCTTTCCAAAGATCGCTCAAATTTGACAGTCGAAGGGCGTGTGTCAACAGTAAGTTCGTACCGATTTTCATTTATGTGCGATTTTTGAACGGAAGTAAAACCGAAAATTTGTTTTCTTGAAAAACTGCCACGCCCCTCGTGGGTAGAAAGATAAAAAATACTTTATAACCTATTCTCATACCTACTTAATATACAAAAAAAATTTCATTAAAATCGGTCCAGCCGTTTCGGAGGAGTTCAAACACTAACACCGTGACACGAGATTTTTATATATTAGATTTTCAAAATGTTTGCCTCATTGTTGTTCGAAAACTGTGGAAAAAGTAAAATAGAGATGCTCCCTTCTTGCTTGAAACAAAGAAGTTAAAGAAAAATCGCAAGTTTTTATTTCACAAAAAACATGTTTTATTTTAATAATCCACATTTTCTATTTATAAGTCGTTTTTTAATCACTTTTCGAATTAAGGAGAGACATAACATTCGCGGCAGAGAAAACAGACCTTTTAATAAAATTTCACAACTCAGTCAAAAACAAACATTTTTCCAAAATTTTTATTGTTGTAGAGAATTGAACAAATTACAAGAAAAAAATTCAAAAAAATATATTTTTTTCGCTCCAAACTGGCGGCAGAGAAAAAAACGGGGCGTCGTGGTTGCAGCGCTGGGAGTCGCAAAAATTGTCCGATCTGGAAAAAAATGACTTTTTTTAAAATCTTAACAAAATTGCTTATCGTCTGACAGGACCTTTTTTTATAAATTTTTTTAATTTTTGGTGATGTTCCAAATTTGAGAGTCCGAACAGAACCAAAGCGACTGACGGCTGGCGGTCCTCTCTCGGCGAATTGAGCTGAAACACGTCTACAACAAGAGCGGCTGGCGGTTGTCGGAACAGAGTTGCTTTTTGTCACGGTAGTGGTACAATTGACAGATAAGGGCGCAACAGACGAACAACATGATTAACATATATGAAAAAATTTTGACTTATTCAATTAAGTGTTCATCAAAATCCATTATGAAGACAATTATTTCGTATATTATTGCGAATTCACATGAATATAACACAGACACAAAAAACAAAACGTCAGAATATACTAAAAACTAAAAAAATTACATTAAACACAGCCAATTCTTAGCAAAAGTATGGCAACATTTATGTTACTCAGAGAGAGGACCTCCAGCCGCCATAGCAAAAATAGAATAGATTCTATTCTGGTGTTTTTCCGTCGCGGATTCGCCCAGCGAATTCGTTTTTGCCGAGTGCATACATTTTAATGTATTCTGCTGAGCGGCGAATCCGCCAGCCGTCATCCGCTTTGGTTCTGTTCGGGCTCTGAAAGTGTGTTTTTTTCGAAAAAAATATTGAGTTTAAGAATTCATAAAATATCGAAAAAAATTTTAAAAAATACGATAGCGAAACAAGTTTAAAAAAATATAAAAAAAAATTCCTGTGTGTTTATTGGACGAAATGCCGTCTGTCCTTTAGGAAACACGTGATCAGCGAGCAAAGTTATTACCGACATCATGTGCAATTAATTTTGCCACGAGTGCTTTATGCTACACCCGGTCAAACGTCTTTGAAATATCCAGAGCGACAACCCTACTCTTACCAAAAAAATGGACACAATGGCTCTATTTCTCTGTCAGAAACGCCATAAGGTTTTCAGTAGAGCGCTCTGCTCCAGACTGTTCATCAGGTGAAAGTTTATAAGATTCTCTATGACTATGGAATGCGCAGAGCATATGGCATTGGGTCGTTAGTTTACAGTGTACTAGCGGGTTTACAGGGTATGGCATTACTCTTTTTAGGTTTGGGCTGGACATTCACAACATTCCAACAAGATTCAAATACTCCTGGCCTGTAGAAGATGCTGAAAAGGCTGCACAATGGCCGAGCCAGAGTAGAAGCACACATTTTAAGCACACGTAGCGGTACCAGAGGCTTTCTTGATATTTATATTTGCGAGTACCTACCCTTTTTACTGATCTCGTTCGAAAATAAATCTCTTGCATTACAGAAGACTTATTCTCAACAAAAGCATTGGCTGATTGCTAGCCGGAATTGAGAAGTTTTGTGTGAACAATCCAGCCAACAGGTTCGCTTTATCAGCCGGATCAGTAAAAATTTGGTCATCTTTTAAGACGGTCGACGAAGAAGTCTGATTCTTTACACTTTGAACAAATTACCAAAAGTTTTTACTGCTTTTGGACTGAGACAAACCTCTTCTCTAACGCGAGTGTCTTGCAGAAACTTTTCGCGCTTTAAAACTGCATTACAATGATTCCTAGCCTTAATGCGAAGTCTTATTGTATCGGCATTCTTATTAGAGTGCCAGTTGCTACCTCTTCCAGTTCCTACCAACTGTTTGACCTGATTGCAATCCTGCAAGTCTCATAAAACCAGGAGTCTCCAATTTATTTCACAAAGCGTGTGGTCACAAAGGTATGGTCTTCCTCTTCGTCGTCGACCCTCCGCTCTCGCCTCAAACACTATCTTCACTGGAACTTCTTCATCCATACAAAAGACATGACCCAGCCAATGTAGTCGCTGAATTGTTATTCCTTGAACTAAGTCACTGTCGTCGAAGAGCGCGTACAGTTCGTCATCATTCGAAAGATTTTGCGAAGAACTTTCCTCTCGAACAGCCCAAGAGCGGCTGCATCTGTTTGCGATACCACCCATGCCTCAGCGCCATAGAGAAGCACAGGTATGATAAGCGTCTTGTAGAGTGTTAGTTTTGTCGATCGAGAGAGGGCTCTGAAAATTAATTGCTTACTTAGCCCGTAGCAATTACGTAGCACCTATTAGCAATTGTTTATCTTCGCTTAATTTCCAGGCTGGCATTGTTGTTGCTGTTTTTGGCGGTGCCAAGGTATGTAAAGTCCTTGACAACTTCAAAGTTATATTTGCTTGCTGTAACATGGGAGCCTAGATGCAGCCCTTCCCTATTTGGAATTAGCAATTGTTTATCTTCGCTTAATTTCCAGGCTGGCATTGTTGTTGCTGTTTATGGCGGTGCCAAGGTATGTAAAGTCCTTGACAACTTCAAAGTTATATTTGCTTGCTGTAACATGGGAGCCTAGATGCAGCCCTTCCCTATTTGGAACAGCATATACTTTTTTTTGGCCTCGTTCACCGTCAAGCTCACTTTGGCTGATTCCTTTTCGAAAGCGGAGAAAGCAGCAGTGTATGACCGTGGCATGCAGGTTTAGTGTGTGGCTTAGCAAGCCCGGTGCCCGAGTTCGATCCCCAGTCGCGGCGAAAGTTTTTTTCACTAAAAAATTTTTCTGATCAGTCACCACCTCTCTGCAGACAATGGCAAACCTCAGAGAGTAAAAAATGTCATGTAAAGCTTCTTGAGAACATGAGCCGTTCGGAGTCGGCATAAAACATGAAGGTCCAGTTCTCGGTCAATTGTGTGCAAACATTTAATAACACACACAACACAATTGATCATAAGAAGCTCGGTCAAAGTCCTTTCAAGGGCTGAAATGGTCAATTAGTTTTTTTTTTTTTTTTTTAAAGCTGCAGTTACATCTCTTGGTTCGGCCTATAATATCGATATCATCAGCGTACGCAAGGAGCTGGACACCTTTGTAGAAAATGGTACTATTACGATGTACACCTGCCTTTCGAAGGATCCCCTCCATTATGAAATTGAAAAGATCGCATGAAAGCGGGTCGCCTTGTCTGAAACCTTGTTCGGCATCAAAGGTTTCGGAGAAGTATTGTTCATTGTCATCCTGCAGAGTCTTATCAACTTTGCGTGTCTTGGCTGCAACAAATTAGTGGTCGGAGCCAATATTCACTCCACGAATTTGCGCACATCTTGTACGCTTGAAGTGTGCCTTCCGTCGATCACAACATGATCAGTTTGGTTTCGCGTTTTTTGATATCGAGGTGTTCGATTCTGGTGCTACTAACTATCATGTTTTGCACCACAACAAAGTCGATCAGTCTTAGACCGTTGTTCGAAGTGGTCTCGTGCAGACTGAACTGACCGACAGTGGATCCAAAGATGCCTTATTTACCGACCTACGCGTTGAAATCGCCGATTTTCGTTATAGTCCGGTCAGTGATCATACACGTCCTCTAGGGTCGCGTTGAAGGCGTTCTTTTCCTCCGTCGGTACGTGCGTTAAATTAGGCTTATGTAGAAGAATTTCGTCTTGATGCGGATTGTGATCAGCCTTTCGTTCACAGGTATGAACCGGAATACAAGGTGGCGTAGTTTCCGGCTTACGACGAATCCACATACAAATTCCCGCTTCTCCGCATGGCAGCTGTAGTAGATATAGCAGTCTGCTCTTTTAGAGTAGCCTTGTCATTTCCATGAAATCTCCTGGATGGCGGTGATGTCAGCCTTTATTTATACGAGGGCTTCCGCCAATTAAACAGAGGCACCTTCCGGACATTCCAGGTGCATATCTGTTAATCATTCTCCGTTTTTCGTTTGCGGTGGTGGTCAACGTAGTGGGGGTTCATATCCGAGGCTGGTTAAGTTTCATTGAGAATTTATAATGTGGAGGGAACCCAAACCCTACCCACATTCCTTTTTTTAAGTCTTCTAGAGACCCCTTAAGTTTTGAGTCTAGAGGAGAAAGGAAGTTTTAGACATGATGCTTTTGCGGCTCCGACTCTCCTTTGCCAGTGCCAATTGCGGGCTAGGTGGTTTTTTCGATCAAGACGCAGTGCTTGTCCTACACTTTGCCCTCCACACCCTAGCTGGCCATCGGTAATTTGTATTGAATTTGATAATTCTGACTCTGAAAGAGAGAGGCTTGATTGCCCTGTAGCTACCTTGTTCATTCTGCTATGACACCTACGAAATTTTTTAACATCAGGTGTTGAAGGAAAAACTCCAATTTATTTTGAAAATCGGTAAAATTTGACTTAAATGTTTGCTTGGAATGATCAATTTTTGAATGTGACGTATTTTATTACGCAATTGACATTTGAGGAAGGCATTAAAATATAATTTTAGGTGGACATTTTTGAAAAAGTGTGAATACGATATCGATTAAAAAGCGTTTTTTTACAAAAATTTCATATCTTTTAAAACTTGAGCAGCTCCTCCATCATTAACACAATTTTTTGAACTGCTTTGCACATACAGCCTTAATATAAGTCGAAGTTGAAGACACAAGAAAACTTTTTGCCTATAATTATATGGGTAATAGTTTTATTAAAACTAGTCTTAATTCAAGCAATATTTTAAGGTTATGGCAACATTCTTGGGTAAGCAAATGATTTTGTATTCTTCTGTGCTGTGCTAATTAATTCTTCTCTTCACTAGATGCCTTCGCATGACGTTGATGTTTACGCCAAAGTGCTTCAAGAATAAATGTGAGAATCGGTACAAAATAGAGACCATTCAGAAAGTTTACCATAAAGGCGTTGTTTGTTATATCCCGAATAAGACCTGCACAAAACAGTCAGTCATAATTTTATAAGAAAAATCAAACAATAAAAGATGTACTCACCAATCAGTGGTCCAACTGACATGGCAAATAAACTTGATATCATAAGTTGCAAACCGGAAGCGGCGGGTAAACGTTTTAGCGGCACATAGCCTGGTAATATAAGTGACCAAAAGACAACGCGAAGAGCCTTATTTATACCGATCCATAAGAACACGGCCAACATTATGTAAAAATTGCGCGTTATGGTGAGCACAACTCGTCCGAGAGTCATGCCAAGAACACCGCAAATTAAATATGTCCTGTTGCTTAAGTTCAACTTGGCCGTAAAAACAGGTATGAGAAAACGTACAGCCAAATCACTTAAGCCTAATATGGACATGGCGGTGGCGATTTCATTTTTCGCAAAACCGAAATCGTTAAGAATGAAAGGTATTAACATGTTAAAATTTGTCTCCACAAAAGTAATCAATGTCAAGCCAATTGCTATATTAATATAGGTTATATCATGTAAAAGATCTAAATCAAAAAAATCTATGATCTTTTTATAGCATGAACGCTTTTGGACTTGCTCTTGAGACGCTTCATTTGCTAATTCATTTGACAGTAATTCGATTGAGTGTTGCTGAACCAGCTCAACGCAGTGCCGGTTTGTTTCGAATGCTGCTTGTTGCGCAGTTGACTCAATTTTGGGTTCATTTTGAGCAATTAAGGTCTGTTGTTGTGCCTCTTGTCCAAGTTCAACTCTTGACTTTTTGACATGCCACTTGACCGGTTGAAAGATAAGTGAACCTGCAAACGTATGCAGCGAAATACCACTAAAGATAAGCACCGTGCCATCCATACCAAATGACTGCATTAGAAATGTTGACAAGTAGGGCAAAAATATGGGACCCACTCCGGCAACGCCAAACAGAAAGGCCATAGCTGCGCGACGTCTTTGCTTGAAATATGTATTGACAGCCAGTATAGAAGAGCAGACAATGAAACCACGACCCAAACCTAAAGGAAAGTGGTTTTATTTGTGTGCCTTGAAAGTCTAAAACTGATTTGCTAACTTACCATAAACAATGGAAATAGAGCAAATGTAGAAAATAAATGAATTTGCAAATAAGGATAAGAAGACACCCAGAAACATCAGCACTGAGCCCATCAAGGCAATCTGTCGAAACGTAAAAAGCTTGAATAGCGCTCCGTTTAGCAGACCTGCAAGCAAAAGATTTACAATAAGTAAAGTATTAAGGGATTATTTAAAATGTTTATAAAGCTAAAATTTTTGTGCAACTTAAGCGATATTGTGACCCACCCGATAACATGGACATTGCTATTTGTATATTTATTATTGCAGTTACTTCGGAGCTGCTAAGGCCTATGTTCATGATGCGCTCGCGATAGATAATGCCAAAATTTTGTATAACCGAAAAGGTGACCAGCTGTAAGATAATAAATTATAATTATTTAATGGCGTTTAGCTTGATTTCATTTTCATTTTGTTACTCACTATATTGATACCACTGGCAAGGGCCACCAGCCAACCCCAACCACCATCAGGCGCTACAAAGTCATCTCTTTGACTTTTATTACGATGCTTTTTTTTGTTTTTCACATTTTGTATTTGCTGTTGATCTAAGTTACTGGTCTTATGCTGATTATAATTATTATTGTTGCAGTTTTTATTTTGGACTTTTTTCATTATATTATTTATTTAACAAAAAGAGCTCACATAACGTTTCTAAAGAACTAAAAATAAAAAATTATGAGCTATAATTTATGGTATTTTTTTTTTATTTACTTTAAATTTTAGAATTCTTAAAAACATTACGAAGATTTACTTAAATGATTTAAAATCATGAAATTACACAGTCGTGTTTTAAGACACCTGCTACTAAAAAAAGCAGTGATTTCGTTTTCGCTTTGCTGCTTGTCTCACTATTTCAATTTATAACTTGTAAATTGTACACATATCTATATTTCTTAATTTGCTATCAAATGTAACTGTTTTAAGAATTTATCATTAAGTTGAAACTTTTGTGTTCTGCTGTTCAATGTGAACTGCTGAAGTTATTTGGCTCAATTCTCTGTTGTATACAGTGTAAACTATTTTCAATCGCATAGAATACAAACAGCTAAATCAACACAAGAAAATTTATACTAAAAAATTTCAATTTGAATCAAATTATTATGTGTAAAGAGCTTGTTTTTTTCACAGATTCTACGCAAATGTTTTTTGCTCTGAATTTGTTCAATATAATTATATGATTTTGAGCTCGAAATCCCTTAAAAAAAATTTTAAAATTTTTAAATAAATTTGACATCTTATTTGAGCGGCGGGCACCTTTGGCCTTGAAGCAACGGTTGTGTGTTGGATTTGAAGCCCACCACTTAAAAAAAAACAATTCGATGAATAATGATAAAAATGATCCCCAAATCTGATGACGACTACCGCAAACGAAAAATTGATAATGATTAACATGCACCTGGCATGTCTGGAACCTAAATTGGGATGGTGCCCCTATCCAACTGACTGATATGTTGGAAAGATGTAATTGTGATATCACTGCAATCTAAGAAATGCGATGGAAGGGATGGTTTGCTTACGGCAAACATCATGTGATATCTACTACAGCGGCCATGCGGAGAAACCTGAGTTTGTATGCGGATTTGTAGTTGGCAAGAGAATACGGCATCATGTCATGCTATTCACTGCTATTCCTGTGATTCACTCCGACAGAAGAAAAAGATGACGAGACCAAAGAAAGTTTTTACGAGTGCCTTGAAGACGGATACGAGCGTTGCCCCCGTCATGAAAGTACGAAACATGGTCGTTAGTAGCAATAGATTCAAGCATCTGAATTATCATAAGGTTGATCCCACCATTTGCACCAACTACCGTGGGATAAGCTTTCTTAATATCGCATATAAGGTTCTGTCGACAGTATTGTGTGAAAGACTGAAGCCCATCGTCAACCAACTGATGGGACCTTGTCAGTGTGGCTTCAGACCTGCAAGGTCCACCATCGACGAGTTCATTACGTTACGACAAATCTTGGAGAAAACCCTCGAAAAAGAAATCGACACACACCATCTTTGTTTCGATTTCAAAGCCGCCTTCGACAGTTCAATAAGGAGTCACCTATCTCCATCATGTCTGAATTTGGTATTCATGCGAAGCTTATATGTCTTTGCAGTACGACACTAAACATCACCAGCAGCGAAGTGAAAATCGGGAAGAACCTCTCCCTTCCGTTCGCTACCAAGCGAGGTTTCAGACAAGGTGATTCCTTATCGTGCCACTTCTTTAATATTTTCATGAAAAAGATCATCCGAGCTGCTGATCTAAGACGCAGTGGTACAGTTTTCAATAAGAGTGTTATGCTGCTGGCGTATGCTGATGATATTGACATTATTGGCCATAATACGCGCAAAGTCAGTGCAACATTCTCCAGGTAAGAAAAGGAGTTGAGTCGAATGGGTATTGCAGTGAACGCAGATAAAACGAAGCATCTTGTGTCAACAAATAAACAGTCTTAGCGTCTTGGAAACTACGTCCCTGTTGACAACACCTCCTTTGAGGTTGTAAAGGACTTTGTTTACCTGGGATCCAGTATTAACTTCTCCAACGATATCAGTATTGAGATTAAACAAAGGATAACTCTTGCCAACAGGTGTTACTTTGGGCTCAGTAGGCAATTGAGAAGCAGAGCTCTCTCTCGACGAACAAAACTAACGCTCTATAAGTCAATACTCATGCCCATCTACTATACGCATCACAAACCTGGACGTTGAGCAGCATTGATGAAAGGACTTTGGGAGCGTTCGAGAGAAAAATCCTTCGCAAGATCTATGGTCCAATCTGCGTCAATGGCGAGTACCGAATATGATGGAACCACGAGCTGTATGAGCTATATGCCGACATCGATATAGTCAAACGTATTAAAATAGAGCGGATTCGCTGGCTTGGTGACCGTGGCATGCAGGTTAAGTGTGTGGCTTAGCATGCTCGGAGCCCGAGTTCGATCCCCTGTCGCAGCGAAAAGTTTTTTCAATAATCAAATTTTTTTGATCGGCCACCATTGATCATAAGAAGCTCTGTCAAAGTCCTTTCAAGGGCTGAAATGGCCAATTTTTTTTTCGCTGGCTAGGTCATGGCGAGAGAATGAACGACGAACAGACGAAAAAGACCGCATCTCCGTAAGAAAGACCAGGCATTGGATAACCTGACAACGCTTGAAGTTTCCAACTGGCGCCAGCAAGCGCACGCCAAAAGAGTTGTTGTGTTAAAAACGCTGAGAACTTGCATTATGTTTATTTTTCGATTCTCTTTAAGATTCCAAATTGAGTTTTGTTCATATGCAGTTCAAAAAATTCTCATGTTATATCAAGATGTTCACGAATTTATAAGGTCGGACTCCACTTGTCTTCCAATCTTCTTTTGCTTTTGTTTTCGTTGTTCATACACTAAAAATATAAATTATGTATGCGTTCATAAAAAACCTACATGAATTGTGTGTTCACTGATTATGTTAACATGCACATAAGCTCCAAGTTATTATACATGGGTTGAATGTATTCATCAATGGCGTAGATAGCTTTTGGTTCTGGCAGTGGTCCGCAAAATAATATGGAATTTTCCAAAGTGACCATTTTTTTCGCTCCCCGCGAACTTTCCTAGAGAATGAGTGCTAAATATAAGATCTGCAAAAATAATCTTGATCTGGTCTGCACATAATTTTTTTTAATTCACTCTCAGATAGCGATTTTTGTTGTTTTTATTTCAAAAAAATAATGAAAGAAAATTATAAAACAAAGAAATGAAACGAAATGAAATACTCCCTTGCAAACATTTTTAATCGCCTGAGAATCTCCAGGGAATCGCTTGGAAGATGAAAAGATCGCCGGCGAGCTCTTCTGAAAGTCTTCCGGGAATCGCCGAATGTAAGCAGCTGAAGCCATAAAAGCGATTCGCCGACGAATCGCCAATAGGAGTCTTAAGCGAATCGCCTGGAAGATTCGCGAACAATTTGCCGAGAGGATTCTTAAGCGATTCGCTGGTAAGATTCGCCAACGAATCGCCGAGAAGAGTCTTAGGCGATTCGCCAGGAAGAGTCGCGAACGATTCGCTGAGAGGAGTCTTAAAGCAATTCGCCTGGACGATTCGCCAACGAATCGCCGAGAAGAGTCTTAAGCGATTCGCCCGGAAGAGTCGCACACGAATCGGCAGAAGGGGCTTAAAGCGATTCGCCGACAAGAGTGGCAAAGAAATCGCTTTAGAGGTCTTTAGCGATTTGTTGCAGGGCATCGTTGTTGAACATTACAAGTTATTGCAAGTTTGAACTAGCGCGCTCTTCAGACGTTGTTTTATCCCTGTTTCATAGTTTTTAAAAGTTAAAAGTTAAATTTTTTGATTAATTTAAACGCTTTTACAGAGCCTGCTTAATATTACAATGATAGATTTTGAAAGCTTTTTAAGAAAGCCATTTTCCAACGATCGCCGGAATGAGCTTAGGGCGATTTTGAAAATTTTTTGAATCGCGCATTCATCCCTTGGGCGATCAAAAAGCGATCCATCTTCCAACGATCGCCGGAATGAGCGAAAGAAGATTTTGAACATTTTTTGTCAATCGCGCATTCATCGCTTGGGCGATCGAAAAGCGATCCATCTTCCAACGATCGCCGGAATGAGCGAAGGAAGATTTTTAAATTTTTTGAGAATCGCGCATTCATCGCTGCGGCGATCGAAAAGCGATCCATCTGCCAAAGAACCCTTAGGCTGCGATTATAGTAAAAGCGATTCAGACAGGCAGGCAGGCAGGCTGAAATCTGTGAGAAAAAACGCGATGCAGATAGCTATCTATCTCGCTTGTTCACATTGCCTGCCTGTCTGACTCGGCGCTCACTATAACACCAACCTTAGGTGAATCGCTAGCGCGTCGCTTAATGATCTAATCTTCCAATCGTCTTCCAAATGTTTGCAGGGTCTAAACCTACTTTTTCAAAATACGACAATAGTATTAAAAATGGGCGTGTCCGTGATGATGAAAAATTTACAAAAATTTATAAAAATTTCAAGTTTTATACCTGTAGCTTACATAAGCTTAATTATTTAGTTTTCAATTCTTGGGTTATATGAGAGGTTGGCGTGTCCGTGGGCAAATGATGTCCATTTTTCTAAATCATCTTTGGTTTGTTATAAAAAGCATGAGTACCAAATTTTATCTATATAAATTAAATATAAGCTTAATTATTGAGTTTTAATTTTTGGGGTAGTATGGTAGGTGGGCGTGTGACATCTTTGCTTTTATATAAAATACATGCGTTCCAAATTTTATCTCTGTAGATTAAACACGACCTTATTTATTGAGTTTTTAAGTTTTGGCTGTATGGGAGTTGGGCGTTTTTTTTTTGTTGAGTGAACGTTTCAAAGTATTTTTGTGCTGTTTAAAATCATCTGTTGAAATATTTTTGTGTTTTTATTGAAATGTCTGTCTTCTCTAAGCAATAGCTTTAAAATGTGTGTTTGATATATTTATTTTATCGTAATTAATATCTCAGTGGAAGTGTGCGAAAGACAATCATGCGAAAAACGTGGGTTCGTATCCTAGCATTTAAGTGAAAGTATTTAAAAATTTTTATTTAATAATTGAAATTCTAATTCTGTTTCATTGAACAAGAATTGTGCATTTTCTTATTTAAAAAAAATGTATATTTTAAACAAAAATTAGATTAGATCTTAGGACAGATCTTAGCATTAGATCTTAGGACAGACGACAGCTCACTCGGCACACTCGGCTAAACATGAACTTGCAAAACAGTAAAAAAAGTTGAATAAGTACGTTTTCATACGGGTTTTGTGTTCTATAGACCAACAGTCAACCAACAGACCAACTGTCTCTTTGAAAGTTTCCTTTGTTGGATGGTGTTGAGTGTGTAGTTTTAAATCTGTTATTTCAACCAATTGTGTGTTTGATATAACAGCATTTTTTCCCTGAGTGTATATAAATACTTAATTTATAAACGTTCATCCTTAAAAATAATTTAGTTGATACTCATTTGTCAAAACTAGTCCTAATTTTAGCAGTATTTGGAGTTTATGTAAAAATTCGTATTAGAATTAAGCAATCATAAATACATGATGATGCAAACGTACATGGTTATGATATTTTCTCCTCTGCAATAGTTGTCTTCCTATAACACTTTTGTTTTCGTAAAAATGCTTCCAAAATCCATCCGAAAATTGCTAAAAAATAGAGACCATTCAAGAAGTTTACCATATAGGCGCTGCTTATTTTGTCCCGAATAAAACCTGATAAAAAAAATCACTCATAATTTTCTTACACAAAAAGCATCAAAAAGTGTACTCACCAATCAGTGGTCCAACTGCCATGGAAAACAAGCTCGACATCATTAGTTGCAAGCCTGAAGCGGCGGGTAAACGTTTTAGCGACACATAGCTCGGTAATATAAGTGACCAAAAGACAATTCGTAGAGCCTTATTCATACCAATCCACAAGAACACGGCCAACATCATGTAATAATTTCGCGTTATGGTGAGCACAACACGTCCTATGATCATGCCAAAAACACCGCAAATCAAATATGTCTGGTTGCTAAAGTTCATCTTGGCCGTAATAACAGGTATGAGAAAACGTATAGCCAAATCACTAAAACCCAATATGGACATGGCATTGGCGATTTGGTTATTCGTAAAACCGAAATCGTTTAGAATAAAAGGTGTTAAAGAGCCAAAATTTGTCTCCACAAAAAAAATCAAAGTCAAGCCAATCGCTAGATTAACAAAGGTTATATCAAGTAAAAGATCTAAATCAAAGAAGATTATAATCTTTCTATAGAAAGGACGTTTCTCCGCTGGCTCTGGAACTTGCTGCTCTTGAGGCGGTTCATTTGCTATATTTTTCGTTAACTCAGTTGAGTGTTGATGAACGAGCTCATTGCAGTGTTGTTGGTCTTCGAGTGTTTCCGATTTTGCAGTTGACTCAATTTTGTGCTCATTTTGCGCTGTTGTGTGCTGTTTTTGTGCGTCCTGTTTAAAGTCTTCTTTGCTCTTTTTGACATGCCACTGGACCGGCTGAAAAATCAGTGAGCACGCAAAAGTATGCAGCGAAATACCACTAAAGATAAGCACCGTGCCATCCATACCAAATGACTGCATCAGAAATGTGGCCACGTAGGGCAGAAAAATTGGACCCCCTCCGGCAACTCCAAACAGATAGGCCATAGCTGTGCGACGTCTTTGCTTGAAGTATGTATTGACAGCTAGTATGGAGGAAGCTACGATAATACCACGACCCACACCTAAAAGAAATTAGTTTTCTTATAGAGTTTTTTGTTTTGAAATATAAGCTCTGCTGACTTACCATACAAAATAGAAATACAGCACACGTAGCAAATAAACGAATTAGCAAATATGGATAAAAATATACCCAAAAAAATTAGCAATGAGCCCATCAAAGTAATCTGTCGAATGGTAAAACGCCTGAAGAGTGGTCCATTTAGCAAACCTACAAACAGAAAATTTCCAATAAGTAAGACACTAACAGATTAGCTAAGATTTTAGTTAGTTGCAATATATAAATAATATATTAACTTTATTAAAAAAAAACAGTTTCGATAGTATCGTAGGTGTGGACGTAGAATTCCGTTCAAATTCTAATCCCGTCTACTTTGTCTCTTTGGTCCGATTATTTTGTCCATTTTGCACGTATTTTTTATTTATCTTCCGAAAATTAACAAATCTTAATATATAAAAAGGAGACAAGGGGCCGATCTTCATATGGGGCAACGTGTCTGACTGCCTCAACTTGGCGAGGCCAGCATTATCCATGTCGAAATCGTCTCAAGTCGATTCCATTCTCCGCGTGGTGTCTCCTGGATACGTCAAAAACTTTCGCGCGATAGGCGTTGGCGGCTAATTGTAGCGGTGTGCTTCCTTTGGCCATCAAGCAATGGTTGTACGTTGGGCTTGAAGCCCACCACTTAAAAAAACATTTCAATGAAACAAAAAAAAATAATGAGGAAAATTATTCCTTAATCTGATTATGACTACCGCAAAAGAAAAACTTATAATGATTTACGGATATGCACCTGGAATTTCCGGACCCTAAATTGGGATGGTGTCCCTATCCAACTGATTGATATGTTGGAAATATATAATTCTGATATCACTGTAATCCAAGAAATGCGATGGAAGGGACAGGGTTACTTACGGCAAACATCCCGTGATATCTACTACTGCGACCATGCGGAGAATCATGAGTTTGGATGCGGATTTGTAGTTGGCAAGAGAATACGGCATTATGTCCGGCGATTCACACCTGTGATTCACTCCGACAGCAGAAAAATATGACGAGACCAAAGAAAGCTTTTACGAGTGCCTTGAAGACGCATACGAGCGCTGCCCCCGTCATAAAAGCACGAAACATGTTCGTTAGTAGCACTTGATTCAAGCATCTCAGTATTCAAAAGGCCACCTGGCTGTACTCTGATCAAAAAACATGCAACCAAATTGATCACGTTTTGATTGACGGAAGGCACTCTTCCAGTGTACTAGACGTACGCACGGTCCGTGGTGCTAACATAGACTCGAATCATTATCTTGTCGCAGCCAAGATCCGTACACGATTGTGCGCAGCTAAGAATGCTCGCAATCCTACACAAAAAAAGCTAGACATCGACAAGCTGCTGTCAAAATGGACGGCCGAAGCCTTCGCTACTCGACTCTCACTCCTGCTTCAAGAAAGCACTCCTCCGATCAACGATATATGCGCACAGTGAATGCACATATTCCACTCTATACGTACGGCTGCCGAAGAGGTGATAGGCTACCACCGCCCTCGCCGAAACCAGTAGCAAGACCAGGAGTGTCGTGACGCCACTGCAAAGAAGAACACCGCCTACAAAGCCACCCTGCAGTCGGTTGTAACGCGTGCTGTTATGAAGCGATACCGAGAGAAGAGGAGGGAAGAGAGACGCATTTTCAGGCGAAAAAAACGAGAGGCGGAAATGCGTGAGTGCAAGAAAATTGAGATGCATGGCGACAGGAATGAGAAAATTTTTCGAAAAAATAAGACGACTGGCCGATGGTCTTAAGACCGGAGCCTCTTCCTGCAAGGATGAGAATGGGAATCTAGTGACAGATATTCAGAATACGCTGATGTTATGGAGGAAGCACTTCTTTAGTCTTTTAAACGGGACGCTGACAATAATCCCGCCAGTGGAGCTGATATCCCAGAAATCCCAATTATGGATGAAAGCGTTGAAGTTCCGCTGCCCGAGTTTAACGCGGTCTTAACAGCTTTAGCTCGGCTTAAAAACAACAAATCCGCAAGAGCCGATGGCCTACCGGCTGAGCTGTTTAAGACCGATGACGAAGCTATGTTTAAATGGTGCCATTCTAACTAATATGGTCGGAAGAATGCATACCAGATGATTGAAACCTCAGTGTGCTCTGCCCAATTCACAAAAAAGGCGATCCCACCATTTGCACCAACTACATTGAGATAAGCCTTCTTAATATCGCATATAAGGTCCGACCAGATCTTCACGCTCCGACAAATCTTGGAAAAGACCCTCGAAAAACAAATCGGCACACACCATCCTTTTGTCAGTTTCAAAGTCGTCTTCGACAGTCCAATAAGAAACCTATACTCTATCATGTCGGAATTTGGTATTCCTGCGAAGCTAATACGTTTTTGCAGAATGACACTGAAGAACACCAGCAGCGCAGTGAAAATCGGGAATTACCGCACTCTTCCGTTCGATACCAAGCGAGGTTTCAGACGAGGTGTTTGCTTATGGTGCGACCTCATTAATTTAGTCATGGAGAAGATCATCCGCTAGCATTTGTTGATTATATTGACATCTTTGACCATAATACTCGCGAAGTCAGTGTAGCATTCTCCAGGCTAGAAAAGGAGTTGAGTCAAATGGGTGTTGAAGTGAACACAGATAAAACGAAGTATCTCGTGTCAACAAACAAACAGTCAGTTTGTCAGTTATAAGTTTATGAAAGGACCTTGCGAGAGTTCGAGAGAAAAATCCTTCACAAGATGTCGAGAGAATGAACGACGATGTTCCAGCTAAAAATTATTTGATTCGGTACCCAGCGACGGTCAGCGCAGACGAGGAAGACCGCATCTCCGTTAGAAAGACCAGGCATAGATAAATCTGACAACGCTTGAAGTTTTCAACTGGCCCAGCAAGCACACGACAAAAGAGGCTGGCGCAAATTCTTAGACGTGGCCAAAACCGACCAACGGTTGTAAGCGCCATCTAAGTAAGTAAGTAAGTTAGTTAGTAAGTAATATATAAAAGACAAGCGTCCTTTTCCGTGCTCTATATCGTTTATGTTTATGTTTGTTATTGCTACGCTTCTTAAAACATGTTCAGCCTGAACCAGAACCTGTTTTGCTTTTACAGTGTTTTTTATATGAAAAAATTATTCATCAGTTAGGACACATTGACGACGACAGCAACAAAACAACATTTGATCTGAATGAAAAATGTCATATCGTCTGCTACTTAGTTATTTTGAATACGACCCGTCGTATGGCGGGCTTCTTTACTAGTGAATTAATAACACTCAATTATGGACTTTTTATCCAGACCAAAACAAAGAAAAAGTAAAAAGCAATTATAACAAAAAAAAAAAAATAACAATTGATTCAGAAGGAAGTCTGAATAATTTATTAAATCCAAAATGGATGTGTTCATCTCACATATTTTGTTCTGCTACTATTTACTAGATGCACTAATCAACGGTTGATATGTTGGATGCATATATTGTGTCAGCCAAATAGCCAGCGCCCTCTATTGGGTAAAAGCATAAAACGAAATATGATTCAAGTGGTTGTTTTTGCAAAAGAGTTAAATCTAACCGAATCACTGAGCCATTTCCTTAAGTTTGACAGTTTGAGCTCATTGACTGAGTTGAAAAGAGGTTGTGATTGAGATCTTGTGTTAAAATAGAGTCCTCAGTACTCTAACGAAGTAGTACATACTAAAGCTCTGCACGAGTGTGCTTGAAATGTGTTTCAAGCCACTCGTTTGTGGTGCAAGTCTTTGCTATTTTATGTTCTCATCAATGAAATGAAGCATAACACTGCAGAGAGCACTCGTCGCTTGAGTAGAACAAGAACAAACGAAAACCGAATCAATGTTATGCACGATTCGGCAAAGAAAAATGCAATGAATGGAAAGTTATGTAAACAACAGCAGAACACTTGATGTTATGCCGTGTTCTTGAGTTTTTAGGCATTAGGCGTTGCTAAGCAGACAATTAAAAAAAACCAGCAACAATGCAGATATTAACTGCGCTTAATATATATATATAAATACACAAATGACGCACAAAAAGGAATGCAACAAGCAAGCAAGCAAGCTTCTGCTGTGTGAGGCGACGTTTATAGTGAACGCCGATTCAGACAGGCAGGCAGACAGGCAATGTGAACAAGCGAGATAGATAGCTATTTGCATCTCGGTTTTTCACACAGATTTCAGCCTGCCTCTCTGCCCGCCCGCAAATCAGCGTTTACTATGCTTGCGGCCTAAAGACGCGCTCATAGTGTGCGTGTGCGAAAAAGCGGGATAGAGAGCTATTTGTGTCTCGTTTGTTCACACAGATTTCAGCCTGCCTGAATCGGCGTTTACTATGCACGCAGCTTTAGGCGTGATTGATGCATTTTTCGCTGTTATCAAAGTGTTCTGTTTTTATAAAACGAACAACATCGCGTTCTCTTAAAGTAAACAGCGAGCATGGTTATGTTGGCAGCCGACGAGTGCTCTGTAGTATTCGTTTGTTGTCATTGAATGAATTAGATAAGCGCTGCTGGACTAACAGAGTTCTGTTTAGCTTTGAACTCTGCACGGTTGGATCTACTGTTGTAGAAAAAACGAGTGCATTCGTGCAGAGGTTTGTTTAGTACATGCAACAACCCAAGCCCTCTTAATGTGAAACAAAGAACCAATGCTGCGAATCAGTTCGTATAAAACAAAAACAATACAAGCAAAAACAACGAAACATAAACAAAGAAAGCAAGAGACGCAACATAAGCAGCTGATGATTGATTTTCTTATATAAATACATGTATTTTTCTTTCTATATTTAACTATTTTGTGACTTTAACGTAATAATAGTGACAAAATCCATAATAAGATATTCATTCAGCGCAGTATATAACTGATATTTAGTATATATATTATCTTTGAAGGATGAGTATTACCCTTAAATATTGGTCAAAAAAGGTTTCATGCCCTTGAAAAAATTTGTTGGCCGCGCTGTCAAACGTTATTCTACGTCAAAAACATTGAGCTTAGTTATAATTTTGACTTACCCGTTATTGTTGTCATTGCTATTTCTATATTAATAATTGTGGTTAATTCGGTGCTGGTGATGCCCAAGTTCAACATGCGCTCCCGATAGATAATGCCAAAATTTTGTATAACTGAAAAGGTGACCAGCTGTATGATAATGAATATAATTATAATTATTTAGTGTTGTTAAGCTTGAGTTTAGTATGTAATTTTGTGCTACTCACAAGATTGACACCACCGGCAATGGCGACCAGCCAACCCCAACCGCCATCGGGCGCTACAAAATGATCACCGTGATCACTTTTATCTCGTGGCTTTTTCTTGTTTTTTACTTTTTTTGAATTGATGCCGGCGCTGGTTTTCGTTTTTTGCAGTTGTTCATGTGGTATTTGTTGATTTAAGGTATTCATATTATGCTGATTATTATAGTTAAGATTTTTGTTTTGATAATTATCACTATTGCAGTTATTATTTTGACCGATTGTCGGCATTTTATTCATTGAACAAATAGCACACATGGTGTATCTAAAAAACTAAAAATAATATTTTAAAATTTATCTGTAAAATTACAATTCGCTGACAATATTTGAACACAATTCAATAAAAAATTAAAGAATTTCCGCCAACAATACATTTTTTAAGAATTCTTGTTCGCCTTGAAACTTTTGTGTTCTGCTGATCGTTGTGAACTGCGAAAGTTATTTGTTTGTCTCAATGCTCTTCTGTCTATATCTATATTTATTCGAATAGCATACAAACAGCTGAATTAATACACAAAAATTTGCAATATTTTAACTAATAGTCAAAATATTAGAAACCGCTTATATAATTTTTATTAAAGTAAATGAATTAAAACTAAATTTATAACACTGTTCAGGGGCGCAACCAGGATTTATTTTGGGGGGGATTTTATCAAATTTAGGACTAATATATAAAATCAATTTTACAAAAGCAATTTTATCACAGCAATAAGTTTCAACTCTTGGGAGTAATATTTTCAAATAGGAAGTTTAGTTAAGTTAATGTGGTGGGTGTAGGTGGGTTTCGAAGGGTCAAACAAAGCACATTTAAAGTACTATATAATGTATCTTGAAGAAGGTTTCCAAATTTTACCCAGATTGGTTATAACTTTTAGGGAAATCATGATAACCAATTTTGCAAAAATAAGTGTTGATTTAAGCTTAACAGTGAAAGTAATTCAAATGTTGCTCGTGAATCTCATGACACGTTTTGCGATTGCTTCAATGAGGTGACAGTTAAAAACAAATATAATCTTAAAAGTAGCTCGAATTGATAATAGCCGCAATTTGCCGTCTGGTCCTGGTGACTTTAACGGTTTGAATCTTTTAATTGCCCGATTTTAACTTAGATTTTGTAATAATATCTAAAGAGTTGTCAACCGCGGGAAGATGTTCTTTATGTATTGGAAGATTTCCTATCTTTTCGCAGCCTGAGATTTGAGTTTCTATTAAAATATAAAGAGATTCTTTACTGTTGATAGTCCAACTCGGGTTAGTAGGACTGGCTGCGGGAATTTTCCTACGTCGCGAAGACATCAAAGGTTTTTCAAAATTCTTGCGGTCGCTGATCAGGAATCCGAGGTCATTTCGGATAAATTCAAAATGACGGCTTTAAGATGACAGATATTGGATCCGCTATCTTTCTGATTTTACAAATCTGTCCACGGATTCGTGATGAGCAAGCTCATAAATAACCATTTTTGGTCTAAATCGGAAGTATTTTTTTAATTTTCATTCGCCATCTTGCAAGTCTGCATATTCATCTGTCATATTGCATACGCCATCTCGAATTTGATCAGCGACCGCGAAAAACCCCTTTAAAAAAAAATTTGATACCGAGCGGCTAATTTTCAAAATTGTAATCCGCCATCTTGGATTCGCCGTTTGGAATTTTAAATCTGACAATGGATACTCTTTCAGTGACCTTCAAAACATTTTCTCTGTGTAGTTTTGTTAAAATTATCGCAAAAAATTATAATTATCTCAATCATTTCTTGCGAATTACATCACTTTAAACAGTTTTTTGAGGTTAGATTTTTTTTTCCAAAGAACTATAGCCTGTTTCAAAAGAGAAGAACATTTTCGCGCATGTTTAAGAATAAGAAAATAATTTTGAGAGCGTTCTTCACTCTGATTGGTCGACATTAAAAATTGAATATTCTCTCAGCAGAAAAATATGTGAAAAACTAGTAAGGTATATTTTCGACTTGGTCGAAGTTAAAATACCCCCACGGCCGATTCTTAAAGGTAAAAGAATCTTAAATTGGAGAGAAAAGAATCTTAAATATGTGTCTAAAATACATACCTATCAAATGGTTTTCCTACAGCTTAAATATAAGTATTTTTATAACTTTTCAATTTTGTGGTTGTATGGGAGGTGGGCGTGTTAGTTTGTGTATGACGCCCATTTTTCCAACACACCTCAGTTTTAATATGGAATACACGAATATCGAGTTTCCTTTTTGTATCTTTAATATTAGCCTCTTAATAGGGCTTTAAGTTTTGGGGTTGTATGGGAGGCGGGCGTGTTAGTAGGTGTATGACGCCCATTTTTCTAACACACCTCAGTTTTGGCATAGAATACTTAAATACCGAGTTTCTGTCTTGTAACTTTAATATTAACCTCTTTATAGATTTTTAAATTTTTGGATTGTATGGGAGGTGGGCGTGTTAGTGGGTGAATGACTCCTATTTTTCTAACACATCTCAGTTTTTACATAAAATACACAAATACCGAATTTCAGTATTGTAGCTGTAATATTAGCCTCTTTATAGAGTTTTCAATTTTGGGGTTGTATGGGAGGTAGGCGTAGTTTTCACCCGATTTTACCCATTCTCGTTTTTTTAAAAAAAGCTTAAATTTCGAATTTCTTTACGATAGCTTGAAAATTGTAATCGTGTCGACAGACAGACGGACATGGCTAAATCAACTCAGATGGTGATGCTGATCAAGAATATATATACTTTTCTATACCTACCACGTCTCCTTTTGGGCGCTGCGGAAGTACTGAATTTTATTTTTCAAAATCAACCAATCAAAATTAAAAAAAAATCGGCGTCAAAAAATAATTTTTTAGCCAAACTTTCAGTTCACAATTTTTTCTTGAGAAAATAATTTATTTTTTATGTAATTTGTATTTGATTTCTCTCTCAAGATGCAGGTTGCTGCAGGCAGTCGATTTGTTCTGAATTTGTTCTGAATGTTTGCACATTTAAATATATGGAAAAATAGTAAAAAACACTCAAAAAAAAGCAAGTTCAGCGAGCAGTACAAAAAGAGCAAGAAATTACGCTCTAAAAAATTTTCTAGCATTAAAAATAATTTCTCACTGCGCATCGAAAAATGAAACTAGAAAATGTTCTTCTCTTTTGAAACGGGCTATACAAACGGCTTTACGTATTAAATTTCGTGACAAATTTTTGTTGTGCTAAAAAAAATGTTTACCTTAAAATTGGTATAGACTGGAGGGAAAGGGGGTTGTTGATTTGAGAAAGAATTCCCCATATTTATAGCCGATATATCCACCATTATTTTTTTAGTACAGCCTTGATTCTACTGTGCATGGAGGTCACCAACTTGCGACAAATCTCTACTGGTATATTATTCCAGGCTTTTTCAATATATGTATGTCCATAATTGAGTTTTATTTTTGCAGCTTTGTTTGGAAACTTGTCGTTTAAGCTCACTTCAAAGGTTCTCAATTGGGTTGAGATCAGGGCATTGACCGATTAACAACCTTTAGATTTTCTTCAGTAAACCATGCTCTTACGAAATCGGATGCATGAATGTTGCTGAAATTTCCACAAAAGTGACTTATGTTCTTCTGCTTAACGTAGCATATTTCTCTACAGTAAATTCTTTTACACGAACCTGTTCATAATGCTTTCAATCCGCTGTATTGGACCTACCCCCTGACACAGAGAAGCAGCCTCACACCTATATGTTGCCACCACAATGCTTTACGTTTTTTTTTTTTTTTGTTTTTGTAAATCTGACATGTGGAATTCTTTGCCTTTCGGTCGGCGAACATTCCTCTCAGCATCATTAAAAAAACAAATGTATCTTACTTTCATCACTCCACAGAATGTTTCGTTATTTTATGCGCCTTCAGGACCACTAGAATTTATGAGCCAGTGCAAAATTTTAAAATCCAACGCAATATTACCTTAAACTTCCTTACTTCTTATTATTACACTTGAAACCTCTTTTTCTCAATTTATAGACAACTCATTTGTAGCTCTTTTTCTCAATTTTTAGACAACACATTTGTAACTTATATCATTTGTAAGGTACTCTAACATGGATGTGCAGAATTTATATATAAATGATATATCTGATGGAGGGGATTCCCAAAATTCTATGAGAGAAATACAATTTTTGAGAAAAACGCCGCTCTTTGATCAATATGAAATTTAGTTGGGAGAGAGCTTTTGAGTTGGTCGAATTTGAGTTATACTCAAAAGTAAAAATTTTCTTAAAAAATTTAGTTTATGCATTCACCAATTATCATGTTTCTAAATCAAGGTATTTTTAATACAAAAATTGTGACTTTCCATGCCAATATATTTTAGTCGAAATTGTATGATTTACCAATTTTTCTTATAATTTTTTCTAAAAGTTTGTAAAATGTTCCTACAAATGTGAGTATTTTTAATAAATTTTCTAAATATTGCTTCTAGTAACTTAGCGTGTATTTCAACCAAATGCTAAGAGAGTACAAACTTTCTCAAATTGAATGTTTTAAATTGGAAAGTCAATATCTCTACCATCTTAAAATAGATTTCATTTATTTTTTTTTTTTTGAATTTAAGTCTAATCATTCTTAAATAACTTAATAACTTAATAACTCTTAACTTAAAAAAAAATTAATACAAATTTCAACGTCAATTTTTTGTTTATATTTCAATTATTTTTTTTCAAAAGAGACCACAAAATTTGAACTGTTCTCAAAATATGGAGTGAAAATCATGATATAATAACTTTACCAGGTAGTATTGAAAAGTGTTAAATCTCTCAGCTACAAGTAAACCAACTCTTGTCAAAAACAGCTGTTCGTTGTTATATGCGTTGGCCGCATTCAGCTGTGTCCACTGTTGTGACAGCGACACATCGGGGAGCGCTGTTATCGGCATTGAAGTTTCCGAAAAGTTATCAAGTTTATGAAATGTCAAGCTTTGTTTCAAATACCAATGAAAATTTAACCGACAAATTAAAAATTTTCTATTTTTAAATGCACTTTAATGCGCAACTTCATATTTATGTACATCAAGTTTTGACTTAACAGTTGCCAATTGTTGAGTGCGCTGAATGTGACCAATGAAAATTAATTGTATGCAATGACGGATTGTGAGCGCTCTATTCTTTGTTATATTTTTTGACAGAAGTCCGTTTCCAATAGAAACGTCAACACTACCTTGATGTAATTATATCATGTGTGAAAATGATTGTTGTTGTAAAAAGAGAAAAACTCAAATTTGCAATTTTGATTTTATTTTAAAGTCTATAGCGCATTTGAGAAGAATTTATTTTGTCTTGACACTAAATTAATAAACGGTCGGTGACATAAAAAAATCAAGTCTACCCCGTATGATTTTTTTTTTTTGGACAAAATTACATGTTTTTAAAATGTTATTTTTTTTTATTTTTTAAAAAAATTAATCAAATTCAAAAAATAATTAATTTGAAGGAAATCAATTTTTATTTCCAATAACTTAAAAATTATAGCCTCGAACTTATATCAACCATCTCGCTTATTATATCAATAATTAAAAAGATAAAAATAAAAGAATCCGGTCACAATCAGAAGTTATGTCACAGAAAACTAAAGCTACAGATAATATTCATTCGATGAGAACTTGATGAAAATGCATGAAATTCTTGTAAATTTTTTACTTCCATACATTTCGTTCTACTCGAATATATCAGTCTATACGTTCGTTATGATCAAACAGAACACTTTTATTTTTGTGTGCTGCGTAATTAATTCTTCTCTGCACTAGATGTCTTCTCATTACGCTGATGTTTTCGCCAAAGTGCCTCCAAAATCCATGTAAAAGTAGCTAAAAAACCGAGACCATTTAGGAAGTTAACTGTAAAGGCGTAATTTGTTTTGTCCCGCATAAGACCTGAGCAAAAAATAACATTAAAACTCTTATAATTTCCTATGGAAAACCCAACAAAAATGTGCTCACCAATCAGTGGTCCAACTGCCATAGTAAATAAGCTCGACATCATTAGTTGTAAGCCCGAAGCGGCTGGTAAACGTTTAAGCGGCATATAGCTGGGTAATATAAGTGACCAAAAGACAATGCGTATACCTTTAAATAAACCCATCCACAAGAAAACACCCAACATTATGTAAAAATTGCGCGTAACCGTGAGCACAATGCGCCCGAGACTCATGCCAATAACACCGCAAATAAAATACGTCTTGTTGCTGAAACTCATTTTGGCCGTAATAACAGGTATGAGAAAACGTATAGCCAGATCACTGAAGCCCAATATGGACATAGCAATGGCGATTTCGTTATTCGCAAAACCGAAATCATTCAGAATAAAAGGTGTCAAAATGCCAAAATTTGTCTCCACAAAAGCGACTAATGTCATACCAATCGCTAGATTAATATACCTTAGATCAAGTAAAAGATCTAAATCGAAGAAGGTTATGATTTTTCTATACAAAACATGCTTGTTTGCTTGCGCTTGAGGCAGTTCGTTTGCTATGTTTTGCGTTAATTCAGCTGAGTGTTGCTGAACGAGCTCATTGCAGTGTTGTTGGTTTTCGAATGTTTCCGATTGCGCTCTTGACTCAATTTTGTGCTCATTCTGCGTTGTTATGGACTGTTGTTGTGTCTCTTGTTTTAGTGCATTTTTGAACTTTTTGACATGCCACTTGACGGGTTGAAAGAGCAGTGAACAGACAAACGTATGAAGCGAAATACCACTAAAGATAAGCACCGTGCCATGTACACCAAAGAACTGCATCAGAAATGTGGCCAAAAAGGCCAGAAAAATGGGACCCAAACCGGCAACGCCAAACTGATATGCCATAGCTGTGCGACGGTTTTGCTTAAAGTATGTATTAACAGCCAGTATGGAAGCGGATATGTTGATACCACGACCCAGACCTAAACAAAAATATAAATTTTTTATCGCACTCTTTTAAAATATGTCTGACCTCTGCTGACTTACCGTACAATATGGATATAGAGCACACGTAGAAAATAAACGAATTAGCAAATATAGACAAAAAGAGACCCAGAAAGATGAGTAATGAGCCCATCAGGGCAACCTGTCGAAAGGTAAAACGTCTGAAGAGTGCTCCATTTAGCAGACCTGCAAGCAGAAGAATTACAATAAGTAAGTGACTTACAGTTAAGCTAAAATTGTAGATAGTTATTATATATGACAATTTCGAATAATTTGGAACCTACCCGATATCGTTGACATTGCTATTTCGATATTAATAATTGTAGTTAATTCAGTGCTAGTGATGCCCAAGTTCAATATGCGCTCGCGATAGATAATGCCAAAATTTTGTACTGCTGAATAGGTGACCAGCTGTAGGGTAATTAATACAAATATTAAATTGAGGTTAAGTGCAATATTTTTATATGATTACTTACCATATTGACACCACTGGCAATGGCCACCAACCAACCCCAACCACCATCGGGCGCTACAAAGTCATCACCATGATCACTTTTATTACGATGCTTTTTTCTGTTTTTCATTCGTTTATTAGAGCTTTTTGTACTGGCTCTCGGTTTTTGATGTTGTTCATTCAGTGTTTCCAGATTTATGGCGTTGTTATTGTGCTGATTATTATTTTCAAAATTGTCATGTTTATAATTATCATTATGGCAGTTCTTATTTTGGCCGTTAGTCGTCATTTTATTCATTTAACAAATCGACCACGGGCACATAAATGTTTTTAGAGAATTGAAATTTATCATAAAAGCATTATTTCAATATTTCAATTTATAATTTTATAATTTCACACAATTTAATACTAAAAAAAAATCAATATGTAAAATCTTCTTTATATCTTCTGAAATGCGGTTCATTTTTTAAAACTCTGCTTAGTTTAGTACCAACTCTAACTATCTTTCACTCTAACTTCTGTGCTCTGCTGATGAATGTGAACTGTTTAAGTTTTTTGTTTCAATTCTATTCTGTCTACTGTATAAACTATATTTAATATTAGAGCTACAGCTACAGCTGAGCTAACACGCACAAATTGACGCTTTTTTAAGTAACACTCAAAATATTAAGACCCGGTTATATATTTTTGTACTCATTTAACTTAGTTCTAACTTAACTCTAAATAAAAACAAAATAAGAACTTTATTAAAAGAAAAAAATAAAATAATACGAGATCAATAACGAATACTAGGAATGTTCGGTTTGGTCCTGGTGATTTAAATTTGTGTTAAGGAATTTATAGCCCATCGGATTTTCTTTGGTACTATTGACTTCTGTGGCACTGAAATTATCCAGTATCTCTCTGTGGCGTTTCAGAGAGATTTTAGATTTTAGAGAGAATGTTAAACCCGAATAACTTTTTTGTTTTCTAATATAATTGTGTTTTTTTCTATGCAGGTTATAATTGACTTTTTGAAAATTTATAATGGACACATACAGTACACATAGATACATACAGAATACTGATAATGATTTACGGATATGCACCTGGAATGTCCGAACCCTAAATTGGCATGGTGCCTCTATCTAACTGATTGATATCTTTGAAAGATATAATTCCGATATCACTGCAATCCAAGAAATGCGACGGAAGGGACAGGGTTGCTTACGGCAAGCATCCTGTGATATCTACTACAGCGGCCATGCGAAGAAGCACGAGTTTGGATGCGGACTTGTAGTTGGCAAGAGAATACGGCATCATTTGCGATTCACTCCTGTGAACGAACGACTTTCCATAATCCGCTTTAAGGCAAAATTTTTTAACATTAGCCTTATATGTGCGCACGCTCCGACAGATGAAAAAGATGACGAGACCAAAGAAAGTTTTTACGAGCGCCTTGAAGACGCATACGAGCGCTCTCATGACATTAAAATCGTGCTTGATGACTTCAACGCCAAGGTGGGTAAGGAAAACATATTTGGTCCAACAGTCGGAAAGTTCAGCCTCCACGACAACACAACCGATAACGGCATGATGTTGATTGACTTCGCCGCAGCAGGAAACATGGTCGTTAGTAGCACTAGATTCAAGCATCTTAATATTCATAAGGCCACCTGGTTGTCCCCTGATCAAAAAACATGCAAACAAATTGATCACGTTTTGATTGACGGAAGGCACTCTTCCAGTGTACTAGACGTACGCATGATCCGTGGTGCTAACATAGACTCGGATCATTATCTTGTCGCAGCCGAGATCTGCACACGTCTGTGCGCAGCTAAGTATGCTCGCAATCCTACACAAAGAAAGCTAGACGTCGACAAGCTGCAGTCAAAACGGACGGCCGAAACCTTCACTACTCAACTCTGTTGGACCAATACTTCTCTTGAGAGTTGTTTTCTCCAATGGTTTTTGAATCCAATGGTTTTTGAAATATAATTAAATTTATCGACCAGTTTCCAGGCACTCAGCACCCAAGATTTCTACTGAGCAAACCTTCTTTTCAATCATTTCATGCAGAATTCGATCGCCATTATCGCCCTAGGGTTTCGCGTTTTCAAGTATTAGCAGCTTACTATGACAAGACGCCGTTTGCCAGTTCTACTATAAACACTTTACTCATCCACCAATTCTCCAGTACCAATTTGTGAACATTTAATTTGAGGTTAAATTCAATTCTCCTCCATTGGTGAGGAGCGAGATCGACCTAAAATCTCTTGCATAAAGGATATGCCAGCCTGGTTGTACAGAGACGCAACGCCACGCCGACTCGTTGTCTAGCTTGCGACATTAAGCTTACCAGAGTCAGCACGAAACTCTCCGAAGGTCCAGCCCACGATTGTCCCCCGGCAAAAGGGTTTCCACCTTGGAATGAGCTTCTAACAAAAACCGAACAGGAATTGATAGTTTTGAGCACACATGACTTGATAAGCAAGCTTATCTTAGTATCCCGGTATACCATACCGTTTGACACTCGTCGGGTATTTGCTATGACCAAATCGAAGACATAAAGCATTACCAGTACAGCCAGTCCTATTGAACGCCTCGGGAATTACCAGTAAAGCCTGCCCTGTTGAACACTTGTTTTGAGTATTCCAAAACTGATCGCCTTATCTAAATTAAATTAGAAAATTTGATCAGCCAGCATACAACATTACCGCAATGATAGCATGCTCGAACACAGGATATATTATGCTCCTTAATTATACTCCTTGATAACCTCCATTATAACACTCCTTGACTTACATGACCATACTTTTTAATCACTTTTTCCGGCATACAGATTCTTTTGTTGGAAATTTATTTATCATCACTTATTCTCATAAGCCCAGAGAGAATATCAGATTTTTATTCATGTCAGTTATTATCAGTTGCTAAACCAGGTTTATTGACTATCCCCGTGCTAACAGTATGTTTTCTATAATTTGCTTTGGATACGCAGGTACAATAACCAGATTTTATGTCTCACTTCCATGATTTTGCATCTCAAAGCGAGAGTTCGTGGCAACCTATGTTTTAAGTGACATACATAATTGAACCGTAGTCCAAACACGCATGTCACAACCCTCCTCCTTTTCACTGGCTTGGAATAGGCTAGTTTCTTATCATCATCAACACTAGGCGGAGTTAAAGCCAGAGACAATAAGGTTGCGGTTATAGTGAACGCCGAGTCAGACAGGCAGGCAGACAGACAATGTGAACAAGCGAGATAGATAGCTATTTGCATCTCGTTTTTTCTCACAGATTTCAGCTTGCCTGCCTGCCTGCCTGTCTGATCCGCGTTCACTATAACCGCAACCTAAGACAGCTAAAGCAGAATATTCGAAACGAAATACTGAGCCTGCAACCAGAAACAGTACGTCGTGAAAACTCGCTTAAAGGAGCCAATGTTTGTATGGAGCAAAATGGTGGAGAGCTACTTCCTGAGCCTTTCTGTGTCTGTAGTTATCTCAATGCTCGAGCAGAAGTTTTTCTATGAGGATCTTTTTCTCAGTAGACGTTCCTTTTGAAAAGTTTTAGCCTACATTTGTATTCCCCCATATTTCTTCTTGGGAGAATACTTCTACTTAATTAAGCCAGTTTGAAGAAATCTTTTAGGTAGCGTCTTTGCTCTACAAGATCGCGATTTCATCATGATGATCTGATTCCGAACTTTGATAGCTAATTCTATTTAAACTTTCTTTCCTCGTTATGAAACTGCATTTTGTTTTTTTTGTTGGCTTCAAATTTTTTGTGATTTCGGACTCTTTTCGGTTTTTTCGGTCTTTTTAAGGACTTTTATACTGATTTTATGCTCTGAAATCCAAAACACTTAACGCAGAGTAAAACCTTGATACATAATGTGATCGGCTATTAAAACGCCTTCAAAACTTAATTCTGTGATTTTGCTTTGTCAGATGCAAGCATATATTTTTTGGGAGCTTAAATTTTCTCTCTTGTCTCTTGTCACTTTAATATTCCCTTAACAGTCGAGTTAATCACGATCAAAATGAACAATGTCGCAAATCTACCAGTGCAGGCTGGTGAACAAGTGACCTTTAGAAGACTTAAACGGAGATCAGAAAACTTCACCGGAAAGCCATTTTAAGCAAGCTAGAGCAGGACTGGATAAACTATAGAAACATGTTGAATGTCTACACTAGAAAAGTAAGAATAGAACAGCGAACATGTTAGACAAATTTCTGTAAATCCATTGATGACACAAGTGAAGCTTCCAGACTTCGTAAGATGGTATCCAAAGACCCGTCGGTCCCGGGATACCCTAGAAGGCTTGACGGACCATGGACAGAAAGTCAGTCCACGTAAAACCTAATTTTCCGGGCTGCAAAGATCCGTATCAAAACTAGCAGAGCTACCAGCAATTTAGAAATTATACAGAATCTTACCAGAACCTTTACCGGAACTCTCCAGCATTATAACAAAGACAGCTGTAGAATGATCGATAGGATCTTTCAAACCCTACAAATCTGCGGGATCAGATGGAATCCTGTCGGCTATGATGCAACATGCACTTCCTAGCAGCATCATACACTGACTTAAGGCAATCTTCATCGGTTGCCTCAGGATATAGATTGGGTCGGTTTCCATACAAGAAAGAAATTATTGAAAAGTGCACACCTTCTTTTTTCCTTAACGCATGCATTAATGTCCGATCTTAGGAAATTATGTTAAAAAGCCTTAAGTAGAACCAAATTTGTTCTCGGGGATTCGAACTTCCGAAGCCATATTCCCAGCCCATTATTTCGATTTAACCTCACCTGAACTCAAATTCTTAAAAAACTCCAAAAATTTTAGAAAATTTCTTCGCTTCTTCGGAAGTTCAAAAACTTTAAGAGAAAAATAAAAATAACCAACCCTACTTATATACTACTTCCTAAGATCGGATATTAAATGCAAGTTATGAAAAAAATACCATTTTGACAATTTTTCCGGGGGTCCAAAACCATTTTTTTGGAATTGCCTCGGGGTCTTCATAAGGGGTACATTTTTCAATAATTTCCTTTTGGTATAAAAAACAACCGAATCTATTGTACATATTGTATTTGAGTGCAACTGAAAATATTTCTTGTCGATTTCTTAACCTAAGCTAACGGTTGAAAATGAATTCAAGTCAAATTTCTAGCTTATTCAGATATTGTACTTTTAAAATATATTTAAGTATTGGAATGTATAACAGAAAAGAGATAAAATACGAAATACGAAATAGGTCGACTTTCTGGAAAATACAATTTTTTTCATATAAAACGGTGTAACGGCGATTTGCGGTACTTAATCAACAGCAGCAAAGAGCTTTCCATACCAAAAACCCTGCAAGCTTAGTTGGTACAGCATGACAAATACATACCGAGAAAAACGTACACCTCAATACCAGCAGGCCAACGCATGACAAAGTAGCCAGCAAAGTATGCAACAACAACAAAGTCACTACAAGCTAGACACTCAGCCAAGGCATAACAACCACCAGAAGCTACTAGCAGAATTTGCATAGCCAAACATCTTTCTGCGGTATAATTCACAACAAGTTCTCCGAAAAGAATATTTAAGACGGTTCAGTTTTGCCTGCGGTCGGGACGGCTCAAAGGCGTAGTATTTTGTTCGTTTGTTACTTGGCAACGAGGAAACAACTTTTTGCAAGCAAACCATCGTGAGGCGGGTTGCTCAATACATCGTAGTTAGACCCCGTATTTAGTCGTGTTTTGGTTGGACTTTACCGTCGGCTTCGGTCAGTCGGATATCTTCTCGAATATTTCATAGTTGTTATTGTCGTATTTGGTTCGACTTCACCGTCGGCTTCGGCCGGTTGGATATTACTCCGAATACTTAGCTTGTCGTATTTGCATCGTACTTCACCGTCGGTTTCGGTCGATCGTATATCCTACCGAATACTTCATAGTTGTGATTGTCGTATTTGGTTGGACTTCACAGTCGGCTTCGGCCGGTTGGATATCTCTCCGAATGCTTAGCTTGTCGTATTTGGGATAAGCTTATATCCCTCGGAAGACCAAGTATGTTAATAAGCCAAGAAAGATAGAAAACAAGATAGCGACAAGAGAGCTTACAAAAGTTCCACAGCTCTGCGTATCTCCTCAACAGCTGCCTATTTCATATTTGTGTGATTGTATGTTTGCTTGATTGTGAGAGAACAAGATTCAGCTGAATTGTACGTCAGATCTATTGTGACGTAGCAACTCATGCACGTGTCGCAATCTGTTATTTATCATTCTTGTTAATAAGCTACCCACTAGGACTTACATAATATGCTTAGCATATGATGTATTTATAATTTTTATTAGTATTATTATAAAGAAATATAAATTAAAGTCATTTAAACTATGACATAAGATATATATTTATAGTTTAATTTGTTATGACATAATGCCGTATACGTATGTATTGTAGTTTTATATATAACCATTTAACAGTTAAGGTATTCTATTCAAATCAAACGCACCCTATCAAGCTGTGTCTAACGAAATCACCTTTATCGAACCAGTTATCACCGAGGCAGAGTTGGGGAGGGAAATTGTTGGAATATTATTAAATGCTAGATTGATACCCACGAATGATTGTTGTTGTGTATTATTGAGAAAAGTTATATACAACATAGATTTCTATATGTACTCGTAATAAAATACAAATTTTATTTAATAAAGACTGATTGTTGTTGAAATATTAAAACCACCAAGCCTTTTCATTTAACGGAGGTTCGAAGGTATATCGATCCTGGATCAGCTGAGTCATATCTCGGCCTTTGAGAAAAACCCCCTTACAACGGCTTTTCCCGTATTTTGTTTTCGTTACCTGTTTAAGCGTTTGCCGTCTAACTGCATCATTATATTTTTAATTTCCAAAAGGATGGGCAGACTTTTTTGTCGCAGCTGTAATGATCCAGAAGAAACGGAAACAATCACCTACTTTCTGTGTGAATGCTGAAATCTACAGAATCGTCGACTTTGATATGCAGGAAATAGATTTTTCAAAGATTTGGAGCAGCTAGTTAACATACCACTGTTAGATGTATGAAAGTTTCAGGTTAATTGGGTGCCACAACCTAAATGGGTTAAAAATTATCAGATAAAGGATTCGTAATGGACCAAAAGGCTCCTGGGAAGACCCCTTGGGGCCTTGAAAAGCCCAAAAGACCCTCTCAACAGTGCACGACGCTTCTAACCTAACCTTAACTTGAGTCGCAAAATTTTCACATGTTCTTTCTTTGCTCTCTTTTTGCTCTTTAAATTTCAAACAAAATATGTTCGAATCCAAACAAGATTTATTTGGCACAACATGTTTCGAACCATGATACAATAATTTTATAAGGTAGTCCAGACATTTGACGTCTTCTCCCAAAAATGAAAGTTCATACCCTTAGTTGACAATTATTACAAAAGAGAGACTTTTTGACGACATCATAGGCACTCAGTTGTACAAAAATCATACTATTCCGTAGTACAATTTAGAAAAATGTACTTGCGTTCACTACGTTTTATAATACTTTTTTATTACGAATAAAAAGAACAGACGTATTCACGATTCAGTGCAGTTGCCAGTGTAGTTGAGGACTTGAGGAGTTGTACAGTCGCGTACATTGAAAAATTTTACAGCTTTGAAATAGTGATTCAACATTTAAAAGTTTAAGGGCCAATTTCACCAACTATACTTAAGTTAAACTTAAGTATAAGCTCTGAAAATGCATTTCATTGACCACACTTAAGTTCAACTTAAGTATGAAAAATGCGTAACTAAAGTTATACTTAAGCCGTCGACAGCAAAAAGCTGATTATAGCTTGCAAAACATTTTTGAAATTGTGAAAATTTCCAAATTGCGCAAGTAGAAGACATATGAAAATCTCACAATATTAATAACTAGTGTCCGACCGAAACCAAAATTTTGGCCGAAACCGAAACCGAAACCGAATTTCGGCCATTTTTGTAATATTCGGCCGAAACCGAAACCGAAACCGAAACTGAAAGTCTACATACAAATTTGTTTTTAAAAAAATTTTATTTGTTTTTTAAATTTTATTAAAAGCTTTCAAAAACAAAACAATTCAAACAGATAATAATAACGTATACATACGATAAATATTCTTTGAATATTAAAGTTCAACTTTAAAATAATAAATAAAGAGATCATTTTTAATACCACTTTAAGGAACTTTTTAGTGTTTAGAGTTATACCGGATGCAAAACAAAGTGCAAACGCGAGATGTCCTAATCGGCCATATTGATGCCGAATAGCCGAAACTGACTAAAAGGGCCGAAACTGGCCGAAACCGAAACCGAAACCGAAACCGAATATTCGGTCGGACACTATTAATAACACAAAATTAATAGCACAAAGAAAAAATCGCGAGTTATTTAATAACGAATTTCGCCAAATCGACAGTTAAATATATTTGAAAATTTTTAACAACTTTTATGGCCGTAACAAACTTAATTAAGGGCCAGTTTCACGACTATTATTTAACAAATTGGTTAACTAACTAAAAGCTGTTAGTTAACTATAACTTTTCGTGATTTGGGTTTCACAATGCTTTAGTTAACTAATGGCAATTGTGTAAACAAAATATGGCAACACTGTATAAAACATATGTTTTTGTTATTTTCTTTAATACTTTTTTTGCACAAGGGACAAAATAATGGATGCAAAACAAAGTGCAAACGCGAGATGTCCTAATTTTTCACAAAAATACATTTATTTTCTTTTGGAAATTGTTAGTATATATAAACATAGTCCGAATTCCTATCAACACCGTAATTCCAATCGGAATCCATCGTTATTTGTTTCTCGTTTCTATTGTTGCTTTTTTCTATTACATAAATCAGCTGTTAGTTAACTAATGGTTTAAACCACCACCAGTGGTGGCTTAATCTCTAGTTAACTTTAATTGTGAAACTCAAATCTGTTAGTTAACCTCGGGTCAGTGGTTAACTAATTGTCTTGAAACTGGCCCTAAGCAATGCACACAGTTTTGTTTGCAATTACATCGAAAAAGTACATTTTAAGCTAAAAGACGCAACACAACCCTAAAAAAAACGAAGTCAACACAACCCTGCTTATCATTATTTTTTGAGAGAGAATATTTTTTGTTTACAAAAATTAAGGGTATGTCAAATATCTGGACTACCTTTCTCTAATTCTATCATGGTTTCGAACATAGTTTGTTTATATCTGAAAGCAATTGTTGTTTGAAACCAAACAATAAATACAGAAAAATTTTATTAAAACTAAATAAAAAAATACATTTTTGGTTAACTTTTTTTTTTAATTTTCTCTGAATTAAGTTGTTATAAACATATTTCTTTCAGTCAAAAAACAATTCTGGCTAATTTTAAACAAAACTTTAGTTGCAACGTCACTACAAACATATTTTGTTTAGCTCCAACATAACAAGAGCTGCGAGTTTTCTCTATGTTTAAAAGGCATCTTTTGTAAAATCAAGAGCTGAAAGTTTTTTTTATGTTTAAAAGGCATTTTTCGTAAAATTTAAACTCTTATATATAATTTAAACTTTGTTAGATGTATTTAAAAAAAATGTATTATCAAATTGAAAAAGAGTGTGAATATGACATCTTCGGCTTCTTGGGATATATATATAAATGCAAAAATGCGTCTACATAAGACTTTTTAAATATTTTCAGCAGATGACTAAATCAATACTTAACAAATAAACGAACTTATATGTAAAAAAAATGCACTAATTACTTGACCAAAGACGAAGCAAAGTTAATGTACATTTAATATATTCTTAAAAAAAAAAGAGTCCAATAAAAAAAGAACGTTTATTTATATTTACAAACAAACCGTATAATTAATACAATTTGCCATAAGTTTTTCAAATGAGTCGCCACTAAAGTTCTCTTATTAATTTACGCTCTCTCTTATTTCTTACAGACACAGTTTTCAGTGTGAGCTGAGATCGCGCTCTCTCAAGCATATTCAGCATGTTCTCTATACAGCAATTGATCAAATCCACGCGCAAGCTACAAGCTAGCAGTGTGAGCAGCGTTAGTTCCGCTGATCTTGCCAAAAACCTCAAACATGCTGCCGTTGTTGGCAACAACAGCAACACTAACACGAATCACCACCAACAGACCCACTTGGAAACAGGCAGTGTACTAACAATGACGTCAGCATTATTAGCGGCTGATATGACATCGACAACATTATCATCATCATCATCATCAACATTATCATCATCATCATCAACATCATCATCATCGTCTTCGTTGTCATCACCACAGCAACAGCAAACAAACCTAACTAGTCAGCAACCATCTCGCGAAGAGCAAAACTCAAACGAACTAAAAATTTGTCAGCGCAGTAAGAACACCACTAACAGCAGCGACAGCTGCTCTGAACTTAGTCTGTGTTCGCATTTGAACGAAAGCGGTTCGCCTAAACATACTTCGAAAACGTTAAACGCTAATACGCAGGAGCAGAAACTCACCACCAACATAAGCAACATCAACACCATTACTACGGCAAAAACATCTAGAATAACTTCACAGCATTTTTGCAAACGCAGCCAACAAATACAAAACTTCTATCAACAGCAACTTCATCAATTTCATACCCAAGCAAATCAGAGTCTTTGGGCCAAACAGAAGCAAACACATTTCACCATGTCCTCCTTAGCTGCTACAGAACCTTTGTCCACGCTAAAGTCTACGGATGACATTTCAACAGTCGCCGCCACCGCCGCCACAACGTCCAATACCAATGGCGACAATGGAGTAGCGGAAAATTCCAACACATCCATGACAAATAAGGGCAAAACATGCTTTAAATCGGGTTATCCAGAAATACTGCAATTCATGGAACTAATTGGCAATCTTAAGGTAAGTGATGCATAACTGATATAGTTTGTGTTTTTCTGTTTTTGCTTTTAATGAACTTTTTAATTTAGACAAATAAGAAAAAGTTAAACTAAGCTAAGTGTGTGTGTGCCCACTTCAACTGCGGCTAAACGCCAAAAACAGTGTAATAGTAAATGTGTTAAATGTGTTGGCAATATGTTGGAACATGTGAGCAGCAAATATTAGCTACGGTCTTTTTACCCTCTTTGTGGAAAACATAAAGTTTTCACTAGAAGTAATCGAACTATTTAGTAGTGATGTATTGAAAACATAATTTGTATGGCCAGATATATAAAAGATATTTCATCAGTGCTGCAAGTTCGTCATATATTAAGAGCTTTATGCTTGATTTGATGCACGGAAAGGCGGCAGTGAATCAAAAGTATTTTGTTTTGTTTCGGCACAAGCAAATTAATCAGTTTTTTATTATGCGTTGGCTTAGAATGACTCTCAAATATCAAATAATCTTTTGTTATTTGCAAACAATTTCACAAAATATTAAAAAATCCAATGATTCACTTCGACATATTAGCAAAACCTTCAAATTATAATCTTTTTCGAACATAAATTTTGTTTTATTCTTTTATTATTTTATTAATTTTAATGAGATTTCTTGCTATATCTAAAGCTTATATAATAATATGCGTTAATATAGAAACATTGCTGTAACGAATCGCTGAATTTAACACTGTCACAGTCCACTTGTGTTCCACAGTTCCATTCGACCATTTCAATTGTTGAATAAATCAGCATTACGTGCTTCTTAAAATTAATAAAAAAATAAGTTTAAATTAAAAAAGTGCATTGATGATTCATTTGCAACTTAATTTACGAACAAAAAAATAAAATAATCATTTGTAAATAAGTTGACACATTTTGAAGAAAAGATTTTTAATTGAAGTATTTTTTTCCTATAATTTTTTCCTAATGGGATCAAGTATCATTTGTGTTTCCTTAGCGAAGTCATTTCAAAATTTTAATACGATGGTCCCAAACTAACTTTTAATTAAAAATAAAATTTTATGCATGTTTCATTTTTGCAACATCTTCCCTGTAGTCCAAGATTTCGTTGACGAAAAAGTGTTGATGATTTATTCAAGAAACTTGCTGCTCTAGAAAAAGTGACAAATAAAAATTTCATGAATTGAGCAATTGTTCAACGCTTCTGATAAAAAAAATATATAAATGAAAAAATAAACACAAAAAATTAAAAAATTAATTATTTCAAAATAACAAAAGATTAAATATTATAATAATAAACCAATTAAAAATAACATGAAAATTTATAATCATAAATTATGTAATAAAAAAATTGTACAATAATAAAAATAATGAAATAATAATCCAATATGGCCTACGCATCAGTTACGAATTCGAGATGAACTTCTTACCTTTTATATTTTATCGGAAACGGATTGCGTTTCGTATCCAAAACTGGTGCATTTATGTATGAAATTCCGCTCGAAAACGCGAATTTCCTTTTTCGCTTTTTCGTATTCGCTTTTTCGAACTTGTAAAGGACTCCAGATATGAATCTGTTTTGTACTCTTCGATTCGGGATGGACTCTTTTTTACTTTTTTTGTTTTGTTTGTTCGAAGACGATCTGATGACGGAAAATATTTTCACTATGAAATAAAAGATAGCTCAACTGACCTATTGTGCCGAATTACTTTTATTGAAACATCCTAATAAGTTTTGCAGAATTATTTATATAAAAAATTAAACTTAATTCAGAATATTCCTGATTTATTGAAATTTCGTATTCCTATTTTGTATTTCTGATTTATTGAAACTAAATAAACGACTTGAAAACAAAAAAAAAAACTTCGAAACGTATCCGAGTCCATTTTTGTGCACATGGAAAAATTGCTAAGAAATAAAAAAATTAATGAATAAAAATGTTTGTAAAAACAGACAAATAAATTAAAAATTAAATACAAGAAAAAAAATTTAAAATGAAAAAGAAAAATAAAAAATAAAAGAAAAATTAAAAATAAAAGAAAAATTATAAATAAAAAAAAAATTAAAAAATACAAAATTTAAAATAACAAAGAAAACAATTGTAGCAAAAAGTTTATTAATAATTAAGTGTGTAAAAAATAATCAATATCATCAAAATAAATTTTAAAAATATAAATAAGAAAAACTAAAAATATTTTATTACAAAAATAATTAATAATAATAAATTAAACAATTAAAAATTATAATATAATAAAAAATAAGTAAGCAAGTATATAATAATTATATCAAAACTAGAAAGTAACTTATATAAATAATAAATAAAAGATAAACAAAACTTAAAATACAACAAAATAAAAAAGTATTAATTAAAAACTATTATAATTAAATATAAATAAAATTAAAAATAAATATAAAATAAATAAAAAGAAAAATTTTAATAAAAGAAATACAAAAAATATGATCCCAGTACAAAAGTTATAAATAAAAATAAATAATAAGCTAATAATTTATAAAAAAATTCAATTAAAATAAATTAAAATTAAAAATAAAAAAAGAATTAAATTAAAAAAAATACAAAATAAATGATAAACAAATGAAAAAGTAAAAATAAGAAGAAATTAAAATAAATTAGAAATATATATAACTAATAAATAAAAAAAAATATAAATGAAAAATTAAATATAAAATTTGTAAAATATGTAAAAAAATTAATAACAGTTAACAAAAAAATTAATGAAAAGCAAAAAATAAAAAAAAAAAAAAAAAAATATTAAAATAATAAAAAAAATAAAAAATGATTTCAATTAGTAGAAAATAAATAAAAAATAAACAATTATGCAAAAACTTAAACTAAAAAATAAAAGAAATATAAAAACAAATAAAACACAAAAAATAATACAAAATTAAAAAGTAATAAAAAACTAAAAATAAAACAAATAAAAAATTAACTAGTAAGGTATATCTTCGACTTGGCCGAAGCTAAAATACCCCTACGGCTGATTCGTAAGTGTAAAACAATGTTAAAGATGTGCCTTTTTCTAAAGTTTTCAATCTGGGGTTGTATGGGAGGTGGGCGTGTTCGTGAATGGATGACGCCCATTTTTCTAATACGTCTTATTTTTGATATAAAATGAATTAATACCTAATTTTATTTTTGTAGCTTCGACAGAAGCCTCTTTATATAGATTTCAATTTTAGGTTTGTATGGGAGGAGGGCGTGTTAGTGGGTGGATGACGCCCATTTTTCTAAGACACTTTAGTTTTGACATAAAATGAATAAATATCAAATTTTACTTTTGTAGCTTTGATAAAACCCTATTTATACAGTTTTCAATTTTGGGGTTATATGTAAGATGGGCGTGTTCGTTGGTGGATGACACCCATTTTTCTAACACACCTTAGTTTTAATATAAAATGAATAAATACCTAATTTTGTTTATTAAGCTTCCACAGAAGTCTTTTTATATAGTTTTCAATTTTGGGGTTGTATGGGAGGTGGGCGTATTAGTGGGTGGGTAACGCCCATTTTCTGTACCTACCACGCCTCCTTCTGGGCGTTACACAATTCGTGACAAAATTAATATACCCCTTACGCAGTACGCGTGGGGGTATAAAAAGTATATAATTTTAAAGTATTGAAAAAGTCAAATAAAATTTCACAAATAAATTTAATTAAACATAAAAAAATAAAAACAGAATATGGTTAAAAATAAAATATAAATATTAAAATAAAAACAGAATAAGGTTAAAAATAAAATATAAATAAAAAAATAAAAAAAAAATAAAAAAATAAAGAAAAAATAAAAAAAAAATAAAAAAATATTAAAAAAAAAATTAAAAATAAACAAAATAAAAAAAAAAATTAAAAAAGTTAAAAACATAACAAATAAAAACAAGTTAAAAATAAAAAAAGGTAAAAATAAAAAAGTTTAAAATAAAAAAAAGGTAAAAATAAAAAAAAGTTAAAAATAAAAAAAGTTAAAAATAAAAAAAATTAAAAATAAAAAAAAAATTAAAAATAGAAAAAAAAAAAAAATTAAAAATAAAATATAAATAAAAAAATTAAAAAAATTAAAAAACATTTAAAAAATTAAATGTCAAAAAAAAAATTAAGGAAAACAAACAAATTGGGTACACTTCTAGTGTTCTGTTTAAACGTGCTCGGCACACTGGGCTCATATGCATCCAAAAAACCAAAAACTGTCATTAAAATAAGCTATAGAATATTTTGACTTTTATTTTTAAATAAAATAAAAGTTCGATAGGCCATAAATTTGATTAAGAAAGTTAAAAAAGATAACAAAAAAGCATTCAAATGGATATTTTGTGTCAAACACAAAAATAGTGGGGGTGTAAATGATCCTAGTGTTTCGAATAAGTGTTAGAAATAAAGCTAAGCATATATAAAAAAATGCAATAAAAATTTTTAATATTAAAAAAAACCAAAAAAAAAAAAAAAAAATAAAAGGAAAAGAATAAATAAAAAATGTTGTTCGAATAAAATTGAGAAATAAAATGAACAAAATAAAAATAAGAAATTTTAATTCGAAATAAAATAATTAAATTAAAAATGTTTTTAAAATATACTTTGACTAAATATAAATAACAGTTTTTATCAAAATAGGAATTAAATTATGTGATATGACGTATAGGTTGATTACTCGACATATCAAGCTTTTTAGGATGAATTTTCAAGTATTGTCTTCTTTATAACAATACAATTTTTTACCGACGCCACGTATTTACTCAGTTTTTCTTCTCTGTATAATATGAAAAAAACAAAATCTTTACGTAAATAGTTTCTCTTTAAATTTTAAGTATTGAGTTTCTTACCAACTTAAACTTTGGATGTGTCTTTATAAAGACATAATAAAAAAATAATACAAATTTTTATTCAACAAAAAAAAAAAAATAAAAAAGTAAAAATAGATAAAATAAAAAAGAAATCAAAACTAAACTTTGAAATATACACATAAAACTGAAATAAAAAAGAAATAAACAATAAAATATATTAAAAAGAAATAAAAATAAAATTATATTATAATATTTTAATACAAAAATTAAAAAAAAAAATAAAAATAAAAAATGTAAAAGCAATTAAGAATTAATTTATATTATATATTTTATTGGTGGCCGTGACATGCAGGTTAAGTGTGTGGCTTAGCATGCTTGGAGCCCGAGTTCGATCCCCAGCCGCGGCGAAAAGTTTTTTCAGTAAAAAATTTTTCTGATCGGTCACTACCTCTCTGCAGACAATTGCAAACCTCAGAGAGTAAATAATGCTTTGTAAAGCTTCTTGAGAACATGAACTTTAGCCGTTCGGAGTCGGCATAAAACATGTAGGTCCAGTTCTCGGTCAATTGTGTGCAAACATTTAATTACACACACAACACAATTGATCATAAGAAGCTCGATCAAAGTTATAGCAATGAAAAATAAAATAAATACAAAAATAAAAAAAATTTTAAAAATAATAAACTAAAAATAAAAATAAAATAAAAATAAAAAAGAAATAAAATAAAAAATAAATTAACATTTAATTATATATTTATGTAAACATTAAATAAAAAATTAAATTATATTATGTGTTTTAGTATCACAGAAAAAACTATAAAAATATTAAGAATAAAAAAAAAACAAATTGAAGTAAAAAAAAAATTTAAAATTAAATAATATCATATATTTTCATATCTTGAAACTGATAAAAAAACCAAATTGAATTAAAAGAAATTTAAAATTAAATAATTCATGTATTTTTTTATCTTTAAACAGAAAAAATAAAACATAATAAAGAAATAAAAAAGGTTAAATCATATTTTATATTTTAATAAAATAAAAAAAAATATAAAAATATTAAAACATCAAATTATATTATACATTTTATTATCAGGAGACAAATTAAAATAAACTTAAAAATACAGAATAAAAATAAAAAAAAAATAAATAAAAAAAAATAAAAAAAAAATAAAAAAAAAATAAAAAAAAATAAAAAAAATAAAAAAAATATCAAAAAAATAAGAAAAACAAAAAATAAAAAGATTTCAAAATAAGTTTCAAATTAAATAATATTATATACTTTGATGTCTTTAAAATGAATAGAATTTAATAAAGAAATAAAATACAATTAAAAAAAATTAAATGAAATTAATATAAAAACGAATAAAAATAGAAGTGAACAAAAAATGAAATGGAAATTACAAATGCATGAAGTAAGCAAAAAAAAAATATAAAATTAATAATAAAAAAAAAATAAAAAAAAAATTAAAAAATATTAAAAAAATAAAAAAATAAAACATAATAAAAAAAAAAATAAAAAGAAAATAAAAAATATTTAAAAAAAAAATTTGTTTTTAAAAATAAGAACACATCAAATAGAAACATTTAATTATCGCCACCGGTAGTTGAACTTGAATCTATCTTTGTCTCAAATTTTGTATTAAAGATTTTAAGATATTTACAATACTAACAACTTTTCGGCGATGCCAGAAGAGTTTATTGATAAGAATGCTTTATTTAAATTGCTTTCGGTAAAGGCCTCAAATTCAAATTCTCATGTTGGTATGCATTTATAAAACATTCTATACCTCATTCACTTGATTTTTCTTTTTTAACCTACTTATCTCTTAAGCAATTTTCGAACTAAGGCCGATTTGACTGAATAGGTCTGAAGGTTTGCTTATAATATGCTTATGATGTATATTTGCTATTAATATCAATAAACAATTTATCATTTATGACACCTTTTTTTACTTGTTTGTTTTCGTAAATATTGCTTTTTACGAGTGTCCCAATCGTACTTTTTGAATCAATCAACTTGATTAATTTTTGATTCATTTTGTCAAAATTAAAGACAATTGTTTGAAAAAAGGCAGAGAAACTCCCGTGTTGAAAAAAAAATAAAAAAAAAATTTAATTTTAACCCAAACGTTGGCAAAAAAATTTAGATTTTTATGTATTATTTTTTTTGTTTGTTTTATTTTATCATTTATTTAGTTCATACATAAAATTAAATTAATTCAAATGAAAATGCAATTTTATGAATTAAATTTTATTTTTCTACCTCTTATTTCTTAAAATCCAATAATTGTCGTAACAGTCCTTTAATATTTACTCCAAGATTTTTGAATGTATTTCTGGAACAAATCACGTTTAAAATTCGTTTTCTTTTATCAATTTCAAAAATGCAAAAGACCCTTGCATAAAATTTTGAATAAAAATCCTTCTTGATTGGTGCCAAAAACGCAGCACATCAAACATCCTTTATAATTTTTTTTAATACTCTCACTGCCACAATATATAAAACAAAAATATAAATTTGACCATGAAAACGTAATTTCAAAATATTATGCAACAATGTATTTTTCGTCAAATATACATGCATAAAAATAAGCAAAACAATGATAATAAACAAATAAACAAAAAAGAAAAGTATTTTTTTTTAATAAATTTCAGCAATTCTTGTTAATATTTTCCACCTCAAAATAAAAATGCTCGCATATTTTACACATACTCGCACACTTGGTGCGCTCAACAAAAAGAGCGCTGTGAGAGAGTAGCAATGAAATCAAAATAAATTTTGAGAGAAAAAGTGTTAGTCTTGCATCATCATAATCAGCTGTTTGCCTGCTACACAGTATATAAAAAAAAAATAAAATCGATATAATATACTATGCGATGTAGTTTTCGGCATGTGTGCTTATGAAAGAATGAAAAAAAATATATGAGCTTTATTCAATGATATGCTTGACGATTTCGATAACGAAATAAACCCATTAAAATCGCTTTTATATGCTGATATTATCACACATCATAGAATATAGCTGTTGTAAAATATCATGCAATTGCTAAGCATCGAAAAAAGAATTTCATAGCTGTTACCTCTTAGCCAATAAAATTTTTCATAGTATATGTTAGACATACGCATTGAAAGCGTTCAATAAAAACTACGCTACAGTCAAGGCCAAGTTCATAGCCACACGTTATAGTTATTTCTTTTTTTCTCTTAGTTGGTATTGCAGCATAGTAGAGTTTTTGTTGTATTTTATTTAATTTTCTTTTTCATTTCGACGGATCAACAGTTTTCGTTCTTTGCTTATGTCTTATGCATTGTATTTATTTTTATTTAAAATTGTATTTTTTTTAATACTAAATTAAATAACAACTCATTCAAGCGTTAATGTTTGTTCTATTCTATATTTTCACTTCAGCTATCAGCTATAGCAGAATTTTTGTGAAATAATTAAATTAATTGAATTTAAAAATATTTTAAAAACGAAAGCTAACATTTAAAATTTTCTAATATTTTTATTTTTGAGTAAAATACATATTGCTAAAATTCAAAAGAATTGATTTTTTATGCAAGCTACTAAACACAGGCAGATTTAGTCAGACTCAAGGAAAATTTTCTTTATTGTGGTTGTGAACAGTTTATGTTGATGATGTTGATGTTGATATTGATGTTGTTGTTGATGTTGATGTTGATGTTGATATTGATATTGATCTTGATGTTGATGTTGATGCTGATGTTGATGTTGATGTTGATGTTGATGTTGATGTTGATGTTGATGTTGATGTTGATGTTGATGTTAATGTTGATGTTGATGTTGATGTTGATGTTGATGTTGATGTTGATGTTGATGTTGGTGTTGTTGTTGATGTTGATGTGGATGTTGATGTTGATGTTGATATTGATGTTGATGTTGATGTTGATGTTGATGTTGATGTTGATGTTGATGTTGATGTTGATGTTGATGTTGATGTTGATGTTGATGTTGATGTTGATGTTGATGTTGATGTTGATGTTGATGTTGATGTTGATGTTGATGTTGATGTTGATGTTGATGTTGATGTTGATGTTGATGTTGATGTTGATGTTGATGTTGATGTTGATGTTGATGTTGATGTTGATGTTGATGTTGATGTTGATGTTGATGTTGATGTTGATGTTGATGTTGATGTTGATGTTGATGTTGATGTTGATGTTGATGTTTATGTTGATGTTGATGTTGATGTCGATGTTGATGTTGATGTAGATGTTTATGCTGATGTTGATGTTGATGTTGATGTTGATGTTGATGTTGATGTTGATGTTGATGTTGATGTTGATGTTGATGTTGATGTTGATGTTGATGTTGATGTTGATGTTGATGTTGATGTTGATGTTGATGTTGATGTTGATGTTGATGTTGATGTTGATGTTGATGTTGATGTTGATGTTGATGTTGATGATGATGTTGATGTTGATGTTGATGTTGATGTTGATGTTGATGTTGATGTTGATGTTGATGTTGATGTTGATGTTGATGTTGATGTTGATGTTGATAACAAGCTGCAATCTTGTCTTCCAATTCTGCAATTGTGGCTGGTTTGTTCCTGTGTACGAGGAACTTCACGTAGCTCCACAAAAAAAAGTCTAGTCCGGTCAAATCGCATGATCTGACCGGCCATTGGACTTCTCTAAAACGTGAGTTTAATTGCTCACCAAACTTGACTCTCAATAGGTTCATGGTTTCGCGTGCTGTGTGGCATGTTGCACATCCTTTGTTGAAACCACAATCAAGCTCATTTCTTCCATTTTGGGCAAAGACGAGTCGTCAATCATCGCACGGTACCATGCCTCATGACTATAACGTTGTGATTTTCATTATTTTTGAAAAGGGAATGGTCCAATGATGCCACCGGCCTGCAAACTGCACCATACAGTGCATTTTTCAAGGTGCATAGGCAGCTCTTGAACTCTTCAAACCAAATTCGTCAATTTTGTTTGTTGACGTACCAAAAAAAACGAATTGGCCATTTCAGCCCTTGAAAAAGGAGTTTGACCGAGCTGCTGATGATTAATTGAGGTGTGTGGTATTCAATGTTTGTACATAACTAACCGCAAGCTGAGCCTACATGCCTGCTCCAAAGGGCTAAAGTTTATGTTGTCAAGAAGCTTTTCATGGCATTATTTAATCTCTGAGGTTTGACCTTGCCTAGAGAGCAGTGATGATATTTGATAATTTTGGAGGGGAGTTTTTTTACTCTTCTGAAAGTACTTTTTCGGACGTGAGAGTACCTTTTGTTAATCTATATATAAATAGGCGTTAAGAACAATTTGCTCTCGTGTTTCTCAACCGATTTTGAATTTTTTTTTTTTTAAATGAATCAGTGTGCGGAGTAGAAGTGCACCAAATATTTTGTATCTATAATTATAAAAAGACAAACAAAAAATTGGTCGAATTTCGACCCCAGGCGATACTAGTATTATTAAATAAGCTTTTGTTTTGTTGCTGAGGCCCTAGGGATGGGACAGTAATACTTGGAGATCCAAGTTAAATTTTGTGAGGTTCGACAAAAAATGGGTTTTGAAAAAAACAAATTCGGGGTGGAGTGGAGTTAAGTTGTGCCGCATCAGTGTAAAAGGTTGGTGGGAAGTGGACAAATTAGACGAAAACCTAAAGAACTACCCAAGTATTGCCCGTAGAGGGGTGAAATGTTCGACCCACGCCCATTGCGTAATCTACACGTTGTCAACGACACCGCCAAAAGAAGTTCAAGATAATAGAGGACTACAACAATTTGTTATGCCAAACTTAAGAGGAAAAAAGCGCGCTGGGAGAGTGTGTTCCATTTCCTAAAAAATCAATTATGTATGGGAGCCGGCTTAGGGAGATTGTGGGTAGGTAATACCTACTAGGTATGCTTCCGATACATTTTGAGAAAGAAACATTTAATGGGGTTCGGTCTAATATTTGACTCCTCTATGAGCAACACTTTGTCAGTTATGGAGGTTTTCGTCTAGTTTTTCCATTTTTCACCAACCTTCAACCCCGATGCGGCACAACTTCACCCCGCCATGCCAATTTTTTTTCAAAAGCATGTTTTTTGTCGAACCTAGCGAACTTTAGGGTTTCTGGGTATCAAAATCCCGTTACTAAAGATCTTCATACATCACTATCTCACCCCTAGTATACAAAAAATACGTTTCTGCTTTCCGTGAATACGCTCTCCTCACATACAACTAACAGTAGTTAAACCTGTATAAACCTATAAAGAAATACATAAATCACCAGACGTTGCTCAATCCGACTACAATTTGTTTTCGTCCAAAGAACTCCAAATTTCTTTCGATTTCTAGATCGCATTAAAAGACGAATTTTTTCTCCAAGATGGTATCCGAAAATTGACAGAAAGATGGAAAAAGTCAAGAGAAATATTGCGAGCATTTATCACAGCGAAACAGAGTACTACTTTGACGAACACGTTGCGAAAAATTTCACGCATATTTCACAGCTATAGTTTTTTATATGTTGATTCGAGTGAAATTTCACATGAAACTGAACAGAGTACTAGGCTTTACTTTTCAAAATAAAGACAAATAAATATATAAAAACAATATATTTACAACAACTGTCACTTTTCACTTCAAAATAAATAGGCAGTTCAATTAAATTGTCCTGAAAAAAATGTTACAAGAGAAATGTTGCTAGTATTTTTCATAACGGAACAGAGTACTATTTTGATAAACATGTGGAAAACTTCATGCATATTTCACTGCAAAAGTTTTTTGTATGGAGAATTGAGTGAAATTTTACATGAAACTGAACGGAGTACTAGGCTTTAGGGCAAAAAAAATAACCTTTATTTGTAAGGAAAGCATTTGTCGAACTTTTAACTCATCTACTTAGTAATTATTCCATGCAACAGTTTTGCAATTTCGTTGCTTAAGTAGTTGCCTACAGACCCTGATCACTTCTTTGAATTATTTGTAATTTTCGTAGTGAGGTCATGTAACTAGGCTTTAGAAAAAAAAACAAATTGGCCATTTCAGCCCTGGAAAGGACTTTGACCGAGCTTCTTATGATCAATTGTGTTGTGTGTATTATTAAATGCTTGCACACAATTGACCGAGAACTGGACCTACATGTTTTATGCCGACTCCCGAACGGCTAAAGTTCATGTTCTCAAGAAGCTTACTCTCTTGGCATTACTTACTCTCTGAGGTTTTCCATTGTTTTTATTGGAAAAACTTTTCGCCACGACTGGGGATCGAACTCGGGCTTCGAGCATGCTAAGCCACACACTTAACCTGCATGCCACGGTCACCACCAACCAACCTTTAGTGTTGTACTTATATTGTACCACCTACACTCACTGAGTAATAATTCTATGCAACGCCGTTGCATGCTCGTTACAATGCTTAGGAGAAATGCATTAGGGGTATTCTCGCTGTATTGCAAAACCCTTGCAAGGTGTAAGATTCTGCAACTCTTGCAACGACACAACAACAAAATACAAGCGATAAAAGTTTAGCAATTTGTGCAATTTGTGCATCACTGACACCAATGTTTTGGGTGGACGTGCACTCTGATTGAGATAAATTTGTTCATTTTAGTTCGTGCGCGTAGCGTAAGTATTTAAATTTTTTTGTTTTCGCCTGTTTACAGCATATCTTTTAATTTTTACAATATTTGTGCTTTTGTGCGCTCCCGCAGTGTTGCATATTTCAGCATTGCAAGGTTGCACTATTACAAATTTTGCATCGTTGCTATACAGCGAGAATACCCCTATTATTTTTACGTCAAAATTATTCCGACGACAGTAAGAGTATTTCGGTTTCTGCAATAAAAAAGTTAAAATTCTACAGTTGACTATTTTTATATTCCTAAACGGGTCTTTGAGGTCAAAAATTGTATGCTTTGTTGGAAACGTCATTCTGCTTAGCATCGTCATAGCTCCATAAACCAATATTTGATGTTGCTCAAAATCAAAGTTAATTGAAAATACTTTCTTGTATTAGCGTGAAAACGAAGCGGACGCGAATAGACACACGGTTAAAAATCTTGGGCTAAATTTTAATCTTTTTTGGATTACATATAGGACACGACCAAAAAAAGGTTACTTTTTAATCCAATGAAAAGTTTTAAATTTTCCAATCCAAAAAAAATTTATTTTTAATCCGCAAAAAGTTTAAAATTTTTTAATCCAAAAGGAATAAATTTTTATCCACAGAAAGTATTAAATATTATAATCCAAAAAGGATACGATATAAGTCCAAAAAAAGTTTAAAATATTGTAATCCGAAAAGGATTACTTTTTAATCCACAAAGGTTCAACATTTTCAAAACCGAAAAGACTATTAAAGTTTAATCTTTCATTTTATTAATTTTTGTTTCATTTAATTAAAAATAAACTTCGGATGCTTTTTAACAACATTAACAATTACATTTAGCGTAAATTTCGTAGAAGTAGTAATTTTCAATCTTAAGTAACATAAATACTTTTTCCTGAAAATACTACCTTAATGTAAATTTGTAGTCCAAAAATAGTCTTAAACTTAAACTTTTTTGGATTTAAAACAAATTAAACTAAAGTATGGAATAAAAAATAGTACTTTTTGGATTAAAAATTCCTTTAAACCAAAGTTTGAATTAAAAGCTAGTCCAACATTTTTAACCGTGCAGTAACAATCCTTTCATTGACGTCTGTTTCTTACACGCACAATCGTTTAATAGACAGTTGAAAAGTAATGTCTAAGAAGGTTCTTCCTAGCTGTTGCGCAAATTATTTATTTATTTTTTATTTAGATTTTCAATGGTACTAAATAGAAAAACTACTATTTGTTTAATACACGTCAATAGGTTTGTATATATTTGTACGTTGTCGAACATGCAAACGCATAACGTTTGGCAAAAAGACAAACCTTTAACGAGAATCAAATTTTTGTTTTTTTTTTAATCGTCAGTTTGTTATCTTTTTCGCATATCTATTTGTTCGTCGTCATAAAATAATAACTGTTTAGATAAACAGCACGCAAATTTCATAAAGAAAAGCAACAACCTTCGAAGCTTAAAAAGCAGTTAAGACGCTTTAAGCACAAATTCATGGCTTATAAGCTATATAATGACTGTTATGGCAAATACTTTTTTGAAGTCAGCTGCTTGTCATGCAATAATAATAAGATACAAAATTAATTTAAACAACAGAAAATTAGACAGAACGCTTTTGGAACGGAAACTAATTGCGATTTTGAATTTTTTTTTTTTGTAATTAATGATTATTGTGAAGTAAATTATTGTAAAGAAAGGCAAATTTTCAAGTGAAAATTCATTTTTAAGAGTGTTAAATTTTTTCTGAAATGTTTAGTCTAAAAGCAAGTTAAATTATTGACTAGAGTAAATGACTTTTATCTAAATATATCAACGCTTTAATACTACTACTTTTACTTTAATACTACTACGTTTTAATACTACTAATACTACTTTTAATTAATATATCATATAAAGGGTGTTTTTTAAAAGCTTGCTGATTTGAAATTTATATAAAACACATGCCAAATTATGAAATGGCCAAAAAAATTTTTTATTTGGTAGATAATTTCTTGGCATTTAACATTTAAATATATAAATATTTCGGTCATATGGCCACCACGACTATTTTGCACAAAGGTCATTCTGGAGGTCCAATTTTCGACCACCTTTTCAAGCATTTGAGGGCGTATTTCAGCAATGACACGTTGAATATTGGTTTCCAAAGCGTCAATCGTTCCTGGTTTATCCACATAAACCAATGACTTAATTTCCCCACAAAAAATAATCAAGTGTCGTCAAATCACACGAACGCGGAGGCCAATTAACCGGTCCATTTCTCGAAATAATGCTGTCGTTGCAATGTTCTTTAAATAAGTCAATTGTTTCGCCCGCAGTATGACAAGTGGCCCCATCCTGTTGAAACCACATTTCGTCCACATCCATATCTTGAAGATGTGGCAACAAAAATTCATTGATCATGGTTCTGTTTCGATTTTCATTCACGGTAACGCGTCGTCCTTCCTCATTTTTAAAGAAGTAAAGACCGATGATTCCACCAGCCCATAGACCACACCAAATAGTACATTTATCGGGATGGATTGGTAATTCTTGTACGGCATGTGGATTATCTTTGCTCCAAATACGGCAATTTTGCTTGTTGACATATCCATTCAACCAAAAATACGGACGATTATGTGCACCATAAAATTCACGAAGTGCTTTATAAACATTTTTAATTGAACACTGTTTTTGAAAATAAATTTCCACAATTTGGAAGCGTTGTTCTGGAGTTAACCTATTCATGATGATTTGCCAAACAATACTGAGTAGAGACGTCACTTAAAACTGTCAAAACAACTGTCAGACAATAGAGTATTCCATATTGAAAAAAACCTCATAAAATATACCCTTTATATTATTTCAGCTGGTTTTCCGTTTTTCGCATAAAAATTGGTAACGCCCCGCCCCCTAACGTTTTGAAATTCGTTGATAATTTTATTGAAAAACTATTCGCTATACAGCTGAAATAATACACATTAGCTACACACATCAAGTTTTTTGACCCTTTTTCTCTGCTCACAAAAAAAATCGATATCACTTTTACGCTTCATAAATTCAACGAATACTACAATTCTTGCCTTTTAATTGGCATTTCCGTTTTACCCTGGTACCTGCTTGACAGTGACATTAAAACATTGTTGTTCGCTTCATTATAATTATTCATGAAGGCATAGCAATGTTGTTCAACAAAGCAAACTTAATTTTGCCGCAATTAAATCCACTTAAAAATATGTCATTTTCCCCTTCCTTCTCCCCCCCACCCCCACAACCCAGTACTACCACATTAAATTTATGATGCTAACAGCTTTTGTAAATTTAATTAAAATATTATTTTATTTAAAGCTATAACGTCGTAATTGCGGAAAAAACACATCATAAAAGAGGGCAAGCGTAACGAGCTTGCATACATGACCTTCTCCACTTTTATTCTGCTACCAGTTTTTTTCATTTCGGCTCTTTTGTGCAATTGTGTTTTGGAAATGTCAAGTTTTATTGATCAAATATGTTTGGTATTCCTTGGCTACTTGCAAAGCTATTCAGCTGTTTTGTTTTTAACAAGTTCGAGGACATGCATTTAGCTTAAATTCGATTTTGTTTTATGTCATTAAGTCAGCTTTTGAGAGACTTTCTTAAGAGGAGATAGCTTGAGGTAAGAAATTCATCGCTGCGAAAGTGCAATAACTGCATTCTGGGTTATAAATTCATTGTTGGGCTGGTTGAAAAATCATTGCTCTAATATATTTGCTAAAAAAGCCTCATAAGCTTCTAATTTAGCATTTATTGCATAAACAGGGTGAACCACAATTAACGTACCATTCGGAGGTAGATTTTCCTTGATGGTAGTCGCAAACGCCAGCCTTGGCATTGCTTAAGGAAAGCCAACGTAATTGAATATAAATTAATAAGGATTTAACTTAACTAGTAAACCTGTTGCCCGAATTCGAGCAATTCAATAAAAATTAATTGTTAAAAACATTATAGACGTTTAATATATGATATCAATAAGTTATAACGAATAACGATATATTGAGTCTCAAAAATGATATAAAAGATCATTATCTGAATGGTTTGACTTGAAACGTTTGATCTGACACAAAATTTTTTAATGTAACTGTCAAAATACGAAGACGGACTTACACTAATATAACAACTGAGAAAAACATTATTACTATTCGAAAACATCGCAGCTTAACTCTTCCAGCTATAAAAGATAACTAATGTTAAAAAAAAACGCATTAAAAATAGATTAAAAAAATAATACTAAGATATATTTCAGAAATTAATAAAAGGTACTTACAGGACACCTACAAAATCGATTTATGACAAATTTAGATGAAAAAACACCAAAAAACTCAAAAAAAAATTTTTTTTGAAAACTGTTAAAATTTGACTGACTTGTTTGCTCGGAAAGTGGAATTTTTGATTTTGGAACTGCATTTTTCGGACAATTGACATTTGAGGAATGCATAAAAGATAATTTTGGTTAAAAATTTTTAGTTTTGAAAAAAATTCAATTTCGATCAATTCATAAGCTCTTCTCAAATTAAATTTCAAATCGATAAAATAACGGATTTTTGTACAAAAATTTTATTTCTGTTTTAAAAGGTTGGGAACCCCCTGAAGTGAAATCACAATTTTTAAAAGTGGTTTGCACATATACAGCCTAAACCTGATTTAATGACATCTAAATCGATAGAATCGGTCTATTGGTCTGGGAGGAGTTGAAGTCACAAAAAAACTTTAGCCTATTAATTACACAGTGCAACACAAAAATTCAAAACAAAAAAAAACTCTTATCCCAGCCGAAAGTACTCGATGAGAGGAGAAAAGTAATTTCTGGATTTTGCTAGATTGGTTGCCGTTCGTTTTTTATGAGCCTCTATAGTTTGTATGGAGGCTTTGCTATATCTTCATTTGTATGGCAAAATCCGTATCAAGGAGTGGTTGTATGAAGTTAGTATGTAATGGAAAGTTGTTCATAATTTTATAGGCTACATTTCTTCCCTTGATTGTTTGGTAAAATTTTCAATAGTTCAAGAGCTGTAGTCGAAAAACGGACAAAATCGGTGAAAAAAGTGGTAATTTTTTCGACATTTTTGGGGTTTTGAGCATGAAGATGAAATTTTACCGACTTAATATATTCAACGTTTTTGTTGGCCGAGTCAAGAGCTACAACTTTTCTGAAGACTGCAAAAAAAAATTCACAGCATTTTTCGAGCTATGGCCATGCGAAAAATAGAAGAAAATTGCAAAAAAGTGCTCAAAATCGAATTTGGCAAAAAAACTATAGAGGCTCATAAAAAACGAACGGCAACCAATCTAGTAAAATCCAGAAATTACTTTTCTCCTCTCATCGAGTACTTTCGGCTGGGATAAGTGTTTTTTTGTTTGGAGTCAAAAAGTTGAATATTGCGTCACAGTGTTATATAGATAAGCAGGATGAATAAAACAGATTCGTGACTATAACTTTTAATTGGTTGTAGCTATAATGCAATTTTTTTCAAATATATTGTTTTTGTTTTTTTTTTTGAAGATTTAAAAAATATAAGAACAACATTTAAAAAAAAAAAAATTTCGAGCAAAAAACCATAGGGGGTAGCCTTGTTTTTTCGATGACACATAGTATTTATTAATTTTTCTGTCAAACAAAAACAAATTCGTCTTAAATAAACTATATACAATGAAAGAAAATCAAAAATGCAAATTTGAAATTTTTTTATTTTTACAACAAAAACAATTTTTAATACATTTTTTGAGAAAACATTAATTTTATTGGACTCTTTTTAAAGGCAATGATTTAAATATAAATAATAAAGTAACGGTAAAAACTTTGTTATTATTTTAAAGTCAATTAATTGCAATTAAATACAAAAAAGAAATAAATGAAATTTTTTAAAAAGTGGCAGAGATATTCGCTTCCAAATACAGAACTTTAAATTTCAGAGAGTTTTTTTCTCTGTCTTGGCGTTTGATAAAAATACACGTTAAACAACTAAAGAAAATATTAAGAAAATTCATTAAAAATACATTTGGCAAGGTAATTACCGTAATTGCGAACACATTTCAAAGAAAATTAAACAAAAATTTAGAAAAACAAAAAAAATTTGAAAACTGTTAAAATTTGACTGACTTGTTTGCTCGGAAAGTGGAATTTTTTGATTTTGGAACTGCATTTTTCGGACAATTGACATTTGAGGAATGCATAAAAGATAATTTTGGTTAAAAATTTATAGTTTTGAAAAAAATTCAAATTCGATCAATTCATAAGCTCTTCTCAAACTAAATTTCAAATCGATAAAATAACGGATTTTTGTACAACAATTTTATTTCTGTTTTAAAAGGTTGGGAACCCCCTGAAGTGAAATCACAATTTTTAAAAGTGGTTTGCACATATACAGCCTAAACCTGATTTAATGAGATCTAAATCGATAGAATCGGTCCATTGGTCTGGGAGGAGTTGAAGTCACAAAAAAAACCTTAGCCTATTAATTATATAGATAAATAATTTTAACTTTTCACAGAACAGTGCGATTTTACTAACGTATTCTAACAAAATTAAGCTTAAAATGTCACCTTTCAAAGAAGCTATAGCAGATGCAATTAATATCACCAGAGATATTAAATTTAAGAGCCATCTAGTGGCAATTTGTAACCGAACTATATATATATATCTGTCCTTTTTGCTTTTACAGATATGTTTGTAAAAAGAGATATTCGTTTCCTTTACCGGTTTATGTTTTAAAAAGTTCAAAATGTAGCTGCAACGGCGAATGAAATTATTAAGATTTTGGGACCAGATACCTGCAACGAACGCACTGTGAAACAAAGGTTTGCCAATTTCCGGAAGGCAATTTTGGCTTGAACACTAAACCACTTGGTAGCAACAAGGTAGCAATGTTGATGACGACGATCTTCAAGCAGAAATTGAGCTGAAATTTTCAATGTATCAAAACCAACCATTAGTTGCGGTCCGAAAGCAATTCGAAAAGTGGAAAAACTCGATGGGTTCCACATGAGCTAACAGAAAAAAACAAAATGATTAGACTTGAAATAGCCTCTTCATTGTTGATGTGACATAAAGTGACGCTGTTTTTGAAGAGAATTGTCACTTGTGATAAAAATGCATCCTATATGATAATAGGTTACGTTCAGGAGAATGGTTGGATCGCGGAAAAGCTCCCATTCACTAGACAAAAGCGAGATTGCCTCCTAAGAAGGTCATGATGACTGTTTGCTGAACTTCTGAAGGCCTCGTTCACTATTCTTTTTTAAATCCTGGCCAAACGATAACTCCGGAGACCTACTGTGCACAATTTCACGAAATGCACGAGAAACTGCTTTTAAAACAGCTCTCTCTGATGAATAGGCATGTATAAATTCTACACGATAACGCACGACTGCATGTATCCCATTTGACAGTGCAAAACTATAAGAGTTGCTGTACGAAGTTTGGCTCACCCTCTATATTCTCCAGACCTGTCTTACTTACTGATGAAGTTATGACAATTCATGATCGGATTACGGCCTACTTCTTCAGCTCTCGCCAGGATCCTCTGCTTCGCGCATGCCTTCTCCTTCTTTCACCAAGCGCGGTTGGGGCTTATTCGGCCTGGTCAATTCGTCGGAGCCATGGTCTTTCTCTTCGTCGCCGAACCTAGGCTTTCGCCTCGAACACAATTTCACGAAGAGAAAAAAAAATGGGCTAAAATCAAGCTCAAAGCGTTCGTAAATGAAATTAGCACAATAGAGCTCAAAACCATCTCAAAACATCTCAAAACATTTATGCCAGAAATTGGGCTTGCATTTTTTTTTTTTTTTTTGATAAACACGTCAATTTGTGCTTACTCATGCTTGTGCTTGTCATCTTGGGCTTGATCATAAAAATAAATTTTTGTTGTGGTTGTTTTTGCGAAATAATTCTCAGTTGGTTTTTGTTGCTGTTCGTATAACAGTACAGAGCATAAATTAAAAAATTATATTATCCTGCCCGAATTGGATCAAATAGCTAATTTGGACAATAAAAATATAATTTTGGATTTTCGTCCGGTCATCGTTTTTTTTTTTGTTCGGTTCCTTTGATGCCTGAGTTCCTTGCATTTTGTCATCTTTTGCCTTGTATTATTAAAATTCATAAACTGTCACATACAGTGCTGTCACTTGAAAATTATAAATAGTGGTAGATTGTGTCTGAAAAGAGTGGTAGATTAAGAAAATTAGTGGTAGATTTTTTCCAATCTTTAAAAATTTGGGGCTTACATGCCATAATCTAATAATATAATAACGAATATAACTTTATTCTGACATTCATTAAAATTTATTGGAAAAAACAAAAACAATTGTTCTCGAATTATTTTCCAAAAATAGCATTTCATCAATTTTCAATAGTGAATACCGGATCATAAAGACTATTAAATGTAAATATCTCGCTATTGGATCGAACTTGAAGATATTTGTATAAATTTTAGACATTCGTGGCCCAAGCCGGTTTTTTCAATTTTCGTTACTACCACTGCCAATCATGATCTGCAAAATACAAACCGAACCACGAGCAAGCCCAGAGCTAAGTTAGGAGCTGCTCGCGAACCAGAAAATGAGCAAATTTCAAGCGAATAGTAACTCCACTCTGAGTTTCAATATTCTGTGATTATTATTTGCAAAGCTGTTAAATATAAAAAATGGTCTTTTATGGGTAGAGCCAAGCCCCTAGTTAAATACACGTTTTAGTTTGCGAGTACCTCCGAGTAGAAGTATACCGCCAAATAGATACTTCAAACCGAGTTTCTTTATTGTGTGACTATTATTTCCAAAGCTATTTAATTTAAAAAAAAATGTGTCTTATATGGGTGGATCCGCACCCATTGTACAATGTCCGTTCCAGTAGCAGGACACCACCAAAAAGTAATTACATTCTGTTTTCCAATGCCCGTGTCTGTTTTATAATTGAAAGACCTGGCCAATTAGTTACTTCAATGTTATACGACATTTAGTTAAAAATTTATGCGATTTAAAAAAATTGAACTTTATGGGCGGTAGCATGCCACCCTTTACAAAAATCGCTAAAATTTTACTGTCGAAGGCCAAGACACAATAGTAAGTTCGTACCGAGTTTCATTGATGCGTGATTTATAAACGAAAGTTAAGCCGAAAATTTGTGTTCTTGAAAAAGTGCCACGCCCCTCGCGGGTAGAAGGTTGAAAAATACCTTACGACCTATTCTCATACCTGCCAAATATACAAACAAAATTTCATTAAAATCGGTTCAGCCGTTTCGGAGGAGTTCGTACACTAACACCGTGACACGAGATTTTTATGTATTAGATAACTTGGCTTTTCGCGTCCTGCGAAATAAAAAAAAATTCGGGATAGTTGAAAAAAACTGAAAAACGAATTTTTTTTTTTTTTTTGCATGAATTTTATGATTCGTGTCCAATGTAACACAATTCAAATCTAATCACACATTTAAAAAATTCCATTTCCTGTCCCGTTAAATATTCTTAAAATTAAATTATAGAAACAAATTACAGCAATTATTAGGTGTGTTCTCGTACTCTAAAGTGTTAGTCCAATTTACCAGTTTTACAGATTTTAGTCCGAAAAGCGTTCCCGTACTCGAAAAAAGAAACAATGGTAAATGAGAGTGCAATCGAGAGAGTAAAAAATTTTCTCCTTGACAGGTCTTAGCAATGTTGCTAGAGAGCCGAACTGAAATTTACCACTATTTGGGAAAAAAATTACCACTTTCTGAGAAAATTTACCTTTTTCTAAAAAAAATAACAAAATTTTAAATGATTAACAGTCGTTATAACTCACTTCACTATTTCCACAATAAAACATTTCTTTACTAGCCTTGAACACTTCGTTTCTTCCTATTGCCAACAACTTTTCCAATTCACGATGTGTGAAGGACTTCTTTTATCCTCTTTTCCATTTACTTTTTTGTAGGAACTGGTCACGGCTTTCTATAACCGATACTTTTTAAAGCAATATTAAATGCAATTTCAAAACATTTGATTACTTCGTATGTCTTGGTGTGTTTCAACAATTTCCTTAGTTTTTAAGTTAAAATTTGCAGCAATTCAAAAATTAAAACAATCCTTCATTTGTTATTTTTTTGTACAAAAGGGGACTCCCAATAATAAAGGACTGCTTGTGTCAGTACGTTCGGAGAGGTAACAAAAGTGTAAAAAACTTAAAAACTTAAAAAATATTTAGAAATCTAAAAAATAATTATATTGCAAAAATTTACCACTTTTAGTCAAAAATTACCTTTTTTACCTCTGCCCAAAAAATGAGTCAAAAATTACCTCATTTAGGGAAATTTACCGCAATCTGGCAACAGTGGGTTCTAGTCCGAGAAATTTCTTCGGGTAAAAATGGTAAAAGTGACAAACTGCTTAAAATCATCTGTTTGCAAGTAAGCAAAGAAATTGCGACACATCAAAACTTCTTATATAAACTTATAATATAGAAACTAGAAACATGGGGAAATGTGTAGGAACTAATATAAATGCTAAACTTGAGAATTAATTTCAATATTATTAAAAATCTTAGGCATTTCGTCTACAATACCTATGCTCCACATCAAGCCAACGCCAGACAAACAATCTTATTTGACAGTTTTTACAATTTTATTCCAAGAAGCATTCCCGTACTTTTTTGTGTTTTTCTCTATTTTCGAGAGATTTTTTCTTACTCTCAGACTTTTGACAGTTTTACCATTTTAAGTTCAAAAAGTACGGGAACACACCTATTATTTAGAAATAGGTTGATGATGGAAATTATGACAGAAAGAAAATAGTGGTAGATTTTGGGAAAAGGTAAATAATGGGTGGTAAAAGTGGTAGAAGTCAAAAAAGTCGAAAAAAGTGGTAGATCTACCACAATTGTGGTAAAGTGACAGCACTGGTCACATACCAAAATTTCTTAGATTAGACACATGAGACATAGAGTATGTTAACTTGTTTTATTCACAATCCATAAATGACATGCATTGGACACAAATGAGCATGTTTTGTTTTTAATCAATACCAAAATGTTATAAATTGGGCCCAAGTGAGCATATTAGTTTTTTGACAAACAACACAAAAATCACATACATTATGCACACCTGAGCGTGTTATTTTTTTTAATAAACTATCACTTATGGTTTGGTATCAAGAATATAATGGCTTAGCTCAGAATCACTTTCAAAATAAATTGATTTGGGTTTGTTTTCAGCTCAAATTTCTCACCGTGTTAGTTGGAGCTCCTCATTCATACGATAGACTTGACCCAAGGCTTATTTATATAAGGTTGCATACATTTTTGACGTTTTCTCATTTCGGCACCCTTATTTTGAAATGAGAGCAAAAGAGCGTAGTCATTTGAGTAAAGAACTGACACGGTTGCCTGGATATAATACTATTGGTAGTTTTTGTTAGTACTATTTGGTAAATAGAATACTAAAATTTTTGTTTAGTACTTTTATTGGTCCTTTTTTATTCGGATGTCCTAATAAAATTAAGTCATTGAGTTTGATCTACCCCCATAATTTTAGTTTTGATTGAAGGATTTCAGTACTATGCCCTAAAAAAAGGTTAAAGGAAATAAATATATATTAAGAAAATCAAGAAAGATAGACCAAATAAATATTTTCATATTCGAAACTTTCATTGCATTGGACAGCGGTGATCGTAAAAACCACTTTTACTTCCAATTTTGACAAAAATTAAAATTTTAACACATCTTGACTTAGTGTGTACACAATAAAACAGAAAACTGCACAAAACCCTGAAAAATACTTTTTTTTCTCGAGCAGCACAAAACCCTACTCTGCAAACGTCAAAAAATGTACGCAAATAAATCAACCTTGGACATGACCCAGTCAGCGCAGTCACTGAATAGTTACACGGTGAACAAAGACGTAGAGCTCATACAGCTTATGGTTCATTCGAATGTGATAGTCGTCGCCAACTCGAACAGCACAAAAGATTTTGCGAAGAACTTTTCTTCGCAAAATCGAACACCCCAAGAGCGGGTGCGTCTGTTTGCGATACCACCCATGCCTCAGAGCCATGGAAAAGCACAGGTATTATGAGCGTCTTGTGGAGTGTCAGTTTTGTCGACCGAGAGATGGCTCTGGAACCTGATTGCTAACTAAGCCCATAGTAGTACCTTTCACTAATTTTCACTCTTCCCTTAAGGCGGTCTTCTCATTCAAAACCCGTTTTTTGGACCCTTTTTAAAAAAATTCTTATTTGAAAACGCAAAGAATAATTGAAAACTTTTTTTATTTATTGTATTACAAAAGTTTCAAAGTAAATAAAAAAATTTTTTTTGCCTCGATACGTGGGCTGTTCAAACAGTAATGAGACTTCAAAGTTGGTGGTGAAAAAAAAGGTGTCGTCACGGCGGCCACGATTCCGGGTCTCCGGAGCGTCTCAAATGAAAAAAAAAAACGGGGTTATAATCAGTATAGATGTAATTCTCGGGTGAACCTCAAGCTTAATTTTGTGATTTTTTTTTGACAAAATGGCGGCCATTCAAAAAAAAAAATTCAATTTCGGGCTTTTTTTTTTGTAGTTTAGTGTAAAAAAAAATAGTAAACAAATTTTTAAAATTATGGTCGAGGTTCACCCGAGAATGGTGACAATTCTGCGTCGATTCTACTTTGTTTCATGAAAATCGGTTCAGTTGAACTGGAGATATCATGGCCGCCAGTTCGAAAAACGTGGTTTCGAGATAAACGCGTTTAAAGTTTGAAGTAATTTTTTGAAGGACTCAAAAAATGCTTCAACCCCTAAAATAAGCAGAAATGTGTATTCGTATGTTTGTATGAATATGTGTGCAAACACGTTTTTACCTAACAATAAACATTTTCAACAGAATTCGGTGGTTACTTTATGCCGCTTCGTTCGAAAATGAGGCGAAAAAAAATAGCTCATTTTGACGAAGACCTTGCTTCACAAAAAAGGCTGTATCTTCTAAAGTATTTCGAATTTCTAAAAATCCTTTTAGGGGCATATTCACAACAAGCTATAAATAAATGCAAAAAAAAAGTCGAAAAAAAAGTTGCTCAATGAGAAGACCCCCTTAATCTTCACACTCAGAAAAAAGTGTCCCGGAATATGATAAAAAAGGCATCATATTAAGAGAAAAATGGTATAGACTTTGCTCCAGAGAATGCTATTCTCTAATTGCGATACTTAAAATTCACTAAAAATGATAAAAAGGTTCCATGAAATAGAAAAATATATCGTTTTTAGAGAAAAATACTTTTTCTTTTTGAGAAAATATTTGTTTTTATTGAAGAAAATACTTCTCATAGTGAATTTTTTATCAAAATATAAGAAAAGTTTTTCATTTTCAATAAAATTTCTCTATAAATGAGAAATTTATTTGTGCGAGTCACAATTTGAGAGTTAGCATGATAGCGGATATCGCCTTGTCTGAAACCTCGTTTAGTATTGAAGGTTTCGGAGAGGTCATTTGCTACCATGAAGGAGCTGCGTGCATTGCTCAACGTCATCCTGCAGAGCCGTATTATTGCAGGTGTACCGAACTCAGACATTGTCGCTTACAGCCAATGCTGAATCGGGCTATCGAACGCAGCTTTATAATCAAAAAAAGATGGTGGAACAGCAAAATCAACGAAAATTAATTTTGCCGCGGTAGTCCTACCGACAGTTTTTCAATGCTTGATATGCTGTTCATTTTGCTTTTCTGTGTGAATCATGCAAATCAAAGCAATAGCAGCAACAGTAAAAATAATTTATTTTGCTACGTAGTGCTACGAAAACACAAGGAATTATTTTATTGCTTTACTTTTCATTTTGCTTTTCTTATTTGTCACAGCACTACGAAAGCACTACATTTGCTTCGTTTTGCTGTCGGATGTTTTTTATTGGTTTGACTTTTGTGATTTATTTTTCGTCGTTTCTATGTTTATTTCAGAGACGCATGTCTATTTGCATGTTTTTGTTTTGTAATATGTAACATTAGCCAGTAACTTTCATATATGTATTCATGAAATTCGTATTAGTTTATACCGCATTACACAGGATATTTTTTGATTCATTTTGCAGTGTTTTACAACTTTGAAGCTCTATAGCGTAACCCAATTTGAAGCTTTTTCAACACAATAAAAAAAAATCATGTAACTTCCCTTAATGAAATTGGCGGGTTAAGTGATATACCACGTTTGGATAATGTGATATACCATATATACCAATATCACATTACCCGAATAGTGTTCAACAGCAGTATCTATTGTTTTTCAACCAAAATTTAAAAAAAACATGTTATTGAAAAGAAAAAAAATGTTGTTTTAACTAGTGTAAAAGCCCGTCCTTCGACGGGAAGGAACCATTTAGAGTACAAAATGCGACAAAAAATTTATTGGATTTATATACAAAGGTTTTTATTTGAAAACATATTTATTAAATTATTTTGATAAAACTTCTTTATATACAACATTTCTTGTAAAAAAATTCTTAGAATTTTTAACCTTGTCCCTTGCCATCTATAATGCTTAGTTTTACATCATCAGCCCGCTCAAACTGCCCATGACTAAATACCAGTTCTTTTAGAAAAACTCCTAATTTTTGCAATATTTAACCGTAATTTATTTATGGTCATTGAAAATGTCAGTTTAATTGGAAATTGTCGTCGCCGGAGAGTGAAAGGCAAATCTGTGTTTGTCGGGGTCAAATCAATTGTAGGTATGAAAACTATTTCATGTTCGCCAGTGCGCCTGTCAATACCTGTGCGATGATTCATTAAGTTTTTAAGTTTTTCAAAACTAACCACCTTCCATTACAGATATCTCTTTTGGTATTGAAATTTCGAAGAAGTATTATAATACTTCCAATTTTGAGGTTTAACTTATGCAATGGCATTCCTGAAGGATAAAATTCATTCAAAAACTCGGCAGGGTAATTTTGTTGTTGTCGTTATCATCACTGTCTTCAATTTAATCCGTGCTCAGATCTCTCACTGTGTCACCAACTAAAATATTTAGAACTTGCTCGTTGACTTCGTTCACATCGGAATTTTTTGTGCACAGGATAGCGATTTTGGAATAACCGTTGATGTTATTCGGACTCAAAGTATCGCCAGAAATATATTTAATGGATTTGTCCATTATATTGGACACTTCAGAAAAATTTTTTTTTATTTTCCAACGTCTTTTCTAAAATCAAATAGGTTGGTACTATGAAATGAAGTTGTGCTAACATGACAAAAATAATTTAAGGGAGATATATAACGTTTAACTTAGTTAGATTTTCGATTTTATGCCCAACATAATAACATTTGCATAAATAACGCATTTGCATTTGTCTCCGGTTGTTTTAGTTGAACTAAAATATTATCATGGTTTTGTCCATTATATTAGACAGCCTGCCGAAAGCAAAGCAGCTCATGTAAAACTCAGAGCGATGTTTTTTAATCTTTTTATTGCTTAAATGATGGGAATATAAGCTGAAAAAAATTATCCACGATTATTCTAGGCAAGCCATTGAAAGGGTTAATAAGCGAACCTTTACAAACAAAATGATCGGGAATTTCTATGTTGTCTTCATCTCCATTTCCTAACTTGAGTAGCCATTCGCTAAAACTTGGATCAGAAGACCGATCAAGACCATTGTGATTTAATTCTAGAAATTCCAATTGACACCAACGTCACTGAATGTAATAATTGCTGTTTAGTTTATGCAGACCGAATAGGTTCTGGTTATGTTTATTAAGAAGTACTGTAATAGCAAGACATGATGTTTGATGTTTAGTAGTTGAGGAAAATGACGATAGTCTTCAAGTACAAAGATTTCCAATACATAATTTAAGAATAGGTGCTGTTCCAGACTGAACAGGTTCTAAAAAGTACAGTACGTACAAAGATTTCAAATAGATAATTTTACAACAGGTTCTGGTCCATGATGAACAGGTTTTAAAAAGTACAGTACGTACAAAGATTTCAAATAGATAATTTTACAACAGGTCATGGTCCAGGCTGAACTTGTTTTATTATTTATGTTGTTGTTGATACAATTTTATTATTTCAGTGGAATTTACATAAAAGAAAACAAAAATACAAACAAAATCAACTGAATACAAATACGCACGTAAAATCTTAACAAAAAAATAACACAAAGTATAAAATGAATGGAATGAATAGATATGGTATGAATAGTTGGTATATCACATTACTCAACTTTGACTATATCAAAATCGACTATTGTGACTGTGATCGACTTTTCAGGTTTCGAAATAATAAGGTTATTTTTGTAAAAATACGCTAAAAAAATCAAAATCTCACCTCATTTTTGGCTAACTTAATTCAAATTCTAACAAATTTATCTATTTCAGCTTACAGTTCTGCTCTTTTTATTGTACGTCACTCGCAAAGCGCACTCAAAAAAAATATCGACTACACCGATAAAACAATTTCACAACAATGAGAGCGAACACAGCGAATGAGTGTCTTTTTCTGTTGCCGTTATGTTTACATGTAGATTCTTGTCGAAAATTGTGTATTTAACAAAATATGCAGGTATATCACATTACCCGACCATTTCACAATACCCGAAGTTACTGTACACTTGCGCGCAATCGGGTGTGTGAATGTTGTTACTTTTGTTCTTTGTAACAGTTTTGAAAAGCTTTCGGTAGCACTACCGCAGCAAAATGTTCGTTGTTTCTGCTGTTCTACTGAAAGTAATTTTAACCCTCAGCAAAATGAAACAAATCAAAGGAATCGTTGCTTTCGTAGTGCTGCGACAAATAAGAAAAGCAAACTGAAAAGTAATGCAATAAAATGATTTCTTATGCTTTCGTAGCATACGCAGCAAAACAAATTATTTTTATTGCTGCTGCTTTTGCTGTTCGAATTTCAATGAGCACAGCAAAGTAGAAGCAAAAGCTTAAGTTTCTTAAACGCTGGTTTGATAAGAAAAAAATTTTAAATAATCATTCTATGGTTAATCGATCATCTGTTATCGCCGTCAAAAAAAACCCTCTCGCATAAAAATTTTTTTTTATTTTTTATATTGATTTGTGACATTTTTTGTTTATAATTATCAAATATCTATACACTTTAATCTATACCATTAATCCGTAAATAATTTCGTTTTTGTTCTTATCATTTCTCAAAGTCAAACAATGTGTTGATTTTTTTTTCATCTTTCCATTGAGTAATATTTTATATATCAAAGTCTAAGAAACAACAAATAAAAAACAAAAAGAAATCTAAGAAAAAATAAAAATATTAAAAATATAAACGAAAATTTAATGCGAACAACTCATTGAAGGCAAAGGTTGAAAAAATATATACTTATATATAAATATAATGAAATAATTTTGTATTCAACAGCTCACGTGAGCACACATCAACTTGTGATCGTTTAAATTTTTATGTGTGGGTAAAAATATTTGTTTATACCGCTGTTTAAAAAAAAAATACAAAAAAATTTAAAATAATATAAAAAGAAAACAAAAGAAAAAAGCAAACATTTTAGAAGCAAGCAAAAATAGCCACAATTAAAACATTTAGTAGCAGCAATATTAGGTACTGTACAAATTTTGCGTGCATTTATTTTGTATTTTGAGTATTATTTTTCACAAGAATTTTTGTTATTTTGTTGCTTATTTTATGCGAGAATTGAAAAAGAAAAACATTAAAAGTAAACAATACAAAACATTGAGTAGCATATAAATAATACAATAAAAATTTTGCGTTTGCTTATTTTGTATGTTGAGTTTTATTTTCAAAGAATTCTTGTTTTATTTTTGTAAAAATTTACAAAAATTTTAATGAAAAAAATTAAATTTGAAATGCAATTTCAAATTTCAACTCGGAATGATAGCGTTTTGCACATCTCTTATAAAATAACTTGCCATGAGTTCAAAAAAATAAGTACATTATCTTAATAACTAGTTGTTCAAACGCCCAGTTGTCATCCACCCACACGTGTTTTTGCAATAAGTGCATTTTTTCTTGCTAAATTTAATTAAAACTTTGCAATTTTAGCTCAATTTATAATGTTAATTAATTTTGCCTCTTTCCCTCTCTTTCTTTATCTCTTTAGCACACCAAGCGCACCGGCTGGGTATTACGTGATGTCAACGATTGCGAATCCATATCGGGTCACATGTACCGCATGAGCATGATGACTTTTCTGCTTGATGGCACCGAAGGCCTCAATCAAATACGCTGCATGGAACTGGCTTTAGTACATGATTTGGCCGAGAGCATAGTCGGCGATTTGACACCATTCTGTGGCATTTCCAAAGAAGAAAAACGTGCCATGGAATTTAAAGCCATGGACGATATCTGCAAATTAATTGAGCCGCGTGGCAAACGCATCATGGAGCTGTTCGTGGTAGGTTCAAGTGCAAAACTATTAAGGAAACTTTATGTATGAATGCCAAAAAACAAAAAAAAAAAAAAATTAAAACTCAAGGTACAAACATAAACTACCTCTCTAGCTTACAACACAACTATAAAAGTTTTTTTTTTTATTTAAATTTTTATTCTTGCAGGAGTACGAAACCGGCGAGAGCGCCGAATCAAAATTCGTTAAGGATCTCGATCGCCTGGATATGGTTATGCAAGCATTCGAATATGAAAAACGCGATAATTGTCTGCTTAAGCATCAGGAATTCTTTGACTCTACGGAGGGCAAATTTAAACATCCTTTCGTGCAGCAGCTAGTCAAGGAAATCTATGCTCAACGCACTACCTTGGCTAATGCACAAGGTGCCACGCCACCACCGAATATAGTGGTGCCCGATTGGGAGCATGCAGCGCCAAATCAAAGCAATGGACACTGTTCAAAGGAACAGGCAGAGCAAAGCTCCTCCTCAACATCCACAAGTTGATTGGTAGCAGCTAGAGCTATGGATTTGGTGACATTTGCTAAAGCAAATTTAGTTAATTTTATGCCTACCATTAAGTGTAGTTGTTAATAATACTAGCTGAGAAAATTAGAACAATTCATTTTAAATTTTAAAACAACAACATTTTAAAATCTATTTTAATTGTTATTGAATTAAATTTAAAAAAAAAATAACTTTTAAAAGCAGCAAAGTTAAGTTCTTGAGGCAAAGTTTTAAGTAGTTAGAAAAATTGTTAATTTAATCATTTACTTTTAAGCAAACGAGAAATTCAATTTTGTTGTTTTTAAGAACTAACGATTTTTTCGAAGTATTTTCGAAGTATTTGAGGTTTATTTGAGGTTGCAACGTTTAAACCAAAAAAAAAGTTTGGTCTAAAAAACTTTTACCATTATTCAAAAAAAGCTTTGCTAAAAGCTTCTACAAAGTTCCACGCCAAAAGTAGGCAAACAAAACTGAAAAAAATATAAACTTATTTAGCAAAATATTGTATTTCCTACCTCACAAATGACATAATGACATCAACACGCATACGTTTGCAGCTAAGTTAAGTTTTTATTTAATGAAAAATGCTTATTTTATAAATTCAACTCATTTGATTTGACAAGAAAGTTTTAATTTGCATCAATAATAGAATTCAGGCGCTTAAAGTAAGCTGCGCCCTGTTTTGTTTAATAATTTAAAAATAATATATGTGCTGCAATATGCGCGGTTTCAGCTATTATGTGCCGGTTTAATTTTTAAGCAAGATAATGCCATTATTATTTTGTTTATCCAAAACATTAACACTTGTGCTGCAAAATGCGCGAGTTTTGCTGCAATATGCTCGAGTTTTGCCGCAATGTGTTGTAGACAGATTTCAAATATGCTATACTTAACCCTTATATTTACTAAAACGTTAAAAAATGCTTCTTCTTGTACATCAAAAAGAAAATGCTGTGCAAAATTGCACCGCAGCCAATCACCAAATTTCTTAGTCACAAATAATTTGTGCTGGCATTATTAAAAAGTATCTTTTTGCGCTTTTTAATTACTAAACATATGCAAATTTTAAATTTCTCTAAGTCATATTGCGGCACAACTCCAGCACATTACAGCACAACTTTTGAGTTACTAAAAATCTGACAGCAGTTCATAAAAATCATCAAAATAATTTTTTCAATGCGGCACACCAAAGCATACATCGAGCACATTGTAGCACATAGTTTGTTTTTAATAATTATGAAAATGGCAGAGCCAACTATACGCTCATTCAGTTCATACTATTAGTATCATTTATGTAACAAGTAAAATAACATCAATTAGCGAAATTCTACACAATAACTACACAACAATTAGTAAAATTACAAGATATAAATTTGGCAAAAATTATTGCCAACTACTTATTTAAAATCGCAGCAGCATGTTTCAAAATTTTAAAATCACTTACCATTATTAAACATGAATTATTATAAAATAAACTGACATGACTGACATGCTGTTCAAATATCTATGTGTGTTCTTTTTAATATATATATATCTATATATATATTTAGTGAAAAATTGTTAATTAAAACATAGAATTGTAAAATTTTACTCTTATTCAGTACCTAGCATATTGTTTAATTTTCTTTCAATTAAGTCTATTTAATTCAAATTTATTCTGTAAACATCTAATAACTGTACATATATATGTTTAACAAATTAACTACTTAGCTTATTAGTATTTATTTATTATTTTAGTCTTAATTCTTTAAATTGTATTTTTTTTTTGTCGTGCCTAATCACCAACTATTTCAATTCGTTTCATTCAAATATAAAAAAAAAGACGACCTACACAACAAAAACGATTTTTATTTTTATATTAAACGCTTGCAGAAAACTACAAACTACTTCGTATTTCAAAAGAAGTCTTATGTTTTCCAAAGGAGATTCCTTTTAGAAGTTCCTTTGTAGGCCATACAAAAATTATTAGTAACCAAGAAATCTCTACTGAATCGCCATATATCTTTACATGGTTGAAACACATCGATATCCACAAGTTCACATGGATGGATGTCCTACCATTTGCGCCAACTACCGTGGGATAAGACTTCTTAATATGGCAGACAAGGTCCTGTCGAGCGTATTATGTGAAGCCCATCGTCAACCAACTGATGGGACCTTATCAGTAAGACTTCAGACCTGTAAATTCCAACATTGATCAGATCTTTACTCTACGACAAATCTTGGAAAAGTCCCTAGAGAAAGAAAACGACACACATCATCTTTTTGTCGATTCCAACGCCGCCTTTGACAGTACAATAAGGAGTCACCTATATTCCACCATGTCTGAATTTTGTATTCCTTCAAAGTTAATACGTCTTTGCAGAATGGCACTGAGCAACATCAGTAGCGCAGTAAAAATCGGGAAGGAACTCTCTCCTCCGTTCGATACCAAGCGAGGTTTCAGACAAGGCGATTTCTTATCTTGCGACTTCCTTAATATAGTCATGGAGAAGTAGAGCTCTCTCTCGACGAACAAAACTGACGCTCTATAAGTCAATAATCATGCCCGTAGTAGTAGTACTATACCCATCACAAATCTGGACGTTGAGCAGCACTGATGAAAAGACTTTGGGAGCGTTCGAGAGAAAAATCCTTCTTACGATTTATGGTCCAATTTGTGCCAGTGGCGAGTACCGAATACTATGGAATCACGAGCTATCTAAGCTATATGCCGATGCTTGTTCCAGCACTTGAGGAGCATTTGTCGTATTAAACTTATATTATTTTCCAGGATGACTCTTCCCTATGCCATCGTATCGAATCGGTAAAATATTTCTCAGGTCGGTTGCTAAAAAAAGTATTTGTAATGTACTGGCTCAAATCATAGTTATTTGTGTTTCTTTCTCAACAGGTACAAAAATGTTTGACGTCCTCTGAATGCAGCTACTTGATTGGCCATGGAATTCACCAGTTGCTGACCACAAACTAAGGAGCAAACCAAAAACTCATCTCCTCTTAAGAAAATGTTTGGAATAACGAATTAAAGTTTACTGTTATATTATAATATGTAACTAGTGTTAAAGCCCGTCCTTCGACGGGAAGGAACCATTTAGAGTACAAAATGCGACAAAAAATTTATTGAATTTATATACAAATGTTTTTATTTGAAAACATGTTTATTAAATTATTTTGATAAAACTTCTTTATATACAACATTTCTAGTAAAAAAATTCTTAGAATTTTTAACCTTGTCCCTTGCCATCTATAATGCTTAGTTTTACATCATCAGCCCGCTAAAACTGCGCATGACTAAGTACCAGTTCTTTTAGAAAAACTCCTACTTTTTGCAATATTTAACCTTGAAATTTACATGGTGAAATTATTTAAAGGTGTTCTTATCCCATGACATTTTTCATTATTTTTTTTGACATGCTGCCTTATTTTGACAATTATAAGGGTTTCAGATACATGTGTTTTAAGGGTGCTGTTTTGAGTCTGTTAAGTACTCAAAATAAGTACTTTTTTATTTTTGGTACGTGAACTAATTGGAAATATATGAAGACGCACAAGTTAAATGTTTTTATTTTAAATCTATATTTTATGTCGTGTGTTCATATAAAAACATTTTTATATAGCCAAAAAAAGCTCTTATAGCTTTTATAAAGCTCCGAACGGCTAAAGTTCATGTTCTCAAGAAGCTTTACATAGCATTATTTACTCTCTGAAGTTTGCCATTGTTTGCAGAGAGGTGGTGACCTTTCAGAAAAATTTTTATTGAAGAAACTTTTCGCCGTGACTGGAGATCGAACTCGGGCTCAGAGCATGCTAAGCCACACACTAAACGCGGGCTTGTGTTGACCAAGTGTCACGCGGTTCTCTTCTAAAACCAAATACACTTTTCTTATAAAAGCAATTCTCGAAAGTATCCTTCAAAATTATAATGAAAAAATATAATTAACAGTCATCAAAATATGTATCATCAAATAAGTATCTCTTTATGTAAATTTTTCATTATGATATGGAATTGTACTGTTGTATTTTAAACAATATTTTTGGTTAGAGCTAATGAAAGATAATTATAAAAGCTGAAATTTGCGAATTGCAAAAATAAGTATCTTAAATTTTAATGTTACATATATAATAGTACCATCTTCAAGTAGCATCACAAAAAAGTACTAGTATCAGGTAAGTACAAAAATTCGCAACCCTACTCCGGTTTGAAAAGAAATTGTCAAAATAAGGCAGCCTAATTTTTTCTGATATTGCGGATGAGAACACCTTTTATTTATTTCACCAGGAAATTTATTTATGGTCATTGAAAATGTCAGTTTAACTGGAAATTGTCGCCTCCGGAGAGTGAAAGGCAAATCTGCGTTTGTCGGGGCCAAATCAATTGTAGGTATGAAAACTATTACATGTTCGCCAGTGCGCCTGTCAATACCTGTGCGATGATTCATTAAGTTTTTAAGTTTTTCAAAACTAACCACCTTCCATTACAGATATCTCTTTTGGTATTGAAATTTCGAAGAAGTATTATAATACTTCCAATTTTGAGGTTTAACTTATGCAATGGCATTCCTGAAGGATAAAATTCATTCAAAAACTCGGCAGGGTAATTTTGTTGTTGTCGTTATCATCACTGTCTTCAATTTAATCCGTGCTCAGATCTCTCACTGTGTCACCAACTAAAATATTTAGAACTTGCTCGTTGACTTCGTTCACATCGGAATTTTTTGTGCACAGGATAGCGATTTTGGAATAACGGTTGATGTTATTCGGACTCAAAGTATCGCCAGAAATATATTTAATGGATTTGTCCATTATATTGGACACTTCAGAAAATTTTTTTTTTTATTTTCCAACGTCTTTTCTAAAATCAAATAGGTTGGTACTATGAAATGAAGTTGTGCTAACATGACAAAAATAATTTTAGGGAGATATATAACGTTTAACTTAGTTAGATTTTCGATTTTATGCCCAACATAATAACATTTGCATAAATAACGCATTTGCATTTGTCTCCGGTTGTTTTAGTTGAACTAAAATATTATCATGGTTTTGTCCATTATATTAGACAGCCTGCCGAAAGCAAAGCAGCTCATGTAAAAATCAGAGCGATGTTTTTTAATCTTTTTATTGCTTAAATGATGGGAATATAAGCTGAAAAAAATTGTCCACGATTATTCTAGGCAAGCCATTGAAAGTGTTAATAAGCGAACCTTTACAAACAAAATGATCGGGAATTTCTATGTTGTCTTCATCTCCATTTCCTAACTTGAGTAGCCAATCGCTAAAACTTGGATCAGAAGACCGATCAAGACCATTGTGATTTAATTCTAGCAATTCCAATTGACACCAACGTCACTGAATGTAATAATTGCTGTTTAGTTTATGCAGACCGAATAGGTTCTGGTTATGTTTATTAAGAAGTACTGTAATAGCAAGACATGATGTTTGATGTTTAGTAGTTGAGGAAAATTACGATAGTCTTCAAGTACAAAGATTTCCAATACATAATTTAAGAATAGGTGCTGTTCCAGACTGAACAGGTTCTAAAAAGTACAGTACGTACAAAGATTTCAAATAGATAATTTTACAACAGGTTCTGGTCCAGGATGAACAGGTTTTAAAAAGTACAGTACGTACAAAGATTTCAAATAGATAATTTTACAACAGGTTCTGGTACAGGCTGAACAGGTTTTACGATATAGAGCAAAAGGTTTAGTAAGTACAAACATTTCAAATGAATTATTTATAACTGGTCATGGTCCAGGCTGAACTTGTTTTACGATATAGAGCACGGAGCAGGACGCTTGTCTTTTATATATTAAGATATGCCATCGAGGATTCAGTCCGTAATTACTGCCATGGAAGGATACACTCTACTAAAATATTTTTTGTTCAACATTATAAACAGTCGATATTAAGTAATGAGTTCCAAAATTTTAAGAAAATTAGAAGTGTGTATAAAAACTATTTGTGGCTTTAATCACTTCTAGAGAATAAAAAATCAAAATTTTTTCCTTCCGATTTGAAAAACTTTTTTGATATAAGCAAAATATGTCTGAATGAGCAATGATGAACATATCAATTGTCGTAGTTTTCTTACTACATTAATTTCTAGTGATTGGAATTTTAAAGAAACTTTTTGTATTCATTTCTATAAGAAATCAGTTTAGTTTTTATAAAATCATTGTCCTCGGAATGTTCTTCCTAGATGTTTAATTTTTCATGGTAAGGCTGGTGGGAATGTCCACACTTTTTGATTGGGGCTTAAAAATATTCTTGCTATCGAGAAAAGAAATGTAAAACAAAAGTTTTTTTATTTTCTCGGCCTAAATTCTTATTTTATGCACCGGTTTCAGTCAACTTTTTTTATCGATCCGGTCTAGTGTACACCGGGAGTTCAGGATAAAGAGCCTGAAACCGGATCATGTCCAGATTTTCCGGGATGTATGGCAGCCCTATTCAAAGGCTATATTATGCTTATGCTCACTGACACATCACGGTATCGCAAATTTGCTGTTTCAATGTAAATTAAAAATTAGAGAGCTGGAGTGATTTTCCCTCTACGGTAGAGGGGGAAATGACTAGACACATATGTATTTATATCAAATCATGGAATCAAAAAAGTGTTGCGTTATTACATGCGGTAGTACATCCAAATAGGTTGTCAATTAAAAGGTACAGCATATAAAAATTTTATCCTTATGGGAGCAGGTTAAAAAAATTATTAAATTCAAAAGTTGTGCTACGATAAGTTGATTTTCAACTGAAAATTGTCAAAATTTACAAATTCAAAATAAATATTTTTGCTGTAAACAAACAAATTGACGATAATTTCAATTGGCACGTTTGACACGTCTGCTGTCAGCATCAGCTGTTTTGTGCTCGAAACTTACTAGAAGCTGTTTCCGTACTTTTGCCACTATTCTTTAATTTAATTTTACTCTCGCAGCCCGAACTTTACACAGAACTTACACAGTGTAGAGTACGGAAACACACCTAATGTAAATTAAAAATTAGAGAGCTGCAGCGATTTTCCCTCTACGGTAGAGGGAGAAATGACTAGACACATATGTATTTATATCAAATCATGGAATCAAAAAAGTGTTGCGTTATTACATGCGGTAGTACATCCAAATAGGTTGTCAATTTTTTTTACACTTAAACACATGTAAATTACAGCATATTAAAATTTTATCCTTATGGGAGCAGGTTAAAAAAAAATGTTTTTTTTTTACATTTCAAAAATGTAAAGGACAGTCACGCAACTACGAGATGCCTCCCAAACGGTGTTTTCTTATAAGGAATACTCATTAGTAATAAATGGGGAAAGAGTGACTGTATGTAAGGGGTGCTCCTGTAGTACTTTAGGATGAAAAAGAGAAATTTACATCGAACGCTTTAAAATATAAAATGTGGTTGCAATATAAGGAGAAAGGATTCGTTAGGTATTAAAATTCATTAAGACAATCCGAAGAATTCAAAATTAAAATTTTTGATTTGTTAATAAAATAATATAATTTTTTTAAGAAGGGGAAAGAATGTTAAATTTAATAATATTAAACTAAAAAGCAGGTAAATTGGCCCTTGTCTTATATCGTTGGAGAAGAAGAAAAAAATGATCTCAACTTTAAATTGAATACCACCAATATTCCATGATTTTTATATAAATTTAGTTACTCAAATCAAAGAGAATATAGATCCTGATTTAGATCCAGAAGGATTCATTAGAGGATTGAGAAGTTGATTATGATGCAGCAATTTAAATATACATTTTTACCTTTCATGTTACGTTGTTGAAATTTGTTACATGAACAATGAAACGTATTTTAATTTGGTTTTTTTTCTTGATCTTTGTTTTATTTCTTGACTTCAGTCTTTTTGCTTTTCGAAATTTATAAAAAATTTTTGAGCAAAAGGACTTAAGTCATCGGAAACTCGGTGAATAGTAAGTCAATCCTTCAATTTTTTTAGTGAAAGTATTAATCCTTATTAATTTGTTAGTTTTGTATCATTACTTATTAAAAAAATACCCAGATTTACAATTAATGAAACAATCTAAAATTTAAATTTACTCAAACTACATTTTCTGACTCAAATCCTATGTAGCAAACTCTAAAGATTTATCTATATCTCTTTTAAGATAACCAATTAAAACATGGTGACCGTGGCGTGCAGGTTAAGTGTGTGGCTTAGCATGCTCGGAGCCCGGGTTCGATCCCCAGTCGCGGCGAAAAGTTTTTCCAATAAAAAATTTTTCTGATCGGCAAACCTCAGAGCAAACCTCAGAGAGCAAATAATGCCATGTACAGCTTCTTGAGAACATGAACTTTAGCCGTTCGGAGTCGCAAATATTTAATAACACACACAACACAATTGATCATAAGAAGCTCGGTCAAAGCCCTTTCAAGGGCTGAAATGGCCAATTTGTTTTTTTTTTTATTAAAACATGCATTTCCATGGAAATCCGTGATCCACTTATTAAGAACAGGTTAGCAGGTTAACAACATTCTAGAATGCTGAACCCTAGAGCAATTGCTTCAAAATTTTAACTTGTTAGAGGTTCTTACATCTGCTATAATTGATCCACAAAATTCTTTCAACCTTCGGCATTTACCGTACTATATTAATATATGATACATCGATGGTTTTGTCTCGAAGAGACCATTTTTTTGCTCAAAATATCATTGATCTCAAAAACACCGTCTATTACTTACCCTCCAGTCTGGAGGCTCCAGATCTCAGTTCTTATCATTCTAATGTACCATCCTAATATAAGAAAACTAAAATAAGCAAAAACAAAAATCATTAAACATTTTCTTAGTAAGCATTGCGATTATTACAGACAAGTATTTCAAAAAATATTTTTTATGTTTTTTGCCGAACTTAGGAACCCCTTTTTACAATTTTCGACATAGCTGATTTGATGCATCTCTTAGGTGACATGAAAAAAATTAGGTGATACTGCCCGCTCATTCTATACAAAAATGGAACAAAAATAGAAGGAGTGCTACTATGGTATTAAAATAGAAATTTTTCGTTAATTTTAGCTACCTTATAAAAATTTCAATCAAAAGTGGTTGAAATTGGTCGATCCTTACGGGTATCTCCCTTGGACCTCTATTAATTTTGTGCATAATTTTAAATGGGATGTATATAAAACAGTTGGCAAAACTTAACGAAACTCGTTCGGAAGGCTAAGCAAATAAAGGAATAGATTTTCACTTAAAATCGGTTACTCTCTAGGGTACATTCCTTGAATGTCTATTAACTTTTTACAGGATTTTGTATGGAAGGTACATACAAAGGTTGGCAAAACTTTACAAAACTCGGTCAGAAGACTAGGCAAATAAAGTAATAGGCGTGTAATAAAAATAGTTGAAATCGGTAACTCCCTAAGGGTACCTCTCTTAGCGCTCTATTACCTTTTACATGATTTTGTATGAAAGGCACATACAAAAGATGACAGAACTAACGAAATTCGGTCAGAAGGATAAGCAAATTAAGTAAAAGATTTATAGTTTAAATGTTTGAAATCGGTTACTCCCTAGGAGTACCTGTCTAGGACCTCTTTTAAGATTTTGCATGATTTTGCATGGAAGGCTCAAACAAAAGTTGGCAGATCTTTACGTAATTCAGTCAGAATTTTAGGCAAATAAAGCATTAGATGTGTACTTAAAAGGATTGAAATCGGTTAGACCCTTTTGGTACCTCCCTTGGACCTCTATGAAGTTTTTACATGATTTTGTAAGGAAGAAACATGCCAAATTGGTAGAACTCAACGAAACTCGGTGAAATGGCTAGGCAAATAGAGTAATAGTTGTGTTTTTAAAAGTAATAGGAATTACTTTTGTTTATGTTTTTTTGTAATTCCTTTTCCAACTTTACTAAATTTTTAATATTTCTCCAAACAAAATTTACCATTTTACGGTAAAACTTACTTTTTGAAACCGTCATAACTTAATTGTTTATGAAAACGAAAAATAATATTTTGAAAATCATAAATTAATAATCAAAAAAAAAAAAAACAACAGAATTATTAAATATTGTCCAATAAAAAATGTAGCTATCAACAAATCCAATCTGTAACTATTTATATTTTTAACAGAGAAAAAATCAATACTATTTTGAACAATTTTTTTTATTTTTTATCTTAAATTATATATGAAGTAAACTAAGAGCACAATAAAATCAAATTTCACATAATTCTGTCTGCTTGAAACACTATTCGACAAGATTTCTGCAAAAGAAAAATAATGAAAAAAAATGTATAATAAAATATTTAATTACTTTAAAATTATATACCTTCAATTAAAATAAGCTGATTGCCCAGTTCGCTGGTTTGATGCAGATGATGAATATCTTTTTTGGCTTTATCTGAAATAAATGGAAATTATGTAGGTAAAACAAAAACCAACAATAGCACCAATATACTTACGATGCAGTGTTATGGTACGCTCCGTTTCGCCCAGTATATTGCGTGCCAAACACTTGTAATCGCCAAAATCCTTGGGCTTTAGCGGTCTCAGTGTAAGACGCATAACAATTTTGAAAACATTCTCCACAGTAATCGATTCATAGGTGCCACCCTGTATAAAGTCCTTGTGTTTGAGCCAAAAATTTACCGATGCCGGGTGAGATTCGCTTATGCATTCCAAGGTAATCTTTTGACCGATGCCCACATAGATAGTATCATAGCGCGTAGTTATAACGGGAGCAACTAAGATGTTAAGCATAAAATTTATTGAATTTTACTTGTCTTTATGACGCCCAGCCCACCCCACTTACAATTTACTACCAGCAGCACTCGTTTGCTCACCGTTGGCGGCACTCCATTTGAGGCAATGCAGAGATAAGCACCCATATTTTCGCGATTCACCTGCCACAGCGTTAAATTGGGCCCTTCAGTGCTGTAGACCTCGCGCCCATTTGAGCCCGATGTCAGAAGTGGAGCGTCTTTTTCTCGCCGCCATATAATCGTTGGCGTCGGCAGCCCCGTCGCTGTGCATGTCAAAGTGATGTTGTGTCCTTCGTGTACGACTAGATCGTGACTGGTCTGATAGTCAACTATATCGGGTGGTACAACTACATCCAGATAGCCAACTTGACTTTTCATAGGATCTGTGTTGATTTGGCACATATACCAGCCGCGATCAGACTCACGTACCTCTCGTATGCGCAGCTGCCAGATGCGATGCTCTGTGTGACTGATGCCAATGCGATGATTTTTTGTTATCACATGGTTTTGTATGCTGAGTATAGTTTGAGTGTCGACACGTAGCCAGGCAACCTGGAATGGATATTAAAAATAAATATGCAGTTTATGGTTACATTTATGGTTATGGTAATGATTATAGTTATGGTTGTGGTTATGGTTATGGTTATGGTTATGGTTATGGTTATGGTTATGGTTATGGTTATGGTTATGGTTATGGGTATGGTTATGGTTATGGTTATGGTTATGGTTATGGTTATAGTTATAGTTATAGTTATAGTTATAGTTATAGTTATAGTTATAGTTATAGTTATAGTTATAGTTATAGTTATAGTTATAGTTATAGTTATAGTTATAGTTATAGTTATAGTTATAGTTATAGTTATAGTTATAGTTATAGTTATAGTTATAGTTATAGTTATAGTTATAGTTATAGTTATAGTTATAGTTATAGTTATAGTTATAGTTATAGTTATAGTTATAGTTACAGTTATAGTTATAGTTATAGTTATAGTTATAGTTATAGTTATAGTTATAGTTATAGTTATAGTTATAGTTATAGTTATAGTTATAGTTATAGTTATAGTTATAGTTATAGTCATAGTTATAGTTATAGTTATAGTTATAGTTATAGTTATAGTTATGGTTATGGTTATGGTTATGGCTTTGGTTATGGTTATGGCTTTGGTTATGGTTATGGTTATGGTTATGGTTATGCTTATGGTTATGGTTATGGTTATGGTTATGGTTATGGTTATGGTTATGGTTATGGTTATGGTTATGGTTATGGTTATGGTTATGGTTATGGTTATGGTTATGGTTATGGTTATGGTTATGGTTATGGTTATGGTTATGGTTATGGTTATGGTTATGGTTATGGTTATGGTTATGGTTATGGTTATGGTTATGGTTATGGTTATGGTTATGGTTATGGTTATGGTTATGGTTATGGTTATGGTTATGGTTATGGTTATGGTTATGGTTATGGTTATGGTTATGGTTATGGTTATGGTTATGGTTATGGTTATGGTTATGGTTATGGTTATGGTTATGGTTATGGTTATGGTTATGGTTATGGTTATGGTTATGGTTATGGTTATGGTTATGGTTATGGTTATGGTTATGGTTATGGTTATGGTCATGGTTATGATTATGGTTATGGTTATGGTTACTTTTATGGTTATGGTTATGGTTATGATTATGGTTGTGGTTATGGTTTTGGTTTTGGGTATAGTTATGGTTATGGGTATGGTTGCGGTTATAGCTACTTACGGTTACCATAAACGGTGGTTTCAAATGAAAATAAATTGTTTAAATTTTCATCAAATTTTTTTACTTCTCAAGGTCACGCAAAACAAATGAGCCTGTCTGTATTTTTTTTTTTAATTTTTTATTCCACAAAAATTTACCTTAAATGCCACCAAATCATGTACCACACAAGTCATAATTGCATCACGCCCAACTGGAACTGTAACATTATTTATGGGTCCGCTAAACTTAGGGTCAGCTGAAAAAAATGTAGATAATAAGGATATATGTAAGTATCCATGTAAGCACCATTTGATTTAATAATCGTATGTAACAGCATAAGACAATTTAATGGCAAGATGGAATGAAGGGCAGAGAGGTTATTTGATGGTAAGTCATATTACTTTCTTAGAAAATAAAAGTGTTACGAGTACATAACAGCCGCTTGTTAGTACATTAAATTAAGCGCAAACGTTAAATGAGACGTATTTGAAGGGTACTCACGAAAGGGCAGGCATACCATACCATAGAATAGAATAGCTACCCTTAAAAATGTAATACTATGGAGTATGATTTTGCATTCGTCATAGGTAAGAAAACTGTTTCTAGTGTTTGTTTTATGTTTTTATTAAAAGGTTACAATTATTAAACATATTCTTTGGGGAATACTTATGAAATGGAAAAGGAAGATTTTTAATAAAAAACAAACTTTTAGTATGTTCTATATTGGTGTTAACTGACATTTATATATGTATGTATGATAATAATTTCTCATTTCGTTTCGTCACCTGTGTTCTTTTAACCATAGCTATATTTTACATAAAATCGAATTAAAATTTAAATATACATTCTCCAACACATGCAAAAATATTTCAAATTTAAAGTGTTCAACAGTGAATTCGTAATTTTTGGAACACTCCAAAGTATTCTTTTGTGCTACAAAATTACTAAGCGGCATACCAATAAAATCAACCAATGGAACGAACGAACGCACCACTTAAACGTTTTAATAAAGTGCGAACACAACAACCACAACAACTTTGCATTAAGTTATGATAGACAAAATTTTTTAATTAAATAACACTGTAAAATTTCACAGCTAAAATATGAAGCATGAAGGCCATCGTCGTCAGCTTGTTTTGCTTTGAGTCTCAACTAATTACATTAAGCGGCCTAGTATAACCAGCTGCTAATAATCTGCTAAACATAACAGTTAATAATGATTAGAGTGAAATTTATTAGATGGTCTCTCTTAGAGACGAGTGTTAATTTTTTAAAGCCATCTGGAAAATTTTTTATCTCTAAGATTGTTAGCATTGGCCAGAGTGTTAAGAATTTATTTATTTAAGTACAAATTTTATTGCGATTTTTTTCTGGTTGGCTATTTTTCAGGAATCAGCAAGATAAAAAGGGATGCCTTTTGAAATGGGGATGATTTAAAATGCGGTATTTATCTGGGATAATAATTCCGTTTTTACTTATGATGCCATTTATACTTTCGCAGTATTATTTTTGCCAAGGTTTTACAAAAACTGAGAAGGTTTTTACACACGCCATTATATTTAGTAATTAGAAAATGATGAACTGGGAGATTTAGGCGGTGCCTTTGCCCAAGAAAAATGTAGTAAAATTACTTTTTGTGACCAAATCTAATTCCGAAGAAGTACTTAAGTTCAATTGTGTGGTCAGATATGGTCAGACTTTAGCACAAAAAGGATAAAAAGATCAAATTTTATAGTTGTTTTTTTTTTTTTTTGTTACAATCAAAGGTGCAATAAGGCTAGTATTTTAAAGTACCCGAAGTATTCAAATATTGACTAAACTGTTTTTAAACTTAAACCAATCGAAAATCAAATCGACACCCACCATCTCTTTGTTGATTACAAAACTGCGTTCGATAGCCCGATTCGGGATTGCCTGTACGCAACAATGTCTGAGTTCGGTATACCTGCAAAGTGGATAAGAGTCTGCAGAATTAAGTTGAGCAATACCTCTCCGAAACCTTTAATACCGAACGAGGTTTTAGACAAGGCGACCCGCTATCATGCGATCTCTTCAATTTCATCATTGAGGGGATCCTACGAAAGGCAGGTGCACATCGAAATGGTACCATTTTCTACAGAGGTGTCCAGCTCCTTGCGTATGCTGATGATTTCGATATTATCGGCAGAACCAAAAGAGATGTAACTGCTGCTTTCATCCGCTATTGAAAAGGAATCAGCCAAAGTGGGTTTGACGGTGAACGAGGGCAAAACAAAGTATATGCTGTCTGCAAATAGGGAAGCGCGCCTTCTAGGCTCCCATGTTACAGCAGGCAAATATAATTTTGAAGTAACCAAGGAGTTTACATACTTTGGCACCACCGTAAACACTAAAAACAATGCCTGCCTGGAGATAAAGCGAAGAATAACAATTGCTACGACGTGCTTCTACGGGTTTAGTAAGCAATTAGGTTCCAGAGCCTCTCTCAATCGACAAAACTAATACTCTACAAGACGCTCATCTTACCCGTGCTTCTCTATAAAACTGAGGCATGGGTGGTATCGCAAATAGATGCAGCCACTCTTGGGGTGTTCAAGAGGAAAGTTCCTTGAAAAATCGTTGGTCCTGTTTGAGTTGGTGACGACAATCGCATTCGAACGAAACATGAACCAAAACACGAACTAAACCTATGAGCTCTACGACAACTTTGACATTGTAGTGAAAAAGGTGTTTGAATCGAAAGCAGAGGGTTGACGACGAAGAGGAATACTATGCCTGCGATGGACTGACCAGTAGAGTGGATCGAAAAAAAAATTTGAAAAAACCACCCCCTATTTCAAAGTTGACCTCGAGAGAATTTCGAAAAAAAAATTTTTTTTGGAACTCCGGAAAAACAGCCAAAATGGTCTTTTTTGCATAACTAATTAATTAATTTAACAAACATAATTAACATAATAAATTTAAGAGGGGGTAAATCGGACTAACACGGCATACTTGTTGAATATGACCTCAAAATTCAAAATGACTTAAAAAGAAAATGTAGTTCTCGTTAAGCCCTTTTCAACGACATATAATTTTTTAAGATCTGACATGTAATGCTTAAGTTATGCAAACAAGATAAAAAAATCTTATATAAAAAAAATCTGAATACTTTGGTTAAAAATGATTTTTATTAAGGAAAATTTTTTTATATATTCATGATTGTATATTTTGTTTAATTATTACAGAATTTAATTTTGTAAGCAAATCTAAAAATTCTGAAAATTTCCCCAAAAGGGAAATTTTTATTTTTTTGTGGGTTATTTATAATTTCTCTCCAGTTCTATTTTATTTTTTTTGCTGTTGTTGTTGTATTTTTCTATTTTTCGTTGGAAATTTAAAATTTCTCTCCAGTAAAAGCTGTCTTTTGTGCTAAATAAGACATAAGGTTCGTTTTAAGAAAAATGTACGCATTTTCTTTCTCAAATGAGATGATTTAGAAAAAAAACATGTTAGTTTTGACCTTTATTAAAACTTAAAGTCTTTGTTTAGCTGTTTTCAAAAGGTTTTTATGAGTTATTTTTACAACTTGATATTTCATACAGTAGATATCAAGTTAGTTTTTGAAGGGAAAAAAGTTAGTTGTGCTGCCTTTTGTGCAGAAAAAGAAGGCCCTCAAGAAGGGCTCATAAGAGCAGCGAGGAAAGGATGTGTTTGGTCTTCAAAAGGAGCAGTCAATGCAGGCCTTCGTTTGAAGAGCGCTGGCTTAATTGCCTATTGGGTAAACAATAACAACATGAGTAAACATGCCGAACGCTCATACGCTTCCGTGAAATTATACCGCGTTACCAGTACTCAAGTGATTTAACTTTCCGAAGAATTTTTGAATATTTTATGAGTATCGACGAGTCTTTGCGTTAGTTGAGGAAGAGTATTCATAACACCCAGAGCCGGAGCCAACTTAACTCTCTTTCACTTAGAGTCATGAGTATTGATTGCCAACAATCTCTCTGTGGCGTGAGTGGATTGAATCAGAGTGGCGTTCGTTAAGGGTTGAATGAATATAAATACTTATTTTTGATGAGTGTACTCTGAATAGCGAAAAAGCGACTCGCAGCAGGTCTCTGGTACGAATGTCTGCGAGTACGAGCGATGACGAATACGAATGCCTGCGAAACATGAATGTACGATGAAGCCAGACATTCGCAACATTCGCCAATAGCAACGAATATTCATGCTTTTATGTTTATTCGCAGCAAGGAAAAAATGTTAACTGCAGTCTGTAGCAGCGATCACCAGCGCCAAACTCTTTCCACTAGAGCTTCAGCTCAAACACGTGTTGCGAACTACGAGAACAAGATAGGCCAAAAATAAATAAAATATATGAAAATAACAGAAAAAGCGGGATATCTCGAAAACGAAGCGAGATAGGAAAAAAAACAACTTTTTACTGCTTTCTAAGGGTGATGGTGTTATCGAGACGCGTAGATAGAGGGGTCGCACTGTACCAAAATATTGCACCAAAATTAAAAAAAAAAACAGAAAAAACGGGATATCTCAAAAACGGAGCGAGATAGGCCAAAAAATACCACGTGCAACACGTGCTCACGTGTAACTGAAAGCTCTACTTTCACTGCTAAAGCATAGTACTCCGTTCGGCTTCACGTGAAATTCCACTCAAATCTACATACAAATAATGACAGCTGTGAAATAACCGTGAAATTTTCACAACTTTTTCATCAAAGCTGTACTATGCTTCTCTGTGGAAAATCTAGTACTATATTCCGCAACATGCATCTAGCAACATTGTTTTCACGGCAATTTAATTGAACCGACCATTTATTTTGCCGTGAAAAGTGACAATTGCCATTTCATTTTAGAAAATAGTGCAAGCAAAAGAAAAATGTTTCTAATTAAAATGATATTTTTGTAATATTTCTAAAGTTTTGCAATTAATAATTGAAGTTGTTGGAAATTGTAAATACGGATGCATCTTTCCTCGGTGTTGGCGACTTCCATCAACTTATTCCCAATAGGCAATTAAACCAGCGCTCTTCATACGAAGGCCTGCATTGACCGCTACTTTTGAAGACTAAACACATCCGTTCCTCGCTGCTCTTATGAGCACTTCTTGAAGGCCTTCCTTTTCTGCACAAAAGGCAGCACAACAAATTTGTTTTCCCTACAAAGACTGACTTTTCATATACTTCAGGGCAACTTTTTCGTTAAAAGTTAGAATATATATCAGTTTAAAAATATGACGCAATAATGGCCCTTCTTACTGCTATATCAAAGATTATAGATTGAAATTAATCTAACTTAAAAATACATAGGAGAGAAGATAAAATCATAGAATATATAAATAAATAGAAAAAGGTGTAAAAGAAAAAAATATTTTTTCAACACTTTTTGTTTACCCCTACTTTTAGCCATTCTAAAGAAGTGCTTCTATCAGGCCTCTTTTGAGCTATCGGAGTGGAAGGCCTGCGAAATTTTTCCACTTCATATAAAAAAGAAAGTGTAATTGTATATGAGTGCGGCAGTACTACAAAATCCACAGGAAGGCCTGCTAGCAGCAATGTCATTGTCTACTGGGTTACTTCTTCTGCTTCACAGCAAAGGACATGCATACTTGTATAAATATTTATTTTGTTTTAATATAATCATAAATACTTAAAATTAAAGAACGTAAATGATTTTCTGCTTTCCCTTAATAAATTCTGGCTGTTTATTTACTTCTTGTCGAAATTTGTAAGCTAATCATCAGCTGTTCATCAGCCGAACAGCTGATGATCAGCTTACAAATTTCGACAAGATGTAAATAAACAGACCACCTCTGTCCCAGCCCCAAAAATTATCCAAAAAAAAAAAGTTTATATACCATTAGAAAGGGCTCAATTTGCACCTTCCGAATATAAGCATTTTAGAATTTGCACCCTCGTACTTTTTGCAAAAAAAAAATGCCAAAGTTTGCAATATTCAAATGCTCATATCTCGGTAATTAATTGATATTTCGATGTGCACCTTGCGTCAATAATTTGCAACTTTACTCCTCTAATTTGCACCATTGGACAAAGTCGAAAAATACGTCGAATTTTTCTGAAAATGCAAAAAAACGTTTTAATTCGATAGCTCGTTCTGCGCACGCGTCATATCAGTAACACGCGTGCGCCGCGCATTCCACTAGGGACTTTGTTGTGATGAGGTTTATCTATTTATAGTTTATAATACTATCTCTGTTTTTAAGTATTGATAAAAAAGTATAGACTATAATAGTATTAATCTTATGATAAAAAAAAAATATTGTGACAAATCAATACAGTACAATAACAAGTCTTACTGTGATCATTTGGCCTCCAATATCAACTTTAGTAAATGCATCAGTGATGAACTTTATATGTACATTATATATACTGATTTTGATGAAGTCATATCTAGATCAGCTAGACATTGCCACAAAAAAATTGCCCTAGCGCGCACCGTGCACGAGAGTCGTATAACTATGTATATGTTTTCTGGACAGCGCATGCGCAGTGTTGATTTATGTATTTTTACATTTTTTACGAAGAACCGATTGATTTTCTACTATTTTAACGAAGGTGCAAATTAGAATAACAAAATTGCAAATTTTTGGGCCAAGGTGCACTTTTAAATATGCATTTTTAAGCGAGATATGACAGTTTAAAAATTGCATCATTTACTCCATTTTCAATCTAATTTATTTTTAAAACTATAAGGGTGCAAATTATAAAATTTACATATTCTGAAGGTGCAAATTAAGCCCTTTCAAATGGTCTATACACTTTTTTCTTTTCGATAATTTTTGGGGCTGGGACAGAGGTGGTAATAAACAGCCACAATTTATTAGAGGAAAAGCAGAAAATCATTTAAGTTCTTTAATTTTCATATTTGTGATTATATAAATGCAAAATAAATATTTATACAAGTATGCATGTTCTTTGTTGTGGAGCAGAACAAGTCATTAGTTTGTGGCAGTCTGCAAGCTGCGAAGTTTTGCGACCGCCAACACCAAGGTGCATTCGTATTTACAATTTCCAACAACTGCAATTATTAATTGCAAATCTTTAGAAATAGTACAAAAAATATAATTTCAATTACAAACTGTTCTTTTGCTTGCACTTTTTCTTAAATTAAATGACAACTGCCACTTTTCACGGCAAAATAAATGGTCGGTTCAATTAAATTGCCGTGAAAAAAATATTGCTAGATGCATGTTGCTGAACATTGTAATAGATTTTCCGCAGCGAAGCATAGTACAGCTTTGATGAAAAAGTTGTGAAATATTCACGCTTGTTTCACAGTTGTCATTTTTTGTATGGAGATTTGAGTGGAATTTCACGTGAAGCCGAACAGAGTACTATGCTTAACACTCGAGCTTCCAGCGAATCATTCGAATGTCAGCATTGTCTGGATGCTGCCTTTGTATCGATTCGCAGTCTTCACACACTGCTCTAAACAGCAATCGTTGTTTATGAACTCGAGTGGTATGCATTTTTTTTGTGCGATTGTAGCTGACGACGATTGTTATTCGAGTGGCAAAAAAAGACGAATGGTCTCATGTAGTTTTCTGTGGTGTGCAGTTTCTTCAAGGTCCATTGTCGGGCCTTACTTTTCATTTATTAAAAAAATTAAGTTTTTCTGAACATAAATTTATTTTAGAAATTTGAAAATTCTGATGTGTTGTGCTCAAAGAGCATATATCTCCCTGTGTGACTTGACCTTATAAACAGTCTAAACTACATTAAGTGAAGTCCATGAAATCAATTAATGTAAATCGTTAACGTCTTTAGCACGTATGCTAAAGCATACTTTATTCCCTACACCATACCAACGTCTAGCTACCCGCACTTCTTTTCACCAATTAAGCAACAAATTTTTAAAACAAGCTATGAAAAAATCATTTGCATTTTAGCCACTAAGCTGCCAATAATTGAGTGCAATAAAAAAAAAAAAAAAAACAAAAACAAAAAAGGTGGCAAGCAAAATACGTTAGTAATTATATTGCACGTTATATTTTTGGCCTAATGCCGGTCGTAAAAACTTTGGTCTAAAACAATTTTCCACATAAGGCGGAACGGAACGACTGGTTATGAACAAAAAACAAAAATAGTTGAGAAAAAAAAATCACTACAGACTTCCGGCGATATTGGCGGCATGGCTAAACCGTTTTAGACACTTAAATAACCCTTTGAGGAAATAACAACAACAACAACAACAACAACAACAACAACAACATGAAATGCACTTCTCGTCACTGCATCTCACGAACTCACACGCTGAGCTACTAGTTGTCTGAGACAATATCTCGTCTACTTAGTGAAAAATTTTGATTTTTCCTATTTTTTTTCTAAATATCATGCTTGGCTGGGGCACTGCATGCGGGAAGAAGACAATCCAGACTTCCGCTAACAGCAACAACCATAACAGATATTCAAGGCAATCGCAGACATTGCGTGTTGACGGTTCTTAACAGTTACTCATAATTTGCACGTTGAAATATATGTATGTATTTTTTATATATTAGTTTTTCCACACATAAATGTATTTGAAAAATTTATACAAAAAAATAATACAAACAACAAATGCACAAAAACGTTCCCTTTCTAAGCGACAAGTGGCGTCGACATATAAAATGTTGTCAATATTTCGGTGTAGGTAAGTTTTTAAAAATGAAAGGCCAAAAAATACTTACGCCAGACACGGTTTGACTGACTATTAGACCGGATCGAAATTTAGATTCCGCCGGTCGGGGTCTCAAAAGTTAGAGGAACTCATTAAAAAGATTTCTGCATACTTTTTTTTCAAATCGGAGAAAAGCCGCCGAAGCAAATTTGATTCTCCTGAAGGTCCTTTTTGGTAAAAAAAACATGTGTTTTGCTTGTAATATTTTATTTTTCACAGAACGCATACCCACATCTTCTTAAATGTTAAACTTCTTACTCATACTCACATTTTGACAAAAAAAAATTGTTAAAATTTTGTTTCATTATAACTCTTATTGACCACCGTCAATAAAAAAATTTTAACTTCCGAAAAATATATAAAAAATGTTTAACTTTATGAGGTTAGAGACATTTTTATGGCTACTCCAGCTACTCTTATTACCTTACTTAAAGTTTTTTTTGTATTTTTTCCTTAATATTATAGTTTGCAAAAAAACAAAATATATATAAAATACAGTACAATTTTAAAAGTTCAATGAATATTTCTTCTATACTGCTATATAAAATTACCGAAATTTGGCCAACATAAAGATTTTCAAACCCATTTATTACTTGCAACACATCATACGAGTACAATAGCATTACGCAATCAAGCCTTTCTTTTGTAAATAGAAACTCGCTAATTTGTGCCATTAAACTTTGGCCCAGGCGCCATTTTTTGTGCTCCCAACAAACCGTCTGGCTGTGTCCAAAATTATAATCACAACATAATAAGCAAAAACTATAAAAAAAATGTGTTTGCTTGCAAACAACAAAAAGAGCAAAGATTTTCTCGGAACTGTGTTTACGATTGGTTGTTGTACACCAGTCATGAGCAGGAAAATAAATTTAGTGAGCCAAGGTTTTTGTTTTTTAAAACAAACACAAAATTATCCTCATATTTGCTTTTGCTCGAGTAAGGCTTGCTTGGCTTTGCATGCATTTGTTGTTGTTAGCAAGTTAGAATTTTGGTGAACGTCATTTTTGTTGCTATTCTTTGTACGTGTTGTTGTTATTTTTTGCACGCGTTGTTGTTTTGACAAATGTGCAATCACAAAGTTGAAAAAACCAAACAAATTTGTAGCTGAGCCAACTGAGCTAATTGAGCTACTGGAAGCTCATGTCTGTTGTACACCAACCAACAGAAAAATAGTACCACAAAAACCAGACACGGTGTGAGGCGCAAAGTATTAAGTAAAAGGGCATCGTTGCAGCCGTAACGAATAACCTATAATTTGCGAACAGGTTTGTTGTAATTTCATTATTGCATGAGCACACATTGGCATAATATGTGGGGCGGTGGAAAGAGGATGGTAATGCAATGCAAAGGTAGGCAGGTATTTAGTAGTGTTTATTCCTGGTGTAGAGAATTATTGCACGCTAACATTATTGCCACCAGTCAATGTGCATTATTGCCAAAAAATTCAAGGTGGCAATAATTCACACAACCTTGAAGCTATTAATGCAAAGCGAATAATTACCACCAAATCAGTGGTGGCAAAAATTCACATATAAAGTATATTTAAAGTTTGATGGCAATAATGCACTTGGCATTACTTTTCAACCAAATTGTCACATGTGATAAATTATCACACAATGTAAATGGTTCACCCTGATATAGTATAATGTGATTTTTGTTAAGTATAGTGGCAATAACACAAACAGCCATTAATGCCACGAGAATTATTGCCTCGAGTTTTTGGCCACCACTTACTATGAATTATTGCCACCACTTATTTGGTTCACTTCGCCTTAATACACAATTAATTTTGTGGCAATAATGCACTTGCCGTTAGTTTTCAATCTAAGAGAGCAATATTTGTTTTTTTTTTTTGTTAATATTTATTTTTAATAATCTATGGAAAACAGAGTTTTTTTAAATTATTTTTTGAACTTTACCCCAAAAAATTTGTACTCTTTTCTTTAATAACAGAGCTTTACAGAAGTACGGCTTCTGCAGTTCACTTATTTTGGAAAACTTTTTTTAAAAAAAAACAAGTAAAGAAAGTCTAAAGTCGGTCTAGGCCGACTATGAAATACCCTAAACCCACTTTTCAAAAACAAAAAATTTTTATTGTAAATGGGCGTCTCCAAGGGTGGATGAAGCCTTTATTTTATATGCATTTAAATGTTGATGAAAAATTTACACCTACCAAGTTTTGTTCCTGTAGCTCACAGTTAATGCCTTTATTGTGCTTTCCCTATGGGAGGTGGTCGTGTTCATGGACGGATTACTTCCAATTTTTTAACACACCTTAGTTTTGGTATAATTTACATACATACCAAATTCAATTTCTCTATGACAAACATAACCTTATTTATTGAGTTTAAAAATTTTTGGGTTGTATGGGAGGTAGGCGAGTCCGTAGGCGGATTACGTCCATTTTTCAAAACCATCTTTGTCTTGTCATAAAAAACATATGTGCCAAATTTTAGCTCTGTAGGTTAAACAGAGGCTTATTTATTGCGTTTTCAATTTTTGGGTTGTATGGGTGGGCGTGTCCGTGAGCGGATGACGTCCATTTTTCGAAGACGTTTTTGTGTTGGTATAAAACACATACATATCAAATTTTATTGTTGTAGGCTAATTATGAGCTGAGTTATGCAGTTTTCAATTTTCGCGTTGTATGGGAGGTAGGCGTGTCCGTGGGCGGATGATGTCCACTTTTCAGAACGATCTTTGTTTTGTCATATAAAACATACTTGTCAAATTTTAGCTCTGTAGGTTAAACAGAGGCTTATTTATTGCGTTTTAAATTTTAGGGTAGTATGGGAGGTGGGCGTGTCCGTAAGCGGATGACGTCAAAGACATCTTTGTGTTGATATAAAACACATACATACCAAATTTTATTGTTGTAGGCTTATTATGAGCTGAGTTATGCAGTTTTAGATTTTTGCGTTGTATGGGAGGTAGGCGTGTCCGTGGGCGGATTCCAAAAATATTCAATAGTGCAGATCCTTGGGTGCATGTGATCATGTGTACCAAGTTTCATTCAATTAGCTCAACTCCTTCTTCTTATCCTGTGTATACGGACAACACACAGACGGACAGACGGACGGACGGACGGACATGGATAGCTCGACTCACGTGGTGACGCTGATCAAGAATATATATACTTTTCTATACCGGACTCGGTTCGTTCTATGCGTTACAAACGTTTGCACAAAGTTAATATACCCTGACCTTTCAGTTTTAGGGTATAAAAATTGGCTATTTCAACACTGAAAAGGACTTTCACCGAGCTTCTTATGATCAATTGTGTTATGTAAGTTATCAAATGCTTGCAAAAAATTTAACGAGAACTGAACCAACATGACTTATGACGACTCCGAATGGCTAAATTTGATGTTTTCACGAAGCTTTACATGGCATTATTTACTCTCTGCGGTTTGGCATTGTCTGCAGAGAAATGATGGTTGAACAAAAAAAATGTATATCTCTTGAAAACATTATTTTTAACATCTTCAATATAAATGCTTTAAAACCAATGAAGAATTATATGTGCCTTTCATTGTACGAACAAGAATAGGCCAAAAATTCTAATGGAATTAAGCCAAATATAAAGGTTTTAGGGTAATAAGCATTGGTGGGGTTGCCCAGCGCGAATCGGTGTTGAGGTGGTCAGGTGCGTACTGAGACCATGTTGTTTGGGGGGTAATGTGGTATTTTGGCTAACTGAATGCACTTAAGTCCAGACTTTTTTAATACAAAAAAGTTAAATTAACCAAAATAACTCAGTCGTTCGATCAATTTTACATAGTAGTGCATGTGAGAATTGTACTTTGTCGAACGCTTTTTTTAGTATTAATAAGAACTCAACCTCTTTCTCCCAACATTCTAGAGAGAAATTAACTTTTTTAGTATTGAAATTTCAGAAAAATTGTCAAGTTTATGAAATATCAAGCTTTGTATCAAATACGAATGGAAATTTTACCGACAAATTAAAAATTTTCTATTTTTAAATGCATTTTAATGCGCAATTTCATATATATGTGCATCAAGTTTTGACTTAGCAGTTGGCAACTGTTGGGTACGCTGAATGTGACCAGTGGAAATTAATTGTATGCTATGACGGATTGTGAGCGCTCTCTTTCTTGTTATATTTTTTTTGACAAACGTCCGTTTCCAACAGAAACGTCAATACTACCTTGGAGTAATTATATCATGACTTTTAGCCATCGCACTTATTCTGCATATTTGAGAAAAATACAAAGAGCTTTACTAATTCTGTAACTCTTTTTCTCTTAAATATTTAAATTAATAATAATGCAAATTTCTCATTTCCAGTAACTGTTACTTTTGAGGGATTAAGGCATTTTTTTATTGTTTCCTGAAACAATAGTTGCACCCGTCAGAAATTCTACGCCTTCGAATAGAAAACTTCTAAATCCGCTTTCAATTAAAGCGAGTCCACCAAACAATTTTTTTAATAACAATTTTATTGAATCTAGAACTCACTTTTGGGTCAAGTAAGTTGAAGATAGAATTGTTTTGAAAATATGAGGGCAGATGAAATAAAACACGTTTTGTTTGTATGTAATCAGAAACAGAAGTGAAAATTTTTATTCAGAAAATTTTCATAGAACAAAAACAAAAGCAAGACTAACTTGATATGTTTCGACTCATAGTTTCAAGTAAATCTAGAACAAGTTATTTTCAATACTCCCACTACTTGTCTAGATTACCAATATACCAATAATTATTCTAATTAAAATAAGACATAATATAAAGTATCAATATTATCCAGCACCAATAAAATTATCTTGATTAATCTTTGCTTTAATATTAAGTAAATTACGTAGATTTTGAAAACGACATCTCGGTAAAGCTTTTGTCAAAACATCTGCCAGCCGCTCTTCGCTCGATACATAATTTAGCTCGTACAGTTTTTCCTTAAATTTTTCGCGAATGAAATGATATCGCACATCAATGTGCTTTGTTCTTTTATGGAACTCGGGATTCTTGATTAGTCTTATAGCTCTTTGATTGTCCATATTGAACTGAGTTCTTATTATCTTGCTCGTTAATTCTCGTAGAAGAAGTTGAAGCCAAACTAGTTCCTTCATTGCAGCGATGTACTCCGATTCTGTAATTGATAAAGCAACAGAACTTTGTCGCATAGAACACCAACTGATAATGCTTGACCCAAACATAAATACATATCCTGATGTAGATCGTCGTGTTTGTCTATCACCTGCATAGTCAGCATCACTGCATCCAATTAGTTTCAAAGGCTTATTACTTTCAAAATGAATTCCATAACTTAAAGTTGATTTCAAGTATTTGAAAATACGCTTTACAGCAACTACATACGCTTCTGTTGGTTTTTCCAAAAATCTGCTTACAACTCCCACTGCAAAGCTAATGTCCGGACGAGTACCAACTGCAAGATCCATCAAGCTTACGACAGCTTCTCGATATGGAAAACTGGTCCTTTTTGGTTCATTGAAATTTTCCATCACTTGATTTGAATCAGAAGGTGTCGATAAACCATAACATTCTTCCATTGCAAAACGTTGTAATATCTTTGAACTATCTGTCAATATGCGCAGCTCTAAGCCCAGAAAACATTCAGCATTGAAGAATTTTACGTTAAACTCATATTTGATCCTGTTTACCCACTTATTGTCGATAACTTTTTGACCCAACGGTGGTTTAACCAGCTTCACAGTTTGGTTTCTTTCCAACGAGTCCAGCTCATCACGCACAGCTGAAATCCATTGGTCTCGATCAACTGATAAAATTGCTTCCTCGTATGACGTTGGCTCCTCCATAGCTATTGAACCCAGCAAAGCCACGAATTGACTACTGCTTTGTTGCCTGCTACGCAAACGTTCGCTGATGACATTTTTTGAATCCAGATCGCACCATTTATTTTTCATCGCAGTTTTGGACTTCGCCGGTGGTGATCCATGTGCATCCTGAAAATCGTCATCTTCACTGATCTCAGTTATCTCTTGATCTGTCGCTTCATTTTCAGCCGACGTTGATGAATGAACATGAACAGAAGTTGTGTCAACACATTCTTCTATAAACTTTACATCACGTGAAATTTGAATTTTATTTGCAACTGGATTCCATACACGAAAACCCTTGACATTGTCATCATAACCGACAAAAATGCATCTGACTGCTTTTGGGTCCAGCTTTCGTCGGTTTTCCTTTGGAATATGAGCAAAAACTTCCGTGCCAAACGGTTTGAAATGACTAAAACATGGGCTCTTACCGCACCATAAATCAAACGGTGTCTTGTTTGCCACTGTACTTGTACCAGTATGATTTAGGACAAATACTGCTGTAGACACGGCCTCTGCCCAGAACTTTAATTCCAAATTACGTGCATGAATCATAGTTCTCGCCATTTCTACCACTGTTCTCATTTCACGCTCCACTGAACCATTCTGTTCAGGAGTGTACGGAACTGTCCTTTGATGTCGAATACCCTCGTGTTCTAGCAACTTCTTCATCTCCGCATTAATGAATTCTGTTCCATTATCAGACCGAATTATGTTAACTGCGTGACCATACGAATTTTTTGCTACTTTTATAAAAGTCTTTATTCGATCCGCAACTTCCGATTTTTGCTTGATACAATAAATGAAACGATAGTGTGAAAAATCATCCTTCAACAATAAGAAATACCGTGAACCTCCGATTGATGACTCCTGCATTGGTCCGCATACATCAGCATGTATAATCTGCCCGCATTTCGTTGACCGCTCTTCACGCGTAGGGAAACTGCTGCGGTGATGCTTACCAAACAAACATGCATCACAAGTAAAGTTCTCGTCACGAAAGCCAACAGAGTTTCTCTTTAAAAAACTTCTTACTTGAGCTAGATTCTGATGTCCGAATCTCTCATGCCAGACCTTGAGTGTTAGTTTTTCAGCCGCTACATTTGCGTTGACGGTTCCAATATTTTTAGGAAGATTTACCTCGATAGCCATTAGTGTAAGCTTGCCACATCTTGTCCCAACCAAAATATTTGCACCATCACAAACTCTTTTGAACATTAGCGAGTCACTCGTTCCTTCTATCTTGAGTCCTTGATCAAGTGCATGATTTTGTGAAAATAAATTATTTTCCAGCTCTGGGACATACACAACGTTAAGCAAATGTCCATCAAACCAATTATCGCCATCAAAAAATTTGACATCAATTGTTCCTGTGCCAAGACCCTTCATGACACCTCTTGCGATCTGAATAGACATTGGTTCACTTTTAAAGTCTTTGTACCACTCTCGTCGATTCGTCATATGATGACTTGCACCGGAATCTAATAACCAGCTGTCTCTTGTCATCACCTTCTTGATTGCATCGCAAGTAAACGCTTGACCACTTTTTTCTTGAGCTAACTTTTTGAGTTTTGGACAATTTCGCTTCCAGTGTCCAGTTTCACCACAACCATAACATTTACCTTTTGTTGACTTTAGTTTCTGCTTACCATCATCGCCTTTCTGCCGGGTTGTCGCCTTTTTAGCCAGTAACGCTTCTACGGGTTCAACTAAGCCACGAGCTGCTAGTCTTTCTTCCTCTATGACCAATCGAGACCGTAGATTATTGAGAGTTCTATCAGACTTTGCAGCAGACTCCCAAGCACTGCTAAAAGCACCATATTCAGATGGAAGTGACATTATTATTTTAGTAATAAGCAGCTCATCAGAAATATTTTCTTTAAGTGATCTTAGCCGCATCACTAGCTCTTCCAGTCGTGCAATGAATGTTACCATATTTTCATTTACATCTTTGGTAAAAGAGAAAAACTTCTGGTGCAACATCAGCAGACTTGTTTCATTCTTCCTTTCAAAAATAGAATGAAGCTGATCCCACATATCCTTCGCTGAATTACAATTTTGTATGTGCGTGATATGTGATACTCCAACCGTGGTACCAATGATGCGTTGAGCTTTCGCGTCGGTTCTTTTCCATTCTCGAAGCTTTGCGGCATTTTCTGCTAAGTCCCTCGGACGCTCTTCGATTCCAGTGACTACGTCGTAAGCCTCTGCTGCATTCAGAGTAATCTTCACTTGGAACTTCCATGTTGACCATTGGCTCTCGTTGTGCAGTTTTTCAATTTTAGTTTCAAAATCCATTGCAAAATTTAATTCGCAAAATTCAAAATTGATTAAACGTAAATTACTCAAAAAATGTTCCGTAGTAGCTTAAGCAAGACAATCTGGGCCCATAACCTTTTGAAAATATGAGGGCAGATGAAATAAAACACGTTTTGTTTGTATGTAATCAGAAACAGAAGTGAAAATTTTTATTCAGAAAATTTTCATAGAACAAAAACAAAAGCAAGATTAACTTGATATGTTTCGACTCATAGTTTCAAGTAAATCTAGAACAAGTTATTTTCAATAAATTGAATTAAAGAGTTCATGCAAAGGCTTTATTGCTTCTAAAAAACTGCTTAAATTGTCTGGATTCGTTCCTAAATATCCAATGAAGGAATCATCTTTTTTATCAATGCATTCAGAAATTATGTATCGGCCTAATTTTAATACGACGTAAGTGAACATTTTGAAAATAATGGTTATTAGCAATTTGGATAGAACAAAACAACATCTATGCCTTTATTTAGATTGTAATGTTTGTGTGAAAAAAACTAAAACTTCGTTTAAAATAATACATTGTACTACGAGTATGAACTTCATACATATAATGAAATTTTTTTTTCGCCTCCTAAAAAAAAACAAAACAAATTGGTCATTTCAGCCCTTGAAAGGACTTTGACCGAGCTTCTTATGATCAATTGTGTTGTGTGTGTTATTAAATGTTTGCACAAAATTGACCGAGAACTGGACCTACATGTTTAATGCCGACTCCGAACGGCTAAAGTTCATGTTCTCAAGAAGCTTTACATGGCATTATTTACTCTCTGAGGCTTGCCATTGTCTGCAGAGAGGTGATGACCGATCAGAGAAATTTTTTATTGAAAAAAACTTTTCGCCGCGGCTGGGGATCGAACCCGGGCTCCGAGCATGCTAAGCCACACACTTAACCTGCATGCCACGGTCACCACAGGTCACACGGTTTTCGCCTCCTAAGCTTTAGATAATTTTGAATTACGTCTTGTTAGAGAAAGGCCGACGACATGTATTTCCGAGCAAAATATTAAAATGAATTGACTGAAGTTGGTTTGAGGCACGACTATATGTCGTCAACAAACCTACCAAGGAACGACTTAAAGCCGTTAAAAAGATTTGGCCGACTGAATTGCTTTTGAGAATTTTTCATAGAGCGCAGCTATAAATAACTTTAAACGAGACTGAACGAATAGTACTACTAACATAATTTAGTATTGCTAAAGAAATAACCGACTCAAAAAGAAAAGATAATGGCATTAGGGTTTGGCTTGATTTGGGGTTTGGGATTAAATGCAGTTGGTTTTGCGCACGGCTATATGCAAATTTGGCCGACTGAAGATCATTTTAGGTACGACTTAAAGTGAATTGGCTGACTGAAGATTGTTCTGGATATGTCTTGAAATGAAATAGCCGCCTAAAGTTGGTTTTTGGTATGGCTGATGGCGATCATGGAAACAAATGGTATGATTGATTTTGATCCGTTCATAGTTATTGTAAATAAAAACCAACATTTCACCAACAAATTTCAGTAAAAAATAACAATTTGGCCTACACTAAAAAAGTAAGGAGGTTCGCTTACCGTCCTTACCCCGCCGCACAGTGTAACGATAGGCACAAAATGCAAAATATCGACTTGTTTATTTGAGAAAAAAAAGTATGAGGATGTGTTCAAACCATTCCAATTGTTGCAATTCATTAAATTTTACTGTCTAAATGAGCCTTAATTTTTACATGTATTTAATCTTAATTTTAATATATTCATTCACCCTTTGAATTGTTCATTTTTTGAATTCTGAAAACGTTAGCATAAAACATAGCGTCATGTACTTTTTGTTCTCGCTGAATATAGACGCCTGCATGACAAGAACATTTTGTTTTTTCTTTAATAAATTTAATTTGTACAACTTATCAATTGTTGGTGTTTTATTCAAACGTAGAACGAACACCAATTAAGTACATTTCAAAAGGTTTTTAAGCTAATAATTTTAGTTTAGCCGTGAGAAGCTTCGAAACAAAGATTTTCTATAATTTTGAACTTTTTGGTTGATTCATTAAAAAAATTGCCAAAATTGCGAAACAGACGTTAGGATTAAAATTTTTTTTATAATATATTAGTAATATATTGTTAAAACTAATAAAATTAAATTTGAGTGATTATTCAAACATTTATAATTTAATTTTAATAAAATTTTAAGAAAAAATAGAAAAAAATTTTTTGCAAATATGGAAATATGTCTTAAAGTACACTCTAAGAACTGATTGTAATATCACTACAATAATTGCTGAGAAATTTCACGCATTTATTGACGATTTTTAGAAAATAAAACTGAGGAGTGAGAGAGAATATTCTTCATTTCGTGCTGTGGGATTTTACTACAATAATTGCTGTTAAAGTGTTGCCAGCAATAATTGTAGTGAAATCTCGCAATTTGTTCTTAGAGTGTATCTTAATTAAGAATAAAAAAAAATTAGCTGGTACAAACTTGCACTTTTTTATAAATGATTTTTGATTGAGTTCAGCCTGTGTACAAACGCCAAATCGCACGTGAGAAGTGTGCGACATACATAACAAATATTTCTTTGAAGAATTATAAAAAATTCGCATTATAAAAATTGAAAACATTGTAATTAGATTTTGTGAGTAATGATAAATATAAGTCATTTAAAAATTAATACAAGTGCTATTTTGTTAATAATCCAGATATGTACAAATTACTTTAACTCAGCAACACTATTTTCTGTTTTATTTATTATGTTTTGTGAATTGCTGTTACTTTTGAAAAGCATTCAATTTTTAATGGGCGTCCGCCAAGGGTGCAGGGGAGGAAAGTTTCCCCCAATGGCCTAAAAAGAATGAAACGTCAACGCTTGTAACGTTGCATGTTTTTTCGCGGTTAGAAGTACTCTTCCAGATATTTTAATTGAAAAACTGAAACAGCATTTTTAAGATTTATATTTAAAAAAACCTTAATTTAAAAAACCTTAATATAATCCTATTTTTAAAATTTAATTTAAAAAAACACTATGTACTTAAAATATAAACTTTGTTTAAATTAATAAAATGCGTTCCAAATTTTGTTTTTCTTGCCCATATGTAACACTTTTTATAGAGTTCAATCATTATGGGAACATTATATGGGAAGTGGGCGTATACGTAAATAGATTACGCCAATTTTTTTGTAAAGTCTTACTTTTTATGTTATATTCACACATACCAAATTGCATTCATATAGCTCAAGAATATGCGTCTTTATAGATTTTTACTCTTGTGGGTTGTATTGAAGGTGGACGTGACTGTGGGCGGATCAAGCCCATTTTTTGTACACACTTTAGTTTTGATGTGACATATATATGTATATGACCATATTTTATTGCTATAACTCAACTATATGCCTCTTTATAGAGTTTCACTTTTGTGGGTTGTATGGGCGAGGTGGGCGAAGGGCGAGGCCGATCTTGATAAAATTGTTTTTTATAGTGTGGTGTTTTATATTTACGAAATAATGATACATTCCAAATATCATGTTCCTCCTACGACAACTCCTTCTATTTTTGTCCCTCATCCCGTAGACATCGTTACACTGTGCGCCGCTAGTTTTGCCCCTGATCAAAAGGTGAGTTTTTTACAAAAATTTAATTTGTCTCTTAGAAGGTTGGAAGCCCCTCCATCAAATATAACATTTATATATATATAATTTTTGCATATATATGCTATATAGGGTGATTCAATAAGAGCTTTCTACATTGTTTTCTAAATAAAATACATAATAAATCAATGTATTGAGGCAATTCTTTATTTTGAATAATAGTTCGGTTAGTTCAATTCAATGTTTTAAAACAGAGAAGGGCACAAATTAAATTTCCTATCCCATGGGACTAGAAGCAAAATGGTGCTTGCGGGACGTTGACACATGAACAGTGTAAGCTAGTTCGTGTGGCTTACGATCGTGTGCATTCGGCTGTTGCTTTGTTTTTATTTTGGCAGCAAATCAAGTCAGTTGCTTTTCAGCATTTGTTGAAATAACATATCTTTGCGCAACTTTTAAAATATATCGAGAAAATACGTTAAATTGATCTGCGTTTTTCGCTGCTTTACAAACAATCAAAGAATGTGATAGTATGTGTATGCCCATGGCTGTTTTAAAATAATTTCCATCAAATGTTGCCCACGACTAGCTCTTAAATAGTGCATTCTGTGGGTCCAAAGAGCTCAAATGCACAAAGCCAGAGATCGGCGACGAATTGACTGTTCACGGGTCTTCGCGATCACTCTCTGCTACTGCAGCAATATTCTTTAATTGATTGAGGCTAATCATGATTGAGTCGTATTGAATACTGAAAACAATTGTCATATGGACAAGCCATTTGACACATAACAGCTGTCAAAACAACCCAGTTGAAAAAGGGACCTCGTATTGGATCACCTTCTAGTACCTTTCAAGTGATATGTATGTGTATGTGTTTAATTCAAATGTGTTTTCTAAAAATTGAGAAAAATATAAATTATCCCAATAGATACATCAATTGGAACGAACACTGTCGATTGTTAAAAGGACATTAGTAAAAATTAGCATTGTTCGAAGACTGCGAGCAAAAGTACCAACATATTGTCTTTATCCGTATAGAAACTTATTATATAATGAAGCTCACGCCCACTATTGCTTGAGTGGTAAATTTTTCAAGATATAACTCTTAAATTTAAACAGAAAATATTAAAATAGAAAATTAAAAGATTTCTGTTTTTGATAAGTCAAACCTGTACTAAAATTTTTTCTAATTCAGAAACAAACAAAATCTTGATGTCTTAAAATCTGGAATAGTTACGTACATAATATGTAGCTGTTTATAAAATTGATGAACTCAGACTAGAAATAAGAAAGGTTGTCTTCATATTATTTTTAAAATCTGTAATTGGTCTCATTCATAGGATTATACATACTTTATAAGTGTGCTACGAATAAATTAATAATTATACAGCTTACAATAAATCTTAATGATAGTTTTGTTCCATTGGTCAAATTTGGACCGAATAAAAGATATAAGTTAGTATTTAAGAATTTTTAATTTTTTAAGCGTCATTTTGAAGTTGCAAACTTGAATATAAAAAATTAAAAAAATGGGTCTTGTTTTGATATTATAGCGGTTAGGAGAACAAATTCGATGATCTTTATAATGTAAGTTGGTTAAGGATTATTTTTTACTGTTAAAAATACAATATTTTACAACAAGAATTACGAAAAAATTAATGCCACATATTTTGTTTATTTCTTATTTTATAAAAAAAAATTAAAATTTCTTTCTGAAGCACATTCGTAAAGTATTTATTTTTGAGTTGAAAAATACATTTTTATTGGTCAAAAACTAATTTGCTAATTCATAATTCTAATTCATATGAATAAGAAATTAAATTTATTTATAGCTTTATAGCTTTATATTAAGGTGGGACATAACATTCGCGGCAGAGAAAACAGACCTTTTTTTAAAAATTCATAACTCAGTCAAAAACAAACATTAAATAATAATAAAAAAAAAATATCGTCAAAAAAAGAACCCGCTAATGCCGCAACCAGTACGAAAAACATGGTTTCGAGATAAATGCGTTCAAAGTTTGTGAACAAAGAAAAAAAAACTCGCGTGTAGCAACGCACATGTGGCAGAAGTGAAACTTCTTAAACAGTAAAAAATATGATAGATTTTAGTGTGAAATAGAGAGAAAGTATCTGAAAAGAAAATCAATCAACACAAAATTGAATAATATTCTGTCTATTCAATATTTATATCCAGGGACATACATATATGTTTATGGTTTTTATCGAAAAAGTCACATGATCACTGTAAATCTTTTTTTTTATTTTATTTTTTCCGACATAAATAAAAGTTATTTTGTGCCTTACATTTTTTGGGCAAAAATAACAGTTACTTTTGAATTTTATTTTATCGGTCAAAAATAACAGTTTTTTCTGCCGTTTATTTTTTCGGTCAAAAATATCAGGCAATTTGTATTTTTTCAAAGGTAATTTTACCGACTAAAAAAGTATTTATATATTATTTTCATCTTATCGGTGAGACATTTTACTGATGGTGTCAACATCTGTCAAGCGGCCTTTTAAAAAACACAAATTGTATAATTTTTTTGACCGAAAAACTAAAAGTCACAAAATAATTGTTACTTTTGACCGATAAAATAAAAGTAAAAAAGTAACCTTTATTTTTTCCCGAAAAAAAATACAAGGCAAAAAATAACAGTTAGCTTTTAATTTCTAAAGAATCAGTCGAAAATGTAAAAGCACTTTCGTGAGCTGAGTTGTGGACTAGCTACAGTTGCATTCTTAAGGCACTTTTCTTAGCTTCGGGACATTTTTTGGCATGACAAAAACGACTCGGCAGTCTTAATTATTTCACTTTCTACACTTCTTGTTTTTAATTTTATATCGTTTTAACTGATTTGCATGATATCAATAACCTTTCAAGTTTTTGATAACAATCAACGTTATGATATGCTCTTTCAAATTAAGCTTTAAGCTAGGATTCGATATTCAACAAAAAAATATGCACAATTGTTATATTTTGTTACGTAATGTACAGCATTCCAAGCATAAAGAAATAGAATTTCCCTGCATACTTGTAGGACGAAAATCAAATGGTACAGTACGGATCAAATGGTACAGTACGTTCTTCAGACATGGTGTGTGTCTGTGGAATGCAAGACACTGACTTAAACTCGTTGAATATTAATTGCATTTTGTTCGCTTGAATGTCTTATGCCTATGTGGCGTAGTGATAGAGCTTCTGACTCTTATGAGATGCTTAATAGAGATCATCGGTTCTATTCCCGCTGGCGACGATAATTTTTTTAAAATTTTCATATGAATTCAAAACGTTAGCCTAGCGTCACGAATAAGAGACCTTGAAATTTTACTCGCCGCCAAAGAAGTTTCACTTCAAAAAGTTAAAAATTAAAAATGCGCTCTCACTAATCCGGCTGTAACTTTTTCCATTAAATTCCATTTCTTAGAATGTTAAAAATATTTACTAAAATACAAAATTATAAAAAAGTCGATTTAAAAAAACGGCCAATGTCATGTCTCCCCTTAAGGTGCATATTTGAGGAGTTTACATTCAAATCCAGATAAGTGAAAACACAGTGAAAACAATTTTAGTTAGAAATGCCTTTGTAAAGCTAATGTTACAATACATCGAGTCATAAAATCATCTTTGATAAAAATGATAAAAAATCCCAGAGAAAAATGCATTAAAAAAAAAACTCCTTTTCAATCAACAGCAGACATGTCCACTATAAATTTTCAATCAAAACCAGATAAGTCCATGCAAGTTTTTCTTTGTGTAGTTATCATTGAAATTTTAAAAAGTTTTTTGTCAAAACGTTGGTATGAGTAATAAATTTGGCATTTTAGTGCCATTTATTATACGTTCTTTATAATAAATATTTATACTAATAAATAATATATCTTTATTATTTATACGTTCTGTAAAAATAAAAGAGCTAAAAGCAAAAAAAAATTTTTTTTTTCTAAAAAGGACCTTCAGAAGAATCCAAATTGCTTCGGTGGCTTTCCTCCGATTTGACAAAAACGTATGCAGAAATCATTTTAATGAGTTCCTCTAACTTTGGAGACCCCGAACGGCGGAATCTAAATTTTGATTCATTTCTAACGTTCAAAACCAGACAAGTCCAAATTTGAAATGGAAAATACGATTTTTTGCACTTTGAGACAATTTTTTTTTTGCATAATATATCTATTGGAGTATAATTTTTGCATAATTGATAAAAAATATCTGTCAAAATTAAGACGCTTTTTTTCAATTTCCCAACAATTCGATCTGTGTGACTTATCTGGTTTTGAAACTCCTCATTTATAGAAGCGTTGCAAAAAATGTGAACTTTTTAAAAAAAATTCTTTTTAAAACTAACAAAAACGAAAAGTATCGGCAATAAATAAATTCCGACTACAAAAAAATTAGTATTTAAAGTTTTATTTTTGAGCACTTAGGTGCGTGACGAACAAAAACGGGTTTGTTTTTGAGAGCCTACAAAAGTTTCAAATCTTTATATTTTTATTTTATTCATTTTAATTTGTATTTAAAATAGGAAATTTGAAATTCAATTTTAAATTAAAATGTATTTGATGTTAGTGAATTAATGGAAAGCCCTCTACCAAAGATGTAACACTTTAAAACGGATTGAAAAAAAAATGTTGACATAGTTTTTTTTATAAAAATTGTATATTTTTTATATTTTTATTTTTTTATAAGGCACTTGTTAAAAATTTTCTTAATAAATTTTGTGTTTTTTTTTGTAAAAGTTTTTAATTAATTTTTAATTGAAACACTTAAACAAACAAAAAATCCATGCAGCATACTCAAAACTTATCTATATCTGCTGATTTCAGCTAATCACTCACAATTGTTTAATTCCGATATTGTTGATAATGATTCACAAACACTTTGCAACAGAAGCACAAATATTAAACGCAACTCCATGATTATCCTTCGCATATTTGTACGTTATCCTTGCGATATTAAGACAAGACGCGCCGAAAATAACAAGAACTTAAGAAAGGAAAAACTCAACACAACTAATCAAATGCACGTCCTGGCAGCGACTGTGAAGAACTCGCAATTCAAAACTAGCAAAGTTAACATAAAAGCAGTATGCATAAAAAAAAAAAATAAACAAGCGCGTCAGTAACGGAATTAAATTCAAAATTGAGCAAAATTGGCGCCTAGTTAAATGTGAGCACAAATAAGGATAGCAAGAAACACAACCGGCAAGTGGTTGGCTTGTTGCTGAAAAGGCAAACCGCCGTGGCGCATGCTGCTTGCATCGATGTGGCTTCATGATGTTCACAACGCGTGTTTTGTTTTGAGCATTTTGGCCGGTAGTAAGAAGACTTTGAACGGCAAAAAAGGAGCAAGAAATGAATTCATTCATGAAAACGTAGTAGAAGCGCGTGACAGTCGGCGCGTACGAGTTGCACTTTAGAAAAACAAAATGTGTTGGTTGATGAGGAGTTGTGTTTTTTGGCGCCATTCATTTTGTAATGATTGCAAATTGTTGCTGGTGGTGAAACGGCAATTCCACTCACAAATGTCTATTAAAGAAATATTGAACTAATAATTTAAAAAAATTTGAATTATTTAAATCTCAAAATTAAAATCGTTATTGAAAAATTTTCAAAATTGAACTGAGTTAAAGCACTCATTTCGAAAATAAGATGACAGATATATAAAGTCTGTCAAGTTCTTAGCTTCAAGGAATAAAATACTCTAAAATACCTTCCTTCAGATTTGAAACAAATTCCCTAATTTCGCTCACCCACCCCTAAATTATTTAATTGCCATATTTTTATGCTTAACTAGCAAAAATTACTCGCATGTGAAATTCTTTAGCAATTCTTGCACCGCACAAATTTTTGTCGATTGCAACTTTTGGTGTTTGTGTTGTTGATGGACTGGAACACTCACTCGGTGGCAATAAAGTTTTTAACCGTGGTTTGCCGTGTTGAGCTTAAGTTTTGCTCAACATGCGCGTTAGTCGATTGTTTAATGTTCCTTCATTTGTTTTTCTAACTAAACATAATTCGAGTGTGGAATGCCACATCAGCGCAATTAGAAATTCATTATTATTTTAAGTCCACACATGAATTTGCTGGTGATGCAGAAAAAGTTACTATTGCCGTCTAATTAGTTCATACAATTAAGATATATTTATGTGTGCCATTGTTGCAAAAATGGCGGTAAGTTTTTTTTTTAGGTCCTCATCTTAAGAAAACTTCAAAAGATGATACACTGGAAAAATTTCGTCAGTATTGACCATACCAGTCAGTATTGAGTGATAAATTATCGATATACTAACAGATTTATATAAGTTACTTGTATAATATCTTGAATCAAAACTTAAGAAATCCATTTCTTTTTTGCATTATTGATTTTACAAATAATGCATATATTTTTTGGATCAAAATTAAGTTTATTTTAATTTCTTGTTTGCTTGAAAACTATTATGAAATTTAATGAATGGTTAGTCATAATTTGCAATATAGAATTCTTTAAAATATTTATCAATTAAACTAGTGGATGTAACCCGGTGTTACTCTGGGTCAGTGGCGTAGCGAGGGGGGGCCATGCCCCGGGCGCCACTCGCAGAGGGGCGCCAAATCATTCTCAAGACAAACAAAGTTTTGCAAAAAAATTTGTTTTAATTAATTCAATAATTAAGTTAGCCAACTGTAGGGTACAATGCTATGATAATGCTGCCTTTATGTCAAATCACATATCTGGCGTTAAACAGAGAATAATAGAAAAAAATTAGGCAACATTTGTAAATTGTGATAGCTAACAAGGCAACGTTGTGATAGCTTGTGACAGCTAACAAAGATTCAATCTTTGTAACATGTTTTCGAAGAATTGATAACATACGTCGCTTTTTCTCACGTTCAATATTACGATGGAAATTGTTAAAAAAATGCTTTAAAAAATCTGTTAAACGTGAATCTGTATCACGATGGAGCGCCAGAGCGCAAGCAGTTAGCGTTATTGTCGAGGGACTGGAAGAATACGTAGAACTATAAGAAAAATTAGCACATGTAAATACTGCCACAAGTGGTACACCAGAAATGCTGCAATCTTTATCTTAAACCGAATTTAAATATCATAACTTTAGTCCATTTCTGGCATGAACTCTAAGAGAATTGACCGTGTGCAGCTCAGATTACAAGGTCCTAAAATTAAGTTTAAAGAAGCGTTCCATGATCTCAAATTATTGGCGACTGAACTTGCAGAAATTCGTAACGAGATATGTGAAAAAGTTATCGAAAAGGCTAAAAATCTTTGTAAAAAATGGAGAATCGATACAACAATCCGTATAAAATGTCGCCGACAAATGCGCGGAGAATTGACTCGAGATATGGTCTTTCCGCAGAAAGCGAAAAATCTGGCGTTATGAAAAGCGGTCTTGGTCGTCTGCATCAGGAAATAAGTTCACAATTTACAAGACAAGGGACCTTAATTCCAAATTTTGGTATTTTCTGGACGTTGAAAATTTATTAAGTAAGAATAATCCGTACAACGATCTTGAAAAGAATTGTAAAAATTTGGGTGAATTTTATAATACAGATTTAAATGGAACAGAACTTCCATTTAAAGAAAAAGATGTTTTTCCAAACCTGAGAGTAGCACTTCAAATATTTATTACTATTTCAGTATCAATCAGTGTTAAATTGAATAAAATATGTAAAATACAGTACAATATCGAATTTTAGCGTCTTCACTCAAATGCATCTCCTGACCGTATTTTTGCACACATTTCTTTCGGCGGTAGTTTATATTCTCCACTAAAAATGAAAATATTTTTCGATTTGTTATGAATTATGATAGCGCAAAACTACTCATTCAAATGAAAAAATTTGTTGATCAAACATGAAGAAAATTAGAAATTTTATTCGGCTTAGCGTGATTATTAATATTGAACAAGAAGTGTACGAAATAAATTTCAACATATGCGACTATATTTGAAAGTAAATCCTAGTACTCTATCCGTTCGCGTGAAATTTCACTCGAAACATTAATTTTTTTATTGCGTGAAAATTCTGACAAATATTTTGTTGTGAAGAAATTGAAAAATTTGAGAAAGTCATGCTTTACTTCTCAAAATAGACCAGCTTATTCATACAAAAATTTAATATATCTTTAGTTCGTGTTTGTAAGAGTAGAATATAGTTAAAATATCGAATGTAACGTGATCTGTTCGATACAATTGATGTCAAAATTATATATAGTAAAATTTACTTAATTGAAATAAAAAAATATAAACTTTAATATTTCAGTTAGCGTGTAGTTTAGCAAGCAACATTTATCTTTAACGAACTGTCAAAGTTAGGAATAAACATTGCTAGCAAAGATGTTATGGATACGAGTTAACAGGTTAGGTAGTTAAGGGCCAGTTAACGATAACGACAAGTGTCTTTAACGCTTTTGGGAATTCCACTGATGTTAATGCTCTACATAAAAAATAATTTAAAAGTGATGTGGCTGAATACTTGGTAAAAAATAAGACTAGCATTACAGAACAACCCAAAATAATCAAAGCTCAGAATTACTTATATCCTTAGACTTTCATTCTTCATTCCTTAACCAAAGTTCTTTTCTCTTCATGTCCGTTTATTTCTTCGGCTAATGATACTCCTATTCTGATGTTTGAAACCATCGTTTTTATTAAAACCAATTTAGATCTTTTTACTCGTACAACTAACATTTGTCAAATGTACCTCAATCAAAAATGTAAAATGTACCCAAATGTTCTCGGCATCTTTTTTTAAAACTTTTTTAGTTTATATTTAGTTCTTTTGAAATTCACTTTGATTTCAAAAAAAAAATAAATTTTTACCTTTTGTAAACGGTACTTTGATTAACTTATATTACTCGCTCAAGAAGTCGTTCCGTATCAGTGCCGGAAAATAACAGTTACGCGCGCAAAACGTAAGAACTTTTCTGTTACTTTTCTTCATGTAATGCAAGAATCGTCAAACTTCGTGACGATTACTGAAATAAAATGATGCAAAATTTATAAAACAAATTATTGTAAAATAACGGTTCGTTCATACCGAAAACGTCATAGTCAAATGTGCACCAAAGTCAAGGGTACCCCAGTTTACCCTACTAGGCTTAACTATAAAAACTTGTTTTGCGATTTTCGTGTTAAGAGACCCTAAATCTGAAACAAACTATAATGAACTGTCGTGTACAGAACCTTTTTCTGATTTTCACGGATAGTGTTATTTGTATTAATGTAATTTAATAAGTGTATTATAATTATTTGTACTAAATATTAAAAAATATATATAATATATCATGATTTTTTTCATTATTTCATTGGGGGCGCCAAAAAATTGTTTTGCCCCGGGCGCCAGTTATGCTCGCTACGCCACTGCTCGGGGTTGTGCCTCGAGCACAGAAAGAGTACGATTTTCAAAACTGCTCTCATTTTTATGTTTTTAAAATTATCAATTCAATTTTAAAATTTTTTAAATTATCGCTTTTTGCGGTTTTGCCCCCTCCTTCCGTTGAAAGTGTTTAGTCAAATTTACTGTAAAACTGTAAAACTGTACCTGCCAGACATGATTAAAACAAAAATGACATCTTCAACGTCTCGATCTGATGTCTGGTTTCTGAGGAAAATGGACACCCGCACTCAGAAAAAAAAACACATATCTTCCTCCGGTTTTCAAATAAAATTTTCTTCAATTAGTATAAATTTTCACATTTTCGAAGAAATATTTCTTCACTTTTAGGAAATGGGTATATTTCAATGTCTCTTATAATGACAAATATTTTTCTCGCACAAAAAAATTCTCATTTATTCAGAAAAATTTTTTGAAAATGAAAATTTTTTCATATATTTTAATAACAAATTCACTATGAGAAGTTTTTTCTTCAATAAAAACAAATGTTTACTCAAAACTAAAGAGTCTTTTTCTCTAAAATCGAATTATTTTTGTGTATTTCTCTTTTTCATAGAAGGTTTTTATCATTTTTAGAGAATTTTAGGATCGCATTTAGAGAAAAGCATTCTCTGGAGCAAGGTAATACTAATTTTCTCTAAATATGATGCCTTTTTTATCATATTCCGAGAAACTATTTTCTGAGTGCAGTTTGAAAAATCATTTCGTGAAAAATGCGTTTAAAGTTGTTCTAAGCATGCATTTAATATGCAATTTTATCTCAAATAAATTCCATTCGGATTTTGGATTGTTTTCGTTCAACTTCGGTTTTGGTCGATACTGTTTGGTTATTTTTTTTTCATCTTTCTATAGCTTCTGCTGGTATTCGTTAAACTTATTTTTTTTCATTCGTCTTTGGTTCTTGACTTCGTTTGCCTTCGGCTTATTCCTTGTTTTTTGTCGAAAGAACTTTTAAAAGCATAGGATCTATTTCAGTAACAGATAAAAATGCTTGCCAAGTTTCTTCAAAATCGGTTCATCCGTTTTGACGTGAATGAGCCGAACAAAGTTTATTGAATAAATCGTCCTCTAACGGAAGTTTTCTGAAATTTAAATAGCCTCAATTCTGTTGCAGAGTCAAGTTATTTCATGTATCAAATTTTAGTAAAATCAATCAAGTCATTTAGGAGTTATTGAGTCTTAACAATGCACTACTTAAAGCGCCCTCTTTCGGAAGCCTTTGGAATTTTTTATATTTAATGTTTTATCTTGGGTGCAGTTGAACGTTCATACCAAATTTCATTAAAATCGTTTCAAGCGTTTAGGAGTTATTGAGTCTTAAAAACGCACTACTTAAAGCGCCACCTTACGGAAGTCTTTCGAATTTTTATAGCCTATGTTATCTTGGGCGCAGTCGAACTTTCGTTCCAAATTTAATTGAAATCGGTCCAGGTGTTTAGGAGTTATTATGGAGTGCCACGCCCACATAATTCCGCCCAATTTTTAACCTTTTCCTTATCTTTGGTGCAATTGAGCCTTCATACTAAATTTCATTGAAATCGGTCCAGGAGTTTAGGAGTTCTTAAGTCTTAATAAAAACGCACTGCTTAAAGCGCCCTCTTGCGGAAGTTTTTGGAATTTTTTATTGCCTATGTTTTATTTTGGGAGCAGTTGAACCTTCATACCAAATTTCATTGAAATCGGTCCAAATGTTATGGTAATCGGTTCAGGCGCTTAGAAGTTATTACAGAGTGCCACGCCCACATACTTCCGCGGATTTTTTTAACCTATGCTTTATATTGGTTGCAGTTGAACCTTCATACCAAATTTCATTGAAATCGGTCCAGGCGTTTAGAAGTTATTATAGAGTGCCACGCCCACATACTTCCGCCCACTTTTTTATCTAATATATAAAATCAAATGTTTGTCTGTCTGTCTGTCTGTCTGTTCCATATAGACTCACGCACCGTTTATCCGATTGCGCTGAAATTTGGACACCGAGTACCTTTCATAGTGAGAAAGAACATAGGGGGTGTAAAGTTTTATTCCTGTAGCTCACAGTTAATGCCTTTATTGTGCTTTCGCTATGGGAGGTGGGCGTGTTCATGAACGGATTACTCCCAATTTTTGAACACACATTAGTTTTGGTATAAAACACATACATACCAAATTTAATTTCTCTATGACAAACATAACCTTATTTATTGAGTTTTAAACTTTTTGGGTTGTATGGGAGGTGGGCGTGTCCGACAAAAATATCTTTGTCATGTCATAAAAAACATATGTGCCAAATTTTAGCTCTGTAGGTTAAACAGAGGCTTATTTATTGCGTTTTCAATTTTTGGGTTGTATGGGAGGTGGGCGTGTCCGTGAACGGATGACGTTCATTTTTCGAAAACATCTTTGTGTTTGTATAAAACACATTCATATCAAATTTTATTGTTGTAGACTAAATATGAGCTGAGTTATGCAGTTTTCAATTTTCGCTTTGTATGGGAGGTAGGCGTGTCCGTGGACGGATGATGTCCATTTTTCAAAACCATCTTTATTTTTTTATAAAAAATATATGTGCCGAATTTTAGCTCTGTAGGTTAAACAGAGGCTTATTTATTGCGTTTTCAATTTTTGGGTTGTATGGGAGGTGGGCGTGTCCGTGTCCGTATCGATGTTCCCTTTAGAGTGGTAAAGCCCTAACTAAGTGCCACAATTATATAAAACGTGATAAATTTATATTCACAAGGCTTTTTATACCCTAAACCTGAAAGGTCAGGGTATATTAACTTTGTGCAAACGTTTGTAACGCATAGAACGAAGCGAGTCCGGTATAGAAAAGTATATATATTCTTGATCAGCGTCACCACGTGAGTCGAGCTATCCATGTCCGTCCGTCCGTCCGTCCGTCCGTCCGTCCGTCCGTCTGTCCGTCTGTGTGTTGTCCGTATACACAGGATAAGAAGAAGGAGTTGAGAGAATTGGATGAAACTTGGTACACATGGTCACATGTACCCAAGGATCTGCACTATTGAATATTTTTGGAATCCGCCCACGGACACGCCTACCTCCCATACAGCGCAAAAATTGAAAACTGCATAACTCAGCTCATAATTAGCCTACAACAATTAAATTTGGTATGTATGTGTTTTATATCAACACAAAGATGTTTTTGAAAAATGGACGTCATCCGCTTACGGACACGCCCACCTCCCATACAACTCTTGGGCACAACCACCTCCCATTCTTTACTTGTTTATTGTTCGATTTTGTGAAATCTTGGCTTAAATGTGTTTTTAAGTACGCAAAATCGAATTCTGACAACAGTTTTTTAATAAAGTATACGCCAGAGGGCGCACCAGTACATTTCAACCAATTTCATGATTGTTGAGAATATAGTTTTTTTTTTTAACGCCTGTAAGATACGAATTTTTCATGGTACTCAGTTTTTATTAAACCACACCATACCATACACCAATGGAAAAAACAGCTCAATACATATCCAATAAGCTCAAATGCATGCAAATACCATGAAAAGTACATATTGATAGGTGTTTAAGAAACATCTTTTCAAAAATGACGAAATATCGACTTTTTGAAGTCTCAAAAAAGTTTATAAAGACAAAAAATTTAAAAATTTTTTAAAGCCAATATTTGTTATCTTGGCATTAAATGCATTCTGAAGAAAACAAGTTGTATGCAAAAAACTTGATTTTTTGGCTAAAAAAGGGGTTCAGGAGAACCAAAACCGCTTCATGGGGATTTCTCCATGAAGATAAACAATTATGCAGAAATTGTTTCTAAGAGTCCCTCTAACTTTTGATTCGGTGTCCGGCTGACTTTTTTTTCCCATACAAAATCGATCCGGCATATATACAGGGGTGAAAATAATAATAGAAATGTTAATTTTCTTGAACAATTGATCAAACATTTGGTTTTCATAAATTATTATAAATAAATTATAAAGTATAAGTATAAAGTATACCAAAAATTAAGGTAAAAGATAAATTTCTATCATTTTGTAAATTCATTCTTGAAAAAATAATACAAAAAAGGCTCTACTTTGGCAATATTTCTGTATATTTTCCTAACATATTACTGTTTTTTTGAGTTGGAAAGCTATAGAGTAAGTATTTCATTGTTTCTCCTTAGATTTAATAACTGCATGACATCTCTAGTAGACATGGTTAACGCAACCTTGTATTGCGTTATTGAGTTGAAGCATTTTAATGCATTACTGCGTTGATGCACTTCTTTTAAAAAAAGTAACACAATAGCTCATTAATACAAATGCAACACTCAAAGCAAAGCAAACAGCAAGATAAAACATTGAAAGCAAATGTACAAGTTGTACGGTTCATCGAGCACAGTTGGAAAAGACAGAAAGTTGAATAAAACAAAATATAATATGCTTGTATTATATAGAAAAGAGGTCGCGGGGAAAATGCTGTTAAGCATGAATTCTTGGAACATGTCTGATTGGATGATGCTTGAGCACACATGTGTGAGTTTATTTCGCACAGAACATGTTCGATTTAAAAAGTATAAGCAAACTTAAATCCAACTTTAAACTTTTTTTGCCCACCAGAAATGTGTATGTATCTGTTTAAAAGCTCGATTTAATGATAAAAAACACAACCATTTGATTAATTGCTTGAATTTTGGGTCTTAAAATATTTGGTGGATGCTGAAATCTGCACTTTACTTAGTTTAATTTTATACTAGCTACTATTTATTATATTCTTTTTAGTAAATATAGCCATAACATTACACATTGTAAAACAATTTTGATGTTTTTTTTACTTTATATGTGTGAGCTTTTGAACCACATGACTCAACGCAATACAATGTTTTACTGTGACACTTTCTGTGCTGATACGGGTCTTGTTGAAACAGATACCATAACATTCTGAACAGCGGCATGACGCAATTGCGTTAATGCATTTTGCTGATACAGTTAATTGCGCTTGAGTTAGTGTGTCAGCGCTGCAATTTTTACTGTGTTACACATGTCTAATCTCCAGTCCATAGAATTATCCACATTAGCACAAGTAACCACCGGTTTAAAGGAATACCACGATTTCTTGATTTTTATGTATCCCTATGTGATCCGGAGACTGCGAATGTTATTCTGTAACACACATTTTACTTCTTTGAAACCATTTTTTTTTTTAAATTTTGAGGATTGTTTTGGATCATAATATTACATTTATTTCCATTTTACAGGCATTTTCTGCTTCGCATGTTGAAATTGTGTTTCCTTGATTTCGCTTTCTCACCTACTTATCTATCTCCCCATTTCCGAACTAAGGCAGACTTGACTGAATAGGTTTGACATCTAACATCCTTGGTTCAAAGGTAAAAAGTTATGCTAGCGAAAGACGATTTTTATGATGAAAAGGGCGAAGGTGTGAAGTGTGAAGGTGTAAAATGGTCATTTTCGAACAAATCTCTTTTCAAGTTTGGGTCATCATATTTTCATCATATTTTCATAACCATTGTCATCATATTTTCATAACCATTGCAGGTCAATTTTCGGTGTGAAGGACGATTGATAGCAATTCTGGGAAGAAGCGAAAAAGACGTCCTTTTCTCATTAGCTAACACACAGGGTGAGACCTTTTGTTCTGGCACCACTTTTGAGGTATGAAAGTCGGACTTTAATACATAATCACGTTTTTATGCTTCTCTGCTTAAATTTCACCAGGAAGGACGATTGATCAAAATGTATCTTTGAGCAAAAATCCAGGATAGGATCTTTTCATATTTTATTTCTCATAAGGCTTATAATAAAAATTTTTTTAAATATTTTTTACTGTTAGCCCATTCAACGGTACGAACGATAATGATTGTAAGTCGGTCGATTACGTTGAATAATTTTTTGAAATTCAACGGATAAATCTTAATTGTTCAGCGATATTTTAAGTTAATATAATTTTATGCTACTTTCTGTTGAAGCATGAAACTTAAAATATAATAAATATATCGCCCATTTCATATTGCAGTGAAATAAGAGTTTCACTTAATATTTCCGAATTGATTAAAATTTTTTCTTGGGTTGGGTTAATCATGAAAAGAAAACTAAAAACGAAATTTTAAAATAATGCAATAATTTTTCGCGACCACAATAAGGGCTATTTGGAGACAACGTCCCCAGCCGCGGCGAAAAGTTTTTTCAATAAAAAATTTTTTCTGATCGGTCACAACCTCTCTGCAGACAATGGCAAACCTCAGAGAGTAAGTAATGCCATGTAAAGCTTCTTGAGAACAAGAACTTTAGCCGTTCGGAGTCGGCATAAAAAATGTAGGTCCAGTTCTCGGTCAATTGTGTGCAAACATTTAATAGCACACACAACACAATTGATCAAAAGAAGCTCGGTCAAAGTCCTTTCAAGGGCTGAAATGGCCAATTTGTTTTTTTTTTGTTTTGGAGACAACGTAGCTATGTCATTTTAGACCCGATTTAAGCAAAAACAATTTTCATATACTATTTGCAAGAATTTTATATTTTTCTCTTAAAATAGAAAATTTACCATTTTTAATGGTATGCTATCGACGAAAATCGGATTTAAGCTGACAGAGCTACGTTGTCTCAAAATAGACTCTATTTTGGTATACGCATGACTGTGGGTCCGCGAAGTCTTAAAAACTCAAACTCCTGGATTTGGTTTTCTTAATAATAAACAAATCCAAAAAAATTTTAGTGAAATGGACAAGATAGTTTTTGAATGGGCGATATAGACGACCATCGTAAAATACCTAGTCGTACCATAAGTTCTGTTACAACACTTTCAAAGCAAAATGCAGTTGAAATTTCAAATAAAAGATCCGTTATAATTTTGGTTGTTTAAATATTTCATTGCAAGCAATTGTAATGGCAGTTTGGTTTAGAATTTCACCCCGTTAATATGAAATTGGGCGCATTACTAAAATTGTATCACTGTGTTTGGGCTACACAAATGTGTAAATAGTGCGAGTCAGGTATTCACGCTTTTAAAAACTCGGCATATCAAGAATATTTGTATATCGTACCATAAATCGGTGTTTAGAATCATATCAAGTAGAGAACAGGGCCAGAAGTGGACGTTCGCGTGTTATTCATACGACTGGAGTCATATAAGCAGCACGTGAGCGAATTCACAAAAAGAAGCAGAAAATTGTGGCTAGAGATATGAACATGTCTATCATATCCAAGTCCGTCCCAACTTATCCGTGATAACCTCCATAAGAAAGGAGCAATAGTCATCTTTTAATTCAACGGTTAATGCAAGTAAAGTTGGAAAGATAAAAGAAGCTGTTTCAGTTGCATGCAAACAAAGGCCATCAAAATATCCTTTCTACTGATAAAAAAATGTTAACGGTGGAGGAAGTTTTTTGTCAGTAAAAATATAAAGTCTTCTTCTCTAATAACGATATATTTTTATATATTTCTCTTTTTCATAGAAGCTTTTAATCATTGTTAGGGAATTTTTATGATCACATTTAGAGAAAAGCATTCTCTGGAGCAAAGTCTATTCCATTTTTCTCCAAACATGATGATGCCTTTTTTATGATATTCCGAAAAACTTTTTTTTGAGTGTACAGTACTTAGGGTTCAGATAGGTCATCATCCTGCATACGTGATGCTTTGGTGGAGAGTATCGTGTAAAGGCGTCATATCCCTGCATTTTGGTAAAAAGGTGTAAAAACTGGAGCGATAGTGTCTTGGAAGACGTTGTTAAAAATTTACCAACTGAACTCTGCAATGGAACACTGGGTCTTTCAATAAGACTCTGTACTAGCTCATAAAGCAATAACAACGCAAGAGTGGTTCTGCTGAAGATTGGCCTTCAGGAAGCTCAGACTTTAATCCTCTTGATTACAAATTATGGCCAGAGCTAGAGAGTATGGGTTGCAAAGTTCGCCACCGGAATTTGGAAAATCTCAAGCAAGCGCTAATTGCAACAGCTACTTCAATACCAATGGAACCTATACATGCCGCTATAGCCTAATTGTCAGACCGTATAAGAGCTTGCATCAAAGCAAAAAGCAATCGTTTTGAATAATTTTTGTATTCGTAGAAATATTATCTTTAAATTAAAAAATAAAAATTGCAAAATAATTTAAAAACTCGTTTCTTAAATTTGTACATCATATTTAGTTTTTAACAGAACTTAAGGCACGAATAGGTATGGATAATTTTTTAACGACTATCAATTCTTTGGATGACAGCTGATGATATTTCAGACTACCGATGGTTTTTCACAATTATTCTCCATGATTTGACATTCGGAATCCATCATCTAAGCATCAATGTGTGACATTTTTTTACCACACCTTAATTGCTAACTTCGCTGATGATATTTATGGCTCTTCAAGCTTACACTTCATATACATACTTGCACATCCGGTTTTGTCTTGAAACATTCGAAAAACTTTTCAAAGCTCCGTGTTCGCTCCGTATCGCTTACGTGATTTTTTCTGCAGTGCTCCAAAGGGTGTTTCAAAAGAATGATTTCGATATGTGTTGTGTTAGGCGGGTGGCTGGGTGGTGAGTTTTATCACGATGATGAATTGAATATTGTGTACTAAGAATTTTAGCATAGCTGTACATGGTTTGTGTCATAAAAAAGTTAGGCAAGTGTATCCACTTTTAAATAATAACATTTTGTGAAAAAAAGCTGTTGAAACGCATGCTTTTAAGCCATGGACAATAAAATTCAAAACCTACAAGTTCGTTAAGCAGAAAATTAAATAAAAGAAACTTATGTAATTTTACATAAGGATATGAGTAAAATTGTTATTTATAAAAAAAAAAAATATTTATGAGGATTAATATGAATAAAACTCACATTTGTAATGCGGAAAGTGTCATAAATTGTAAGAGTTGTTGAGGACTCAAGAAGAGTAAATATTTCACGCAAGAAAAGAAAGATTATATAAAAATATGTTGAAAAATGTAACAACAATAATTTTTCAAAATTTGAAAACAAAATTTGAAAAGTTGAAACAATAATTTAAAAAACAAAATTTTAAAAATGTCTGTTGGTTTTTTTTTAAAAATGTATAAACAAATATACATCGATATGATACCCACAATATTGATTTCATTTAAAACATTATTAAGAAAAACAAGATGCAGGATATATAATTATATATCTTCTTATATAATTTGTTTTAATTCTTTTTTAATCACACCAATTTTAACGCAGCTAAACACACACACATAAATAACAAGTGCACAAGTGTCGGCATTAAAATGACAAAAGATTAAATCAAAATAATTATTTTAAATTAAATACACACACATATGCAGAATTTATGCCTCAATAAACTCTGATAAAATAGCAACACCTCAGCTATAAAAGCTATGAATGTTGTTTAATTATGATGTTAAAAAAAAAATGAAAAATAAAAAAATAAAAAAAAAATTTAAACGCATACATACAAACAGCGTATATTTTATAACGTTCTGCTGCTTGTAATTGCAGCTGTCACACTTAATTTAAATTATTTCACATATATTTGTTATTCCTTGAATTCAATGCATTTGTTTTTTTAATATTGCATTTTTTTTTTTTTTTATTAAAATATTCTTTTTTTTATTTTTTGTCTTTTACACTTTCAAATTTAATACCATGATAACCACCGTTGTTGCTAGGGATGAAGATTTGCGTGTCGACACCGCAAAACAAAATAATTAATTTGCGATTTTCCGCGTACAGCGGCGCTGTAGCAGTGTTTTATCTGCAATTTATTTTATTTTTTTTTTTTAAATATTTTTGCAGCAACACATCAAAAATATGTTTTTATTTCAAAATCCACTTTAAGCTGGCCATATTAAGAATTGCAAAATGAATTAATTTATGGTTTAATGGAAGCTTAAGAGTTGTCACATAATCAATATAATTAAAATATAATGTTCAGTGAATAAAATAAAAAAAAAAAAATACTCTTAGCTAAGCGAAGGCTGTGCTGTAGTAGTTTTGTATTAATTAATTAATTTTAATTAATTAGTTAAAAAATTGTTTTCAAAACTTGAATTCACGTTGAATTACATGAACTTACCATGCATTCAGACGGGACAAAATATCTTATGACTCTTCAACACGTCATTTTACTTATGCTTTTTCTAATCCTCGACGTTTTCTCTGTCGGACATATTGTCTTAATCCTTGACCTAATACTTTTCTCAACTTTTGTGTAATCTTTTCTCTAATGCTTTTCATTAAAAATTGACAAAATCTTTGTCCTACACCTTTTACTAATCCTTGTCCAAAACCTTATCTAAATCCTTTTCCTAATAGTTGACCAAATAATTGCCTTAATATTTGTTCTATTGCTTGTTCTATTCTTTGACCTAATTCGTGCCCTACATCTTATACTCAATTTTGTGGAATACTTGTCAAAAAACTACCTGCTTGGCATCGTAGTTAGCACTCTTTTCCCGCCAGAACCAGCAATTTCGCCCCACCATGCACACGAACATCTCCATCAAATAATTATGGTAAGCACTGATGAGGTTGTGACAATTGTCAAATCCGTGAAGAACGAAAGGCAACAGAGCCAGATGGTATTTCTTAATGTGCCTTAAAACTCGCCATTCTAGAGCAACCTCGAGCATTTGTCCAGCTCTTCAACGCCTGTCTAAGGGAGGGCATATTTCCAGCTCAGTGGAAGGCCCAGAGACTAGTGCTCATATCTAAAGGCAGTGCTTGAGACATTAAGGAAAATCTTCAAGCGACTTTTGTGCAACCGCATTGAAGAGGCGATGCATATAGCGGGAGGGTTATCTAATCGCCAGTTTGGGTTTCGGAAACCGCACACAACGACAGATGCCAAAAGCCTTGTCACCACTACTGTGGAGGAAGCTTTAGCAGGCACTCGATAGAAGAAAGGTGTAAAACAATATTGCCTTGCAGCAACGCTTGATGTACGCAATGCGTTCAACTCAGCTAACTAGAGTAAGATTTTGAAAGCTCTTAGTGAGTTCAGAGTATCAAGCTACCTTGCAAATTATTTCGATGAGAGAGTGCTGCAATATTCGACCGATAGCGGAGCAATGACGTACATAGTCACTGGCGGCGTTCCACAAGGGTCAGTACTAACAGAAATCGGAGTTATAAACGTGCACGGGACGGAGGTACACTTAAAACCATTTATTAAGTACCTCGGCCTGCTCATCTACTCTCGACTCTGTTTCAGGTTCAACAACGCGATAACTGAGGCTTCGGTTCGCCTCGACGAAGTAGTGACATCTCAAAACTTTGTGAATCTCATGTTGAGAAGCGAAACCAACTTGTCAGTGGTAAGCTCTTTGCCCAAACGCATAATCAACGAACTTCGAAGAGTTGAGCGTTTGCATAATAGTCCAGCGTGAGACAGGAAACTATATTCGATGTTTAGGGTTCTCCCCGACCCAGAGTCGACATGAAGTTTAGGAGAAAATGTAGGCTCTTAATTTGACAGTCCCCCGACAGACAAACTTAGTCATTCAGATTTCAGCTTAGTGCTGTTCCCTCATCCCGCGATGTTATGCCTTACGGCTTTTCCACGGGATTTATACTGGATCGAAGATTCAATGCGGTGGTTTAGGTATAGTGTGAAAAAGTCGCACACTCCCACCTGCACGGATGGGGCCTTTTGAAGGTTCCCTATTCGCGAATAAAATAAAGAAAAACTTGTCAAAAAACTTGATTTGATCCTTGCATAAATCTTATTTATATTATTTTTCTTTTAATTCTTCTACTGCTTCTCCTAATCGTTGTTCAAAACTTTATTCAATCTCAATATCTTTGTCAAAATCATTGCTAAAAAACTTGTCTTAGTCTTTGTCCTTACCTTAGGTCTTCTTAAAATCATTCTTTATATACTTGATGTTGATGTTGAAGTTGATGTTGATGTTGATGTTGATGTTGATGTCGATGTTGATGTTGATGTCGATGTCGACGTCGATGGCGATGTCGATGTCGATGTCGATGTCGATGTCGAAGTCGAAGTCGATGTCGATGTCAATGTCAATGTCGATGTCGATGTCGATGTCGATGTCGATGTCGATGTCGATGTTGATGTCGATGTCGATGTCGATGTCGAAGTCGAAGTCGAAGTCGATGTCGATGTCGATGTCGATGTCGATGTTGATGTCGATGTCGATGTCGATGTCGAAGTCGAAGTCGATGTCGATGTCGATGTCGATGTCGATGTCGATGTCGATGTCGAAGTCGAAGTCGATGTCGATGTCGATGTCGATGTCGATGTCGATGTCGATGTCGATGTCGATGTCGATGTCGATGTCGATGTCGATGTCGATGTCGATGTCGATGTCGATGTCACTGACACTGTCACTGTCACTGTCACTGTCACTGTCACTGTCACTGTCACTGTCACTGTCACTGTCACTGTCACTGTCACTGTCACTGTCACTGTCACTGTCACTGTCACTGTCACTGTCACTGTCACTGTCACTGTCACTGTCACTGTCACTGTCACTGTCACTGTCACTGTCACTGCCACTGTCATTGTCAAAATTATTACAATTAGCTGTAGACGTAGATAATAAAGTCATATAAACTGATTTAATTAAATTTTGTAAACAATAGCAAAATGTTTTATAATCAAAAAATACTAAATGAGTTAGCAAAACACAAAAAAACAAATTCACTGATAAAAGTCAGTGAACCAACAAACTGATAAAAATTTTAATCAATGGAAAAAAAATAAAAATTATCTAACGATGCATTAAATTTTTTATTGAAACCATAAAATATCTACCGCAACATGTCGCAACGAGCAATCAGAGCTATCAACGATCTCTTAAATGGTTTCACACACACACAAACACACACACTTAACCGCTGCAGATGCGCTGCTGAATTAACCACTTGAAAAATCAATAGTCAATGTAATGAGATAAACTACGATTAATAAGCGATTTAATGAACATTTAAAATGGATAAATAAAAAGGTTAAACAGCAAATAAAAACAGTAACTGAAACAAATGAGTGTGTGTGTGTTTGTGTATAAAGGTGCTTGCCTGTATTTGCATGTGTGTGTGTCGCGGTATGTTCAACTGAATGCGCAGTAATTAAGTTATAAAATCTACAATTAACTTTAAAAGCAGACACACACACACTGCAAGATTACAGCAATGCAAACACAGACTTCGATTGACCTGCCACTAACTACTACATCAATATATGTTGATGCGTTGCTTTAATTACAGCCAAAGGATATCCGCCTGCTTAAGTGTGGCTAACCGGAAGTGCAGTACTTTCAAGCTTTAAATGGCTTGTAAGTTGTTCTTGTTGTTAATATTGTTGTTGTTGTAGTTATTGTTGTTCTGTTGTTGTTGTTGTTGTTGTTGTTGTTGTTGTTGTTGTTGTTGTTGTTGTTGCTGCTATTGCAGTTGTTAATGCTGCTGTAAGCATGTAGTTTTTTATTCTACTTAATACTCACTTTTATTGTTTTTTATATAAGTTCTTGTAGCTGTTGGTTTTTTTTGTATGCTTAAATATTTAAAATATGCAAATGTGTTCATTTATAGCTGTTCTTTTTGCTATAACTCTCATTTTTTGTTGTTGTTGTTGTTGTTGTTGTTATTAATAAAAATTTAATTCCTCACGTAAGGTTAAAAGTTTGCATATCAAAGATTATGAAAAATTAATCCTTGCTGCTGCTGTTATGCTGCATTTATTAATGTTGGCATAAGCTTGTTTTGGTGTGTGTGAGTGTGTAGGTATACGAATGCAAATCCATGTGTTGCTGCTTGTTAATGCTTTCATACTTTGGCTTATTTGTGTGCGTGTAAGTGTTTGTTCGTTGATTTGTTGTTGTTGTTAAATAAATGGAAATTTAATTACTGACAGCTAAGGCGGCTTAATTTTTTTTGTTCTGGTTGTCTATGTGAGTGTTTGCTTGTTTGTGTGCTGCATTTACAATGTCATAACTTTGAAAAAAAATTGCAATATTTCATGTTGATTTTATTTTGATGCTTTAAAAAAAATTAAACAAAAATTGCAATCACTAAAATTATCATTTAAAGTGAAAATTTTTGTTGATTTTGCTTACATTTTAATACAATGATATCTTTTTTTGCTGCGTTTTTGTTAAAAGTTTCACACTAACTATATTGAAAAAAAAAAAATACCCTACAGTCAATTGTATCTACCTAACCGTATATTGCAAATGACCTTTTGTAGCTTTGATACAAAAAATGTTTTTCGCTTTTTGTGTTTTGTTTAATAATGTGTAATTGAGTAATTTTTTTAATTTTGAATTGAAAAATTTTAAATTTTAGAAATATTTTTTTTTATATATAAAATTTGAGTTTTCTTTATTTTAAAAATTATTTTTTAAAAACATTTTAAAATTTGTTCAAATTGAAGACGTATTTCATAAATAAAAGTGAGAAATTGCTTGTTGCGTAGGGTAAATTTGTAATGGTAGTATTAACGGCTATGGTAATGCTAATGGTACTGTTAATGGTAATGGTAATGATAATGGTAATGATAATGGTGATGGTAATGATAATGGTTATGGTAATAGCAATGGTAATGGTACTGTTAATGGTAATAGTAATGGTAATTGTAATGGTAATGGCAATGGTAATGGTAATGGTAATGGCAATGGTACTGTTAATGGTAATAGTAATGATAATAGTAATGGTAATTGTAATGGTAATGACAATGGTTATGGTAATGGTAATGGTAATGGTAATGGTAATGTTAATGGTAATGGTAATGGTAATGGTAATGGTAATGGTAATGGTAATGGTAATGGTAATGGTAATGGTAATGGTAATAGTAATGGTAATGGCAATGGTAATGGTAATGGTAATGGCAATGGTACTGTTAATGGTAATAGTAATGATAATAGTAATGGTAATTGTAATGGTAATGACAATGGTTATGGTAATGGTAATGGTAATGGTAATGGTAATGTTAATGGTAATGGCAATGGTAATGGTAATGGTAATGGCAATGGTACTGTTAATGGTAATAGTAATGATAATAGTAATGGTAATTGTAATGGTAATGACAATGGTTATGGTAATGGTAATGGTAATGGTAATGGTAATGTTAATGGTAATGGTAATGGTAATGGTAATGATAATGGTAATGGTAATGGTAATGGTAATGGTAATGGTAATGAGAATGGTAAGGGTACTGTCAATGGTAATAGTAATGGTAATTGTAATGGTAATGGCAATGGTAATGGTAATGGTAATGAGAATGGTAATGGTTATGGTAATGGTAATGAGAATGGTAATGGTTATGGTAATAGTAATGGTAATGGTAATGGTAATGGTAATGGTAATGGTAATGGTAATGGTAATGTTAATCGTAATGGTAATAGTTATGGTAATGGTAATGGTTATAGTTATTACAATGGTAATAGAAATGGTCATGGTTATGGTAAAGGCTGTGGTAATGGTAATGCTTATGGTAAACGAAATGGTAATGATTATGGTAATAGTAATGGTATAAAATCATGATGATCGTCGAATCACATGTTTCATTAGTTTATTGACGTACAACCGCATACCGTTGCACAATTTTGGATGATTCAGATCCGCAATATGATAGTTGGTTGCTTCATTCTCGTCGCTCACGCTGTCAACGGATTTGTACGAATGCAGTTCTTCAGCGTTTTGACTTTAAACAATGAAATTCAAGCTTTCGACATCCTTACTGTTCGCTGCTAGTATTACCCGTTTACTAATCCAATAGAGATTTACATAATTTTGTGCAATGCCGGGGAACACTTTGGTAATGAACGAGGATCATTGTTGCTTCTTCGATGATGAACTTGCCAAAATTTGCCGGTAACAATATTAATTCAGTCGCAACATCAATAGGAATTTTTTTTTTTTTTTTAGCTTTGAACCAAGGATTTCAGGTGTCAAACCTATTCAGTCAAGTCTGCCTTGGTTCGGATATGGGAAGATAGATAAGTAGGAGGGAAAGTGAAATCAAGAGAAACAAGTGTAGAATGTTGTATGTGTGGCGGAGCACTATATCAACATGCGAATTTGAATCTGAGGCAAGTGTTATGCCTTTACCTCATTCAATTCGAGTTATTAAGCTATCTTATTCCACAAACATCTCTACCACCAACTACAACTTTTAAAGTCGTGTATATTGATGAATTTTCAATTTCAGTTGATTAGAAATGAGGAAATAATTAAAGAAAGGTGAAAGCGTAGGACCATGGCTAGACCGGGATTCGAACCCGGAACCTCTGGATTGGCAGTCAAGCACGCTAACCATTCGACTACCGAGGCCCTTTCAGGCGCCTTCATGACGCCAATTTCAGGCATACATTGAGTACATCGGCAGCAGTAGATTTGGGGATGTTGCGAAGCGTTTGACAAACATTTTCAGAGACCTCACCTCGTAAATCCTTCATCGTTCGATCAACTGCCTCCAAAGCACGTTTATACGTACATTCACGTTGGTTTGTCAACCGTGAGAAGATTCATCGATAGCTTAAAAGCAGAATGTGCAGTTCGGCCACCTTTCAACAAAGTGGCAGCAATGCCTGAGGATGCAACAGCCAGCGCAATTTGTGGTTTTGACCGAGTTGTTGCCAGAATGAACGAAATGACGAATGCCTTGCCTGTCCTATAGGGAGCATCGAGAAAGTAAATGGCTCTCGTTTCATCGTCGACTACCTTCATCAGGTAGTTCATCGTCAATGCCAAACATCGTTATGTTGCTCTCTTTGTTCACATATTTGCAAATGTATTTGATGGATTTGATATAGTTGAAGTACTCAATACTTGCAGTGGGTTGAGAACATTTCGACAAAAGCGGATAATATGGAACGATCCAGCGGTTATCAACGGTGGGTCTGGATTGTGGATTTCGCAAGTTTCTGGATCTGAAATTTCGGCAGAAATGATAAAATCAATATAATCTGGCCAGAACTTGCCAAACATACAAAGCAGAGGTTATCCTTACACAAGCATGAGCCTTGCTTATTAATAACTAATTCCTTACATTACACACCTAGGCTGCATCTACATAATTTTGTTCATACTCCACGAGGACTCACTCATAATTGTTCATACCAAAACGTACAGGATAAACTAGTACCTATGTTTGAATAATATACCTTAAACTATACTTGACGTAAGAAAATGTTAAGTTAACATGTATTGTGTTGAATTGATAAGAAAAATATCAAATTGATAATGTAATGTTTTACGTTGCAATATCAATTATTAATGTTAAAATAACATTTAAAATGTTTTTAGTTCATCATTTTTTACTGTACAATTGATAGTATTTCACATCCATTTAAAATTATATATGTAGATGTCAACAACAAGCAGATGTAATATTTATTTAAGAGCTGAGCCGTTCAAACACACAGGTGACCATGGCACACAGGTTAAGAGTGTGGCTTTGGATGCCCGGAGCCCAGGTTCGATTCCCACTCGTGGCAAATTATTTTTCAATACATTTTTTTTTATCTGCATTAATTTACTGATACTTTTTGATATTTTAAGTGTTAAAATAACATTATTATGTGACAGTTATACATTTTTAAATGTAGGTTTCGTAATGTTAAAAGTAAATTAGGATAATATCAATTTTAACATTTTTTAATGTCGGACGACTTTTGTCAACTAAAAATGTCACGATTAATTTTGGAAAACCAGCAAAACACGTTTGGTGCTCCATCACCAAAAGTCGAAGCGAGTTAATCGGTACACTGCTGTTGGTTAAATCCCCATCAAAAGTCGTAGAAAATCATCGACCAAAAAAATTTAAAATTTAATTCCATTTTTTTGCATTGATAAATGTTCTAAGTATCTGTTAACAGCACAAATAGCACTCGTATCACGAGTTCTGAGTACGTTCACCATTAGAAAGGTTACATTTTACGATGACCATGTCAAACCAGTTATATAACACACATTAAAAGGTTCGCTAATAGATTATATTGAATTTCAAAATAATTTTGAATACAAATTTTGTTTAAAAACACATTCCGTGAATATATTTATACGTACTTTATCCGCACATTAACAATAACACCTCAATATAAGATAGCATATGTCCATCCAGAAACAATAAGATGTCCAATAGTGAAAGTTGTATTGAAATATGTCCATTGGTTTTCGAGCTTACCGCGAACATAGAAATTTACTTTTTTATATATTAGTACGGATTTTTGAAAAATTTAATCTTTTTCAAGCTCTGATCCATATGCGATACTTTTTGTCTCTATTTGAAGATAAAATGTTCTTTGTGGGTATCAGTTCTCCAACAGTTTAGGCTATATTCGTCCAGAAAGATTAATATTCCGAATAGTGAAAGTTAAATCAAAACAGGCTTGCGCCTGTTAAGCAACCGCATTTTACAATTTTAAAATAATTGCGGATACAAATTTTGCTTTAAAAGACAATCAGTGAATATATTTATACGTAGTTTATCTTATTTTTAAATAATACTACAACATAAGTTAGGCTATGTCCATCCAGAAACAATAAGATTTCTGATAGTGAAAGTTGTATTGAAATCTGTCGATTGGTTTTCGAGCTTACCGCGAACATAGAAATTTACTTTTTTATATATTAGTATGGATTTTTAAAAAAATTTAATTTTTTTCAATCATCTGATCCATATGCGATACTTTTTGTCTCTATCCGAAGATTGGTAACTGTTGACATGTTCTCGTGGGTGTCAGTTCTCCAGCAGTTTAGGATATATTCGTCCAGCAAGATTAATATTTCGAATAATGAAAGTTACATTAAAATTCATCATGTAGATTTTGAGTTTACTGCAAACATATCACTAAACTTCTAATTTCTTAGATATTAAGTACAGAGTATAGATTTATTTATGCAATATGAGCTTGCGCCTGTAAGCAACCACATTTTACAATTTTAAAATAATTTCGGATACAAATTTTTCTTAAAAAGACAATCAGTGAATATATTTATACGTAGATTATCTTTTTTTTTAAATAATACTTCAACATAAGTTAGGCTATGTCCATCCAGAAAGAATAAGAGGTCCAATAGTGAAAGTTGTATCGAAATCTGCCCATTGGTTTTCGAGCTTACCGCGAACATAGAAATTTACGTTTTTTTTGCATTATTATGGATTTTCGAAAAAATTTCTTTTTTCAAGCATATGATCCATATGCGATACTTTTTGTCTCAATCCGAAGATAAGTAACTGTTGACATGTTTTTCGTGGGTGTCAGTTCTCCAACAGCTTAGGCTATATTCGTCCAGAAAGATTAATATTGCGAACAATGAAAGTTACATTAAAATTCATCATGTAGATTTTGAAATTACTGCAAACATATCACTAAACTTCTAATTTTGTAGATATTAAGTACAGAGTAAAGATTTATTTATGCAATATGAGCTTGCGCCTGTTTTACAATTTTAAGATAATTTCGGATACAAATTTTTCTTAAAAAGATAATCAGTGAATGTATTTATACGTAGTTTATCTTCACTAAGGGAAAAAGTTATGTAGTCAGTACAGAGACAGCTATGTAAAATCTATGCACTGCAACTTGTATGAGAACGCAACAAGAGCAGTATTTACTGAGTAAAGGGAGCGTGTACTGAGTACATATCAATTTATTCACTTTTTAAAATGAATAAAAAATGTATTCAATACATCATGTTATGTGTTGAGTACATAGCAGACTTCAATAGATACAAGCAACGTGTACTCAATCAACGTGTTATGTAATTTTTTACAAAAACTTTACTCAATACATAAAATATAGACTCAGTACACGTCCCTCTTATACGATTGAAGTGACACATTTATTCAGTACATAACATATGGACTCAGTACACGTATCTCTTGCACATCGGCACACGATTTTGCTGTTTTATGTCATTCGTTTCTTGATTTTCAAATAAGCAACACCTCTAAAGCCTCTAGAAAATCAGAGCGGGAACGAGTTTATCCTGTACTCTAGAACTCTAGAACAAAAGCGATGATTGGATAAGAAATAAATGGCTTGGTTTCTTTAAAAAGTGATTTAGGCACAGACATGAATTATGTATATATTCAATACATGAAATTATGAACAAAAAATATAAAATTATGTTTTTAGCATATGTAATGAGTAAATGATGTATGTACTCATTATATAAATGTATGCACTAAAAATATGTAATGAGTAAATTATGTATGTACTCATTACATAAAATTATGCATTTAAAATATGTAATGAGTAAATAATGTATGTACTCATTGCATAAAATTATGTACTCCAAATATGTAATGAGTAAATTATGTATGTACTGAGTCAATAATTTATGTAATACGTACATAAGATCTTTACTCATTACATAAAATTATTTGTAACAGTTTGCGATGAGTACAGTGAGCATGTACTCACCACATACATCCATGAATTCACGACACATATTTATGCGTTGAGTACATAAAATTCTTTATTGACTACATAACCGCTTGAAAGCATTATGTAGTCAATAAAGATTTCAACATGTACTCAATACATGAAAAATGTAAAATTTTTGTGTGCAGAAAACTATGCGTTGAGTACATAAATTTATGTATTGAGTCCATAGGTTTTTCCCTCTGTGTTATTTTTAAATAATATTTCAACATAAGTTAGGCTATGTCCATCCAGAAAGAATAAGAGGTCCAATAGTGAAAGTTGTATCGAAATCTGCCCATTGGTTTTTGAGCTTACCGCGAACATAGAAATTTACTTTTTTATGTTTTAGTATGGATTTTTATAAAAAAAATTTAAATTTTTCAAGCATATGATCCATATGCGATACTTTTTGTCTCTATCCGAAGATTAGTAACTGTTGACATGTTCTTCGTGGTTGTCAGTTATCCAACAGTTTAGAAAATATTCAAGTATTTTAAGAGATATTTACTTTAATTTCGATTTAGATAACACAAAAAAAAAAATCTTAAAATATCACAAAAAATTGTCAAGCATCTCAAATTTGCTTATTCAATTCTATTCAAAGCGAGAAAAGCGTGTTTCTCTCTTACTCCTATGCCTAAAGTTTTTAATATTCTTTGTTATTCTTTTGAAAAACAAAGAGTGGAAAGAAAAATAAAATGTTAGCGGATATTAAAAAAGTTATAGTTTTCAAATGGTTTTTGAGTTTAAGCGCTTATTTCATTTAAGTAAAGCTTACCACGAGTACCATTCCGCCACATTAGTTTTTGTCAATTATTTAGGTCGGTCGCTTTTTTGTGCTGCCGCAATCTACAACTTGAGAGCCACTTTTTACTTTTTTATGCCATCAGCTACTACTACTGCCACTAACAATAACAACAACAACAATAATAACAACATCAATAACTACGGTATGCAATGTGGTTTGCTGTACGTATTGCTGCTGCTGTCACAGCTGTTTGTTGTTGGTTTTTGAAATATTATTAAATGCTTTTGTATGCTAGTTATTTTCAAATGCTTTTTGAATGTTTTTTATCTTCTTTTTTTTTTGTTATTATTTTGTTTTTGTTTTAGTTTTATTTTAACTTTCTTTCGAATATAGAACAAATAGCCTCCATTGATATAAATTGGTTTTGTTTGTTTGTATCTTCTTTTGTGTAGATATGCTCTTGTTGTTATTGTTGTTCCTGTTGTTAAATTGTGTGTTACCTTCAAAGCGTTAATCCTACAAAGAATTGAGTGGTTTTTCATGTGCTTTGAAAATAAATTGTTTGAAAAATCGAAGGGTAACAACAAGATTTAGCTACAACCGAAAGCGGGTTATTTAAAACGGTTGCTTGATGAGTACACAAAAATGACACGCCCTTCTTTTGCTTTACTTTCAACAAAGAACGTTTCAATGACGTTGACGATTTTGTTAAGGAACAAAACCTTTGAAGGTATTACTTAAGCTTTATATGGCTTAAGAGTGGCTCATAATGCTTTTAGCTTGCATCTGAATAGTCTTTGGCTAGTAGCGTTTAAGTTGTAACTCTTCATTTTCACGAAATGCCACAAAAGAGTAAGCCGCTAAAAACAACAACAAACATAGAAGATAGTTGTCATGTTCATTGAACATGACTCAAACAAATACACAATCAAACCGCATTGAAAAAACATCAGCTCTGCATAAATGAATTTTTTTGGCATTCGCTGCAATGGCTTTCATGCGGCGCGTATTTTGGTCAATATGTTTTGCTGATATCATCACAATGTGGTCTTTATCAAATTCCAACAATATTGGTATTGTTCAAAATGCAGACCATAAAATTGACAAATATTTTGGTCGGTTTCTGCTTAATTCGAAGGTAGGTAAAAATGTGTTTTATTTTTTTTAATTAATTTAAAATTTTTTTTGCATGAAAAGAATTCTATATCTAAATTTCAGTAAGAAGTAATTTTTTATTTTCTTTAATTTTATAGCTAGACTTCTATTTAATAGATTTGTTGGATGACAAAATTTGATTTTTGACTATTTTCTTTAGAAAAAATTAAAAAAATATTAAAAAAATTTCTTTAAATTTCAACATTTCAAAATATTTCTTATTATAGGTATAAAAAAAAACAAAAAAATACACTGTTACAAATATGCAGCCTGATGTTCATCACAGCAATATAAAATAACAGACGTAAGTTGTTCTTCTAGACCAGTGATGCACAGCGTTGGCAGGGCTTCCAACACAAGCGCACCTTTTTTGTCTTAGTATGTGTGGAAAAAACAAAAATTCGACACAATAATTTGCGCATTAGACGCTTACTGCGTGAAAATCAAACGCAAACTGATTCAATACTAGCGTCGTAGAAGTTCGGTAGCTTCGTAAACATGACTTTTCTGTGAAAGCCGAGTGTCTTCCCAAAGCTCTTGTGTGCACCACTGTTCTAGACTAAAGCAGGATTTGCTTTAATGCTTTAATGCGATGTGTAGTAAGTTAAATAGCGATAATTTTACTCAATGTCATTTTTATTTTATGCTTCATAGATAGTTTTGGACAAATTTTATTTGTGCGGTAGAAGATGGATACTTTGACAGTAATGACTATGGCTTTAGCTAAGAGAAAATTATCGAAGATTCTAAAAACTTGTTCGATTTTATTATTAACAAATAGAAAAATGTAACACTAGCTACGCTAATAAATTGAGAATAACGATGGGAAAAACAACTAGATAACAACAAATTTTGTATCCCGAGGACTATTCTCCAATTGACTATGTGCTATGCTACATAACTTGAGCAAGTAAGACTATAGAGCAAAGATTTTTACCCACAACACAGCCTTCATATCGCTCATTTGCTCAATTAACGACGCTCTAGCAAATGAGCGATATGTTATCATGTGATAACTAATCACAAACTGAAAAACTGTCAGAAAATTTGAACGGAAACATATAGGTTTTTGTATTTGCTATTTAATTTTCATTTTAGACAAGCGTACGAAGGTCCCAATAGGGTCAGCAAAAATGTAATTTTTTCTGCACAGAATGAAAATTTCTAATCCATACTTCACTTCGTTGTTTAAATAGCCAAAAGGCTGGCACTAGCTTTAAAATTCTTCCTTTGGTGAGCGCTAATTATGCCCAATTCCAAAAGTAAAACATGTAAAGAAAGTCTAAAGTCGGTCTAGCCCGACTATGAAATACCCTAAACCTACTTTTTCAAAATACAATAATAGTATTGAAAATGGGAGTGTTCGTGAGCGGATGAAGCCCATATTTTATATAAATTTCACTTTTAATGAAAAATTTAAAAAATTTATAAAAATTTCAAGTTTTATTCCTGGAGCTCACAAGTTAATGCCTTTATAGTATTTTCGCTATTATGGGTTGTATGGGAGGTGGGCGTGTTCGCGAACCAATTTTTGTATGCAACATAGTTTTAGTATAAAATACATAGCAACATACCAAATTTTATCTCTGTAGGTTAAACATAAGCTCATTTATAGAGTTTTCAATTTTTGGGTTGTATGGGAGGTGGGCGTGTCCGTTGTTGGATGACATCCATTTTTCAATATCATCTTCATTTTGTTATAAAATACAAACATAGCAAATTTTATCTCTTTTTTCAATTTTTCAATTTCCATTTTTTTCAATTTTCAATTTTTGCGTTGTATGAGAGGCAGGCTTGTCCGTGGGCGGATTCTTAAAATATTCAATAGTGCAGATCTGTGGTTCCATGTTACCATGTATACCAAGTTTCATTCAATTATCTCAATTCCTTCTTCTTGTATACGGACAGCATACAGGCGGACAGATGGACATGATTAGCTCGAATCACGAGGTGACCCTGATCAATAATATATACTTTTCTATACCGGAATCGCTTCGTTCTATGCGTTACTAATGTTTGCACAAAGTTAATATACCCCGACGTTTATATTTAGACTTTAATATTCTTAATCATAATCTTCTATTGGATTTTCAAAACCAGTTTCATGAAAATCCCTCAAAATTGCGTAAATAATATCAAAATGATGAGCATGAAAAATGGGGGGATTAAAACGGGGCATTTGAGGTCAATGACTTTGAAACAGAATCATTGATCTTCATGAGATATATCATACTTTACATTGATATATCATACTTTAAGATCCTAATGCAAAAGATATGAAGAAAAAAGTAAATGGGCGACCTCTGCGGTTGGAAAAAAAAACAAAACATTTTTTCGGAATTTGTATTGCAAAAATACATTATATTCGAAAGTGACAGGTGAACTTTTTTTTTTGGTGATACTACTTACTTACTTACTTAGATGGCGCTTACAACCGTTGCTCGGTGGTCTAAGAATTTGCGCCAGCCAGAATTTTGTCGTGCGCTTGCTGGCGCTAGTTGGAAACTCCAAGCGTTGTCAGGTTATCCAATGCCTAGTCTTTCTAACGGAGATGCGGTCTACCTCGTCTGCGTTGGCCACCGCTGGGTACCGAATCCAATATCTTTTTCGCTGGAGCTTCGTCGTTCATTCTCTCGACATGACCTAGCCAGCGAAGCCGCTCTATTTTAATACGCTTGACTATATCGTTGTCGGCATATAGCTCATACAGTTCGTGGTTCTATTGTATTCGTTACTCGCCATTGACACAGATTGGGTCATAGATCTTGCGAAGGATTTTTCTCTCGAACGCTTCCAAAGTCCTTTCATCAATGCTGCTCAACGTCCAGGTTTGTGATGCGTATAGTAGGACGGGCATGATACTTGACTTATAGAGCGCCAGTTTTGTTTGTCGAGAGAAAGCTCTGCTTCTCAATCGCCTACTGAGCCCAAAGTAACACCTGTTGGCAAGAGATATCCTTCGTTTAATCTCAATACTGATATCGTTGGAGGAGTTAATGCTGGATCCCAGGTAAACAAAGTCCTTCACTACCTCAAAGGAGGTGTTGTCAACAGTGACGTGGTTTCCAAGACGCTGGGACTGTTTGTTTATTGACACAAGATACTTCGTTTTATCTGCGTTCACTGCAAGACCCCATTCGACTCGACTCTTTTTCTAGCCTGGAGAATGCTGCGCTGACTTCGCGCGTATTTTGCTCAATGATGTCAATATCATCAGCATACGCCAGCAGCATAACACTCTTATAGAAAATTGTGCCGCTGCGTCTCAGGTCAACAGCTCGGATGATCTTCTCCATGATTATATTAAAGAAGTTCGGATGATCTTCTCCATGACTGTATTAAAGAAGTCGCATGATAAAGAATCACCTTGTCTGAAACCTCGCTTGGTATTGAATGGAAGGGAGAAGACCTTCCCGATTTTCACTGCGCTGCTGGTGTTGTTCAGTGTCATCCTGCAAAGACGTATTAGCTTCGCAGGAATACCAAATTCAGACATGATGGAGTAAAGGTAACTCCCTATTGGAATGTCGAAGGCGGCTTTGAAATCGACAAAAAGATGGTGTGTGTCGATTTGTTTTTCGAGGATCTTTTCCAAGATTTGTCGGAGCGTGACAGGAGTGAATCGCAGGACATGATGCCGTATTCTCTTGCCAACTACAAATCCGCATCCAAACTCGTGCTTCTCCGCATGGCCGCTGTAGTAGATATCACAGGATGCTTGCCGTAAGCAACCCTGTCCCTTCCTTCGAATTCCTTGGATTGCAGTGATATCACAATTACATCTTTCCAACATATCAGTCAGTTGGATAGGGCACCATCCCAATTTAGGTTCCGGATATTTCAGGTGCATATCCGTAAATCATTATCAGTTTTTCGTTTGCGGTAGTCGTCATCAGATTTGGGGATCATTCTTTTATTCATTCTTAAACTTTTCATTGAAATATTTTTATTACATGGTGGGCTTCAAACCCAACGCACAACCTTTGCTTGATGGCCAAAGGAAGCCCGCCGCTCAGATTCGCCGCCAAAGTATAACGGTATGATAGTTTTTTGACGTTTCCGGGAGACACCACGGGGAGGTTTGAGTCGACTTGAGACGTTTTTGACATGGATAATGCTGGCCTCGCCAAGTTGAGGCAGCCAGACACGTTGCCATGTGAAGATCGCCCCCCTTATCTCCCTATATACCACGTACCTTATATCCAGCTTTATTAAGTTTATTGCGAAGCGGCCGAGCATCAAAGCTTTTTCAAAGTATTTCGTGGTAAAATTTTACAGCAAAATTTTAGGGTTTTGAGTAACTGCAGGCACTACAATCCACTCCTGGTGTAGCGTTAATGTTTTGGCATGACCAGATCGGCTCTTACGCTTTACTTTACCGGTATTTATATAATGACTTATGATGTTACTTACACTTGAATATGATCTCTTTACTATTATACCGGTTTCGCGATACGGTTTTTTCTGTACAAAAACATTTATTATTATTTTACGAACGTCTACCGAAATTGCTGTTCCACTGTTTATTTTGCTCAATCTTTACCGAAACTACTTTTTATTAAAAACTTTTAAAAAATAACTTAAGCGCAAAATTAAAGACAAAAACAAAGTATGCCTAAACTTTATTGATAAGGATTTTTCCTATTTCCGCTCAAATTTCGATTTGTGTTTGAAGTAACGGGACATTTTTTGATTATTAAGAAAAAACTATTTCCAATGGTACTTACTTCATTAAAAAGTTGGTCGAAATCGTTATTATTAGATACTTAAGCAAAATTTTTTTTTATCAGAAACATTGCTTGTGCCTTAACTTTTGTGATACACTGTAAATGCACCGCTTTTTTAAAAAATGTATTTTCCAGTGGAAACGCCGAAATAAAGCATATTGTTTTAGAAGATAATATTTTTTTCTTAACTTATCTTCAAATCCGTTCCAATATATTAAATTCCAATAAATAAATAAATATATAAATTAAAGCTTTACAGAAAACATATAAGTTTTGTAACATTTAAGTACGGCTATTTAAGACTTAAGTCTAGGGATGAGTCAAGTTTTGCTCTAAAAACAAAAGCAGTGTTAAAATGATGAACTTGCAACAACACGTACGACCACAAATCAACAAGCAAAAACTTTTTTCCTCCAGTGATATTCACAATATGTGAGGGCATGACATGTCGTAGCATACTTTAAGGCGCTTTAAACAGCAAACCAGTCAGCGATAATAAAATAAATAATGTCGAGCATATGAGCAGAAGATATGCAATAGCAGCAGCTTTCAGAACTGGTTGGCTGTGTGTGGCAACCAGCATACAATACAAACGCCAACAAATAGCCAAGTAGCAGCCGCGCAGTCAACGAAGCAGCTAGTCAGTTGAGTGCACTAGACTTTAGCGAAGATAAATCTAAAGAACTTTATAAAACTCGACAGAAGTCGACAACATAATCTTCAAGGAATGCGTTCGAAGTCCTTACGATGCGAAGCAATGGATGCGAGGCTTAAGCAGAGGAATGCGTTCGTTGAATTTATGTCATGTGTTATGGTTGCACTTTTTCTGCGTCACTGTTTTATGATATGTGGGTGGTTGTTGTTTGTGTTGATGGTGGACATGAAGAGGTAGAACAGTTATAGGCCAGTGCTAAGAATATTTCTGAGATTATTTATGTTTTTCATACATTGCTTGGCTGCAAAATAAATGAGCTCAAGTGGTGAAGGAGTGTGATAAGAATGGAGGAAGTGGCTGGAGGGTGGCATATTTGGGTTGATGACAGCCAGATACGGCGTTGACAGCTGCTTATCTGCAGACAGTGGCACTGAAGTAGGCAGCTTCTATTTTTAGCCCACAATGTAGGCAGAGAATGTCTACATGTCTGGCTTAATGTCTTGTATATTTATTTATATTTTGAGATAATTTTTTTTTAATCGAAAAAAAATTTTAAATTTAAATAACCAGGCATGCTTAGCATATGACCGAAAAATTTGTTATTTTGGCCTTAAATTGCTATATAAAGCATTTTGAGTTTTAACAAAACTCTTTAATGAAATTAAAAATCTCCACAATTGTTAAGTAAAATATGTGTTGCTACATAAATCGTTTTGTAATAAATAATTTTTCAAAATTATTTAAAAATGAAATCATGCACAAGATTTACGATTTTATATTTGTCACAAACACAACTTCCGCCAAACAAAGGATAACAAAATGTTGTGAAATTCGCTGCTGCTGTTCTTGTGTTTGTTTTCCCTCCCTCTCTCTCTCTCATTTCATTTCATTTCATTTCATTTCAATGGCATTTGTTTTGCCGCTCAATGCATTTCAGGTAGTATTCGTAAAAGTCATTTAATTAATTGCATTGCTCACCGTTAATCACCGTTATGCGATAAATTAAAAGCTGCAATTCTGCGCGCCAGTGACCCATTTTTAAAGCGCGCTGGCTTTGTTATTGTGTTTGTTTGTTTGTTGTTGTTTTTGCTGTTTTTATTTCACTGTTGCCTGATTCAAACGACATCTGTATCGCGCATTCAAACAAATGCAATGCATCTAGCTTCCTGCAGAGCAATCAAAATAAGACGAATGAGCTCTGTACTCGTAGAAGAATAAGAGAATAGGTAGAAAACGAATTATTAGACGTAGTAGAAACAAAACAAACAAGTTGATGCCAAAGCAGACTGCATCAAACTTTGTTTATGTTCGAAAAATTCAACACAACTTGCTCTGGCGCTGAGCGTTACCACACGAAGCGGAAACGGAAAAGACAAAATTCGGCCGTTTATACGGCGCCAAAGGTAATGAGATTGTGCTGCGACTTGGTTGAATGCACAGTTGTTGCAAACATTTAGAAGAGAGAACATTAACTTAAGAGCGCATTTCATTGGAAGAGCAGAACGTTTTTGCCTAAGAGAGAATATAATTTTAAGAGAGAACATATTCTTCTATGAAGAGTTGAAATGAGAGGTTAATAAGAGAAAACAATGGAAATTTTAAGAGCATTGCGTGTATTATGTTTGCAAAAATCTGCAAAGCTAAGAGCGCGGTCTTGAATATAATTTCGAAATCAAAAACTGACTTCACCGTAAATTAAAATACATCAATCAACACGTGCTTTGTAACTGATGCTTGTTTTTAAATTTTAAAGCTAAAAATTATTTGAAAATTAATGGAATAGTCTTTGTTCTCATGCTTATGGGTAAAAATTTTTTTAATTACCCATAGCACAGAACTGCAGAAAACTTAACTCAAAAAATGGCAGACGGAGAAAGGAGTTTTTTTCTACATTTATATATAGAAGGTAAATGATGACCATGTTTCTCAACAAATTCAAAATATTTGCTTGTTTTAAGCAAAAATTGATTTTTTACTTTTAAGTAACTGATTGCTTGGATCTAATTTAATTTTTAGTGTACCATTTTCAATAACTGAACTATATGAATATTTAAAAATGAAATAAAACTAACACAATTTTTGTGTTTTGAAAAAAGTTATATTTATTGAAAATATGCATGTTTAACATGAATTAGTAAACTTTTTTTATTTGTAAAAACATACTTCAGTGATAACAATCTAAAATATGCTAATGTTTTAAACTTTGCGAAAAATTTTTAAATTAATTTTTAAAAAAAATGCTGCCGAAAGGCAAACCTTAATGAAAAAAAAAAAATCTAAGAAATGTCGTTTTATTATTGTTTTAAATTTATTAAAAATATAAAAATACTTTGGAATTTTTCATTAAAATTTTGTTCATATGTAAATAGTCAAAAGTTATTTATTCCTAAGTTTAGAAACTCAAAATTTGAGAACAGTGTTTAAAATATTTCCCTTATAAGTATTATGGTAGAAAAAAATTAAAATAAATCATGAGTTTTTCTTAGAATCTCAAAGTTGTGATCTTTTAAGATTTCTAATACATTTTTCTATATAAAATTTTTGTTAATTTTTATTAACTAGTTTGAGCAAGAAAATCTCAAATATATCTGTAACATTCCATTGTGATGGGTGTTACATTTGCACGCATTTTAACATCCATACATTAATAAGCATAAATAATTAAAAGTTTTTGCAGTCATCATAAATTAATTTGATGGTTGTCTATTCATAGGTAGACAAAACTTTTATGATAAAAATAAAACAAATTTAGAATAATTGATATCATAAGATTTCCAATACAATAATGAATATAAATAAATTATCAAATTTGACGAAGAAATAAAAAGTAAAAGTATTATAAAGTTATTTTTTACTTTGTAGTGATTTTGAAGTAGTTTTTTTTTTTTTTTGTTAAAAAGTTTTTATTTCTTTATTTTTAGTGAATAATAAATTTTAAAAAAGTGTATTAGTTAATTAAACACCAATTATTTATGCTCATAATGTGGAAAATGCTTTTCTGTCGTTTCTTTTTCTGTTCTTTGTCAGTATCTTTATCAGTACCTACTCTCGTATCTTTATCAGTAACCAAATGTGAATATTGACTGAAATATAGTGTTTTTGTAATAATGACATGCCTCTTTGTTGAATTTCACCCACTTTGTCCTAGTGTTTTCAATAATTCTACCCATTCTAACAATAAATTTTATCACCCTTAAGTCAATATTATACAGTTTTTTACACACTGCCATACCCCTTAGTCGAATAACACCCAATTCCTCAGTAGTAATTTGTAATAATTGTGCCTACGTCTGTACTTCATTTCAGTACCCTAGTGTCAGTATTCGATTTAGTTTTTTCTAATACTGCCACACCCCTTTGTTGAATGACGCCCACTTTATTCACAGTAATTTTTTATAAGTGTGCCTACCTCTATACTGAATATCAGTGCTCTAGTATCAATTTTATTTGAGATACAGTGTTTTTCATTTATTGCCACACCCCTTTATCAAACAACGACCACTTTATTGAAATGAATTGTTTTATAATTGTGCCTACCTCTTTAGTGAACTTTAGTACTCTAGTAACAATATTATTTGAGATACAGAGTTTTCTAATATTGCCACACCTCTTTGTCAAATAAAGCCCACTTAATTGACCGTATTTTTTTATACTTGTACCTACCCTTGCATTTTTGCTGTAAGTTTCAGTACTTTAGTGTCAATATTTACTGAGATACAGTGTTTTTCTTATAGTGACACGCCCCTTTATCGAATATCGCCTACATTATTGGCAGTAATTTGTTACATTTCTGCCTACCTCTGTACTAAATTTTAGTATCGTAGTGTCAATAGTATTCGAGATATAGTGTTTTTTAATATTGCCACACCCCTTCCCGAATAGCGCCCATTTTTTTTTTAACAAAAATTTGGAGTAATTGTGCCTACTGTTGCAATAAATGTCTGTACCCGTGTATCAATTTCATTCGAGATACAGTAATTGTCTTATATTGCCACACCCCTTTGTCGAATAACGCCCACTTTTTTATAGTAATTTTTAATAAGTGTGCCAACCTCCGTACTTAATTTCAGTACAGTAGTGTCAATTTTATTAGAGAAACAGAGTTTTTCCAATATTCCCACATCCTTTTTTCGAATAACGCCCACTTAAGTGGTCGTAATTTTGAATATTATTTGTGCCTGTCCTTGTAATTTTACTGTGAATTTAATTATTCTAGTATCAATATTCACTGAGATACAGTGTTGTTTTAATAGCGACACGCCCCTTTATCGAATACCGCCCATCTTTAAAGACGGGCACCTCAACGTTGATGGTCTCTATATGTTGACAAAAAATTACGGCAAATGGACAAGTAGTTTAGGAGTAATCGATGTACAATACATTCACAAAAAAAAAAAAAAAAAAAAAAACAAAGAAACCAACCAACTGGAGAACCTCCTCCTTTTTGAAGTCGGTTAAAAACAGTGGGATGTATTTGTATGTAAATAAATTACTTCATTTGGTTTTGTTTTTCAATTTTCTTTATGAACTAGTTTTTAATTATTGTCAGCCAGTTAATCAAGATTTGTTGTTAAAATATGTTATTTCAATAATTAAACCTTAAATGTATGCAACATATTCTGTTATTTTTAAATTTTATTAATTTTATTTTTCTTTATGAACTAGTTTTTAATTATTGTCAGCCAGTTAATCAAGATTTGTTGTTAAAATAAGTTATTTCAATAATTAAACCCTAAATGTATGCAACATATTCTGTTATTTTTAAATTATATTGCTATCCTGTATGGTAATTTTAGTAACCTATGTCGGGAAATATATGTCTTTGTTCAGCGTCTGCAGCCTTACCATTTTTTTTTACATACATTTAAAGAAGAGATATTCTAACCTTTAATTATTTTAAAAGGAGAATATCTAGAAAGACTAATTGTTCTTTTTTTCGCCAAAATTCCACTGTGCGTCGGAAACAGCTACAACCTGTTACTGTTCCTTCTCCTCCTGTCAGCCTGGAGATTAAGCAAAAAGTGATAATTGCTAGTACATAATTGCTAACAGGGGCTTTCTCTCTCTGTCTTACGATCGATAAAACTGTACAAGAAGCTCATCATGCCTGTTCTTTTCTATGGCGCAGGGGCATGGGTGGTAGCGCAAACAGATGCAGCCGCTCTTGGGGTTTTTGAGAGAAAAATTCTTCGAAAAATCTTTGGTCCCATTTCCAGTGTTGCCAAGTCAGTGCTTTTAGCAATAGATCTAGTGCTTTTTGGTGATTAAACATTTTAGATGAAATACTTCTAGTGTTTTCCGATAGTTAGCTCAAAAATCATGTATTTGCTTTCATGAATTAAAAAACCTAAGAGTGTTCCAAATTTTTAATGCATTTCATTTATAAATTAATCCTTTTTTACTTAAACCTCATAAAAGTCAAAAAATGTTTGTCAGAAAAAGTCAGAAAAAACATGCCAAAATCAGGATTAACTACAATTCGGTCTTCGTTCGTACACTGTGCCTGCTCAAGGTGTTTCAAGCACTAGTACTTTTTCGGTGCAGAGGTCGGACATTCACCGACACGGGCACAGGACATTTATCAGCTACTTTATGGACACAAAATATGAAATTTGATTGTCGGGATAGTCTTTGCAAAATCTTAGTTTTATAAGTTGCAATGTTCAAAAGGATATTTTTAATGTTTTATATAATAAGTTATATTCTTTATATTCGCTCAAATAAAAAGAATAATTCATAAACTATCAATTTGTGTTTTTTTAAAATTATTTTGTTCTGTTTAAGTGTTTAAAAAAATTCGGCCGTTTTGAATAAAATAACGTCATCTAATATATAAAATCAAATGTTTGTCTGTCTGTCTGTCTGTTCCGTATAGGCTCACGCACCGTTTATCCGATTGCGCTGAAATTTGGACACCGAGTACCTTTCATAGTAAGAAAGAACATAGGGGGTATAAAAATGTGGGCGTAAGTATGTGGGCGTGGCACTCTATAATAACTTCTAAACGCCTGGACCGATTTCAATGAAATTTGGCATGAAGGTTCAACTGCTCCCAAAATAAAACATAGACAATAAAAAATTCCAAAACCTTCCGCAAGAGGGCGCTTTAAGTAGTGCGTTTTTATTAAGACTTAATAACTCCTATACTCCTACACGATTTCAATGAAATTTAGTATGAAGCCTCAACTGCACCAAAGATAAAGAAAAGATAAAAAGTTGGGCGGAATTATGTGGGCGTGGCACTCCATAATAACTCCTAAACACCTGGACCGATATCAATAAAATTTGAAACGAAGGTTCGACTGCGCCCAAGATAACATAGGCTATAAAAATTCCAAAGACTTTCGTAAGGGGGCGCTTTAAGTAGTGCGTTTTTAAGACTCAAGAACTCCTAAACGCTTGAACCGATTTCAATGAAATTTGGTATGAACGTTCAACTGCACCCAAGATAATATATAAAATATAAAAATTTCCAAAGACTTCCGAAAGAGGGCGCTTTAAGTAAGACTCAATAACTCCTAAATGACTTGATTGATTTTACTAAAATTTGGTACATGAAATAACTTGACTCTGCAACAGAATTGAGGCTATTTAAATTTCAGAAAACTTCCGTTAGAGCGCGCTTTTGATGAACCGATTTTGATAAAACTTGGCAAGCATTTGTTACTGTTACTGAAATAGATCCTATGCTTTTAAAAGCTCTTTTGACAAGAAACAAGGAATAAGCCGAAGGCAAACGAAGTCAGGAACCAAAGACGAACGAAAAAAAATAAGTTTAACGAATACCATCAGAAGCTATAGAAAGATGAAAAAAAAAAATAACCAAACAGTATCAACCAAAACCGAAGTTGAACGAAAACAATCCAAAAATCGAATGGAATTTATTTGAGATAAAATTGCATATTAAATGCATGCTTAGAAAAACTTTAAACGCATTTTTCTCGAAATGACTTTTCAAACTGCACTCAGAAAATAGTTTCTCGGAATATGATAAAAAAGGCATCATATTTAGAGAAAATTGGTTTTGACCTTGCTCCAGAGAATGCTTTTCTCTAAATGCGATCCTAAAATTCTCTAAAAATGATAAAAAGCTTCTATGAAAAAGAGAAATACACAAAAATAATTCGATTTTAGAGAAAAAGACTCTTTAGTTTTGAGAAAACATTTGTTTTTATTGAAGTAAGAACTTCTCATAGTGAATTTGTTATCAAAATATATGAAAAAATTTTCATTTTCAAAAAATTTTTCTGTATAAATGAGAATTTTTTTGTGCGAGAAAAATACTTGTCATTATAAGAGACATTGAAATATATCCATTTCCTAGAAGTTAAGAAATATTTCTTCGAAAATGTGAAAATTTATTCTAATTGAAGAAAATTTTATTTGAAAAGAGAAAATTGCTTTCACCGAAAATAGATAAATTTTTCACCGGAGGAAGATATGTGTTTTTACTGAGTGCGGGTGTCCATTTTCCTCAGAAACCAGACGTCAGATCGAGACGTTGAAGCTGTCATTTTTTGTTTTAATCATGTCTGGCAGGTAACGTTTTACGGAAATTTGACTAAACACTTTCGACGGAAGGAGGGGGCAAAACCGCAAAACACGATAATTTAAAAAATTTTAAAATTGAATTGATAATTTTAAAAACGTTAAAATGAGAGCAGTTTTGAAAATCGTCCTTTTTCTGTGCTCGAAGCACAACCCCGAGTAACACCGGGTTACATTCGCTAGTTTTAAATATAAAAATTGAAATCATGTGTGAAATATTAAATAACTTTGAGAAGAAATGAAAAGTAAAGGTTAGATATTTTTACGATAATTTTATTTTTCTAAGTAGGGGAGAGTCGTCCCCTTTGTCTCAAGTACTAGTTGTCACAACGCCGATATCTTTTGATTCAACACGTTATCGAGTTAAATATCAATGTCATCTATACGCTATTGCAATTTCTAGCATCCCAAGAAAGTTTAAGAGCCGTTAGTTTTGTTTTGCAAAAATTAAAAGAGATTTAAGAAACTAAGTTGGATTTGTGTATTTTTATATTTTTTAAAAATTTGTGTTTAGATAAATAGAAGTGTGCAATATTCAACTTTAAATAAATTTCCAATACAATTAATATTATATTTTGCAAATACTTCTGAATTTTTAGATAAAACTTTATATTTAAATTTACAGAATATTGTTTACATTTTTTTCCAAATGGTACAGGTTGTCACAGCGCTTGTAGGGCTTGTTGTCACATATAATTTCATATAACCATTTTGAAAGTATTCTATGTTTTATTTGAATTTAAGGAAATATGCTAAGAAATCGCAAACTTCTTACAAACCGAGGACGGACATCTTCAGATATCATGATGCAAGCCTACCCCACGGGTGGGGTTACTTGTCCCAGACGAGTTGAATTTTTTATCTGGAAAATTTTTTGATTTATTTTAAAATAATATTCGTTAATCATATCAGGATTGAACAACAAAATATTGAATTTATCTTTATAAGTCTTGCAGTGCCATTATTGCTTAATTTGTGGGAGTTACAGCAGTTCATTCAAATTTTGTGACAACTAGTACCACTCTCCCTACCTACAAAAATTGGTTTTTGATTTCAGTTAAAAAAAAAATCACAATATTTGGAGTATAACTTTCAGGATTTTGTTTTTAGTGTATTTTTGTCAAAATTGCGCATTTTTACTTCACTGAGGGAAAAAATGTTTTCATATCAAACAAATCATGGGTTGAAATAACAGATTTCACTGTTAAATATCCATCATCCAACAAATGAAACTTTCGAATCAACAGTCGGTGGACTTTTTTTTTAAATAATAAATAATAAATTGAAATTTTTGATGCTTACTCAGCTAGGGTTCGTTCGAATCTACGTTCACCTCGTGACAGTCTGAAATACCTCCACTGAGATATTGGCAACCTTAATACAAGTGTAGCAACACACATTTGAAACTATTGTTTAGAGAAGACAGACATTCCAACAAAAACACAAAAATATTTCAACAGTTGATTTTAACAACACAAATATACTTTGAAACGTTCATTCAGCAAAGAAAAAAGTGTTAACTTAAACTCATTCATCATTCATAAATTGCAAATAATTCAAACTAACAGTGTTTGGAAATAACAGCGGCAATTTTTTAATATTACAATTGATATTTTTCTGAGTGTACGTTTGTGTTGTATTTAATATTTTTTTTTTTAAATTTTTTTAAAGTCGAGTTTAACCGAATGGTTTTTCAAGTAATAAAATAAGTGCTTTATTTTGATATATTATTGTAGTACCAAATTTTTCAAAAATTATGCAAATTGGTTATCAAATGAAAAATTTAAAAAATGACAAATTGATTTCTTTTTTTACACATTTTACAGTTTTGATAAAAGGTTAATGCTGGTGGCGACTTTATGATGTTACTTAAAAGACTTAAAAGACTAGCAATGCATAATTTTGATATTGATGCATATTTTTAAACCAGATCCAGTTTGGATTATTATTTTTTTCTGAAAATTATGCAAAATTACTGCAAAAATAGTCAACACTAATTTTTGACAAATTTAAAATTGGTAACTTAGAACGCAAATTAAGATCATTTTCACCTTAAAGAGTGAAACTGATCGAAAAAATGGTGCGTGTTTCTTGTTCCGTGCATAAATGAGCACAACTGAAATCATGATCTCACATACTTTTAAGATAAGCACGTTTCTTTTTCGTTATCATATTTGTAGCCTTATGACGGATATCGAACTGTTATATTCAAAATGATCAAATAAGACTTCGTGGCGTATGAGTAACATCAATTATGAATTACAATTGAATATGTCAAATATATTCCATTGTTATATATTCAATATGACCGTGGCAAGTATTCAAGTGGTGACCGTGGCATGCAGGTTAAGTGTGTGGCTTATCATGCTCGGAGCCCGGGTTCGATCCCCAGCCGCGGCGAAAAGTTTTTTCAATACAAAATTTTTCTGATCGGTTACCACCTCTCTGCAGACAATGGCAAACCTCAGAGAGTAAATAATGCCATGTAAAGCTTCTTGAGAACATGAACTTTAGCCGTACGGAGTCGGCATTAAACATGTAGGTCCAGTTCTCGGTCAATTGTGTGCAAACATTTAATAACACACACAAAACAATTGATCATAAGAAGCTCGGTCAAAGTCCTTTCAAGGGCTGAAATGGCCAATTTTTTTTTTGTTTTTTTTTTTTTATATATTCAATATTTCAGTCAAAATACTATAAATTTTCATCAGAATTTTAATCATTCTTTGGCTTTTTAGCAAAAAATTTAGGAAAAATAATGGTCATTCGCAGCATGTCAGCTGACCATGCATGGTGAATAGGATGTGCGAAATTAATTTTTTTTTTTTCATTACATTACATTAGATTAAGATACATACATATTTTTGAGATTTTTGCAAATATATCGGAAGAGGTTTAGAGGTCGCGCTAGTCGATTTTTTTCTTAAAATTAGATTTAATTTTACTCTAACGTATATAAGTCAGAAGTTTTGGCACTTTTTTGGTCATTATTTTGTTAACATGTTTTTAAATTTTTTAACAAATTTCCATAAACTTTTTAAAAAACGCTCATAACTTAAAAAAATTCCATAAAAATTTAAAAATGTAGTGATGCAGTTAGAAATATGGAAAAGTTTTATGCAATTTTATAAAAAATTGTACAAATTGTACAAAAAAAATGTACATTAAAGTAAAGTTTGGACATATGTTTTTCTATAAAATTACTCATAGACTAAGAAAATGTCTTAACCAACTTATGTTTGAAATTTGAAAAATCTTCAAAACCTGATTTTTAAGGAAAATCCGATTAGCGCGACCTCTAAACCTCTTCCGAAATATTTGAAAAAAATCTCAAAAATACTTCACCTCATAAGCTTGCCAAAACAGCCTGAACAAATTTTTTTTTGGAATACACACTAATGGTCAATGATATGAGTTGAATTTTTAAAACATGTCTGTACAGTGAGTTAGAGAAGTTTTTGCCCTAATAAAACACACTAATTAAATTTAAAATAAAAATATAAAAATTTTATTCAAAATTGTTTGCATCATATTTTTCCTCAATATGAAATGTTGACTTTTCAATAAGCTTGAAAGCTTTTCAATAAGTTTTATAGAAAAATAAACTTGCAATGCAGATGCTAACACACACATATATGTGCGTAAATTTTTGACATACAAATGTTATTCTTGCCATAACCCGTTTAACTTAAGCTAATGTGTGGTACTAAGTGGCACTTTATATGAAAAATGTATTTAATGCTTAGCAAACAAGTTGCTTAAAACACACATACAAACACCAACTCAATACTTGTAAAGCACTCAATTAGACAGAATGAAGTAAACCAAATTGACCTACAGCATTTTAAACATGAACAAGAAGTTTACTTCGTGCATGCTGCTGAGGCACTTAATAAGGATGGTGGGTGAGTGTGTGTGTGCATGTGTGAGCGAGTGGGTACAAGTTCAAAAAGTTGTCTAAAAGTTAAAAACTTTTGGCAATTATCTTCGAGATTAAAAAGTTGTATAGTTTTAGTAAATATTTTTTTTATTTTGTGTTTTTTTTTGCTCCCCTCAGCAAGGGCAACACTTGACCGCTTAACAGTACGCTGACAAACACGCAGTAAGCAGTTTGAACCAGCTGCTGCACTTTTTGTTTCTATACAGCATGACACTCTGCAACAGTGAAGGAATGAGCAGAGTAGAATCAACCCTTGCTGACAGAGCCTAGCATGCATGTATTAAAGTGTCCATTGGTGAGCATGTGTGCTCGTTGGTATGATGATGATGATGATGATGATGATGATGATGATGATGATGATGATGATCAAGATCTGAAGGTTGTATGCCAAGCAGTTCATATAGCGTTCAAAAAGTTTCACCTCACATCACTGTAAAAGTTTAAAGTAGTGTGTGTTGGTGTCAACTTTTCATTTAAGCTGTTTAAAATTTTGATGACTCTTGGCTAGCAGCTCTGCAGAAAAAAAAAATACATAAAAAATAGCTGCCAGTATGCAAGGCACATTAATAATAAGCCAGTTCATTAGTTCAAGTGCAGCAAACAAGAAATTTGTAAAGAAGAAAATATTTATAATTTAAAAATGTTTGCCGGCAGTTAAAAAACACACAGCTTATCAAAAATAAAAAAGCCTCTTTAAAGCAACTATATTGCTCTACGCTCTAATCGTAGCATAAAAATCTGCTTCGCCCAACAGCTTCTTCAAACTGTTTAAATGCTTAAAATATCAAGCCAAACACTTTATTTGCATTTGCATTTTGGCAACAGCCTCGAGGGTACAATTTAAGCTAATGGTGAAGCATTTAAAGCCAACCACCAACTTTATGCCAGCAGCAACAAAAACAACAACAACAACTACAACAACAGACGAACGAACAAAAATGTTTCGGGATGTTTGTTTGGCGTGAACAGCTTTATTGGCCAAGCCAAAACGAGGCATTTAAAATTTATGTGACTTTTGTGACCGAAACGTACATGTTACGATTTCAAAATGTCAGAGTTTAAATAATGCGTCTAAATGGCAGCTAAGGGAGAAAGAGATAGAGAGAGAGTTGCGAAGAAAAGAGTTAAAGAATGGACCAAGTAAAAATTAAATAAAAGCTATAAAGCACAAGCAAGACGCTGAAGCAAGACATCAATCAGCAAGTAAAGAGTTTAGATAAAACGAGGGCTGTACGAAAAGAGTGAGAGGAAAGAAAACTATTTTTGGCTTTTAAAAATGATTTGCATCGATTTCTTTATTAACAATAATAATCGATTAATTTTTATTGAGTATTTGTATCGATTTCTTTTACAGTCGTTCTTTGATTTGAAAAAATTTCACGTTAAAATAATTTCGATTTTAATATTTTATTGATATTATTATTTTAATGTATCGATTTTATGTTAATATAGATTTAATTTTATTTTAGAAAAATAACTGTTCTTAACAATAATCGATTATAGTTTTGGATTATTTTATCGATTTTTTGCAGTCGGTCTTTGATTTAAAGAATTTTAGATGAAAATAATTTCGATTTAACAATAACAATAATCGATTTATTTTTGAATTGTTTTATCGATTTTTTCCATCGGTCTTTGATTAAAAAAATTTTTAGATTAAAATAATTTCGATAATTTTTTGTTGATTAACTATTTAATACATAAATTTAATTTATCGTTTTAGTTTTCTTTTAGAAAGATAACTTTTTGGTTCTTAACAATTTTAATCGATTAATTTTTGGTGATTATTTTTATCGATTTCAATTTCAGTCGGTCTCTGATTTAAAAATTTTTTACATAAAAATAATTTCGATAGTATTTTATCGATTAACTTTCTAATATTTTGATTAAGTGTATATATCGATTTTATATCATTTCAGAAAGAGAACTTTTTTGGTTCTTAACAATTAATAATCGATTAATTTTTGGTGATTATTTTTATTGATTTATTTTTCAGTCAGTTTTTGATTTAAAAAATATTGACTTTAAAATAATTTCGATAATATTTTATGGATTAACCATATTATAAATCGATTTTATGTAAATATCGATTTAGTTTTATTTCAAAAAGAGTACTGTTTTGGTTCATAACAACTTTTTAAGCTTTAACTTTTTATAATTTTTTTTTCAGTCGGTTTTTTATTTCAAAATTGTTAAAATTAAAATAACATTTTATCGATTAACTATTTAATAAATCGATTTTATGTTAATATCGATTTAATTTTATTTTAAAAAGAGAAATTTTTTAGTTCTTAACAATTATAATCGATTAATTTATGGTGATTATATTTATAAATTTCTTTTTCAGTCGGTCTACGATTAAAAAAAAATGATTACTTTAAAATAATGTTGATAATATTTTATGGATTAACTTTTTAACATATCGATTTTATGAAAACATCGATTTAATTTAATTTCAGAAATAGAACTGGTTTTCGTTCTTAACAATTAAAATCGATTAATTTATGTTGATTATTTTAATCGATTTCTTTTTCAGTCGGCCTTTGATTTAAAAAATGTTGACATAAAAATAATTTCTATAGTATTTATAAATATAGATAAATATATAAATATTCAATATATCGATTTTATATAAATATCAATTATATTTTATTTCAGATAGAGAACTATTTTCGGATCTTAACAATTATAATCGATTAATTTCTGGTGATTATTTTTATCGATTTCTTTTTCAGTCGTTCTTTGACTGAAAAAATTATTTTACATTAAAATAATTTCGATAATATTTTATCGGTTAACTTTTATATTGATGTTATGTAATATCGATTTTATTTTATTTCAGACAGAAAACAGTTTTTGGTTTTTTACAACTATAATCGATTGATTTTCAGTGATATTTTTTATCGATTAAAAGTTCGCTCGGTATTTTATTTAACAAATTTTTATATAAAAACCATGTTGATGATATTTTATGGATTAACCGTTTGATAAATCGATTTTCTGTAAATATCGATTAAGTTTTATTTCAGAAAGAGAACTTTTAGCAATTATTATGGATTATTTTTGGTGATTATTTTTTTTTATTTCAATTTCAGTTGGTCTTTGATTTAAAAATTTTTGCATTAAAATTATGTCGATTATATTTTATGGATTAACTTTTTAATTTCAGAAAGAGAACAGTTTGTGGTTCGTTGCAACTGTAATTAATTAATTTTCGGTGATTTTTTATCGATTTCAATTTCTTGGTCTTTGATTTAAAGAATTTTTGCATTCAATTTCGATAATATTTTATGGTTTAACTTTTATAATATATCGAATTAAGTTAATATCGATAATATTTTATTTCAGAAAGAGAACTGTTTTCGGATCCTTACAATTATAATCGATTTATTTTTGGAGATTATTTTTATCGATTTGTTTTTCAGTCGGTCTTTGATTTAAAAAAAAATGTTTACATTATTGAAAATTGTCTACAAAATTGAAATTGAATTTTTTTTAATAATTCAAATCGATTGAAAGTTTCAGCCTTTAAAAACATTTCTTTTTGGTGATAGCTTCAACAATCGTTTGTTTTTGTCATAAATTATTTTAATCGTTTTTCAATTAAAAGATGTAAAAAAAGTTCAAAAAATCGATTATAGAACATTTTTAAATATTCTTTGTATCCTTTCGCTGCTGTAAAAATATAAATAATTTTATCGATTTATTTTTTTTATCTATAAATTGTTATAAATTTTGTTTGTTTGCTGCATTTTAAGAGCTGAAAAATGCCACAGTGATTTCGTTATCTTATAACAATTTAAATTGCTCAATTTTTTCGTGTAAAATTAATTCGATATTTTGAGTTAGATACCAAAAAGGTTTCTGCGCATCAATAATATTTATTATCGGTATCCTTCCCAATACAATTATTTTTGGTTTTAAAAAAATCTTCAAAAATTGTTATCGATTATTTTTCATCGTGTATTTCCTTCGATTTCTTCATATAATTCAGTTAGAAAATTTTGTTAATAGGTTCTGTAAAGTGTGGAAAACTTATGAAATCGATTATTTATCAATGATGTGTTCTTGATCCGATTGATTTTTTTCCATTATTTTTAACTTTTTTGCCTTTTTTGGAATTTAAATATTAAAGAAAACGAAATTTGTTTCGTTTGCAAGGTCTCTAAGCTGTCGATAACATGTTAAATCGATTATTTATAGAATAAGTTTTGAACTGATTGAGTTTTTCCATTTTTTTAATTTTTTTTTCTTATTAGAAGTTTGATCAATAAAGACAACTTACAATTTTTTCTTTGATATCGCTAACAGTTGAAATTGACTATTTTTTATAAATCATATATTATGTGGAGTGGAAGTTTCAGCTGAACACGAACTCAGATAAAAGAATTTTGAAAAGAATTGTTTTCTTTGATTTATTACAATCGTAATCGATTATTATTTATCGATTATTAGTGCTTTTTTAAATTAAAGTGTTAGAAAAATTTATTTGTGAACTTTAGAGAACAATTAAAATCGATCATCAGTTTTTACTACCGTTTCATGTAATATATTTAGTTTCTTATATAATCGATAGTTTTTGCTAATCAAAAACTTGTTTCACATAGTTTTTCAAGGATCGATAATATATGTATAATGATACTGATTATTAAAAAAAGAAGTCGGATTATCGATAAAAATTTTAATTGATGATTTTTATGTTATAAATTGTAGCCAATATTTTTTCAATTCGGCAGCAAAAGATTTTTTAAAATTAAAAAATTTGGCTTTTAAAATTAAAAAATCTTTTGCTGCCGAATTGAAAAAATATTGGCTACAATTTATAACATAAAAATCATCAATTAAAATTTTTATCGATAATCCGACTTCTTTTTTTAATAATCAGTATCATTATACATATATTATCGATCCTTGAAAAACTATGTGAATCGATAATATCGATTTTAATTTGATCCGAATTTATCGGTTGCCTTTAAAAATGTTATAGTTTCTGGTGAATAAGAATTGCAATCGAATCTTTTACCGATTAAAATATTTCACAAAATTTTTCACATAAATTTTTGAAGTATCGATAACATATTACTGATACTGATTATTAAAAAAAAAAAGCTCAGATTATCAATAAAAGTTTTAAGTTATGATTTTTATGTTATAAATTGTGGCGCATATTATTAACAGTTCGGCACTAGAAGATTTTTAAATAGCGATAATATCGATTTTAAATCGATCTGAAGCTATCGGTTGTCTTTAAGAATATTAACGTTTTTAGTGATCAATAATTGCTATCGATTCTGTTATCAAATATTTCTATAACTTTTTTCCCATTAGTTTTAAAAGTATCGATAACATATGATATTGATTCTTTATCGATGATGACTAGTTTATTCTATAATTATTGTGGTTGTTCTTCTATATTGGTCATTTAATGTTTTGAAATATGCTATAAAACGCCAAATTTTTCGTATTTATCGATAAAAATTGAAATTAATTATTTCGTGGGGGTTAATACTATTGATAACAATTTTTAGTTCAAGTTCAAAAGTTTTCTTATTGGTTTTAGAGAAAAATTGTTTAAGATAACTATCGATAATTCGATAAATCGATTATATTTCATAAAATCGAATTTTCACACAAAAGTGCATAAAATTTTGTAAATAAATGTTTTTTACTTGTGATTAAAAATTCAATTCATAATTTAACGAGCTAACGATATTTTAATTCATTAGATACCATTTCAGTTGTGAACATTTTTTCGAAAAAAAAAATAAAAATAAAATGTTTCATAGTTATCGATGTAACTCATAATCATCATACTAAAACATTTTTGAGTATCGATAATAATTGCAATCGATTGCCTTTTGGAATACATTTGTTTTCGATGATAAACGTTTACAACTGTAATCGATAAGTTTTCTTAGATTTTTTTACCGATTTCGTCACATTTAAGAATTACAAAAATTGTTAAAATGCAATTTTAACTGCCCATTTGAAATGTTATCGATTTCAGTTGTTGTTATCAATTAATTAATAATAATATTATTATTATTGCAAAAATAAAAGATATTTTTTTGGGTATCGATAACAATCGAACTTGTTTATTTGTTATTGATTACATTTTACCGATTATTATTTATACGCAAAATTTTCATTAGATTTCATCATGTATTTTCAAAAAATTTTTCGATTAGCTAAATAGTTTCGTTTTTCATTGCAACCGATTATTTATCATTGATTATTTTTGTCACTTTCTTTATATAAGAAAGTTACAAAATTTTGTATGTGTAATTCGAATTGTCTTTAAGCTGTCATTTAACTGTCATTAAACTGTCAATAATGTACATTATTGTATATTTTCAGTGCTTATATCTTGAATTGATGAACTACCAACCCTACATCCATATCGATAACTCAAAATCCCTTAACGTTTTACCGCTTATGAATTAAATTTCAAAAAGTTCGCTATTTATATAATTAACACCTCCTGTCATTTTCTTCTGCCTTTTTTTTGGATAGCATATTTGTTGAACTTGCTGCTCGCGCTCACTGCTAAAGTTTTGACTTCCTAGAAGTTTTTGCTCGAATCTTACCAAGACATCGTTTTATTATGATTATCTCGAACACTCCCCATAGTGTGTTAAGGCCATGAAAATCCACATAATTCAAGCTTATGGCAGCAGTACAACAACAATTTCAAAGTAAAAAAAAATATAAATTGGCAGTAAACTTTGGCCAAGACAGCAACCAAAACTTACTGTCAAAATATGACATGAATGTGGCGGTGGGAGAGAATAGAAGAAAAACTAGTAAAAACTAAGTTTTATTTTAAGCACTGAAGCGAGAAAGTTTAGAATTTCGGTACGTGTTGCTTTCGTTTTCGTTTGTTTTCTTAACATTTTGTGTTTTTTTTTTGTTTTTGTTTTGCTTACTTTTTGTTTTGTTTTAAGCAGCGAAACAATGAGTTGTTCTGCCGGGGTTGTGTCTAAGGATAAGTGACTTAAAACTTTCATAAAGTAAAGAAAGTTAAAGTGTATGAGAGAGAAAGAGAGAGAGAGAGAGAGAGAGAGAGAGAGAGAGAGAAAGGGAGAGAGATAGTGAAGAAATAAAACATATGTGAACTTCTACTGGTTTCGTTTCCGGTTTGGAAAGTTAAAAGAAGAATTTCTCATATGAAAGATGATAGAAGTTTAAAGACTCAGCTTAAGAGCGTTACTTAAGAGGTTAGTTAAATTATGAATTAAAATTTTACATTTACATTCAGCAATTTATTAATAATGCAATTAGTTTTATTTATACTGCGGAGAAAACTTCTAGCAAAACATGAATAATTTAATTTTTTTTATTATGAATAGTACAATATTGACATATTTTTTTAGCATAACAAGGATCAATACCATTGCAGATCTTGGGTTTATCTTAGATTTTAGGTTGATTTTAGACAAGCTTCTAGGTGTTATTAAAAGAATTCAAAAATGTCTGTATAACTAAAACCTTATATTATGTGTTGTTTGGAATCTAAGTTATGAAATGAATAGTGAAAGACTAGAATCTATTTAAAATCAGTTCTTCACTATATAAACTTGCCTTCACATGAATACAGACTGGGAACCATTACTACAAGATTTGAAGACATGAGCGAATGAAGGTATTTTTGGATTTTCGGTATTCTATGCATGAATGAGGTCTTATGTGCTCACAAACAATTTTAAAACTTAAAACAACATTTTTGTGGTAAGCTTCAAAAGTAACTGCTTGACAACGTATTATTTAATATAGATTTCAGTATAAATGTGAACATCTGAACTCAGTTTTTTCGAAACTACATTTCTGCGACATAACACCTTCATTGACTCATCTTCATTTCTGAGTGAATCAGAGCAAGCAATACATAACTTACACTTGAAACGAACCTTTAAATAAATGATGTCAGATATTAAATATTACTAGAGTTCGGCAGTGGGCGAAATTCGACCTTTTCACATATATTCTCTATTGAATCGATACAAAATTAATGCTAAAAACAGATTTTCTTCACAAAAATTTGGCAAAGAAAAAAAATTTATAAAAAGTCGGTGCCGAACTTTGTCTAAAGAGCAGACAGAGACAGCTCAAGAACTATCATTACACTCTAATAATGGACTGTTAGGTGCAGTTTGTAGTACAAAATGGTAGAATTTCAACAAGACGGTGCCACATGCCAGAAGGCTTGTCATACCATGGACATTAAGGTGGCCACTGCTTGTATGGGAAAAAATTTTTTCAGTAGCATTGTTAATCGATCCCTCCAAAAATATGCGAATAGATGAAAAATGATAATATATGAAGTTTCAGGTCTATCCGTCGTGACTTAGAGGTAGCTCAAGCCGGTCGAATTTTCGAAAAATATAATTTTTTTGGGTTTTTTTTATTTAAACAACCCTGAAATATATTATAATATATATAGCCTTGAATAAAAAAAAAAAAAAAACAATACATATTCTATAATCGATTACCTTTTTATCATTTCAAAGGTTATTCAAATCGGTCGACAAAAAAGGAAGTTATGACTATTTATAATTTTCAAAACTACATAGCAACCCAGTCCGTTAACCTCACCTTTTTGAAGAGCCTGCTGCTCTGCCATTAGAAACTCACCAACTTCATAATTGTAATTATTCAGCGTGTTAGTGATGAACAATATGGAAAGCATTTATCTATCGATATTTAACTTTTGAATACTTTCAACAATTGAACAATTTATGCGAATACTTCAGTAATTGGAAAGCCCATCATTAAAAACAAAAAAAAATCTCTAAATTTAGTGTGAACTATCTGACAACATATAATATTGAAAAACTGTAAAAATGTATAATGTTAAATGTAGTGGAACTTTTCATTTGTTAATATTATGGGTCATTTAATTCTAAAAAAATTGTTTCAGAAACAATCAATCATCTCTCTCTTAGATGAATTATGAATTATGCATGACTTTTAACAATCGATTTAACCGAATGATTTTATTCGATATTACCATCACTACTTTTTTGACGTTTATCGCAGATTGTATTCGCAAATAGAAACGGGTTTGGTGTTGTTAATTGATTATAACTCTTGATATTAATTTAAAGATCAATATTCAAAAATGAGTTTAAGGGGACGTGACAGCTTAAACATTTTTGTATTTTATTGTTTTAAAATGCGTATAAGTTGAATAGACAAGGGGGCGATATTCACATGGCAACGTGTCTGACTGCCTCAACTTGGCGAGGCCAGCATTATCCATGTCGAAATCGTCTCAAGTCGACTCAAAACCTCCGCGTGGTGTCTCCTGGAAACGTCAAAAACTATCGCCCGATAAACTTTGGCGGCTAATTTGAGCGGCGGGCTTCCCCTTTGGCCATCAAGCAAAGGTTGTGCGTTGGGTTTGAAGCCCACCACATAAAAAAAGATTTCAATGAAACGAAAAAGAATAAATGAAAGAATGATCCCCAAATCTGATGACGACTACCGCAAACGAAAAACTGATAATGATTTACGGATATGCACCTGGAATGTCCGGACCCTAAATTGGGATGGTGCCTCTATCCAACTGATTGATATCTTGGAAAGATATAATTCTGATATCACTGCAATCCAAGAAATGCGATGGAAGGGACAGGGTTGCTTACGGCAAGCATCCTGTGATATCTACTACAGCGGCCATGTGGAGAAGCACGAGTTTGGATGCGGATTTGTAGTTGGCAAGAGAATACGGCATCATGTCCTGCGATTCACTCCTGTGAACGAACGACTTGCCATAATCCGCTTCAAGGCTAAATTTTTTAACATAAGCCTAATATGTGCGCACGCTCCGACAGAAGAAAAAGATGACGAGACCAAAGAAAGTTTCTACGAGTGCCTTGAAGATGCATACGAGCGCTGCCCCCGTCATGACATAAAAATCGTGCTTGGTGACTTCAACGCCAAGGTGGGTAAGGAAAACATATTTGGTCCAACAGTCGGAAAGTTCAGCCTCCACGACAACACATCCGATAACGGAATGAGGTTGATTGACTTCGCCGCAGCACGAAACATGGTCGTAAGTAGCACTAGATTCAAGCATCTCAATATTCATAAGGCCACCTGGCTGTCCCCTGATCAAAAAACATGCAACCAAATTGATCACGTTTTGATTGACGGAAGGCACTCTTCCAGTGTACTAGACGTACGCACGATTCGTGGTGCTAACATAGACTCGGATCATTATCTTGTCGCAGCCAAGATCCGCACACGTCTGTGCGCAGCTAAGAATGCTCGCAATCCTACACTTAGAAAGCTAGACGTCGACAAGCTGCAGTCAAAACGGACGGCCGAAGCCTTCGCTACTCGACTCTCACTCCTGCTTCAAGAAAGCACTCCTCCGATCGACGATATATGCGGACAGTGGACGCACATATCCCACTCTATGCGTACGGCTGCCGAAGAGGTGATAGGCTACCATCGCCCTCGCCGAAACCAGTGGCACGACCAGGAGTGTCGCGACGCCACTGCAGAGAAGGACACCGTCTACAAAGCCACCCTGCAGTCGGTTGTAACGCGTGCTGTTATGGAGCGATACCGAGAGAAGAGGAGGGAAGAGAGACGCATTTTCAGGCGAAAAAAACGAGAGGCGGAAATGCGTGAGTGCGAGAAAATTGAGATGCATGGCGACAGGAATGAGACTCGAAAATTTTTCGAAAAAATAAGACGCCTGGCCGATGGTTTTAAGACCGCAGCCTCTTCCTGCATGGACGAGAATGGGAATCTAGTGACAGATATCCAGAGTACACTGATGTTATGGAGGGAGCACTTCTCTAGACTTTTAAATGGCGACGCTGACAACAATCCCGCCAGTGGAGATGATATCCCGGAAACCCCAATTATGGATGACAGCGTTGAAGTTCCGCTGCCCGACTATAACGAGGTCTTAACAGCTATAGCTCGGCTTAAAAACAACAAAGCCGCAGGAGCCGATGGCCTACCGGCTGAGCTATTTAAGACCGGTGGCGAAGCTCTGTTTAAATGCATTCACAGACTTCTATGCAGAATATGGTCGGAAGAATGCATTCCAGATGATTGGAACCTCAGTGTGCTCTGCCCAATCCACAAGAAAGGCGATCCCACCATTTGCGCCAACTACCATTAGCCTTCTTAATATCGCATACAAGGTCCTGTCGAGCGTATTGTGTGAAAGACTAAAGCCCATCGTCAACCAACTGATTGGACCTTATCTGTGTGGCTTTAGACCTGGAAAGTCCACCATTGACCAGATCTTCACGCTCCGACAAATCATGGAAAAGACCCTCGAAAAACAAATCGACACACACCATCTTTTTGTCGATTTCAAAGCCGCGTTCGACAGTCCAATAAGGAGTCACCTATATGCCATCATGTCTGAATTTGGTATTCCTGCGAAGCTAATACGTCTTTGCAGGATGACACTGAACAACACCAGCAGTGCAGTGAAAATCGGGAAGGACCTCTCCCTTCCGTTCGATACCAAGCGAGGTTTCAGACAAGGTGATTCCTTATCGTGCGACTTCTTTAATATAGTAATGGAGAAGATCATCCAAGCTGCTGACCTGAGACGCAGCGGCACAATTTTCTATAAGAGTGTTATGCTGCTGGCGTATGCAGATGATATTGACATCATTGGCCACAATACGCGCGAAGTCAGTGCAGCATTCTCCAGGCTAGAAAAAGAGTCGAGTCGAATGGGTCTTGCAGTGAACGCAGATAAAACGAAGTATCTTGTGTCAACAAACAAACAGTCCCAGCGTCTTGGAAACCACGTCACTGTTGACAACACCTCCTTTGAGGTAGTGAAGGACTTTGTTTACCTGGGATCCAGCATTAACTCCTCCAACGATATCAGTATTGAGATTAAACGAAGGATAACTCTTGCCAACAGGTGTTACTCTGGGCTCAGTAGGCAATTGAGAAGCAGAGCTCTTTCTCGACGAACAAAACTGACGCTCTATAAGTCAATAATCATGCCCGTCCTACTATACGCATCACAAACCTGGACGATGAGCAGCTCTGATGAAAGGACTTTGGGAGCGTTCGAGAGAAAAATCCTTCGCAAGATCTATGGTCCAATCTGCGTCAATGGCGAGTACCGAATACGATGGAACCACGAGCTGTATGAGCTATATGCCGACATCGATATAGTCAAGCGTATTAAAATAGAGCGGCTTCGCTGGCTAGGTCATGTCGAGAGAATGAACGACGAAGCTCCAGCGAAAAAAATATTGGATTCGGTACCCAGCGGTGGCCAACGCAGACGAGGAAGACCGCATCTCCGTTGGAAAGACCAGGCATTGGATAACCTGACAACGCTTGGAATTTCCAACTGGCGCCAGCAAGCACACGACAAAAGAGGCTGGCGAAAATTCTTAGACGAGGCCAAAACCGACCAACGGTTGTAAGAGCCATCTAAGTAAGTAAGTAAGTATAAGTTGAATAAAAAATAAGATATCAATTTGAAAAATTACAAATATATTTTTTTGTAAAAAATTTCGCAAAAAAAAATTTTTTTTTTATTATTTTAATCCAGTGATTGCCAAACGCACACAACGATATCATGCTTCGTATCTTAATTTAACGATGTGCATACACTGAGCCAATTTTAACATTGATAACAAAACGTTGAAGAAACGTTCAAACAACGTTGAATGCTAAACATAGCACTTGGTCAAACAATTTTACATCAGCTGTTTCGGCAAAACGTCAAACGCATAAAAGTACACAGAAACAAAGCTGCCAACTTTTCTGAAAAATCTCTTATGTGGTAATTTTCAATTGCTGTGGGAAAAGGGAATTCCCGTGGTATTTTTTAATTCAGCGGGAGTTTTTTTTAATTCGTGTGGGAATTTTTAATATATGTAGGAATTTTGAAGTATCTTTTAATGGCTGTGGGAGTTTTTGGGGTATTTTTTAATGAAAAAGCAAATAATAATTAACACATTAAAAATTCCGTTTGTTCTTTGTGGGACTTTTTGTGGTATTTTTTAATTATTGTGGGAATTTTTAATGTTTGTGGGAATTTTGAGGTATTTTTTAATGGCTGTGGGAATTTTTGTGGTATTTTTTAATGGCTGTGGGAATTTTTGTGATATTTTTTAATTCATTTTTATTTTTAAATGAAAAAAGTACCGTGGGAAGTTAGGCAGTTGTGTGGTAATTTTTTAATAATTATATAATTATAATTATTTATAATAATTATGATTTAGAAAACTATAAGTTTGTTAAAAAAATAAAACAAAACAACAACAACAAAAACAAATTATGACCTGTGTATGTACTCATAAACAACAATGTGTGTTAAATAAATAACTAACAGCTTGTGTGTTTTTCTTAGAGTGTAAGCATAGTAGTTGTTGTAATCAATTAAAATAAACACGCAAATTATCTGAAAAAAAAATCAAATTCAAGCAAGCATGTGACGAGAACCTTCTGTGTGGACAGTTGGCATAAAACTGATGTTCGTTTTTTGCTTCGGCTGCACATGCATAAGGTCACTAAAACTGATACGTTGGCGCACTAATGAGAAACACTGTTTTAATCACATATATTGCTTCTGGAATTTTTTTAAATATCATTAAAAAAAATCATGGCGGGTGTACTGAAATTTGAATATGTTGTTTTACACTTATCGATGCATGGAATGAACTACGGACAGAAAAATCGGTTTTATATTTTTTGAGTTTTTGGACGATTTTGTCCAAAAAACTTGACAATTTTCGAAAAAACGCCGCCATTTTGTTATTTTTCAACCAAAATTTTTTCTTCTAGTTCATTCCATGGTGGTTTTGATCTTGATAAAAAACCCCGTTTTTTGTTTTTTTCCGATGTCCCAGTGAGTTCTAATTACAACCGCCATAGTTTTTTGATGTTTTTTTTAAATTTATAAAAATATATTTAAATATATTTAAATAAAAAAATTAAATAAATTTTTTTTTTGTGTAATTTTTTTACTAGAAAATATGTATCTAATTTTTTAAAATGAAAACTCTTATTTTTTATTCAATTTAAAGGCATTTTAAAACATTAAAAGAAATTTTTTTTGAAGGTGTCACGTCCCCTTAATTAGACAAAAAAAAATGTACGTTCACATATCGCACACCCTCTTCAAAAGAGACACAACTCAAAATTTTTCAATTTTGACTTTTTAATATAAACCAATTCGTAATGCACATCTCCATCGACTGTTAAAATTTTGTTTTAATCTGATTGCTCTTTAATTTTTAAAAAATCATTTTGTGTCCTTCTTTTGTATGAAGTTGCTTTGAAAAAGAAATAGTTTTTTGCCTCTCCTGAAAATTTTAAAATTTTGAGTTGTGTCACTTTTGAAGATCGTGTGCGATATATATTTGGTTGGAAGTGAATATTCCTAAATTCTTGGTGCAAAGTTGCTTCAAACAAACAAGTTCTGTCAGTGTTTTTTTATAATCACAATATTGTAAAACTAACTATTCGTGAAAGCGCAAGCGGTTTCTTATATGAAGATTATTTTAAATGGAATGATAATGAAGTGTATAAAAAAGGAAGAAATATAATTCATAATTTAAATGTAGTGAATGATGCAGCCGAACGTGGAGTGAAGTTTTTTGAAGTATATAATAAAATATTAACCAACAAAGAAGACGAGAAGCAATATTTATTGCAGGTGGTTGTGGTAGCACTAGAAATTACCATTCATTTTATATTATTTTTACTTTCAAATATTTTTATATTTATCAAATTAAAAAAATTAATTCGTTTTTATTGAAAATAACATGTGAAGTATATTTGAGGAAATTAAAATGTTGCATTTTTATAAAATACAAATGACGATAAATTCCTTATTTGTCAACCGATTCTTATGATATTTGGCTTGTTGCAAAGGTAATGGCCGTATTAATATTTATTTTCATTTACAGCGTCGTAATATATTTTTTTTGGAGTTGTTAAAAGAAAAAAAAACAACACCATTCACTATAAAAATTTTTCAAATTCATAATTTCAAAATTTTGAAAACGCGCTTGAGCTACCTCTAAACCGCTTCGGATCGATCTGAAATTTCACATATAATAATTTCTAATGTATTTGCATGTTTTAAGGGGGATCATTTAAAAAAAAGACACTTTTAAAAATAAGGGCCACCTTAATGGACATATTTAGAGGGGAGTTTGGTGAACAATTAATCTCACGTTTTGGAGCAGTCCAATGGCCGTAAATATCATACGATTTGACCCCACTAGACTGTTTTTGTGGAAAAAAATTCACATAGTGTTTTTTTAAAACACTTACCCCGCCCTAAAATAAAAAGCTGAAGTATTTTAATGTAAAAATCTATGATTCAGTGATATACAAAACAATGCATTTTTCACCCATCCAGAAAAATTTACGATGAAAGAAAAGCTGTTCGCAAAAAAGTCATACAAAAATTCCGTATTATCGTGAACAAGTATATGGACATTTCCAAACTGGCGTTATTTACGTTTTGTACGAAAAAATTAAAAAAAAAAGAATGAAAAAGTCCAAGTTTTAGAAACTTTTTTTTATATTTGCGTTGTAACTAAGTTGCTTTATATTAAGTAAAAAAAATTATAACAATGGACTCTAAGAATTAAGAGATATAAGCAAAAATATGCACTGGCGTGACGTTACAAAAAACAGAAGTGGTTTTCGACTTAGATAAGAAAATTTGCAAAACTCTGCAAATTGGGCAAGACTTTTTATACAAAACTTTATTTGGAAGAATTTAAAATAATATGAGTTTATTTTGCTGGTTATCAAATTAAAAAATTTGTTCTCGGTTTTTTTTATTAGGCTAAGTCAGCTGGCGTGACCTTACTGGCGTTACGTTGCTTAAATTTCCATCCGAACATTTTAAGTTAAAATTTGTTTAAAAAACATTTGACGTAAATAAAACATAAAAGTTTAGCTATTATCTAATATAAAAAATCAAATGTTTGTCTGCTTGTCTGTCTGTCTGTCTGTCTGTCTGTCTACGAGTTCCGTATAGGCTCGCGAACCGTATATCCGATTGCGCTGAAATTTGGACACCACGTACGTTTCATAGAGAGGAAGCTCATAGGGGGTGTAAAAAGTAGGTGGAAATATGTGGGCGTGGCACTCTATAATAACTCCTAAATACCTGGACCTATTTCAATCAAATTTGATATGAATGTTCAACTGCGCCCAAGATATAACATAGGCTATAAAAATTCCAAATACTTCCGCAAGAGGGCACTTTAAATAGTGCATTTTTAAGACTCAATAACTCTCAAATGATTTCAATTAGTTTATTCAATCAACTAATGTCAACTAATCAACTGCCTGCCTCATTCACGTCAAAACGGATGAACCCATTTTGATGAAACTTGGTAAACATTTGTATCTGTTACTGAAATAGATCCTATGATTCTAAAAGTTCTTTCGACAAAAATCAAAGAATCAAGGCAAATGAAGTCAAGAACCAAAGACTAATGAATAAAAAGAAGTTTAACGAATTCGAGCAGAAGCTATATAAATATGAACAAAAATCAATCGAACAGTATCGACCAAAACCGAAGTTGAACAAAGGCAATCCAAAAATCGAATCGATCACAAAAGAATTTTTTAAAATTAGAATTTTGTTTTTGAGATAAAAATCCATATTAAATGCATGCTAAGAAAAACTTTAAACGCATTGTTCTCGAAGTGACTTTTTCAAACTGCGTGACCATTGTCCTCAGAACCCGGATGTCAGATCTAGACGTTGAAGATGTTATTTGTTTTTTTTTTTAATATGACCGGCAGGTGCTGTTTTTGAAAATTTGACTTCACACTTTTGACTTTTTGTAGGGATGGGGAAAAACCCCAAAATAAAAAATTTAATTCATAATTTAATTGATGAGCATAGGCTCAAGGCACAACTCCAAGTAAAACCGGGTAACATCTGCTAGTATATTATATTTTTTTAACTCCTACCCCATCGACCATGAGAAGTTGGAAAAAAATTCCACTAAAATACCTGCAACCAAATTCAGTAAGGAAATCAGGCAAACTTAGAGCAATGTGGCGTGACGTTACTCACTTTTCAAATTTAATATAAAATTAACGGTTTTTCTTCTTCAAAATTTTTTTATAACATTTACTTAACTTTATTAAAATTTATTAAAATGCAAAATTTCACGCACTTTTGAACGTCGGGGTAGAAAAAATAGAACTAAATGCTTTTTTGTCTGGCGTGACGTTATCTCAGAATATCATTAAAAGCAAATCAAAATTTTACCGTTAATTGATATTTATTTGCTCTTTTGCATTTATTTTGCGGTAAGTTGTTGTTGTAGCAAAAGTTTTGCATAAGAGTGCAATTGCACAATTACTCTTAGAAATGGAAATTGTAAAGAGAAAATGCTCATAGAAATAAAAAAAACTGACAAAAAATTAACTTAACTTGGTAGCCCGATATTTTGCCAACGCAACATGAGAAAAATTTGAACTCTTTAATTAAATTAATTTTGAATATTTGTCTTTAATAATACAAGTAAAAAAAATAATGTTGGTTAACTTTTAATTTTATGGTCACGGTAGACTTTTCTGCGGAAATGCCCATATGACTTAACTTAACTCAGAATTTATAAAAAACATTCCCTTAATTTTGATTGCACAGATTATATGGCCTTAGTCGAGTTTAGATAATGACAACATATTATCTGAGCCAACACAAGCACTTCTTGGAGTACATGAATTCTGATGAAAATACCAGAAACCACTGCCAGATCCAGAAATTCTATCGCACATTCATATGAACGGCGACGTGTTCAGTTGCTGGCGAATGTCTCACGTTGCGTTATTGCCAAAAAACAAGAAAATGTTATGATCGAAAGTTGTACCCGAACACCTCAAATGTAATGTAAAAAAAGATTTTCCATGACCTTTTCCATGTTTTAACGAATAAACCCAGCTTTTTTATTTAAGTCGTTCTGTTGGTTGAATTTACAATATAAAACATGAATTTTAAAAAATTGTGCTTTTACGTTTGGTTCAATGAAATAACAAACTAATTTTATAAGGTTAATTAAAAAAAATTTTCTAAAATTTGACCTGAAAAGATGAAGCAGAAAAAGCCTGACATTAATGAAAAATGTGGTATTTTTTTCATAAGTATAACAACATTTCTTAATAAAATCAAGCAGTTTCTTAAAATTTTTCAAATGCCTATTTTTATGTCTCTTCGCTGAAGCAAGGTTTTGATTTTAGCAGTGTTGCCAGTCTAGCCTTTTTGAGGCTAGATCTAGCCTTTTTTTTTGTTGCCTAGCCTCGAAAATTACCATCTAGCCTCTAGCCTTTTTTTTAGCCTTTTTTTATTTTTTTCTAGCCTTTTCTAGCCTTTTTCAATATCTTGCTTAAAGACGCATTACCACATCCAATTTTTCTGACTTTGCATACAATTTTGAAAGTGAAAATCTTGTATTGCTATTTTCTACTTTTAGAGTGGTTAAACCCAAATATTTTCTGTTATAGAGAAAAAAAAATCCAGTTACTCTCGAGAAGAAATAACGATTATTGATACATAATGGCAAAAAATTGTAAATCACAAGAATAACTTAAGTTCCATAACTGAATTCTGGGAAGAGGCTAGAGATTCTTTGAATGAAGATCCGTTCCAAAAGCTATTGGTTTTCAGTTTTATAATTTTGGCATAAAGCAACGCTGCATAGAAAGAATTCTTAGTACAACGAAATTTTTAAAACTGGCATGCTAAATTTTCTTCTAACGATAAGATATGTTCTTAAAAGCAAACGAGTAAAGTAAGTCTAGCCGACTATGAAATACCCTAAACCTCTTATAATATTGAAATAAACTATATATTAAAATACTAAAACAAATAGAAATAACTTCCTATTTTTGTTCAAAATTCATATTTTCTTTAAAGAACTATATAGGTTTTACCTATATTATGAATGTTGTATGGGAGGAAGGTGCGTTCGTAGGTGGATGACGCCTTTTTTTTTGTGAGCACACCTTAGATTTTATATACTATCATCTCAGTATATAAGTTTTATCTCTGTAGGTCAAATATAAATTGTGGGTTGTATGGGAGATGAGCGTGTTCATGGGCGGATGTCGCTCATTTTGTGAACACATCTTAGTTTTGATACAACAATCTCAATACCAAGTTTTATATTTTTGGCTCATATAGACCTCTTTATAGCGTTTTTACTATAGTGGGTTGTATGGGAGGTTGGCGTATTTAAAGGCGAATGACGACCATTTTACATCTTAGTACACATCTAAGTTTTAATATAAAATACATACCTCATAAGTTTTATCCCTGCAGTTCAAATAAAAGCGTCTTTATAATAGTGTTTTCAATTTGGTATATCACACCCATTTTTTGTGTACGTCTGCGTTTTGATATAAAATAAATACATTTAAATTTTATTTCGGTAGCTTAAATACAACCGTCTATACAGCGATTTTTATTATACCCTAAACCTGAAAGGTCAGGGTATATTAACTTTGTGCAAACGTTTGTAACGCATAGAACGAAGCGAGTCCGGTATAGAAAAGTATATATATTCTTGATCAGCGTCACCACGTGAGTCGAGCTATCTATGTCCGTCCGTCCGTCCGTCCGTCCGTCTGTGTGTTGTCCGTATACACAGGATAAGAAGAAGGAGTTGAGATAATTGGATGAAACTTGGTACACATGGTCACATGTACCCAAGGATCTGCACTATTGAATATTTTTGGAATCCGCCCACGGACACGCCTACTTCCCATACAACGCAAAAATTTAAAACTGCATAACTCAGCTCATAATAAGTCTACAACAACAAAATTTGGTATGTGTGTGTTTTATACGAACACAAAGATGTCTTTGAAAAATGGACGTCATCCGCTCACGGACACGCCCACCTCCCATACAACCCAAAAATTGAAAACGCAATAAATAAGCCTCTGTTTAACCTACAGAGCTAAAATTTGGCACGTATGTTTTTTATGACAAGACAAAGATGGTTTGGAAAAATGGACTTCATCCGCCCACGGACACGCCCATTTACAATAATTTTTTTTTTTTTTTTTTTTTTTTTTAAAGTGGGTTTAGGGTATTTCATAGTCGGCCTAGACCGACTTTAGACTTTCTTTACTTGTTTTTTAATTGTATGCGAAGTAAGCGTGTTCGTAGGCGGATTCCAAAAATATTCAATATTGCAGATGCTTGGGTTCACGTGAACATGTGTACCAATCTCAACTCCTTCTTAACCTATATTTACAGACAACACATAGACAGACGAACGGACGGACATGGATAGCTCGACTCACGAGGTGACGCTAATCAAGAATATATATACTTTTCTATACCGGACTCGCTTATTTCTATCGTAAAAAACGTTTGTACAAAGTCAATATACCCTGACCTTACAGGTTTAGTGTATAATAACGTTAACAAATCTAGCCTTTTTTTAGCTTTGTTTTTAAAGTCATCTAGCCTTTTCTAGCCATTTTTTTAAGACCATCTAGCTTCTTTTCTCAAAACTTTCTGGCAACACTGGATTTTAGACTCATAGTTTCTTGGGAAAGTTTTTAGAGTTCTTCGTAGATTACAACTTTTGACAAAAACAATTGACACCGCCTAATCATATTCGTATTATAGTAACATGCTTTCAGAAAAACAAACACTTAAAATATACAAAAATTATTTAAATTCAACTTTTTTATATATTTTAAAAGCCCTATTATTAGTAATGAAATTAAAACAAAATTAATAAAAAAATATGCAGCCATTTAAAAGTAATAGATTTTTGAAAAGTGCCCAAAAAGAACACTGTGTATCGTGTAATAAATTCAAATCAATAATATATATGAACTGTAGCACAAACATCACATATTCCTTTGCATAAAAAAAAATTATACAAAATACTTGAAACTTATAAAATATTTTCTAAATTTTAAATTTTGCAAATTTATCCGATAAAATTATTGCATTATTGAGCAAGTGATTTTGTGAGACTTGATATCATCAGCTTTGATGTTCTTACAAGCAATGTTCGATTCGTCGAATGTCTACTTTGACCCTTTTACACACCCAAGCATAAGTTTTCACATGCATACACACATACGCTCAAAGACAAGCAAAGCTTTAAATCATTTGCTGTTAAAGTAAGTTTACCGGAAGTGCCATCCTAAGTTAGATAGCTAGTTGTAGCATCTTAGGAGTTGGGTGGTTGTGCAATTTGCAACTATGTGTATATGTTTGGGTATCAATGTTTGATGTGTTAGTGTTTTGTTGCGTTGTATTTTGCTATTTTCCAAATATATTGTGTTTGTTACTTCAACTGCATGTGATACTTAATTCCATTTGTGGTTGTATATGTTCAAGTAATTGTTGTTGTTGTTGTTGTTTGCTGATTTCGTTTCAGTGTTAATTAACATAACATCTCGAACATGTACACCGCATTAAGCCACGCCACAGAATTTATTACATTATCATATGTATTCAATATCGGACGTGCTAAGGTGACCAGCTTTTGTGTGGTTTTGGTGTTTATGTGGGCGAGGAAATTCAATCTGCTGCTGGTAATCTTCTATGGCCATTCCAATGTACATAAATGATTTATTGATGCTGCCGTGGGCAAATATTTTAAGAAAGCGTGCGCAAAATTAAGCAAAAGCAAAAACTTTTAATAGCTATGAATGACAACTTTTATGCGAATTTTTTTTTTTTATTAACTCGATCAGAATTTCAGTTAAAATTGTGTATTTGTTATTGAAATAATAGCTGATAAGGTTTTTTATAAGTTTTTAGCAGTGGAGATGGTTTAAAATAGCATTTTTGCTTAGCTTTATTTGTATGGAACTTCTTTACTTATACCCGAGGTAGTATAAATCACCGGATTGATCATAAGAAGCTCGGTCAAAGTCCTTTCAAGGGCTGAAATGGCCAATTTTTGTTTTTTTGTTTTTTACCCTAAATCATAAGTCAAAAGCAGTAACAACTTTACTTTCTCATTATAAAAGATATTTTATTGCATTACTTATTTTTTGAGCAGTCTTCAATGTTGAATGTTTATTTATAAAACAATAAGTAAGTAACTACTTAACTCTCTCTCTCTCAACAAGATTGCCCATCTCTGCACTTCATATGCTCGAATTGTATCAATTTAATCTTATTAAAAATGTTGAAGAACAACTTAATTCTTAACATGCTGCAGAAATGTGTTGAAGAACAGTCAAGAATATTCTTAAAGCTGTTCGAAATTTTAGCAACAAACTCTAACAAGGACATGGTTTACTGCTAACTATCACAGTATATATGACTTACTACTTGCCACTCTGGAAAGCACATAGCCTGAGCCTTTTGTTCGAAATAATAAAAGCAGAATATTTAAATTATCTTCAGAAGACATGTAACTACAGCAAACAGGATCTCAAGTCGAAGTAGTTGTTGTTGTTTTGAGAACATTTTTCATGCTGCTGCTTTACAAGTTGATTACATCATAGCATCAGTGGCTGTTGATTGGACAAAAAAAAAAACAAAATAATAGTTAAACACAATTAACAGTCTATTTTATACTTACAGCTACTTTTGTATATGTGATTATTATATTATTTATTCTTTATATGTGTGTGTTATATAATACGCAGAAAAGTTTTGGGCTGAATGACAACAAGTCCCAACAGAGACACACAACCATAGAAATGTGTCTCAAGATTAGTAAAAATTTCGAGTTGATAGTCAAGGCAATGCAGGGAGAGAGAGAGAGAGGAAGAGAAGGTGGAGTGTAGCATGCTTTATATGCTTTTGTTAAATAATTTATAGGCTTATTTTAATCAGCAGACACACACACACAAGTACGTGCACACACGCACACACTCCTACACACACAAACTCTTGCATGTATTAAGCTAACACACTTAATTTAATGTTTATGTAGGTTTAGGTTCTATTGTCAAAGGCATTAGATAAGCAAAAGCGGAACCAAACATTAGGCTAGTTATGGGTGTGTAATTAAATGAAAGTCTTTGTGTAAGTGTATGGCAGAGCTTGTGTAGATATTGAAATTTAGGAGAAATGTTAGCTCCCACCACTGGCCTCACAAATCGCATGACCTGCCTGGTCTGGCTACTTTCTTGTTTGGCGACATTTGTTTCTATTTAAGTAGAATATTCTAGAATAATAGTTGTATTATTTATAGCTATTTAACATATAATTATATGCAATAATTTCATTATAATAATAAGTAATAATTTATTTATATTTCAATAAAAATTAGTTTCAATCATATATACTGATACTCAGATATATTAAGATTCAAAATTCAAAATTCATAATTTAAAATTCAAAATTCAAAATTCAAAATTCAAAATTCAAAATTGAAAATTCAAAATTCAAAATTCAAAATTCAAAATTCAAAATTCAAAATTCAAAATTCCAAATTCAAAATTCAAAATTCCAAATTGAAAATTCAAAATTCAAAATTCAAAATTCAAAATTCAAAATTCAAAATTCAAAATTCAAAATTCAAAATTCAAAATTCAAAATTCAAAATTCAAAATTCAAAATTCAAAATTCAAATTCAAAATTCAAAATTCAAAATTCAAAATTTAAAATTCAAAATTCAAAATTCAAAATTCAAAATTCAAAATTCAAAATTCAAAATTCAAAATTCAAAATTCAAAATTCAAAATTCAAAATTCAAAATTCAAAATTCAAAATTCAAAATTCAAAATTCAAAATTCAAAATTCAAAATTCAAAATTCAAAATTCAAAATTCAAAATTCAAAATTCAAAATTCAAAATTCAAAATTCAAAATTCAAAATTCAAAATTCAAAATTCAAAATTCAAAATTCAAAATTCAAAATTCAAAATTCAAAATTCAAAATTCAAAATTCAAAATTCAAAATTCAAAATTCAAAATTCAAAATTCAAAATTCAAAATTCAAAATTCAAAAAATTAAAATTTAAAATTTAAAGTCATTTAAATGGTTTCTTAAGTGAAACCACACTGATAAGGTCCAATCAGTTTGTTGACGACGGGCTTCAGTTTTTCAAAGGACCTTATATGCAATATTTAGAATGCTAATCCCACGGTAGTTGGAATTCATTCTTCCGACCATATTCTACATAGAAGCCTATAAATGCATTTAAACAGAGCTTCGCCACCGGTCTTTAACAGCTCAGCTTGTTGTTTCTAAGCCGAGATATAACTGTTAAGACCTGGTTATAGTCGGGCAATGGAACTTCAACGCTGTCATCCAAAATTGGGGTTTCCGGGATATCATCTCTATTGGCAGGATTGTTGTCAGCATCACCATTTAGAAGACTGGAGAAGTGTTCCCTCCATAACACCAGTGTACTCTGGATACCTGTCACTAGATTCCCATTTTCATCCCTGCAGCAAGAGGCTCAGGTCTTAAAACCATCGGCCATGCGTCTTATATACTCATTCCTGTCGCCATGCATTTTAATTTTCTCGCACTTAGGCATTTCTGCCTCTCGTTTTTTGTCTGAAAAGGCGTCTCTCTTCCCCCTCTATCTTCCATCTCTGCAGGTTGCTTTGTAGGTGGTGTCCATCTCTGCAGTGACGTCACGGCACTGCTGGTCGTGCCACTGGTTTTGGCGAGGGCGGTGGTAGCCTATCACCTCTTCGGCAGCCATACGCATGGAGTAGGATATGTGCGTCCACTGTACGTATATATCGTCGATCGGAGGAGTGCTTTCTTGAAGCAGGAGTGAGAGTCGAATTGCGAAGACTTCGGCTGTCCGTTTTGACTGCAGCTTGTCGACGCACTATGAGTATTTCTTCGATTTAGCTGGAAAATATTCAATTTTGTCAAACACCGATTTAAAAAAAAAAATTTATATATTATTAGTTTGTTGAATAGTGTAAGAATAACGGACAATGATTGTTTTTACCTGGCCTTGCTCAAACATTTGTTTTTAGCTCTCTGAACTTTACCATTTTTAGTTGAACTTTTCTTTGGGTTGCTAGCTGTTTAGAGGAGTGCATACTTAAAACTTCATTCAAAAACCGCAGATTTTTCTCGGACCCGAATTTAGCAGCAATCATTTTTTCAATAATAATAATTGTTGTAATGATACTTTCTTTAAGGAAATTTTAACAGGAATTATAATGCTAAATAAAAAATATAGGCTCACACAGTTTTTTTTTTGACAAAAATGACTTTAAACTCAAAAATTGTGAATTTCTTCCAAAATTTTCTGATTTGACCACAAAAAAGTTATATTTTTCACTAAAATTTCTTCTAGTAATATATATCGTTGGAAAGTCCTTGAAAATATCTTTCTAAAATGTCTTTGAAGAATGTTCTGCATCAAAAACTTTCGTTGCTAGAGGATTTTTAGTGAAACAATCTCCTGTAACCTACAAATTAACCCATAGCTGCCCAGGGGGTCAATATAGAGACCCCCACTTGCCACACATTTTTTGCTTGTTTTTGCATTCCCTGTTGTTTAAAATCATAAAACAATTTTGTCCAACTAAATTGTTTTGGATACTCCACTGTGCAACGTCTAGCTTTCTTTGTGTATTATTGCGAGCATTCTTAGCTGCACACAGACGTGTGCGGATCTTGGCTGCGTCAAGAAAATGATCCGAGTCTATGTCAGCACATACATCCATACATTGGTTAAGAAAAAAAGAAGAAGTAGATCGACTGCTGCGAAAAACCGAAAAAGCGAACGAGTCACTAGACCAGAGAAACGTAAGCCCATTCGTCCTGATGCCATTTTCATCACTGAAACAGATGACATGTCATATGCTGACATGCTGAAAATGATGAAGGAAAAACCCGAACTGCAGCAGCTAGGCGAAAACGTCAAGAAAATAAGAAGAACAGCGAAAGGGGAACTAATGCTAGAGCTGAAAGGAAGATCAGACCCTAAAACATGCAGCCTTAAAAAAGAGACAGAACAAGTACTGCAGGGATCGGCTAATGTCCGAATAATATGCCAGGAGACGCTTATCGAGTGTCTTGACATCGATGAGGTGACAACGCCGGAGGAAATCTGCACTGCTCTCGAGAAACAGTTCCCAGAAATCGGAAGCGTTGGAACCAGCTCAATTAAATCCATGCGAACGACACGAGAGGGAACTCGAACAGCAATTATAGGACTCCCAGCAAGAGTAGCAAAAGTCGTTACCACAGCAGGCCACGTGCGGGTCGGATGGGTAATGTGCAGAGTACGAGAACGCATCAGCCCAACAAGATGTTTCCGGTGCCTGAACTACGGACACGTATATCGACACTGTAAAAGCGAAATAGACCGAACAGACGTATGTTACAGATGCGCGGGAAAGGGACATATGCCAAAAACATGTAAAGCACCCGTAATGTGCGCCATCTGCGAGCCTGAAACACCTGGTGGTAATAAACATCAAACTGGAGGTGCGAAATGCCCACAGTTCAAGAAGGCAATGGGGAAAACTCTCATAAGAAATGTTTAGGTGCATACAACTTAACCTCAACCACTGCGAGGCAGCCCAAGACGTCCTCAAGCAAACAATGATAGAGCTTAAGATAGAAATAGCATTACTCAGTGAGCCCTACAAAAGGTCATCAAACAGTTGTCTATACTGCGAAGACAAAACTAAAAAAGCTGCTATTTGGATTAGCGGATCTCTACCGTTTGAAAGAAAAGATGAAGGCCAGCACGAATACTTTGCGTACGCGAAAACCTAGTACACCTGTATAGCTGTTACTTACCCCCAAGCCTAAGCAACGAAGAATGCCAAGAAATCCTCGACCGACTGGTGGCAGATGCAAGAGGAAAATTGCCAATTATAATTGCTGGCGACTTTAATGCCTGGTCAGTAGAATGGGGCAGCGTAAGAACAAACGGAAGAGGAGCAATGCTACTTGAGACGCTTGCCGAACTCTACTTGGTACTGCTTAACAAAGGAACAAAACCAACGTTTAACAAAGGAGCAGCTAAATCAATAATTGACTTAACCTTAGGCAAGAAACCTCTAGAAGACCGAAAGCACCCGCTAAAGCGCAAAAAAATGGGTGGAAAATAAGACAACTAGACGAGAAAATGCTAGATTATATGCTCGAAAACACCGCCCACACCGAAGGTAATGCAGAATCAAGGGCAAACCAGGCAGCAAGAATCATGACCAATATATGTGATGCAACCATGCCGCGCTCAGGAAATGGCAACGGGAAAGCACCAGTTTATTAGTGGAATACTGAAATTGCGTCGCTTAGGAAAGAATGCCATAAATACAGAAGAAAACAGCTAAGAGCTAGGGGTAGAAACCAACAAAACTATAGCCAACTGCAACGTGACTTCAAAGCAAAAAGAAGGGAGCTCCACAACGCGATCCAAAAAAAGTAAAACCAGAGCTTTCAGTGCACTCATCACTGACCTAGAAAATAATCCATGGGGAAGTGCATATAAACTAGTGTTCAACAAAATTAAAGGGGTCTAGTGGGAAAGCCCCAACGTGCCCAAAAATTATGGAAAAGATAGTGAAGGGTCTGTTTCCTGTAAGAGAACCACATAACCTGCCCCGAGAACTGCTCGTAGACGAGAATGAAGTTCCACCCATCACCACCTGGGAACTACTTAAAGCAGCAAAAAGAATCAGAGCAGAGAAAGCACCGGGACTGGACGGTATCTCAAATAAAGTCCTTAAAAGTGCTATTGTTAAGATCCCAAACATGTTCTGTCAACTCTACACAGCCTGCCTCCAAGAGGGAATTTTTCCAAGTCGGTGGAAAAAGCAACAATTAGTTCTGATACCTAAGGGAGAAAAGCTACTGGAGGAGCCATCATCATATCGACCTCTGTGTACGCTGGACACTATGGGTAAAGTACTCGAAAGGATCATCGTCAGGCGACTAGAGAGCCTCACAGAAGCAACAAGCGGCCTATCGCAAAAACAGTATGGATTTAGACCAAGAAGATCAACGGTAGATGCAATAGAAAACGTTTGCAAAATCGCGCGCAAAGCGGTGGAAGGAAAACGATGGCTAGAGGGAGCAAAACAATACTGTGCAGTAATCACCCTAGATGTTAAAAATGCCTTCAACTCCGCCGACTGGAGCCAGATCACTAATGCTCTAAGCGAACTCCAAGTCCCAGACTACCTGCTTCGAGTTGTGGCCAGTTATTTCGAGAACAGGACATTAGTATATGACACAAGCGAGGGAGTAAAAGAACATAGGGTCACTGGAGGAGTACCTCAAGGATCGGTACTAGGACCTCTCCTGTGGAACGTCATGTATGATGGGGTGCTGAAAATTCAAAAACAGCCGGGCGTTGACATAATAGGATATGCAGATGATATTGCGATTGTGGTGGTGGCCAAGAGGCTAGAGACAATCATTAGCAAGTGCAGCGAGACAATTGCGGATGTGAAAATGTGGTTAGAGCGAACTGGGTTAGAACTAGCCGACCACAAGACAGAAGCAGTTTCAATAAGTAGCCGCAAGAAAATAGAGAGCATACAAATAAGAGTGGGAGGGCACGTAATAACCTCTAGTCCACACCTAAAGTATCTTGGTGTCCTACTGGACCACCACCTAAATTTTAGGAATCATCTTCACTACGCTGGTAGAAAGGTACGACTCATGCCAAAAGTCGGAGGCCCCAGACAGCAGCGCAGGAAAATTCTGGCAATGGTAAACACGTCCATCGTAATGTACGCAGCACCAGTGTGGGCAGCAGCAACAGCCTACAAGTCCTACATGAGAGCAGTTTATACAGCGCACAGACTTACATCGCTAAGAGTATGCAGAGCCTTCCGAACAGTATCTGACGACGCAGTCAACGTTATTGCTGGAAGAATGCCTGTTGAGTTTGCAGTAAAACAAGCAGCAGCACTGCGGAAGGCAACGACCGCCAGAGAATAACACGAGGCACGCGAAAATGCTATCAGAGAATGGCAGGAACGTTGGGAACGGTCAACCAAAGGCAGATGGACCTACGAACTTATCCCCTCATGAGGTTAACCACCACATGATGCAATGGCTCTCAGGCCATGGCTGTTTCCGACAGTATCTGTACAAATACAAACATGCAGAGAATGCATTTTGCGTATACTGCAACAACAAAGAAGAAAATGCAAGGCATGTAGTGACAGACTGCACGCGCTTCCAAGCAGAAATTGCAGTGCTATCACTCAGGACGCAAGATATTAGACCACCGCAGATCGTACAATATATGTTGACGTCGGCAGAAGCGTGGGACACAGTGAGCCAGATATTCACGTGCATCGCAACAAGTTCGAGCTGATGAAATATCCAATAGAATAGAAGAACGAAATAGTCCAGTGTAGATCAGATTAGAATGGGTGTCTGTACTAGAGTGCATTGTAGTCCTACACGGAAAATAGAAGGGGCTTATAGATTTAGCGACAAAGACTAACGACAGATGACTAGGGAGCGATAGATGCTCTGTCCGCCTGCCGAAGCAATACCGAAAGGTGGTGCCGGTGGGATTAACGGACCTGGTGGGGAGGTGTTTTTAGCGGATTAAAGTCCCGCACTCAGGCTTTCGATGCTTTTCATCTCACGGGGAAAAAAAAAAAAAAAACCCTCATACATCCATGAATTTACGACACATATTTATGTGTTGAGTACATAGAATTTTTTATTGACTTTATCACCGCTTAAAAGCATTATTTACTCAATACAGACTTCTACATGTACTCAATACAAGAAAAATGTAAAATTTATGTGTGCAGAAAACTATGCCATGAGTACATAAATTTATGTAGTGAGTCCATATGTTTTTCCCCTCTTTGTATGCTCGTCACTTACTTGGCCTGCCCCTAGTTCTGGCTTAGTTTTTGTTGCAGTAGTTGTTGTTGTTGTTGTTTCGGATTCATTGTTTGATAAATTTTTGGTCCCACGAGTAGCTAGGGAAGAGGTCGTCCAACACGCTATAGCTTAGCGTGCCGTGATAAGGCCAAAATTACTCACTGAGGCGGCCAAGTATCCTTCAATAGCACCAGTATCCAGGTATATTGGAACTGTGGCCTAATAGGATAATATACAGCAGATATTAACCCATGGCAGCAAACCACCCAATAGGCATGGCTCGATATGCCACCACCTGGGGGGGTCACCTCTTTGTTCAATACTCCACAATGGCATGTATGACAAGGGTAGCCCTTCCAGGTACTGTCGTTTCAGTCATCGTAGCCCATTATGTATTTGCCTCTACTTTTTACTTAAGCCTCTATATCGTGTCAATTTGGCCGTTCCTTCATAGAGAGAGCTTCAGAGTTACTCAATTGAGTTTCTTTGTTTACTTTAAAATTTTGTTTCCTAGATATAAAATATAAATACGCCATAACTCATGATATGATACTTAGATAATGGTGATGCGATATCATACAGAAGGATGTTGAATTAGCTAGAAGATAACAAAATTCTTCGTTACTTTTTTTTTTTCTTACAAAGACAACTTATAAATCAGCAATTATGTATGTTTATATAATAGACACGTGCAGATGATAATAGCTATGACATGAAATCTGTTTTATTGCTTTATTGTTTTATGTTCTTCTTTTCTCTTTTGCTACAAAAAAAAAACGAATTTGTTTCACTTACAATATGTGTTATTTTTTTTCTTTTTAATATAATACCATTTAAAGCAAATCAAATATCAACATTTAGCAATAAAAATTATTGCTTTTATCGCTTTGAGACGCTTGTAATTCGATAAAGAGCCGCACATTTTTCTAGAAAATTGTCGCACGTAACAATGGGTAAGTGCGAAATGTGAAATCAGATTACAAACACACATGTAGAGATTAAGCTTATACACACACGTACTCATATGTGTGCACTGACAAACACTCACCAGCCATACAAACAAATGCATTCAACACATAAAAAAGAATTCTTTTGAAGCATGAATACGATTATTCAACATAAAGTAGAGTTGTTTTTTTTTATTTTTTCTCTTCTTATACTGTAGATATGCGAAATGCAGCCAGTAAAAGCAGCAGCACGATTTACGGTTAGCACGTAGATTTATTATAGCAAAAGCATCGTTCCTAAAACACTTTGTTGTTGTTTTTGTGACACTTAAAAAATGATTTGAATTGCTGAATGCTAAATTGCAAAAGTTTGAGTAGAACGATATTCAACAAAGCAGCGATTTTTCCTTCCGCTCCTCCCTCCAACTCTACACAAACTAACACACACAAAAAGAGGATCAAGTTCTTAGCAAGAAGAGCACAAAAAATGAAAATCGAAATGAATTCAATTGGGATCAAGTAAAGTCAGACAAGTCAAGTGAAGATATGTTTAAAAATATGTCAGCGTCATAAAAAAAAAACAAAAAATGCAACTGCATTTGTATGTATGCGTGCAAAAAACTCTGCTTAAACTACTGAAGCCATATTAATGAACATATCACTTAAACTTAAAATAAAGAAAATCAGTTAAATTTATGTTTTCGTTAAATGTTAAATGTTAAATGTTAAATGTTAAATGTTAAATGTTAAATGTTAAATGTTAAATGTTAAATGTTAAATGTTAAATGTTAAATGTTAAATGTTAAATGTTAAATGTTAAATGTTAAATGTTAAATGTTAAATGTTAAATGTTAAATGTTAAATGTTAAATGTTAAATGTTAAATGTTAAATGTTAAATGTTAAATGTTAAATGTTAAATGTTAAATGTTAAATGTTAAATGTTAAATGTTAAATGTTAAATGTTAAATGTTAAATGTTAAATGTTAAATGTTAAATGTTAAATGTTAAATGTTAAATGTTAAATGTTAAATGTTAAATGTTAAATGTTAAATGTTAAATGTTAAATGTTAAATGTTAAATGTTAAATGTTAAATGTTAAATGTTAAATGTTAAATGTTAAATGTTAAATGTTAAATGTTAAATGTTAAATGTTAAATGTTAAATGTTAAATGTTAAATGTTAAATGTTAAATGTTAAATGTTAAATGTTAAATGTTAAATGTTAAATGTTAAATGTTAAATGTTAAATGTTAAATGTTAAATGTTAAATGTTAAATGTTAAATGTTAAATGTTAAATGTTAAATGTTAAATGTTAAATGTTAAATGTTAAATGTTAAATGTTAAATGTTAAATGTTAAATGTTAAATGTTAAATGTTAAATGTTAAATGTTAAATGTTAAATGTTAAATGTTAAATGTTAAATGTTAAATGTTAAATGTTAAATGTTAAATGTTAAATGTTAAATGTTAAATGTTAAATGTTAAATGTTAAATGTTAAATGTTAAATGTTAAATGTTAAATGTTAAATGTTAAATGTTAAATGTTAAATGTTAAATGTTAAATGTTAAATGTTAAATGTTAAATGTTAAATGTTAAATGTTAAATGTTAAATGTTAAATGTTAAATGTTAAATGTTAAATGTTAAATGTTAAATGTTAAATGTTAAATGTTAAATGTTAAATGTTAAATGTTAAATGTTAAATGTTAAATGTTAAATGTTAAATGTTAAATGTTAAATGTTAAATGTTAAATGTTAAATGTTAAATGTTAAATGTTAAATGTTAAATGTTAAATGTTAAATGTTAAATGTTAAATGTTAAATGTTAAATGTTAAATGTTAAATGTTAAATGTTAAATGTTAAATGTTAAATGTTAAATGTTAAATGTTAAATGTTAAATGTTAAATGTTAAATGTTAAATGTTAAATGTTAAATGTTAAATGTTAAATGTTAAATGTTAAATGTTAAATGTTAAATGTTAAATGTTAAATGTTAAATGTTAAATGTTAAATGTTAAATGTTAAATGTTAAATGTTAAATGTTAAATGTTAAATGTTAAATGTTAAATGTTAAATGTTAAATGTTAAATGTTAAATGTTAAATGTTAAATGTTAAATGTTAAATGTTAAATGTTAAATGTTAAATGTTAAATGTTAAATGTTAAATGTTAAATGTTAAATGTTAAATGTTAAATGTTAAATGTTAAATGTTAAATGTTAAATGTTAAATGTTAAATGTTAAATGTTAAATGTTAAATGTTAAATGTTAAATGTTAAATGTTAAATGTTAAATGTTAAATGTTAAATGTTAAATGTTAAATGTTAAATGTTAAATGTTAAATGTTAAATGTTAAATGTTAAATGTTAAATGTTAAATGTTAAATGTTAAATGTTAAATGTTAAATGTTAAATGTTAAATGTTAAATGTTAAATGTTAAATGTTAAATGTTAAATGTTAAATGTTAAATGTTAAATGTTAAATGTTAAATGTTAAATGTTAAATGTTAAATGTTAAATGTTAAATGTTAAATGTTAAATGTTAAATGTTAAATGTTAAATGTTAAATGTTAAATGTTAAATGTTAAATGTTAAATGTTAAATGTTAAATGTTAAATGTTAAATGTTAAATGTTAAATGTTAAATGTTAAATGTTAAATGTTAAATGTTAAATGTTAAATGTTAAATGTTAAATGTTAAATGTTAAATGTTAAATGTTAAATGTTAAATGTTAAATGTTAAATGTTAAATGTTAAATGTTAAATGTTAAATGTTAAATGTTAAATGTTAAATGTTAAATGTTAAATGTTAAATGTTAAATGTTAAATGTTAAATGTTAAATGTTAAATGTTAAATGTTAAATGTTAAATGTTAAATGTTAAATGTTAAATGTTAAATGTTAAATGTTAAATGTTAAATGTTAAATGTTAAATGTTAAATGTTAAATGTTAAATGTTAAATGTTAAATGTTAAATGTTAAATGTTAAATGTTAAATGTTAAATGTTAAATGTTAAATGTTAAATGTTAAATGTTAAATGTTAAATGTTAAATGTTAAATGTTAAATGTTAAATGTTAAATGTTAAATGTTAAATGTTAAATGTTAAATGTTAAATGTTAAATGTTAAATGTTAAATGTTAAATGTTAAATGTTAAATGTTAAATGTTAAATGTTAAATGTTAAATGTTAAATGTTAAATGTTAAATGTTAAATGTTAAATGTTAAATGTTAAATGTTAAATGTTAAATGTTAAATGTTAAATGTTAAATGTTAAATGTTAAATGTTAAATGTTAAATGTTAAATGTTAAATGTTAAATGTTAAATGTTAAATGTTAAATGTTAAATGTTAAATGTTAAATGTTAAATGTTAAATGTTAAATGTTAAATGTTAAATGTTAAATGTTAAATGTTAAATGTTAAATGTTAAATGTTAAATGTTAAATGTTAAATGTTAAATGTTAAATGTTAAATGTTAAATGTTAAATGTTAAATGTTAAATGTTAAATGTTAAATGTTAAATGTTAAATGTTAAATGTTAAATGTTAAATGTTAAATGTTAAATGTTAAATGTTAAATGTTAAATGTTAAATGTTAAATGTTAAATGTTAAATGTTAAATGTTAAATGTTAAATGTTAAATGTTAAATGTTAAATGTTAAATGTTAAATGTTAAATGTTAAATGTTAAATGTTAAATGTTAAATGTTAAATGTTAAATGTTAAATGTTAAATGTTAAATGTTAAATGTTAAATGTTAAATGTTAAATGTTAAATGTTAAATGTTAAATGTTAAATGTTAAATGTTAAATGTTAAATGTTAAATGTTAAATGTTAAATGTTAAATGTTAAATGTTAAATGTTAAATGTTAAATGTTAAATGTTAAATGTTAAATGTTAAATGTTAAATGTTAAATGTTAAATGTTAAATGTTAAATGTTAAATGTTAAATGTTAAATGTTAAATGTTAAATGTTAAATGTTAAATGTTAAATGTTAAATGTTAAATGTTAAATGTTAAATGTTAAATGTTAAATGTTAAATGTTAAATGTTAAATGTTAAATGTTAAATGTTAAATGTTAAATGTTAAATGTTAAATGTTAAATGTTAAATGTTAAATGTTAAATGTTAAATGTTAAATGTTAAATGTTAAATGTTAAATGTTAAATGTTAAATGTTAAATGTTAAATGTTAAATGTTAAATGTTAAATGTTAAATGTTAAATGTTAAATGTTAAATGTTAAATGTTAAATGTTAAATGTTAAATGTTAAATGTTAAATGTTAAATGTTAAATGTTAAATGTTAAATGTTAAATGTTAAATGTTAAATGTTAAATGTTAAATGTTAAATGTTAAATGTTAAATGTTAAATGTTAAATGTTAAATGTTAAATGTTAAATGTTAAATGTTAAATGTTAAATGTTAAATGTTAAATGTTAAATGTTAAATGTTAAATGTTAAATGTTAAATGTTAAATGTTAAATGTTAAATGTTAAATGTTAAATGTTAAATGTTAAATGTTAAATGTTAAATGTTAAATGTTAAATGTTAAATGTTAAATGTTAAATGTTAAATGTTAAATGTTAAATGTTAAATGTTAAATGTTAAATGTTAAATGTTAAATGTTAAATGTTAAATGTTAAATGTTAAATGTTAAATGTTAAATGTTAAATGTTAAATGTTAAATGTTAAATGTTAAATGTTAAATGTTAAATGTTAAATGTTAAATGTTAAATGTTAAATGTTAAATGTTAAATGTTAAATGTTAAATGTTAAATGTTAAATGTTAAATGTTAAATGTTAAATGTTAAATGTTAAATGTTAAATGTTAAATGTTAAATGTTAAATGTTAAATGTTAAATGTTAAATGTTAAATGTTAAATGTTAAATGTTAAATGTTAAATGTTAAATGTTAAATGTTAAATGTTAAATGTTAAATGTTAAATGTTAAATGTTAAATGTTAAATGTTAAATGTTAAATGTTAAATGTTAAATGTTAAATGTTAAATGTTAAATGTTAAATGTTAAATGTTAAATGTTAAATGTTAAATGTTAAATGTTAAATGTTAAATGTTAAATGTTAAATGTTAAATGTTAAATGTTAAATGTTAAATGTTAAATGTTAAATGTTAAATGTTAAATGTTAAATGTTAAATGTTAAATGTTAAATGTTAAATGTTAAATGTTAAATGTTAAATGTTAAATGTTAAATGTTAAATGTTAAATGTTAAATGTTAAATGTTAAATGTTAAATGTTAAATGTTAAATGTTAAATGTTAAATGTTAAATGTTAAATGTTAAATGTTAAATGTTAAATGTTAAATGTTAAATGTTAAATGTTAAATGTTAAATGTTAAATGTTAAATGTTAAATGTTAAATGTTAAATGTTAAATGTTAAATGTTAAATGTTAAATGTTAAATGTTAAATGTTAAATGTTAAATGTTAAATGTTAAATGTTAAATGTTAAATGTTAAATGTTAAATGTTAAATGTTAAATGTTAAATGTTAAATGTTAAATGTTAAATGTTAAATGTTAAATGTTAAATGTTAAATGTTAAATGTTAAATGTTAAATGTTAATGTTAAAAATTATTCGGTCTGATAAATGATACGCTTTAAATAAAATTTTTCAGAAAATTTTGTTTGCTAACGCTTTATAAGTTGCAGGTTGAAAATTTCAAGATATGCATATTTTTTGTGTGACAGTTTCTGCCATATATTTAATGGCACGTTTGGCACATATGCACCAGTAAGTTCTTGAAATTTATGTCGAATGCATTTCCGTACAGAACCACCTTTTCAAAAAGATAGCACACAAAATGTGAGGAACACATTTTTTTTTGTCCACGAGTTTTTGTTTTTTTTTGCGTTCACACATTGAAGACACACGTTTGTGTTACATTTTTCATAGCATTTTCAGATTTGCTTTGTTATTCTGTCTGTAAACTGTTACTGTGTTTGTCGAATATGCATTCTTTTAGTAGTACATTATAAATGTGTCTGGAGATCTAGTTAAAATTCAAATTTTTCCATTTGAATTGTGTCTAAAATTTTGTATTTATTTCTACCGGCATACATTTTAAAAGAGATTTTAAATAAATCTCTGATATATGCTTTAATGTGTTCTGTTATTGAGATCTATTTATTGTCTACAGACCATTTATAAGTCGCACACAAAGATTTGCTGTCTTGCCAACATTAACTTCGAAAAAGTGAAAAGATGCATAAAAAACTTTTCTGTTCGCGTTAGAAAAAATAGCTTAAGCTATGATGCTTAAAACTGCTACTTCTAGGTTACTTAGTATGGCAGGCATCATCCTTTAACTTTGCTGGCTGATAGTCCTTGATGACGGCTAATGCCAGATTTTATTCGTTAAGCTTTCTTTTCAGCTTAAAAACTAAGCAGCCATTACTTTGCTACACGCTTTAAAAGCTACTGTGTGGACTATTTCGCGTACAACTGCCTATTCTTGTTTATTATTGTTTCTATTTCCTAACCAATTGTATGGCTGTTTTATTTCTGTGCTAGACTTTATCACAGCTAAAGATTATATTTTTCTTGTTGCCTTTTTGTTGACATTAGATGAGTTCAATTGGCATTAGTTTGTCTGTTAAAGAGTGTGTGTGTGTGTGTGTTTAGCTATAAAAATATTATCCCTTATCATGACACAAATCGCTATTTAATTAGCTCTAAGCTTCAATTTTATTTCTTTTTTTTATCAATTGATTTGTTGACAGTTTTGCTATTAGCTGCTGTCATCTTTGCAATTTTTTTTTTGTATCTTCTTTTTCTTTTAATAATCTTTTTTGGTATTGTTTTGTTATATAATTGGGGGAATAGTTCAATGTCAGAAGATGATCTAAAACTGCTTCAATATCTATGGTTGGAGGTCATCGCAATCAAAGCGAAGGCTTCATGGTCATTTTTTGTTATAATAACGTCATTTCTTCAATTGATGGGAGACATTTATCATATGACTGTGCTCAAAAACTTTTACAAAATTATAGATTTTTCTAGATTTTTCAAAATTATAGAATTTTGAGTTCGCTGATCTTTTGTACTTGCTTACACGCACCAAGTAATTATTCATGGCATGAGTGTATTCATACACAAGTTCATGTACACAACAAGAATAAGTTATGAACACTAATAAAGTAAAAAGTTTTACAAATTTATCGTAGTGTGTTTTGCTACTTTTATCTTATCGTTAACAATATATCTGTGTATAGACTGTCTTCAAATAACTTTTTTGGGCATCACTGATCTATAGGCTCTATAGTCTTTATTCTTCGCTTCCTGAGCTTCCTCGGAAAGCATTTTTTTACTGTTTTTTTTTTTTTTTTAAAGGAGCAGGTAGGAGCAGCTGAATTTTTTTTAACTTTTAGCTGAGACTTCAAGCTGAGACTTCAAGCAATTTGACATCTTTCGTTAAACAGCGCTCCACAGCACTGAAAAGATGCAATGCACTGAAGTTGATGAACATTGAAATTTTGATGTTGTTTATATTTTGCTCTACACAATTTTTTATATGGCACTTTTTCCAATTTTTTTTAATGCAAATCTCATCTATGACAATTGTCATTTACGAAAATATACAACAAAGTCAAATGGTAAGTTTACTGTGATTGTACCAAAAGATTGAATATACAGTAAATTTGCATGCCATTTTAAACAAGCGAACATATATGACCTTTGAGCATGCCTGTTCAAACAAATAATAAATACTAGTAAACCTGTTGCCCGCATTCGAGCAATTCAATAAAAATTAAATGTTAGAAACATTATAGACGTTTATGATATGATATTCTATTAAAGAAGCTATTATACACAATAATGATATATTCAGTCTCAATAATGATATAAAAGATCATTATCTGAATAGTTTGACTTAAAACGTATGATCTGACACTAAATTTTTTAATGTAACTGACAAAATACGAAGACGGACTCACACTAATATGAGACAAACATTATTTCTATTCGAAAACATCGCAGCTGAACTCTTCCAGCTATTAAACATAGCCTATTTTAAAAAAAAACAAGTTAAAAAAAAAATGAATACATAATACAAAGATATAATTAAAAAATTAATAAAAAATTCTTACAGAACAATTACAACATCGATTTATAACACATTTTGATGAAAAACGCCAAAAAACCCAAAAAAGGTTTTTTAATTTTGAAAACCGTTAAAATATGACTAAGTTGTTCTCGGAAAGTGGAATTTTTTGGTTTTGGAACTGCATTTTTCGGACAATTGTCATTTGAGGAATACATAAAAGATAATTTTGGTCAAAAATTTTTAGTTTTGAAAAAAATTCAAATTCGATCAATTCATAAGCTCTTCTCAAACTTAATTTCAAATCGATTATAGCGGTTTTTTGTCACAAAAAGTCACAAAAAACCTTGGCCTATTAATTATATAGATATCAGCCTAATATTACGGAATCATAATATTCAGATATGTGACAACAAAATACCAAAAAATTATCCAAATCGGCAAACATGAATTTCGGACACTCTTCAACCAATGTGCGCCGTTTCAGGAAAATGCTTCCAAAGTCATTAGGTTGCCTCCTATAGCTTTAACGATTTTTTTCACTGAGCTAAAAAACAACGTAAAATCAAAGAAAACCTTTTCGAGAAATATTTTTCGGAACAATTTGGCACCAAACACGAAATTATTCAATTCAAAGTGTTTCCACTTCGAAAAAAAATTATTCAGTTTGAGGTTGTTTCCACTTTAAACTAAGGTATAACATAGTTTAAAATGAAAAGTATTTCACTTTAATTTAATGTGGATTTAGATTTAATTCAAAGTGGAATCCTATTTAATTGCAATATGTACGTCTTTATTTTAAATACACTTTAGCTTTGAAATAAATTATTTTATACTTTGATTCCACATTGTTACATTAATAAATCAAAGTGATTACCACTTTGAATCAAATCTTCAACATTTTTAATATCAACATACAAATAAGTAAAAGATTTCTGATATTATTTTTTCAGAAATTTTCATTTATTGATATATATGAAAACATTTGATAAAATACTCAAATTAATTAATTATTTAGCGAACCTAGAATAAATTAATTTAAATAAATATTGTATAAGTATGTAAATTATATGATGTCAAGTTCCAACAATATACATATGTGTACCTTAAAATAAATATTATAAAAATTTAAATTATCTCTTGCTTCCTCGAGACACATACATAACTTCTCTTTGAATTCTGCCCTGAGTCCAATGTTATCGGTTACTTCTTTATTGTCGTCTTACTTTGCACTCACTGATTTTATTTTCACAAACGAACATTTTATTTTCCAAGAAGATTTATTTTCCAACTATCGCAATTGCTTTCAGAAAATTAAAATTATTTTCATAATTTATTTTGATACACGAAAGTATGAAGCTTCAAATTGAAGTGTCGTCCACTTTAAGACAAATATATTTTTCTTCGTTTTCACTTTTTACAACTTCGAATTTAAGCAACGTAATTTTCAACTTACTTTCCAAGTGCCTCATCATTATTTTGAATTTTTTCTATTTCTAATTGAATATCAAAATTTTTTCATATTTGAATTGAAGATTTTTAATGTTAATTTAAAGACGATTTTTTGAAAGTGGAACAACGTAAAATTGAGACGATATTATTTAATTTTAAGTTGCTATTTTTCCCTGAGTGTTTATACTTTGGATTCAAGTCTCGTCATTTGGGGCGCTAAACAAATATTTTTCCATCTGGTCCAACCCTATAAAATTTAGTTTCATCAGTTCAGAGCACATTCTTCCAAAATTAGTCGTCTGTATAACATGGGATCTAGCAACCGTTTATCGATCCTTCAAATATTTTTTTGTTAAGAGCTACTTTCTTCGGCTGATGCGTCCATAAAAATAAGCTTCATGTAGTTCTCGAGATACTAGTTTTCTTGATAAATTAAGGTTATTTTCTTCATTCATTCTTCAATGACAAAGAATAGAAGAAAAGGTGTAGCTACGATTCGAAAACAGTAAAGTAGTGCGATGTTTTTCTCATGCATTGGCCTTGGCATAATATTTTTGGAACCTCCTATTTTGGAACGATTCGAAAACAGTAAACTGGTGCAATGTTTTTCTCATGCATTGTATATGTTATGACGGCTGTACCAAATTCCAATGCCCTAGTACCCATGTTAAACGATATATAGTGATTTATTCTTAGTGCCACACCCCTTTGTCTTATTCTGACCAATTTTTATATTGTGCTTGAAATGATTCTAACCAAATCTGTACCAATGTCCCATACCCTAGTACCCATATTAACCAAGATATAATATTTGCAAATATTTTCCATATACGAACAAATACACGTCCACTAAAATAACTGTAACTCATGAACCAATATTATACATACACATAAAAATAAAAAACAAATTGGCCATTTCAGCCCTTGAAAGTACTTTGACCGAGCTACTAAGGATCGATTGTGTTGTGTGTGTTATTAAATGTTTGCACACAATTGACCGAGAACTGGACCTACATGTTTTATGCCGACTCCGAACGGCTAAAGTTCATGTTCTCAAGAAGCTTTACATGGCATTATTTACTCTCTGAGATTTGCCATTGTCTGCTGAGAGGTGGTGACCGATCAGAAAAAATTTTTTATAGAAAACTTTTCGTCACGGCTAAGGATCGAACCCGGGCTCTCGAGCATGCTAAGCCACACACTTAACCTGCATGCCACGGTCACCACTTTTGGTGTTTTATTTCTTTATTTTAACACTTGAAAACTAAAAATTTCTTAAAAGCGTTTTGATTTCAAAAGGAACAATTTGGTTCCTTAAAAATGCTTAAAAAATTTTAAAAAAATTTGTTATAATTTTTGGTACCTGAATAAAACCTATAAGAAACATTTTAACTTTTTTCTTTCGTGTGTAGATAATGTGGAAATAAAAACAGTTGTTGATTTATGTTTATTATTTAGTCTCAAAAAGTTTCAATTTAATCAATCAAAAACTCAATCTCAATAATCAGAACTCATCAATCAAAAAGCAAAATCCAATCATTTTCAACAGTTTATTAGAAAAATTTAATCAATCATTGTCCTTATCATTTGTATATGCATGTTTTGTATATCTTATGTTTATGAAAATTAAACAGCGATTTGCTCTACAGCTGATTTAACGCTCGCATGGCAGTCATTAGCAGAGAACGCGATCTTGAAATTCGCCGTTTTCGCAGTGGATTCAGGTGTATAGACCCAGAACGTATGTCACGCTCAAAGCTGCCAATCGCATAGTGACGTTCATGTCGCATACGACGTTGTTCTCTGTTCAACCTTGCAGCGCTAGAACGTGCTCTTGTACCTGGCCGTGGCATTAGCGTTGGTCGTCTTCGTATACTCGTCATGCGCTGTCGACTCGGTACTGGATTGTGCAACAGTGTATGATGAAGACCACCACAACGTTCGCAAGTCTGAGATATCGCACAACGCGCTGGTGTATGACTAGGAGCGAGACAATTAAAGCAACGTTCATATCTTTTGACAGTCTTCTGTCGACGCTTTAAGGACATAGCCATAAATTTGGGACAAAACTGCAAGACATGGGGACACTCGCATAGCACACATTGTTGAAAGGTCTCCATTTGTTGTTCTTCCACTTCTTCACTATTTTAAAAAGAACTGATTAAATTGTACATTATAGCAAAAGTATCTGATGAATTACTTACGTCATATTGTTTTGCCGTTTTAATGATTTTTATTTTTTATAAGTATGTTAGTATTAAGTCAACTCTCAGGAAACGTTTGAGTACGATTTGCTTATGAAGCCTATCGTGTCAAAAATTGCTCTCTTATAGTTGCTGCATGTTCACAAGCTGCTTAGTTTACAAAAACAAATTCAGGTAGAAGTGAAACTTCAACAGGCAAAGTTAGGACTACCTTATTTTCTATGCTTTGAGGTATAAAACAAGGCTTAATTAGGATAAATAAGTTGCAATATCTTCGTACATTAGTCAATTGTGGCACAGTTAAATTTTTTTATAAGAAAAACTTTAATCGTTTCTGAGAAATTTATTTGCTGTTAATGAGCGTGTTTTATTGAGGTGCTAGTAAATAAAATATATTTATTTTACAACTATTTGTTTTTGTCTCCAAAATGACTTCTGGGTTATTTCCCTTTAATTCGTTGTGTAGAATCTAGAAAAGTTATTCACAATTAAATATTTTTTTGTATTTTTTTATAAGGGCTTTGTCTGAAAATGAAATATTAATAAACAAATCCTTTTTTGTGAAAATATATAAAAACATTTTTATATTACTTAAATTACTATTTCAACCCATTTTTTGTGGATGTTGCGAAAACGTATCGTTAAACTATTTGACACCTGAAGCTTTGCTGATGAAAATATTTAATTTGCTTAGCATTGATTCTCAAAGCTAATAAAAGAGTCTAATTCACCTCGTTTTAATTTTGCCCACAAAAAATATTGTGATGATTTTCATGAGCCTTGAAAATCCAAACTTTTAAAAATTTACGAATAGTGTTTTTTTTTTCTCATCATAATAAATTTAAAAAGTATGGTTTTAAAAAATAGTGTTTTTTCCAATCAGAAAATGTAATACATTTGATATGAAATTGAATGAATTTTATAACTTTTGTGTTCATTTAATTGCACGACAATAGCAGTGTTTGTATCCATTTTTGCGAACGGTGCAAAAATGCAACGTGAATTTTCTGAAAAACTAGAAGCTTTTCCGAATGTATTCTTTTGAATTTCTTCTTGTTCACTTACAAATTGATGAAATCTGAAATTTCAAATTTCTAGCTGAGCTGGTAGCCGCCAAAAATGGGTTAATTTTGCGTTCTTGTACCTAAATCATAATTTTTTTAAAAAAGTTACTGCAGGTATTCATACGAAACATTTATTATTAATATTCAAAGTGTATCGCGTTCGCCATCATGAGCCGTTTTTCAAATACATTTTGTATGGGAAGTATGGAAAGTTTTCATTTGATTTTGCTGAATTTTTTAACTTAGTATTAAAAATTCAAAATAAAGCTCATGTGATAACTTTCACGCCATTCGATTGATGTTTTTATAGATTTTAAAGAAATTTGTCATTTTGAGAACGTAACCTTTTTGTGGGAGGTAGGCATGATTTTCATCGTATTTGGCTCATTTTCGAACTTGATCTTAACCCTCAAACAGCTGACTGTTTACTATGTCCTATGCCAGCTGACTGGTTTACATTTGTAAACCCATATATATTTCTCATTCTTAGCCTGCGGTGAACGCTATGAGCAACATACATCCTTTCTATCGTAACGCGACAACAGCTGCAGACTTACCGAAGCTTACGGTTATTCGCAGCGTTGCCAGATTTTTTACGAATAAGATTAATTGACGTAAACAGCTGAAAACAAAAAAAAAAAATCAAAAACCAATTTTTGCTTTCAAATCCGATACAGTTTAAAAAAAAACTTTAATTTACAGTTTAAACTGTTAATATGGCAATGCTGTTTCACGAAAAAATCAAGTACTAGAAAAGTTTTGGGCACCACATGCACCTCCTATTTATCGCACATCGATGAGCCGGGATCGCTTCAAAGCAATATTGCGGACCATTTGCTTTGATGATGCAAATACGCGAGCTGTTCGTCAAGCGATAGATAAAGGTGCTCCCATTTCCGAATTGTGGATGCTGCTCAATTCATCTGTGAAAGCCAAGTATAAGCCGCATGCTTGCATTACAATAGACGAGCAATTGTTTAGAGGCCGAGTATCTTTCAAGCAGTACATACCCTCGAAGCCATCAAAATATGGAATAGAAGTTTGGTGGGCTGCCGATGCTACCGCTCATTATCCTCTAAGAGGAGACATATACTACGGTCGCTAGCCTCGTCAACCGATGGCCACAAATATTGGCACTAATGTAGAGCAAGAACTCGTCAAAGCTTATTGGAGCTAAGGTCGAAATATCACTATAAACAATTTTTTTCCCGGATTAGATTTGACCCATCAGTTGGTAGATTAAAAGTTGAGTGTCGACGGTACGATGCGCAAAAACAAGCGCTGCATTCCAAAAAAATTGCATTGGGCACGTGACAAAAATGTGGGCGAATCTGTGTTCACTTTTCGCCAAAACCTCACATTGGTCGCTTACTACCCAAGCCCAAAAAAATGGTCTATGTTTTGTACTCGATGCATATCACTCGATGCCATTGATGCCAAAACTGGGAAACCAGAAATAATAATGGAGTATAACCGCAGAAAAGCTGTGCCAAAGCTGAAACGCATGGAACCAGCAATTCTCGTCGCAGCTTCCTAATTGCACTGGCAAACGATTTGCCCACTCCGAACATCAGGCGTCGAGCGCAGATTAGCCACATCAATCGTTAACCTCATGTTCGCAATGCGGTACAGGGCATGTTGGGTACTAGGAGTCTTCCATTAGATACAACACCGACATGATTGCAACCGAATAGAAAGCACGTGTTTTGTGCAATAGAGAAAAGGCAACGCGGCACCGAAAAATGCTGCTCTCCTTGCAACAAGAAGGTGTGTGATGCGCACTGTGTCACTATTACAAAGTGCCTGGAATGCAAATACATTTTTACATCTTTCCTCTTATTTAAAATAAGTATTGTATTTCAAATAAAATTTGAATTAAAACATAAACAAATGTGTTTTGGCTACTTTATACGTATTTCCATACATAATACATAATACATACGTTTACAAATGTAAACTAGTCAGCCGTTTAGCAAGTAGTCTTAAAAAAAAGGTAATATGAGTTATAAAAAAAATGTTTGTAAACTTTTTTTCTTTTTTATTCAATTTAGAAATGAATTTGTAGTTCTCTTATGAAGTTTCAAGAAATTCGAACAATTCAAACATGAAAAAAACGCTTCAAATTCGGAAAGTTTACATTTGTAAACTGTCAGCTGTTTGAGGGTTAAATTTTACATAAAAGCTTAACTCTTTTGATAACCTTGCCCATAGTAATGATCGAGACCTCAAATTTTTTCAATACCTGTTCTCTAGATTAGAAATTTGTAGTTTTAAAATTCTGTACCATCATATCTTAAAAGAAAAATACCTTTGAGAATCGAAAATTTTCCACATTTTTTTAAATTATTTTCATCAAAATCGAACACTATGCAGCTCACCCATTAAACGTTTTCATATGGAATGACCCGTTAATAAATTAACTTATTTGCTTTTTTTTTATTTGATGGTGGTGTCCGTGGTATGTAGGTTAAGTGTGTGGCTTGGCATGCTCGGAGCCCGAGATCGATACCCACTCGCGCCGAAAGTTTTTTTCAATAAAAAAATTTTCTGATAAGTCACTATCTCTCTGCAGACAATGGCAAACCTCAAAGAGTAAATAATGCCATGTAAAACTTCTTGAGAACATGAACTTTAGCCGTTCGGAGTCGGCATAAAATATGTAGGTTCAGTTCTCGGTCAATTGTGCGCAAACATTTAATAACACATACAACACAATTGATCTTAAGAAGCTCGGTCAAAGTCCTTTCAGGGTCTGAAATGGCCAATTTTTTTTTTTTTGTTTAGAAAATAAATGCAAAATTGTAGTGAATATGATAAAAATACATGGTTTTTTTGTTTTACTTGAAAAAAAAAACTTTGTAAAGAGCAATGTCCATTGTAATGGACAAAGAAAATCCGTTTAAAAAATTATCTTAATAAAATGTGAGCTTATGCTTCTACATTTTTTTGCTTCAGATTTTTTGAACTATTTATTTCCTTTGTCCATTTTGATGGACATATCCCAGGCTTATTTATTTAAGGTTGCGTACATTTTTGACGTTTTCTCATTTCGGCACCCTTATTTTGAAATGAGAGCAAAGAATGAACGCGGATGCCTGAATCAGTGTTGGGTTTTTCAGTACAATTGTACTTTTTCAGTACAATTTCATAATAAAAAGTACGTAAGTACCACGAAGACATTTTTAGTACATTTTCATACACTTGGTCTTCGTCATATCGACTTTCTTTGCTTTTTTTGTATTTCTTAAAGTTTTCAGTACCTTTTTTGTAAATTTTTATAACCATATTTACAACAGTGATGATATGTGACAATTTTGGAGGGGAGTTTTTTTACTCTTCTGAAAGTACTTTTTCGGACGTGAGAGTACCTTTTGTTAATCTACATATAAATAGGCGTTAAGAACAATTTTCTCTCGTGTTCCTCAACCGGTATTGATAATTGTTTTTTAAATGAATCAGAGTGCGGAGTAGAAGTGCACCAAATATTTTGTATCTATAATTAAAAAAAGGCAAACAAAAAATTGGTCGAATTTCGACCCCAGGCGATACTAGTATTATTAAATAAGCTTTTGTTTTGTTGCTGAGGCACTAGGGTTGGGACAGTTATACTTGTAGATCTTTAGTAACGGGATTTTGATACCCAGAAACCTTAAATTTTGTGAGGTTTGATTAAAAATTGGTTTTGAAAAAACAAATTCGTAGTGGCGTGGGGTTAAATTGTGCCGCATCGGTGTTAAAGGTTGGTGGGAAGTGAACAAATTAGCCAAAAACCTTCATCACTACCCAAGTATTCAAACCTTTATACTTTCCAAATGTTCGACCGACCCCAAAAATTTTTTTTTCTCCGAAATTTTTCAGGTACACACCCAGGGAAAAATGAGGCAAAATTTTTCAACACGGCTCCTGTCAATCTAACATGATAATTTTTACTCGCAAAACAACAACAATTTTTAAAGATTAACACTGTATTATGCAGTGTTAAAAAATAACATGAGTAAAGTGTTGATTTGCTCATTGCATCAAAAGAAAAGACAGTGCGAATAATGTTGCTGTTGAGCGAATTAAGTGACAAAATGCCCCTTTTCTGAATGTTCTGTTCAGCAGAAGCCATTTTATGTGATTTTGCACTCTGCACAAACGTTCATTTAACAGACTTGAATTATTATGTAAAGTGTTAATTATTAACATGACTGATCGTGTTGAATTTCAATAACATGATTTAGTGTTAAAAAAGTGTTATTTTTACACGATTTTTTTTCTGGGTGCAAACCTGCCCCAACCTACTGGTTTTTTCTTTCCAACATTTTATCGCAAAATATCTATCTTATATTTCCAACCTTTAAAGGGGCACCTATACATGTTTTTTTAAAAAACTTTTTTTCTAAAATTGGCTTCCATCGCTCCCTAATTCTTTAGATTCTAATCCTAATTAATTAGATTCTCTCCTAATATTACGCCTCTTTTTGTGGCGTCGTTGATATTGTGTAGATTACGCAAAATTTCTTGCGCTTCTTGGTAACCTTCACGCTAAGTCCAGGTTTCTCGATCGGCAGCAATCAAATCAGTTGTAAATTCGAAGCCTGCAAAAATTCTTGGTCTCTCAGGAATGACGTAATGGCTCAAATATTTTTGTAATTCCTAATTCTCTTTCTCCGATGCCAATTGAATCTTTTTTAAACCTCTTTTAAGCCAAAAATGTTAACTACACGATCACGTACTTGATTTCCGTTGCTGCCGATATCAACGATATCAACGACATTATCTGACTCTATAACTTCTATCATCTCGTTCTGTTCATCGTCAGACAATTTGTCCGTCTGAAAATCCATCTGAAAATTTTTTGATTGAATAAACCAAATAAATACTGTTAAACTTCTCTTTAAACTTCTGTTAAACCGAACAATTTTTCGGTTTCAATATTGAGAACAAAATCTTAATCATGCGTGACGTTTACTTTTTTGATGATTAGTGTATCCGAAAGTACTTTTTTGGGCTAAAAGATGTTGGGGACTTTCGAAAATCGAAAGGAGGTAAAAAAATAGATATCCACTACAAATATCATCCCTGATTTACAACACATTCAAACGAACTTCCACTCTGATCAGCTCTACTATTTTATTTTTCTATTGCATGATCGTCTCTTTCTAGCACGAAGGCATTAATGTCAAATAAATTGAATTGCTTGAAAACTTAATTTTTGGGCCGGCTCGGGTAACGGCAACTTGATTAAAATTTAAAAACTGAATGTAGAGTATTATATTAATTTAACTATGTATGTATATTGAACTGTTTGTCCCTTTCTATTAATTTTATTTTACTTTGAATAATATATTAAATACATCAAAAAAGTTTATTATCATGGAGAAAAAAAAAATAGTACAATTTGATGTCAAAAACTACAATTTTTAGTTCGATTTGGTAGAATTTCGGAAAAGTCATTTCCCATCCCTGGCCTGAATATAATACTTTTTGGTAGTTTTTTGTAGTACTATTTGGTAAATTGAATACTAAAATTTTTGCTTAGTACTTTTGTTGCTCTTATTTTTTTATCTGTAGTTTTTTTATATGAGTTTGATCCACCCATAATTTTAATTTTCATTGCAGGATTTCAGTACTTTACCCTAAAAAAGGTTTAATGAAAGAAATATTTAAAAAGAAAATCAAAAAAAGACAGACCAAATAAATATTTTCTGAGTTGAAACTTGAATTGCATTGGACAATGGTGATCGTTAAAACAACTTTTACTTCTAATTTTGAAAAAAATTAAAATTTCAACACATCTCTACTTATAACTACAATATAACAGAAAACTGCACAAAACCCTGCCAAATTTTTTTTTTTTTTTAGAGCAGCACAAAACCTTACTTTGCAAACATCAACATATTTTTGTTAACATAAAATAAGGATGCGTCAAAAAATGTACGCAACCTTATATAAATGAGCCTTTGAACATACTCAAAAACTTACTTACATTTTTATACCCCCACGCGTACTGCGTAAGGGGTATATTAATTTTGTCACGACGTGTGTAACGCCCAAAAGGAGGCGTGGTAGGTATGGAAAAGTATATATATTCTTGCTGAGCATCACCACCTGAGTTGATTTAGCCATGTCCGTCTGTCTGTCCGTCTGTCCGTCTGCCTGTCGACACGATTACAGCCGCAGTTTTGAAGCTATCGTAATAAAATTCGACATTTAAGCTTTTTTTAAAAAAACTAAGATCAAGTTCGAGAATGGGCTAAATCGGATGAAAACCACGCCTACCTCCCATACAACTCAAAAATTTAAAACTCTACATAGAAGCTAATATTTAAGCTACAATACTGAAATTTGGTATATGTGTATTCTATATCAAAACTGAGATGTTTTAGAAAAATGGGCGTCATCCACTCACTAACACGCCCACCTCCCATACAACCCCAAAATTGAAAAATCTATAAAGAGGCTAATATTAAAGTTATAAGACGGAAACTCGGTATTTATGTATTCAGTATCAAAACTGAGGTGTGTTAGAAAAATGGGCGTCATCCACCCACTAACACGCCCACCTCCCATACAACCCCAAAATTTAACAATCTATAAAGAGGCTAATATTAAAGTTACAAGATGGAAACTCGGTTTTTAAGTAACTAATGTCAAAACTGAGGCGTGTTAGAAAATTGGGCGTCATCCACTCATTAACATGCCCACCTCCCATACAACCCCAAAATTGAAAAATCTATAAAGAGGCTAATATTAAAGTTACATGACGGAAACTCGGTGTTTGAGCATTCAATGTCAAAACTGAGGTATGTTAGAAAAATGGGCGTCATCCACTTACTAACACGCCCACCTCCCATACAACCCCAAAATTGAAAAATCTATAAAGAGGCTAATATTGAAGTTATAAGACGGAAACTCGGTATTTATGTATTCAGTGTCAAAACTGAGGTGTGTTAGAAAAATGGACGTCATCCACCCACTAACACGCCCGCCTCCCATACAACCCCAAAATTTAACAATCTATAAAGAGGCTAATATTAAAGTTACAAGATGGAAACTCGGTTTTTGTATAATTAATGTCAAAACTGAGGTGTGTTATAAAATTGGGCGTCATCCACCCATTAACACGCCCACCTCCCATACAACCCCAAAATTGAAAAATCTATAAAGAGGCTAATATTAAAGCTACAAGACAGAAACTCGGTATTTGTGTATTCTATGTCGAAACTGAGATATGCTAGAAAAATGGGCGTCATACAAAACCTAACACGCCCACCTCCCATACAACCTCAAAATTTAAAACTTTATAAAAAGGCTTATATTTAAGCTGCAGGAAAACAATTCGATATGTTTGTTTTTTAGACACATAAAAATAATAATATCTCTCAAAATCTCATACAAAAAGCTCTCCCATTTAATATTCTTTCACCCTTAAGAATCGGCCGTGGGGGTATTTTAACTTCGGCCAAGTCGAAGATATACCTTACTAGTTTTATTATTAATTTGTTTTTCTAAATTCTAAAATACACTGTTCAACAAAAAAAAAAAATATTCCGAAATAACAAGGTTCCGACAACGGATTCTGGTAGAGAGGATAAAAAAACACGGGATATCGGCGTTTTGAAAGCTTACGTCCGAATTTATTTTAAGGGGTTTAAATTTTTTGCCATTTTGTAAGTTCTTATGGTGATTGTTAATAGAAAATCATGCCATCCTTACATTCGAGCTATAAGATATGTTCGAAAAATTTATGTAGAAGACTACGGGAAATATTTTTGTAGAACATTTTAATCCTCTAGCTCTTCAGTGTATGTGTTTTTTTTTGTCCCTTTTTTATAAAGCGTCAAAAAAGACCCATAAAACAGGGCTGTAGAGGGTTAAAATGTTCCACAAAAAGATTTGTCATAAAATTCTACTATAAATTTTTGAGTACATGGAAGCTCAAAATTCAACTTGAACGCCAGAAATAACTCAAAGATAACTATCTGTTCAAAGGTTCATTTCGAACTTAATCAGAATTTCGAACTTAATCACAAACAAGCATTTGAGAGAACTGGCTTGTATGAAAAAATCATGCTAATGTAAAGAAAAGTTGATTCAACCCTGTCCATCAGTCTGTGGAAGGTTGTATTTAAGATACAAAAATAAAGTTTTATACATATTTATATTATATATCAAAGCTAAGACGTGTACATTTAATATATTTGTAAAATGCGCGTCATCCGCCCACGAACACGCCTACCTCCCATACAACCAACAAAAGTGAAATTCCGTAAAGTGGTTAAAATCTGAGCTAAATATATAAGTCGTGAAACCATGTTCACGTGAATACATACTTTTGTATTCTTCGCTAAAATTTGGTACAGCACCTGAACATCTTTCATATTAGAAAAATTTATTTCCTTTAAATATAAAACTTATTTAATAAATGCATTTTGCTTATTACACATCTTTGGTCACAACCCTCTCCAACACAGCTTTCAAAAAAAAAAAAAACATATATATTTTTATGACTAATCGTATATCACAAATGAAATTAGTCGAAATTATTTGTATGCGACCAGCTAATTATTTATTTGTAATTATTTTGCATTTGAAGTTATTCAATAAAAATTCAACAAATGCATATTTTTTTTCATGAATAAATCGAAAGTATTAAAGCAATCTATCAATGCCAAGAACAGAGAGCGTGGATGATGCATGGCACCCTAATTAGCCAATGACCAACATTGGTAAAACCGCAACAAAATGAGGCCTCCATCCAACATTGTGCGTATGTGTGGGTATAGCAACATATGTTTAGCGCACAACAGCGACACCAGCTTCCAAATGAAGGATAAGTTACAATTACAAATCAACACATGCTCATCACAAACACACAGCAGCAGTAGCAGCAACATCACAACTGACCCAACTCAACACGCTGAAGTGCCCACAAGGGCGGTCACGATGTTTGGTTGTTACAAACGATTGATATACGCTGACATCATTGCTGACATTAATGACGAAAGTCATCAGCAACAACAATGGCCACAACAGCAGCATCAAACGAGCAGCACCCACCAAGAACATCAGCACCGCAACAAACACTGATGTATAGTAGATAGATGGCCAAAGCAGGTCATTGCTTTGGAATCATTGCTTGGCAGGAGCGTTAACCAACAACAAAACAACCAAAGCAAAGTGGACACAAAGTATCAAAGCACCCAGCAGCAGGACAACCCTTCTATTTACAGAGCTTCAGCAGATTGTTGGCTGCCACTGTCGGCTGATATCGATTTGATTGTATTTGACGCTGTCATCATATTAATATCACATCAATTATTATTTCTTAGATTCTATGCTGTGCGATGCGCTGTTGATATGAAATAGATGTTGAAGTTAAGTTTAGGAGAGCTGCGTTGAGTTGGATTGAGTTGAATTGCATATGATATGAGATGAGTTGGCGTCGTTGTGTAAGCATGCGACTTTTAGTCTACATAACGCAAAGCTGGAATGATATTGTAAGAAATTGATTTATTCCTTTAGCCGTGATGAGTTTTGTCATTAAATTATCATTATTGTTTTTTGTTTTTGCTAGTTTTTGTTTTTTTTTTTTGATAGCGTTCTGTTGTGGTATCAGCTGCAAGAATTGCTAAATGAGGCTGCAATCAGAAGGATTGAAATTATTATATAATGATATTACAATTCCTGTATTATACATAAATAGTATATGACTGTTGAAAAAAAAAAATTGGTCTGTGCTTATAGATATATGGTATTTTTTTAATAAATTGGCATCACAAGAATATGCAGATATTGAATTAGGCCTGTAACAAGGATTTTCAATAAGAGAGTTTGACCCATCAACTTGAATATTCATACAAATTTTATGATCGCAGTTATGTTTTGGATTTTTTTTTCAAATTTCTTGGACACTGTTCTAATTGTTTTCATTATTTTAAAATTTGTTTTGACTTTTTTAAATTGAAAAGTTCACTAGTTGAACTACATCAAAGCAATCTTATTATACCATCCATATTCATCATACTTTATAACGCTAGTCACATACCCATCTAACGATATATGATTTTCATAACTATCATGCGATACCCATCAAAGCAAAATCATCGCACCATATACTATACTATGTGCGCGTTGCTACACTATAAAAAGTTTAAATTGAAATTCATTCAAAATTTTTATTAGTCATTTAGTTTGACCAATGCTCACTGTCCGTTGACCGATCCAGTTTTTCAGTAACAGGACATCACTAAACACCTCCTTGTTCAATGCCCATTCCAATTTTCAAGTAAAAAGACATTACTGAAGGTTTACCCCATTCTGAGTTTTAATGTTCTATGAGTTTTACTTACATGACGATTCTGCATTAAAAAATTTGCTTCAATGGCAGCCATACTTATTTTTTCAAACTCCACGCCAGTTTAATAGTAGAAAGACCTAGCCATACCGAGTTCGATATAAAAAATTTTAATTCTATGAGTGGTAGTATGCCCATTTATACAATACTTGCTTTATTTTGCCAATCGAATAAATAGCTAGTGCACATCAAGTACCATTGTTTTATACATACATGTAGTCTCGAAGACTTTTCACAAAAATTTGGTCTGCTGAAAAATTGACACGTCCCGGCACGTAATAATTGAGGTCAAATACCGAATTCCAAAGCTATTCTTTCAAACAAATTTGGGTTTCATGGGAGATACTATATTATTATCATATTCAATTGATACCAAACTTCACAAAAACACTCTTAAGAATCTATTTAAGTTTCCTGAAAATTAAAAAAATTATACACACATACACACAATCCATTTTTATGATTTATTATAAGTCCCGACACACAAAACTAGTCTCTCAGTTTTCAGCTTGGTGCTGTTCCCTTATCCCGTGAAGAAATATCTTACGGTGGTTCCACGGGATTCATACTGGGCCGGAGATTCAATGCGGAGGTTAGGTTTAGAGCGTAAAAATCGCACACTCCCAATAGTTTAGTGCCGCCTCCTGAAGGTTCTCCCTTCGCAAATAAAATGAAAAAAAAAAAAAAAAATTAAAAAACATAAATTTTTGTTTAGATATATCGGGTATTCCATGTCAAAAGGCACACTTTTCTGACATCACTACTTTTGAAACTTTTTCGGCAGATAACATTTTTTTTTCCGAAAAATAAAACAACTGCGTACTTTTTTTTGCAAGTTAATTTTTTTGTAAAGTTATACACTATCAACAGTTCTATCTTCTAAACTGTAAGACGTACAGAAAAGAAACTGAGATATAATATAAGTATCTTGAATTGATCTTTCTGGTGGTTTCATTTATTTATGGTACTTTAATGGGAAATAGTTTTTTTCTTATACCGAAAGTAACCATCATATTTATTACAGTCGGCGTAACAATTTTTTCATCTTTTTAATATAATGTCTCATTTAAGCATTTATTTATTTAAAACGACAATATTATGGAATGCGTGCGTTAGACAAGGATGGTTACATTCTTTAATTTCAGTTGACATTTTTTAAGCCTGCAAAAACATGCACTTTTACAGGGTTGTGGGCAACATTGAAAACATTTGGCACTGCAACAAGGCAACATTTTTTGATAGAAACGAAAACGCCATAAGTTTTCCTATTTTTTATGGAGTTAAAACAACTATGATGAACATTCCAAAATTTATCTGTATCTTGAGATTTGGTTCAATTATAAGAAGAACCGCTTGGCTTGTCCGCCTTGTATGTGAATTTGATTTTAAGTCTCTGGTAATTTTGGCGGGATCGTACAAATCCTCAGTGAAGATCATGAACGATGTAGCTAGTTTAAATCAGACAGTTGTAGTTGAACAAGTTGAAGAAAGGCTGCTTTTCGGATTTTCTCTTCAGCTTGATCTTTTACATCTGCTGGGTCACCTTATATTTGTAGCTGTCGATTCCAACGAAGACAGCATGTCAGAAAGGCTTTTCAGGAGTTTAATCGTCGAAGGGCTTCTGAAAAGGCAACCGATACTGTAAAATTTTTCAAAACTTAACATTTAAATAACCAATAATTATACCCTAAACCTGAAAGGTCAGGGTATATTAACTTTGTGCAAACGTTTGTAACGCATAGAACGAAGCGAGTCCGGTATAGAAAAGTATATATATTCTGAATCAGCGTCACCACCTAAGTCGAGCTATCCATGTCCGTCAGTTCGTCCGTCCGTCCGTCCGTCTGTACGTCTGTGTGTTGTCCGTATACATAGGATAAGAAGAAGGAGTTGAGATAATTGAATGAAACTTGGTACACATGGTCACATGGACCCAAGGATCTGCACTATTGAATAATTTTTGGAATCCGCCCACGGACACGCCTACCTTCCATACAACGCAAAAATTTAAATCTGCATTAGTAAGCTCATAACTTACCTACAACAATAAAATTTGGTGTGTATGTGTTTTGTATCAACAAAAAAATGTCTTTGAAAAATGGGTGTCATCCGATCACGGCCACGCCTACCTCCCATACAACCCAAAAATTAAAAACGTAATAAATAAGCCTCTGTTTCACCTATAGAGGTAAAATTTAGAACGTATGTTTTATATGACAAAACAAAGATGGTTTTAAAAGATGGACATCATCCGCCCACGGACACGCCTACCTCCCACACAACGCGAAAATTGAAAACTGTATAATTCAGCTCATAATTAGTCTACAACAATAAAATTTGATATGTATGTGTTTTATAGCAACACAAAGATATCTTCGAACAATCGACGTTATCCGCTCACGGAAACGCCCACCTCCCATACAACCCAAAAATTGAAAACGCAATAAATAAGCCTCTGTTTCAGCTACAAGTTAAAATTTGGCACGTATGTTTTTTATGACAAACCAAATATGATTTTGAAAAATGGACGTCATCCGTCGACGGACACGCCTACCTCCCATACAACCCAAAAAGTTTAAAACTCAATAATTAAAGTTATGTTTGTCATAGAGAGATCAAATTTGATATGTATGTTTTTTATTCCAAAACTAAGGTGTGTTCCAAAATTGGGAGTTATCCGTCCATGAACACGCCCACCTCCCATAGCGAAAGCACAATAAAAGCATTAACTGTAAGCTACAGGAATACAATTTGATATGTGTAAATTTTTCATCAACATTTAAATGCAAGTAAAATATAGGCTTCATCCGCCCACGGACACACCCATTTTCAATAATATTATTCTTTTTTTTTAAAAAGTAGGTTAAAGGTATTGCATAGTCGGCCTAGACCGACTTTAGACTTTCCTTACTTGTTTTTTTAAATAGCAGATATATTTGAACAATCAGAAAATTATAGAAAATTCCCACAATTATTGAAATGCTAATAATGTAACTTGGGAGCACTTTTTTCGTATGCTCGGCAAACTTTTAAGCGAGCAACAGTTTCCTGTGTTATTTAAATGAATATTAATATGATAAGCGTTCGTTTTCTTACAACTTGCTTGGTAAAAAACACAGCTAATACCTTAATTAATCTGAGCTATCAGAGAACAGCTATCTGTCCATAACTGTTGTAATGAAAATCTTTTTAAACAAGTAAAGAAAGGCTAAAGTCGGTCTAACCCGACTAAAAAATACCCTAAACCTTATTTTTCAAAATACAAAAATAGTATTATTGGAAATGCACGTATCCGTGGGCGGATGAAGCCCATATTTTATTTGCATTTCAATTTTTATGAAAAATTTACACATACCAAGTCTTACTCCTGTAGCTCACATGTTAACCCTCCGTTACTTTCGCTATTCGGAGTAACGTCATTACTAACCTGGGTGTAATCCATCCATAAATTGTTAATCATGAATTTATAAGAAATAACATTAAAACAGTTAAGCGGTTCGGATTTTATTAAATTCTGGTATTTTATTAAAAACAAATTAGTTAAGTTAAAATTTTTTGAAGTGAAACTTCTTTGGAGGCGAGTGAAATTTCAAGGTCTCTTATTCGTGACGCTTGGCTAACGTTTTCAATTCATATGAAAATTTTCAAAAAATGATAGCCACTAGCGAGAATTGAACCCTGGCCATCGTTGCTCAAGTGTCCGAATCTATACATTTACGCCACCGTAGGTACATGATAAACAGGCAAACAAAATGTAATTAAAACTGAACGCGTAACATTCTGTCCGTAACATTAATTTTCATCCGAAAAGTATGCACGGAAAATTTATTTCTTTAATCTTCAAACGAAAATATTTAAGCAAAGAGATGCCTGTTCGCCGCATAATGAGCTTAAAGCTTAATTTGGTTCGTTGATTGTGATCAAAAACTTGACAGATGATTGACAACATGCAAAAAATAATTCATTCAATATAAAAGCAACAAGTGTTAAAAGTGCAATATTTAAGACAGCCGAGAATAGTTTTCGCCAGCCAAAAAACATCTCAAAGCTAAGAAAAATAGCTAAAACAGGAGCAGAACGCGTTCGTGAATATAAAGAGCGAATTAGATCTTTTAAGAATGCAGCCGCAGCTGGGTCTGCAACTTATGATGAAGGTAAGGTGATTGCAACATCGACTGAGTTCCAAAATGCATTTTTACGAAGCATCAGTGTATTTTGGTGAATCTACATAGAATTAATTCCCAGAAAAACACACTGATGCTTTGTTAAAATGTATTTTGCAACTCAGTCATCATCTCAACAAAATTTTATAGCCAACCAAGTTGATACACTCAACAATCAACGTTCGCTGCTTTACGAAGCCCTCACTCAACATAGCAATTATTATGATCAGGAAGCAGGAGGTAATAATCAACAAGATTTGCCTCTGCTTTCGGAGGCTCCTTGAACGAGTACTATGCAAATGCAATCTAGCATTCAAAAAGTGACAGCAACTAAAACACCAACTGAACTAAAACAAGGACCGAAAATAACTGTTATTTTACAATTTTCAAATGAAAAAAATTGTTGAAAAACTTTTTCAAATATACCATTATGTTACAAATTTCCTCAGCCCACGAATATTAAGTGCCTTTTAAATTTCAGACTGATTCTTTAAAAGTTTAAATTAAGTGTTTTTTTTTTACTAGTATTTTTTCGAGGAAAAATAAAGGTTACTTTTGACTTTTATTTGATCGGTCAAAAATATCAAGCAATTTGTGTTTTTTTAAAGGCCGCTGGACAGATTGAACTGTTGACACCATGTGAAAAATGTCTCAGCGATGAGATGAAAATAACGGTATCAAAATTTTTTTTTTTCGAAAAAATGACTTGCACAAATATAAATTTCCTGATATTTTTGACCGAAAAAATAAACGGCAGAAAATAACTGTTATTTTTGACCGATAAAATAAAAGTCAAAAGTAACTGTTATTTTTGCCCAAAAAAGGCACAAAATAACTTAACTGTTATTTTTGCCCAAAAAAGTCACAAAATAACTTTTATTTTTGTCGGAATAAATAAAAATGAAGAGATAAAAGTTAATATGTAACACTTTCGATAAAAACCATAGCCAGTACGGTCTCTGGATGTAAATATTGAATCAACAGATTATTACTCCATTTCGTATTTATTGAATTCATGATATAATAACTTAACAAGTAAACGAGCTCTTGTCAAAAATAGGTGTTCGTTGTTATATGCGTTGGCTGCATTCAGCTGTGTCAACTGCTGTGACAGTGACACATCGGGGAGCGCTGTTATCGGTAGTAAAGTTTCAGAAAAGTTATCAAGTTTATGAAATGTCAAGCTTTGTATCAAATACTAATGGGAATTTAACCGACATATTAAACATTTTCTATTTTTAAATGCGCAACTTCATATTTATGTACAACAAGTTTTGACTTAACAGTTGCCAACTGTTGAGTACGCTGAATGTGACCAGTGAATATTAATTCTAAGCAATGACGAATTGTGAGCGCTCTCTTTGATATATATTTTTGACAGAAGTTCGTTTCCAATAGAAATGTCAACACTACCTTGAAGTAATTATATCATGGATTGAATTTCTTTTCAGATACTTTCTTTACGTCTCTCTATTTGACACTAAAATTTCTCTTATTTCTTATTGTTAAAGAAGTTTTACTTCTGCCACGTGTACGTTGCTACACGCGAGTTTTTTTAACTTATAGGTGTAATATTTTCTAGCAAATGTAACGGAGGGTTAATGCCAATATAGTGTTTTCGCTTTTGTAGGTTGTAAGGGAGGTGGGCGTGTTCGTGGACGAATTGCGCCCAATTCTTGAACACATCTTAGTTTTGGTACAAAATACATATAAACATAGACTTATACATGGAGTTTTCAAGTTTTTAGGTAGTATCGGAGGTAGGCGTGTCTCTAACTGGATGACGCCCATTTTTCTAAAACATCTTTGTTTAGTTATAAAATACATACATACCAAATTTTATCTCTGTAAGACAAACATAAGCTTACTTATGCAGTTTTCAATTTTTGCGTTGTATGGCAGGTGGGCGTGTCCGTGGGTGGATGACGTCCATTTTACAATAACGTCTTTGGTTTGTTATACATACGCACCAAAATTTTATCTTTGTAAGTTGAGCATAAGCTTATTTATTGAGATTTCAATGTTTTGGTTGTATGGAAGGTGGGCGTGTCCACAAACGGATGACATATTTTTTTCGAAAACATTTTTGTTTTGATATAGACTACATACGTACCAAATTTTATTGTTGTAAGTTTACCATGAGCTTATTTATGCAGTTTTCAATTTTTGCGTTATATGGAAGGTAGGCGTGTCCGTCGGCGGATTCCAAAAATAGTCAATAGAACAGATTCTTGGGCTCATATAATCATGTGTACCAAGTTTCTTCCAATTATCTCAACTCTTTCTTCTTATCCTGTGTTTACGGACAACACACAGACGGACGGACAGACATGTATAGCTCGACTCACATGATGACCCTGATCAAAAATATATATACTTTTCTATACCGGACTCGCTTCGTTCTATGCGTTACAAACGTTTGCACCAAGTTAATATACTCTGACCTTTCAGATTTAGGGTAGGTATATTTAGCTTAATTTGTGTCAATAATGCGTTTAATTTTGAGGAAAAATATAAGATGGATGATAACAGCTATTAACGTAATTGGTCTGAATATATCTAACAATATAAAAGCTTATAAGAAGTTTTATATTTCCCTAGTCCAAAATACACACTCAATATTCTGCACAATCTAACAGATTATCTGCCTACTCTCTTCCCACTCGAACTTCACAGTTATTTTCAACAATATGTGGCAAAATGTAATAAAATATGTTCATCGCTTACTGCACAGTTATTTTATTTCTTATCATATTGTATAAATGTGTTTACCTCTGGTAACTATTATACCTATAATTCAATGCTTAAGAACAACGTGCCAATACTTCTTTGTTCTTCTTATCCACAAACAAAGTTAAACATCCGCTTGACAACATGTAAGTAAGAAGAAAAAAGAAAACAAAAACAAAAGCAAAAAACATACACATGGCAACACTCATCATTGTCAATGTAGAAAATGTGCGCCGATTTCACACATTTAGACAGCATTATACAAAATCAAAAGAGAAACACAAATAAAAAAAAAAACAAAAAAAGGATACGACAGGGTTTCATGCATGCTTAGCGCCATTTTGTTTTGTTTTTTTCTGCAACTTTTTTGCGCTTGGCTTTGTGTGCCAAGGAAATTTTTGTCAATTTGATTTGAAGCATACAAAGTGTTAACATTTTCGTAACATTCAACACATTTGCTAACCCAGCCCAAACCAGCCCAGCTCAGCCCAAAACAGCACTGTCTACACTGCTTTATATTGTATTGTATGGCTTTCGCAAAGGATTTTAGATTTTTCTCCTCTGCATACTTCGAACATTATTGATGTCCTTGATTTATTTGCACATTTATATCAAAATGGTAACCCAGCAAAACCCAACCAGAAAGTTCAAGAAATGAAGCGAAAGTAACAATAATCTCAGCAGTCTTGATAAATGTCCTTAATGTGCGACAATTTAGTATAAAAAAGCATTTTTGTATCATGCTGTTATATGCCATAGTCGTCACACAATGTGTGCGGCAAGTTCATAAGCAGCGTGCTTCAATGGTTTTGTACTAAAAATGACAGTGATTTGTTATTGTAAATATTTGTTTTTCTTTATATACTAACTATTTGTTTGAGTAGCTGTAGGAATGTTTGCTTACTTATTTAATAAATATTTTCATTTAAATATTTGCATATTTTGTTAATCTTGTTTTTGCGCTAAAAACTTTAGTATTCGCAAAAGAGCACAAAAAAACCGCTAAATTCTGTTGAAAAACTATATATTTTAATAATATGCTGCAAACAGCAAACCATATAGCAAACATGAAGGATAATTTATCTTAGCGCAGGATAATTAAGTTATATGGTCATTGCAGGCAAGCGAAATGTTACGAATTATGGTATACTTTGCAGATGTTGTTGTTTTTGCTGTTTGCACACTTATGAAATATGATGAACTGTGTGCCGAATTTAAGGCTTTAGCGCAAGCATTTGCAGCATTTATTTAATTATTTAGTGAAAGTAATAAATATGCTCAGATAATATTCTACTACATATGGTGCGGCAAGAGCACAAGCAAAAAACAAAACAAAAAAAACCAAATGATCCGTTTCACTCCTTGAAGGGACTTTGACATAGGGGGCTTTTCACTGGGGCTACAAATACTGCTGTGGTGGCAAATCAGGTCCTGAAACAGGAACTCGAAGTTGAGGTCAATGATAAGACAATACGTATGAGCCTTAAGGAAAGTGGACTTGAACCTAGAGCAAAAGTGAAGAAGCCTCTTCTGACGGATAAACACCGAAAGCAAAGAAGATATGCGTTCGCGAAAAAGTATGAGCTCTTCACCGTTGATGATTGGATGAAGGTAACATGGACAGATGAAACTAAAATAAACCGTGTTGGGTCAGATGGGCGCATGTGGACTTGGGTTGATACAGGCTTCTAGAATGAAATATTTGCCAGACATTGAAATTTGGAGGTGGCTCAATGATGCTTTGGTGATGTTTTCGTGGTAATCAAGTCGGAGTACTCCGACGAATAAATGGTATACTGAGCGCCACGGATTATATTAATATTTTGAAAGAGTCGAACTTGAAACTTTGAAAGGGATCGAACTTTCAGATTGACCTGCGCAGTCTTCTGATATGAACCCCATTGAACTTCTCTGGTTCACTTGAACTTTGGGAGCGAGCCTTACTAGAATGGCAAAGAATTAGTCCTGATAAATTAGAAAATCTTGTTAAAAGTTTTATACAATTTTATACCTTAAACCTGAAAGGTCAGGGTATATTTACTTTGTGCAAACGTTTGTAACGCATAGAACGAAGCGAGTCCAGTATAGAAAAGTATATATATTTTTGATTAGCGTCACCACCTGAGTCGAGCTATCCATGTCCGTACGTCCGTTCGTCCGTCCGTCTGTCTGTCCGTCTGTGTGTTATCCGTATACACAGGATAAGAAGAAGGAGTTGAGATGAAACTTGTATGAAACTTGGTACACATGGTCACATGGATCCAAGGATTTGCACTATTGAATATTTTTGGAATCCACCCACGGATACGCCTACCTCCCATACAACCCAAAAACTGAAAACGCAATAAATAATCCTCTGTTTAATCTACAGAGATACAATTCGGCACGTGTATTTTTTATGAAAAAACAAAGACGGTTTTGAAAAATGGGTATTATCCGCTCACGGACACTCCTACCTCCCATACAAGCCAAAAATTTAAAACTGCATAAATACTCATAATTAACCTAAAACAATAAAACTTGGTGTATATGTGTTTTTTATTAACACAAAAATGTCTTCGAAAAATGGGTGTCATTCACTCACGGACACGCCTACCTCCCATACAACCCATATAGTTTAAAACTGAATAAATAAGATTATGTTTGTCATAGAGAGATCAAATTTGGTATGTATGTATTTTATACCAAAATTAAGGCGTGTTCAAAAAATTGGGAATAAACATCCGTTCCGTCCATAAACACGCCCACCTCCCATTGTGAAAAAATAATAAAGACATTAACTTTGAGCTACAGGAATAAAACTTGATAAGTGTAAATTTTTCTTTAACATTTAAATGCATATAAAATATAGGCTTTATCCGCCCACGGACACGCCCAGTTTTAGTATTTAGTAATTTTTTTAAAGTAGGTTTAAGGTATTTCATAGTCGGCCTAGACCGACTTTAGACTTTCTTTATTTGTTTTATTGTTACTCGTTGCTGGATAAATAACGATTCTAAGGGCCAAATTGTTTACCTCTGGATATCTCTGGCAATCCAGCCGTTAAATTATCCAAGCCGTTAATTTTAACCAGCGGTTAAATTGCCTGGGTAAAATTCCGTATAGTTCAGTTTTTTATTCCCTGGATAGCATTTTAACCGGTCTGGATATCTTAACGGCTGATTTGTTATTTCTAAATTTTATTTCCAGCCAATTGTCAAATAAATAAAAAAAATTATCCAGAGCTTAAAATTTTTAAAAATTTTCTAAAAAATAAAAAAAAAATTGCTAAAGAAAATAATAGCATAGAATAATTATTTTCTATGAATCAAAAATAGAATAATTGGAAAAAAAACAAAGAAACTGTTGTAAAGGTTCATATTAAAAAACAAAAGTGCAAAGACTGGAGCAGAACTTCTAAAAAAAAAAAAAAAAACAAATTGGCCATTTCAGCCCTTGAAAGGACTTTGACCGAGCTACTTATGATCAATTGTGTTGTGTGTGTTATTAAATGTTTGCACACAATTGACCGAGAACTGGACCTACATGTTTTATGCCGACTCCGAACGGCTAAAGTTCATGTTCTCAAGAAGCTTTACATGGCATTGTTTACTCTCTGAGGTTTGCCATTGTCTGCAGAGAGGTGGTGACCGATCAGAAAAATTTTTTATTTAAAAAAACTTTTCGCCGCGGCTGGGGATCGAACCCGGGCTTCAAACATGCTAAGCCACACACTTAACCTGCATGCTACGGTCACCACGTTGGAGCAGAACTTCTATGTTATCATAATACCAAGTACGTTCTAGAAGATATTCATTTTCAAAGTTCACCGAAACCGACTTTGTCGCTCGTCTTTGTCTTTACAACAAATATTCTCGAAACATAACACTGTTGTAGTTCAATTTTGGTTCTGCGATAAGACCAACTTTTTCGGATTTGGGTAAGTCCCCTAAGTACAACTGCGTCCTTGGTTTAGTAAGATTGGCTCAAAATTTTGAGAAAACCATGTTTTTCCAAATGGTCGATTTTGATCTATTCTAAGCCTTTTGCCATGTCTATTTATAAAGATATCTGGCAAACCAGTTGCACGGTCTTACCAACCAATGAAAAAAACAAAAGGTCATGAAATTCTATGTTAACAGTTCCTGTACTACTTTCGGATCCGAGGAGTAGTTCTTGTGTAATTAATAATATTTTCCATAAATTATTGTTTTCTTACGAAAAATTCAAATTAATTTTACGGTACGACAAATTTTATAGTTTTTCTATAATATTTAAAGAATTTTTAAAAATATGTTGGTAGAAGATACAAAAAACCAGTTAGACGTGTGTTATCGTTTTGAAAGTTTACATGTAAATTAGTTTTAAGTAGGTTAAACGTTATCACTTTTTGCACCCTTTTTGCACCCTTTCCATGAATTTAATTTCCAATTTTCTTTTAAAAAAAAACAACAAGTTCTCGAAAATTGATTAATTACACAAAAACTAATCCTCCGATCCGAAAGTAGCATGATAACAATTGACGAAGAATTTCAATACCTTTAGTTTTCTCTGTTGGTTGTAAAGATCGTTCAACTTGTTTGCGAGATATCTCTAGAAATAGACGTGGCAAAAGGCCAAAATCGACCATTTGGAAAAACACGGTTTTCTTAAAAATTTGAGCCAATCTAACTAAACCAAGGACACAGTTGTGCTTGGGATACTCCTCCAAATCCGAAGTTAGGTTAGTCTTATCGCAGAACCAAAAATTTCGTGTCAAAAACTACACTGTTGTAGTTGAAGATTAGATAAAAAAAAAATTTTAGATAAAAATACCTTCAACAGTTTTGACGTACAGCACACGGTTTTCACGTTATTAGACTAAAAATTTCTGAACAGAACAAGTAGAAATTTCATGAACTTGTTTTCGTGAACTTTGAATCCGAATATCTTCTAGTGCGTACACCTTGATATGTTAAACAAGAACTCTTGACAGAGTGTTTTTTATGCCTTTATTAAGAAGTTTGCATCAAAAAAATCGGTACCTAATTTACCCGATTTCAGACTTAAAAAAAAACACCCTGACAATGAAATACATAAACCTTCGGGCAAATTCAAAAGCTATGCTGCAGAAAAAGTATTGCAGAAAATATTTGAAAACCTTGAGGTTACAATTCGTTGAACTGTACTTTTTCTTGCGCAGCAATTGCAATATTGTGTAGTACTGTACATTAGGGCGTATCGAAAAATTTAGATCGTATTTTAAGAGGTCTCAAAAGTTGCATACGCTTGTCCAGATCATCCAAAAAAAATTTTATAAAAAATAAAGGACATCTTGCTGCCCCGCAAGGACTAAGTTGTTTTTTGGGAAAAACAATAAAAAGTAACGATCTTAAAATGCTTTGATTTTTTTAAAAAAATCCACATATGTCTTAAAGCAAAAGTAATAATGCAGTTTAACTGACAATTTCTTGGTACACACGGTGCTACTTATGATTTTTACCAACAGTATTCTGTATGAAGGATATTCGACGCGAAAGTTGTACTTGGGATAGCACAAGACTTTTGATTGTAAGCATTGGTTAAAAATTTTGGTGATACTGTTAATAGTGTTGATGTATTCCATAAATATCATGAATTAAAAATTTGCATAGTTTTTGCATTTGCATTCTCTTGTTTTAGAGAAATGTATACTAGAACGCAATTTTTTGACTTTTTCAAAAAAATTAATTTAAGATTTTATGCCACCTGAATCAGAAGTGGTGTCGAAGATAATCTTTTCAATTTGGTTTTTTTGAAAATTTCTGAACATGATACTGCCTTAAAAATGTTTATTTAATATACCGGCTTAAGACTAAGGTTTTTTTTTTTCTATTTCGATATTTAAAAAAAAGTTATTTCCTAGCATCAAATTTCTCAATTTGAGTTATGTCCCCTTTATGGTTAAAATTTCGTTAAAACACATTTTAAAAACAATTGTTTAGTCTTTTCAGATATGCCGACTAAATGTCATAAAATGTATTTTAACGATATTATAACCATAGAGAAGATATAACTCAAATTGAGAAATTTGATGGTACGAAGTAAAATTTTTTGAAGTGAAACTTCTTTGGCGGCGAGTGAGATTTCAAAGTCCTTTTTCGTGACGCTAGGCTAACGTTTTCAATTCATATGAAAATTAAAAAAAATGACTGCCGCTGCCGAGAATTGCCGAGAATTGAACCCCGAACATCGTTACTTAAGAGCCGGAATCTATTCCTTTACGCCACGTAGGCACATGATAAATAATCAAACAAAATGTAATTAAAACTGAACGCGTAACATACTGAAAATAACATAATTAACATTAACATAAGATGAACATTAACATTACATTATTAACATAACCGTAACATTACTTTTCAACCTACAAGTATGCACGGAAAAAAAAATAAAAAAATAGCTAAAACAGGAGCAGAACGCGTTCGTGAATATAGAGAGCGAATTAGAGCTCTTAAGAATACAGCCGCAGCAGGGTCTGCAACTAATGATGAAAGTAAGGTGATTGCAACAACGGCTGAGTTTCAAAATGCATTTTTACGAAACATCAGTGTATTGTGGTGAATCTATAAAGAACCAATCCCCAAAAAACACACTGATGCATCTCAACAAAATTTTAAAGCCAACCAAGTTGATGCACTCAACAATCAACGTTCGCTGATTTATGAGTCCCTCTATTAACATAGCAATTATTATGATACGGAAGCAGGAGATAATTATGAACAAGATTTGCCTCTGCTTTTGGAGGCTCCTTCAAAGAGTACTATGCAAATGCAATTCATCATTCAAAAAGTAACAATGTTGAGAAGACATTCGAAAGCAACTAAAACACCAACTGAACTAAAACAAGTACCGAAAATAACTGTTATTTTACAATTTTCAAATGAAAAAAATTATCGAAAGACTTTTTCAAATATACCATTATGCTACAAATGTCCTCAGCCTCACGAATATTAAGTCGCTTTTAAATTTGAAACTGATTCTTTAAAAGTTAATTTCTTGCCTAGTTTATTTCGAGGAAAAATAAAGGTTACTTTTGACTTTTATTTTATCGGTCAAAAATAGCAGTTAGCTTGTGACTTAAATTTTTTCGGTCAAAAATATCAAGCAATTTGTGTTTTCTTAAAGGCCGCTTGATAGATTGAACTGTTGACACCATGTGTAAAATGTAGTGTCCGACCGAACGTGAATTTTTGCCGAAGCCGAAGCCGAAGCCGATTCTTCGGCAAAATGGAAATAATCGGCCGAAGGCCGAAGCCGAAGCCGAAGAAGAAACAAATGTTTTCAAGAAAAAAATTATAAAGTTATTCTTTGCTTTTGTTAAGGGCCGATGTTGAATGTGAACCACACCTAAACGTCAAGTTTTTTCTGCATTTCATTTGGCATTTCTCCATTTCAGACTAACTCAATTTGAACCATGGAAAGATACATAATCGAGCCGCGCGTTAAAGTTATTCAAGAAATGGCAACAATGGATGATCATTTTCGAAGAAAATCATCTTCAGTGATGAGGCACAGTTTCACCTCAGTGGATTCGTCAATAAGCAGAATTGCCGCATTTGGGCGAATGATAATCCAAGAGTGATTGTCGAAAAACCATTGCACCCATAAAGGGTGACTGTTTGTTTCGGTTTATGGGCTGGCGGCATCATCGGGCCGTATTTATTCTAAAATGAGGCCGGTCAGGCAGTTACTGTGAATGTTGTTCGCTATCGTGAAATGATAATGAACTTTTTAAGGCCCGAATTAGTAGATATAAATGTGGACAATATGTGGTTTCAACAGGATGGTACCACTTGCCACACCGCTAACGAAACAATGACTCTTTTGCGCGACAAATTCAATGGCCGTGTTATCTCACGTGGTGGAGATGTCAATTGGCCGCCAAGATCATGTGATTTGACACTGTTGGACTTCTTTCTTTGAGGTTATTTGAAAGAAAAGGTGTACGTCGATAAGTCAGCAACAATTCAAGAGCTAAAGGATGAGATAATTCGTTACATTAGCGTCATAGAACCTCAATTATGCCTCAGCGTTATCGAAAATTTGGACCATCGGATGAAGGTGTGCCGCCGAGGTCACGGCAGCCATTTGGCCGATATTTTGTTTAATACATAATTGAACCATACCAATATTATCATAATAAAAAGAAATGACAGTAATTTTCTGAATAATTTGTGTTTTATTCAAAATCAGCATCGGCCCTTAAAATTTAACTACCTTTAATATTCATTTCAGTACAAAAAACTTACTGAAATCATTAAGGGGACGTAACACCTTCAAACATTTTTTTATTTTAATGTTTTAAAATGCGTATAAGTTGAATAGAAAATAAGTTATCATTTTAAAAAATTTAAAATATATTTTTTTAAAAAAAAAAACTACTCAAAAAAAAAAATTTTTTTATTATTTTAATCAGATGTATTGCTACAGGAATTTGTTTAAAGAATCATTTATTTAAATTGAAATTTAAATATTTTGTTTAACACTAGTCGATGCATGGCATGAACTACAGACAGAAAAATCGGTTCTATAGTTTTTGGCCAATATTGTCCAAAAAAACTTGTCAATTTTTGAAAAAACGCCGCCATTTTGTTATTTTTTAACCAAACTTGTTTCTTCTAGTTCATTCCATGGCGGTTTTGATGCTGATAAAAACCCCGTTCTTTGTTTTTTTTCCGATGTTCCAGTGAGCTGTAATCATGCCCGTTATGGTTTTTTGATGCTTTTTTAAAATAATTCCAGTAGCCATATTTGTAGATAAAAAATCAAAAAAATCAAATCAAATTTTTTTTGTGTGATTTTTTTACTACAAAATATATATATAATTTTTCAAAATGATATCTTGTTTTTTATTCAACTTATAGGCATTTTAAAACATTAAAATAAAATTTTTGAAAGTCCCCTTAAATTCGAGTTAAACGTAAGAGTTTTTCTGCAAAATTCGGATTTTTCTGTAATCGAATTATTGACGTCAGGATAAAGTAGAAGAAAATTGAATATATTTTCGATCCAGTCGAGAAAAGCTACAGAAATGTAATACTAACTGAAATCTGGCAGAAAATTTCTAGCGTTTATATTTCAGTCCATAACAAAAGCAAAAACGTAACAGTCGGACTCGCTGCATTTATCATTTGAATAAAATTTTCAAGGAATGAACACCAACTCATGAGAGAACAGAAAAGGAAAGAAACACAAAGTGAACAATGAAAATGTTTCAAATGTTTACTGAATAATTCAAAAAAATGAAAAAAACTTTGCAAAAAGTTAAAAAAAATGTATAAAAAAAATTGTTTAGCAAAGCAATAACATTCGGCAAAAATAATCGGCTATTTCGGCCGAAGCAGAAGCCGAAGCCGAAGATCAAAATATCGGCCGATTATGCCGATTACCGAAGCCGAAGCCGAATAATCGGTCGGACACTAGTAAAATGTCTCACCGATGAGATGAAAATAATAATAATGGTATTCCCCTAAGGATCAAAATTTCCCACTTCGTAAACTCGTAAAATTCCGAGCCTCTGTTAAAGGAACGCATCTTGAGATATCTGATAAATTTGTCATGCATATGTCAAAAACAGCTGATCAATACAAATTGACCGGAAATTTTTTCGTAGAATCTGTTTGCTGTAGGTTTCTGAAATGGGAATAATTGAGTTAGCTGCCAAACTTAAGTGCTCAATATTTATCTACCTCAAATTTTCGGGGCAATCTTTAACCTCATCCAATACCAATTGCAGCAATTCTACTGTCTGCCAGAGCACCCAACGATGTGTCGAAGTGTTTCTCTTCCTTTTTGAAGCGCTGCCACTGTCCACTTCCATGGTTGCCAATTAGGATCAAATTAGCGCCAAAAGAAATAAAAAACCACCACACACTTTTCGACAGTTTGACAGCTGAAAGTTTAATCAAACTTGTTTACATTGTTTAAGCACTGAAATTGTAGCTTAAACATCGTAAAAAAATCGCCATACAAAATATTTCCATCATTTCCTATTTGCTTAAAATTAAGCAGTTTACGAGGTATAAGCTGTTTCCGAGGCTTTAAGGGAATACCATTAATATCAAAATTTTTTTATCGGTAAAATAACTTGAACAAATATAAATTACCTGATATTTTTTACCAAAAAAATAAACGGCAGAATATAACTGTTAGTTTTGACCTACAAAAAAACTATCAGGCACAAAATAACTGTTATTTTTGTCGGAAAAAATAAAAATTAAGAGATAAAAGTTAATATGTGACTTCTGCCACGTGTACGTTGCTACACGCGAGTTTTTTTAAGTATAAAAATATAAAAAAAATCGTGGTCTAAGCATGGCATATTAAATACATATGGGCATCTCCCAAAAAAGGTCCACCAAAAATGAAGAAAAACATTAAAATAAAGCACTCTAAAAGCTTATAACTTTATTTTTTTTTTATTTTGATTAGTATGACTGCTATGTAACTTGAATTCAACTTATTATGATGTATTTTTATTAAAATTTATAACGAACATCTTGTATTTGTATTTTACTACTGTGGAAAAATTTGTCGCGTCCATGATGTCGCGTCCGTATTCGTGCTATATCTATTTCAAAAAAGATAAGAGATAATTTGTATGTTTCATAAGTCTACTAAGAATAGTTATCCTTTGACCTCCATTAACATGTATATTATATATAAAAAAAAGTTCTCAAAATTTGCTAAATTTTGCGAACTCCTATACGAGCTTAAAAAAACTTCTGTTTTTTGTCGCGTCCGTTTCATTGAATGATTGGTTATTACTTTGTACTAATTTGTACTTAATCTCGCCAATATTTTTATAAAATGTAGCACTCTATCGTCGCGTTAGAGCACTTATATATATATCGGCTCATTTTGCTTCTTTCTTGTTTTTCGAGTAATTAAAACCGTGCGAATGTCGCGTCCGTGCCACTGGGAGATGCCCATATGTTAAGGTAGGGTCATGTACAGAAAAATTTGAAAAATCCAAATTGAGAAAATTATCTTCGACACCACTTCTTATGCCCATGATATAAAATCTAATATTAATTTTTTTAAAAAAGTTAAAAAATTGCGTTTTAGTATACATTTATCTAAGACAAGAGGATTGATATGCAAAAACTATGCAAATTATTAATTCATCATATTTAAGAAATACGCCAACACTATAATCAATGCCATCAAAATTTTGACTCAATGGTTACAATCAAAAGTTATGTGCCATCTCGGGTATAACTTTCGCTTCGAATATTCTTCAAACAGGATACTGTGGGTAAAAATCGTGGTATCATCGTGTTTGGTATGATATTGCTGGTTAAACTGTATTTAAATTTTTTCCTTTAGACACATGTAGTTTTTTTAACAAAAAATCAAAGCATTTTAAGATCGTTATTTTTTACTGTTTTTCTCAAAAAACAACTTTGTCCTTGCGGGGCAGGAAGATGTCCTTTTATGTTCATAAAATTTTTTTTGGCAGATCTTGACAACCACATGAAACTTTTTAGACCTCTTGGAATGTGAAATTCGATACGCGCTACTGTACATGCTTCAATTAATTGTTTAACGGGTTCTATCTTTGCTAGCATTCATAACGCCATAACCGCATTCAACAAGGTTACGAATCTCGAAGATCGAATCTGGCTTTCGTTATAAATAGAATCGATTTCCGTGTTACATTGCAAGATTGGCGAAGACAAGTATGCTGTATTGCGATAACCCGATTCGCCAACGATGATAAATTTACCAAATCATCCTACCTTAAGTAATTGTGCCACCGCCGATTTCGACGATAAACGAACGTCAAAAAGTCTCCGTCGTCCCATTTGTTAATTTGAATCCGATCCGTCATCTTGAACTGGCGTCTCTACAGTTAAAAAGAATCTTCTTCTTAGCTAAAGTTATTGTCATTAAAAGCAACTTTAGCCTGCGAGAACAAAAATTAATTCATAAGTATTTTCAAAATTTCTACTGCTGACAATTTGTTGTGCAGAAATAAGTACAAATATTGCAGAAACTCTTATTTGTATGGCGTGCGTAAAAGCAAAATATAGCTGACAAGCACAATACATAAATTTTGATATTAATTTCCGTCAAAGATATTAACAATTTGAAAATTATCAAATCACATGATAAAACTCTGGATATCTTTGATATCCAATGAAATTTCACTGGTTAAGTTTTTCTTCGCATAACGTTCTCAAGAAGCTTTACATGGCATTATTTACTCTCTGAGAGGTGGTGACCGATCAGTCAAATTTTTTATTGAAAAAAACTTTTCGCCGCGGCTGGGGAGCGAACCCGGGCTCCGAGCATGCTAAGCCACACACTTAAGCTGCATGCCACGGTCACCACAAACGTTATTTGCTGGTTAAATATTTAGAGAAACTTAAGATAAGTTCGCTATCCAGAGGTGAACAATATGAAACTAATGAAATAGTTGGAAATATCCACTGATAAAAATTATCCAGAGGTGAACAATTTCGCCCTAATTGTGTTCTTTTATTTTGAATAAAACGATTTTATAATAAAATTTTAACATTTTTGTATATTCTTAGTTATTCGTGAACAGTATTGTCCGTTACTGTTTATGTTTGCTCTTATATTGATTTCAAGCCAACAGCTTAAAGCAAAAGAATTTAATTTATTTACGTTTGCTTTTAATCTTACCAAGAAAATTTATATTTCTTGATAAATGTATTTTTTCGCTCATTGATATTAACAGATATTTTTCAGTGCTCTGTCATTCAAATATTTTAAATAATTTGCATATCTTCTGAGAATGCCCCCTCCCCCCCCCCCTCCCCCTCCGTTCATCCACGGTACTCTTGGAAAATGAGAATTATTTTGAATATATTTGTGTAGTTCAAGTTTAAAAATAATTTGAATATCTATAAAACATATTTTATATGCGTCAGACACTTTTCTTACCTCATGAATTTTCTAAGCTCTTATTGAATCCAGTCTAGACAAGGACTATTCGTGCAACAAACAAATCAAACAACAAGCTTTATAGATATAAGATTTATAAATATTTATTTATTCATACACACAAAATGAGCCCAAGAGATTTTTTCAATAAAATGGTATTTCATTGTATATCAACTTCAAACAGGCCGACATATTTATTGTATTGTATATTCTTCAAAATTTCAAGCTTTATCATACTTACAGTCATTCAAGTGCTCCCTGGTGCGTCGACACTTCATATAGAATATGATTTGGCTAAAATTGGTGGTAGGGGGTGGAGTTGGAAGTATACAAAAAATTTTATTTATTTATGTTGCTCACCGTTAAATCGAAAAATTCTCAACACCCAGCAGCGTGCCCATTATCATCATCATCATCATCATCGTCATCTTCTACTACTACGATATGACAACCACGTCATGATGTTTCAATGTCAATGTTATGCCAACAACTGTCAGTCAGCCGTATAAACAAACAAACAAACATACGAATAAGTAAACAAACAAGCAAATAAATAGACAGACAAACAAGCAATTCGAGGGTCTTATCTTTGCTTGCAAAATAACTGGCAGATTGTACTATTTCCTCTTTGGTTTTGTTTTCTTATATCTGTTATTTGTACGAATATCCTTTTATTATCTAACATACATTTGTATATTTCTGCCGGTTTCATATTATCAATTGTTATGATGTGCACAGCATGTTGTTGTTTGTTTTGTTGTTGGTGTTGTTGTTGTTGTTGCTTGCTTATCTAAAACATAATCTTTGATTTGATGCTAAATTTTATTGCCTAGAAGTTTCACCCTCCCAGCCTAAAAATTGCAGGTATGCTGCGTACACATGATTTGACAGCTATGCGTAATATTGCAGAGATGTTTAAAAGTAAGCCACATCATGTCGAATCTGATTATGAAACACATATTTTAGATAAGAAAATAAATCCAACATTGATGGCAAATTATATAAACTCTGGTATTGGCAACCGCGTTGGAGTTTGGAATATAAAAAATTATTGCTTAACAAAGAATTGAGGTTAATTCGTCAAGGACTTCGATTTGGTTTTTTGTACATTCGCCGAAGCTTGTGCTGCTTTTTGGTTTGATTTTTAATTAATTTTGAATATTTTTAAAGGATTAGGAAGAGTTTTCTTTTTTTAAAAATAGCAAATTGAAAATTGCAGTTTTTTGAAGCTACTTACTTACTTAGGTGGCCATGACAACCCGTGGTCGGGTTACGGAATATGAATTTTTAAAGCAGTGTGGCATATCATGTTTTTGCAATAAGCCCTTCAATTCTTGTAATAAAAAACGCACTCTGATATAGAAAAGCATTGCTTATGACATCTACTAGCAAAGCTTCAAGTATCGCTTCGCTTGTAGCGTTCACTCTGACATGAGCCTTACTCCACATTCAAAAGTGCTGTATACGTGACTAAAGAAATTACACTTCAAAAATTATAAATTATTGGCCTAGAGAGTAAGTGTGAGTTGGCTTAGAGAGTAAGTGTTCTGTATTAATTTTGCATACCGGATGATTCCAGGTTCAAATCCCATCCCAGGTCACAGAAAATTTCCTCCAAGAGCAACAAATTTTTCTGATCGACCGTCATATATCGGTAGATTAAAACCATTTAAAGCTGCTTGAGTGAAAGAATATCAGTCATTCGAAGTCGACATAAAACTTGTAGATTCAGTTCTGCAACATTAGTTTATAAAAATTCAATAAACCTGTGATCATCTTGTTTTTAATTTTTACACAGAATGGTGCACGCACGCGACAGTTTCCCTCTACAGCCGCCAACGTTTTTAAGCCTAAGAAGAAAAAAAAAACAACTGTAACTTGACATTTACTTAATATTCCAGACAAAGTTTGATGTCCCTACACATATCTACAAATATGTATTGAAGTTTGTAAGCGTCGTCTTCAAAAATTCACTATTCAGCCTTTAGGCATTAATTAGAGCAATCGAACCGAAAATAAAGCAAAATCAACAACAACAACAACAAGAACAACAATCTCATAAACAGGAACAACTGGAAATAATAGACTAACATGAAACGAATACATAATGTTTGTCACGTAAGAACATTCGAGCAATTTTATGTATAGCTATACCATCCAGACTGCTGCGGCAACGGATTTGCCAAGAGATTACATTCAACCTCAGGCTACAATCATGTTCTGCTTGTTTGTTTCTTACATTTTTTTTTTGTTGTTTGTGTGTGTGTGTGAAGTTTTTTTTGTTACTTTTCTGTTATGTTGCAAGATTATCGCCTCAAATCGATTTCGAATTTTACGACATTATGCGACAATTGCTATACGTAAACGTAGAACTTGCAAAAAAAAAAAAAAAAAAACAAAAAAACACAAAAAAATTACAAGAAATAAGTTTGCAAGCAAGAAACTTTAACGTGGTCTACCAAGAAAAACCAAACTTAATTCATGCTACTCGAAATAAGTTTCCAAATGTAAGCAAAAACAAGAAATGACAGAAAGGACATCAGTGCTGTAGACGCTATGTAACTTTCTAGCAACTCACGCGCTCTTTCTTGTTGAAATGCCCACACAAAAAAACAAGAGCAATTAAGAGGGTGGATGGAGAAAAATTAATTATTTCCTAGAAAAAATTAGGAGATTGCTAAGCATCAATCTTTTATTTTATGCACATTGTGGTAAGCTTGACTTAAAAAAATTGGTTGGCTCAATTGGTTTAAATGGCTCGAATGGTAAAATTGCACTTGATTTTTAGAAAAAAACATTTCTGTAAATGTGTTTCTTTTGAAGAGATCTCAATGACCGAAGGGCATTTATGAAAATTTAAAAAATGGACTGTCTGTTCTATAACGTATTTCCTGGTCCGACATTCGAATATCTCAGCTTACTGGGAATAGTAAAAATAGAAATTGTGAATTTTACAATAAATATTTGTGAAAATGACACATATTTTGAAAACTTATTTTTTAAAGTTTTTCTGTCTGTCATTATGTGATAAAAGAAAACAGCATTTAAGGCAGCACAATTCAAAATATATTTACAACGGAATTGTCTTGATTAATATGTGTTTAATGTTACAATTGCAGTATTTTGTGGTATTTGATGTAAGTCATAGACATCTTTTATAGAAATTTAAAAATATTTTCGCTTTCAATTCCAGTGAGAATTCCAATGAGAGCCTTGCAAATATCATTGCCAAGAATAAATAATGCCTGTCATCACAAAAATAGGCCTCTGTGGTATGGATTTACGAAGTACATGCTATATACTTGCCTGCTGTTTTATGCTGTGGAACCTTATAGTGCTCATTTTGAGCGTACTGGGTAGATAGCATATAATTCACATACATTGGAAGTATTTATAAAAGATTTTCTCTTCTCCACTTTTTACAGCTATATATATTTTTATAACAATTGCAGAGCCTATAGCTCATACAATCATCTGTGTGCTGCTCATGACTGGTATTCTAATTGTGAGTTTTTTTTTTTGCCAAGTAAAACATATTATATTTATTATTTCCTTACTTTCCAGGAAAAGCGTCTGCTCATCATTCCCTGGTTATTGGGCATATTTTTCTCAATATTTCTAGCAATTTATTTTGTTATCTGCAAGTATCTCGGTGTAGCTTGTTTGAATGACAGCGAGTATCCAGATATCGATATAAGAATAGAATTGCATAATATTCTTTTTATCGTTTATTATTGGATTAAATTGTGTGAGTGTCGTTGTGGCTGGATTTTACTTCATTTTAAGTGATATTCTTATAAAATTTTCCCCATCAGTAATTGAATTACTTGCAGTTCGATATATACTATCCTATTGCATACATATTGAAGAATTAAGGTAAGAGACATCGAGTACGAGTACGAGCAGTAATGTATAAGCCTAGGAAGGAATATCTTGTACTTTGCTGAGCTTAAAACAGAAGAAGACACAGATTTATGCAAATATATTTCTTACATTATACTGAGATAATCTTAATATAATTATATATATATATATATATCATGCCTTCACATGAAACTCTTCGAAAAAAGTCTGAATGTTATATTTAGTACTTATGAATTTATAATAAAAGTTTTAAAACAGTGTAAATTACGCAAAAATTAACGAGGCACATGCTTACCCCTCACCTTTATAAAGGATGACTATTTAAGATTTGGTTTTTTAAAATTTTAAAAAATAACGGAAAATTTGCCTAGTGTATGAAATATTTATTTGGAGCTATGCATCAATGCTAAATAAAAAGGTGTAAAAAGGATAAAAAAGTGTATCTTCATCTAACTTTTCTAAGGCCCATTCATCAAACAAACGACGTTGTGGTAAGTCACCCGGTTTCAGTTCTTGCACCAGCTGTATTTTGTATAGTTTCATACCGAGATCCTGACTCAAAACGTTCCAGGTGGTCGAATAAAACCAGCCCAATTGATGAGAATGGCGATGAATTGACAGATCTTCATCGAAACTGACCAATCGGTACAGCAGCAATATTCTCTTCGGTACCCATACTCCGCATACGAATTAGCAGATTGATGTCCAATAAAATGAAATAGGTGTAAGTTTTGGTTACAAAGACTTGAATAGCCAGTTCGGTGGTTCGATTATGACGACCATGTGTATACACATGGTACTATAGTAACTTTAGAAAAATATTTCTCCAAATCCAACTCCAACTTCAACTTTAACTCCAACTCCAACTCCAACTTCAACTTCAACTTCAACTTCAACTTCAACTTCAACTTCAACTTCAACTTCAACTTCAACTTCAACTTCAACTTCAACTTCAACTTCAACTTCAACTTCAACTTCAACTTCAACTTCAACTTCAACTTCAACTTCAACTTCAACTTCAACTTCAACTTCAACTTCAACTTCAACTTCGACTTCAACTTCAACTTCAACTTCAACTTCAACTTCAACTTCAACTTCAACTTCATCTTCAACTTCAACTTCAACTTCAACTTCAACTTCAACTTCAACTTCAACTTCAACTTCAACTTCAACTTCATCTTCAACTTCAACTTCAACTTCAACTTCAACTTCAACTTCAACTTCAACTTCAACTTCAACTTCAACTTCAACTTCAACTTCATCTTCAACTTCAACTTCAACTTCAACTTCAACTTCAACTTCAACTTCACCTTCACCTCCACCTTCAACTTCAACTTCAACTTCAACTTCAACTTCAACTTCAACTTCAACTTCAACTTCAACTTCAACTTCAACTTCAACTTCAACTTCAACTTCAACTTCAACTTCAACTTCAACTTCAACTTCAACTTCAACTTCAACTTCAACTTCAACTTCAACTTCAACTTCAACTTCAACTTCAACTTCAACTTCAACTTCAACTTCAACTTCAACTTCAACTTCAACTTCAACTTCAACTTCAACTTCAACTTCAACTTCAACTTCAACTTCAACTTCAACTTCAACTTCAACTTCAACTTCAACTTCAACTTCAACTTCAACTTCAACTTCAACTTCAACTTCAACTTCAACTTCAACTTCAACTTCAACTTCAACTTCATCTTCAACTTCAACTTCAACTTCAACTTCAACTTCAACTTCAACTTCAACTTCAACTTCAACTTCAACTTCAACTTCAACTTCAACTTCAACTTCAACTTCAACTTCAACTTCAACTTCAACTTCAACTTCAACTTCAACTTCAACTTCAACTTCAACTTCAACTTCAACTTCAACTTCAACTTCAACTTCAACTTCAACTTCAACTTCAACTTCAACTTCAACTTCAACTTCAACTTCAACTTCATCTTCAACTTCAACTTCAACTTCAACTTCAACTTCAGCTTCAACTTCAACTTCAACTTCAACTTCAACTTCAACTTCAACTTCAACTTCAAATTCAAATTCAACTTCAACTTCAACTTCAACTTCAACTTCAACTTCAACTTCAACTTCAACTTCAACTTCAACTTCAACTTCAACTTCAACTTCAACTTCAACTTCAACTTCAACTTCAACTTCAACTTCAACTTCAACTTCAACTTCAACTTCAACTTCAACTTCAACTTCAACTTCAACTTCAACTTCAACTTCAACTTCAACTTCAACTTCAACTTCAACTTCAACTTCAACTTCAACTTCAACTTCAACTTCAACTTCAACTTCAACTTCAACTTCAACTTCAACTTCAACTTCAACTTCAACTTCAACTTCAACTTCAACTTCAACTTCAACTTCAACTTCAACTTCAACTTCAACTTCAACTTCAACTTCAACTTCAACTTCAACTTCAACTTCAACTTCAACTTCAACTTCAACTTCAACTTCAACTTCAACTTCAACTTCAACTTCAACTTCAACTTCAACTTCAACTTCAACTTCAACTTCAACTTCAACTTCAACTTCAACTTCAACTTCAACTTCAACATCAACATCAAAATCAAATCAAAATCAAAATCAAAATCAAAATCAAAATCAAAATCAAAATCAAAATCAAAATCAAAATCAAAATCAAAATCAAAATCAAAATCAAAATCAAAATCAAAATCAAAATCAAAATCAAAATCAAAATCAAAATCAAAATCAAAATCAAAATCAAAATCAAAATCAAACTCAAACTCAAACTCAAACTCAAACTCAAACTCAAACTCAAACTCAAACTCAAACTCAAACTCAAACTCAAACTCAAACTCAAACTCAAACTCAAACTCAAACTCAAACTCAAACTCAAACTCAAACTCAAACTCAAACTCAAACTCAAACTCAAACTCAAACTCAAACTCAAACTCAAACTCAAACTCAAACTCAAACTCAAACTCAAACTCAAACTCAAACTCAAACTCAAACTCAAACTCAAACTCAAACTCAAACTCAAACTCAAACTCAAACTCAAACTCAAACTCAAACTCAAACTCAAACTCAAACTCAAACTCAAACTCAAACTCAAACTCAAACTCAAACTCAAACTCAAACTCAAACTCAAACTCAAACTCAAACTCAAACTCAAACTCAAACTCAAACTCAAACTCAAACTCAAACTCAAACTCAAGCTCAAGCTCAAACTCAAACTCAAACTCAAACTCAAACTCAAACTCAAACTCAAACTCAAACTCAAACTCAAACTCAAACTCAAACTCAAACTCAAACTCAAACTCAAACTCAAACTCAAACTCAAACTCAAACTCAAACTCAAACTCAAACTCAAACTCAAACTCAAACTCAAACTCAAACTCAAACTCAAACTCAAACTCAAACTCAAACTCAAACTCAAACTCAAACTCAAACTCAGACTCAAACTCAGACTCAAACTCAAACTTAAACTAAAACTCGAACTCAGACTCAAACTCAAACTCTAACTCTAACTCTAACTCTAACTCAAACTCAAACTCAAACTCAAACTCAAACTCAAACTCAAACTCAGAGTCAACTTCTAACTCAAAATTCTCAAGATTCTAACTCAAAATTTGTTCATGCTCTACAAAATGTTTTGGCTATTTATTTCATTTCGTGTATGTAACAGCTCTTTGGACACAACTTTATTTGATTCATGAAAAATATTTTATATCTATTTTAAAATCAAATCTCTACTTGTACCAACAAAACGGACTTTAATAAATTTTCCCAACCAATTATTTAACTTTACTGTTTTGCCAAAATAACCCAATTCGTGAGCCACAAATTAAACTTTAGTTCTGTTCATACAATTAAGCTAGCAAATCGAGCGCAAAGCTGAATAAGAATTTTTTGGCTACAATATTGAAAGAGCTTGCCTTTCGCTCTTAACCCCAACTAATGCGTTTTATTGGCCACATCATTAAAAAGTTATAATTCAGGAGCGAAATTTGGCTGAAAAGAAATTAATCAAAATTATACAAAAAAAAACAAAAAAAAATGGCAGTCAATAGAAAATTCGACAAATATTGCATAGAATAGCCAATATAAAGCTGCTATATTTTTTTTGCTCGTTCTGTTTGATTATTATTTAGAAGAGAAATCCAATTTATTGCATTGACCGCGAATAAAAATTGCAATTTCTATGAAGTAAAACTCTCCGCTGATTGAATGGCAAATTCATGTTTCTCGTGAGGACCACTTTACTCTACTATTTCGACCGCACCAACCGACCACTCTATGATGGCTGCTTGAGTTTCGTGTACTTTACTATAGTGGGGGTGGAGGCTGCTTTGGCTGATTTGATGGCGATTCTGATTTTGATATGAGTCGATTGATTGGTGAATGAATGTATGAATGAATGAATGAATGAGTGTTTGTTAGATGAATGCTATGATTTTTGATTTCTTAGCAAAAAATAAATACTATAAAATATGATTTATTTGATTGCATGCTCCAAATCTTCAAAACATAATTGATGAAATAAAAAAAAACTGCTTGTGTGCATGTGTGTTGGTAAAAGTTTTGATATTCAACGCTTGCTTTTCTAATAAATAAAAAAATTGAATTATTATTAAATTAGTATTTATTGCCTTACAAGCAGCAATTCCTCCTAAATATATTAAAAAAATATATTAAATAAAATAAATTAAATATATAAGAAGCTCGACAAAAACTATTGCTTGGTGCAATGTTGAAATTTTAAAAAAATTTGTAACGGTTTGTATTATTTTTGAAAATTTAGTATGTCTAACTAGCATGTGCCATATACATAAAAATATTTAAGGATATTATATGAATAACCGTTACTTAAACGCATCAAATGATGTTGAGAAAATTATCAAAAATTAATCGAAAATATATGGCTTTCAGCTAGCTTGAGAATAACTTCAAATAAATTATATACTAGGATAATTCTGTCAACATCCTGCCATCGATTCTAACTGCGTGTTAATCTTTGCATGAGATGCTCTTAAATTTGCTTTAATATATGTTGATTGCTCATAACTCAGCCTAAACCGACTTCTTCACACAAAAATAAACAAGCAAAAATCAAAAACAAAAAGAAAAAAAAACCGGCTGTGCGGAACACTAATTTTGTTGCTAATACAAATGTAATAGATTCTAATAGGATTTCCTTGGCACTCGGCTTTTTTCCTTTCTTCTATTTTCTCTTTGGTGTCCTTTAGCAAAAAGCAAAAACAAAAGAAACAGGTACTTATGACGCACACACTCCAACAGTCATGAGCATATGTTGTAAATGGCCTAAATATGCGGCCATTTCCACACAACATAAAAGAAGTAGCAAAAGGCGACAGACATGGCAGCATCTACATAAAAACACACACACACACATACAAACGCACTCGGCTATACACTGACGCTATAACGACAGAAAAATATTCAGCCTGCGTCTGTGTCTGAGATAAGGTTATAATTTATATGAACTCTACGAGGTCATTAATTTAAAGCTTATTCAGTTGTTGAAGATTTATTAAATTAACTCAAGAAGTGGTAAGAATTGCTGGTTTGCTCTTCTTTCTGTATGTCTGTCTGTATGTATATTTGCTTGACTTTTATATTTTTTTTTTTTTGTTTTTTCCTGATTTCTGCTGAAGTGTTTGTACACATACTGCTAGCTGTTGGTGCAAATGTGTTACAGTTGCGGCAGTAAACGTGAAAAATAAAGCATTGGAACGAATCAACCAAGCATGCTAACGAATGCTAGCAACATCTTCTATTTTACTCTTTTGCAAAACGGCAGAGCACAAAAAAAAAAAAAAAAATAGTAACAAAATTCTTAGTGCTAGTATTTCTTGCAACACTGCCTGCTGTGGTGAGAAAAGTTTTTGACGCCAGTCTTAAATTTGTGTAAATGTTTGCGTGCGTGCCAAGTTTTTGGCTTGGCTTTCAAATGTCAATTAGAACGCTTCCTTGATTACGTTTTAGTAGTAGAGATAGATGAAGGAGAATAGGTACGGAGACAGTGAGGCACACGAACGCCTAGAGTAATCAGGTGGAAAAAAGTTCTTACAGCTATAATTTAGTTTTCTGTCAACTTCAATTTCGATTAAAGGTTAAAAATTATGTGAATTCAGACTTGTACTAGACTGAGATTTTAATTTAGGATTCTTTTTAATTTTATTTAAAAGATATTTTTTGTAAAATTCCGGTTTTAAGCCAAGTACTCTGTTCAGTTTACATACAAAACACTTTAGCTGTGAAATATGTGTGAAATTTTTCATAACAGGTTAGTGAAAGTAGTATTCTGTTTCACTGTTAAATACACTCGCAACATTTTTCTTGCAACATTTTTGGACGACAATTTAATTGAACTGCCATATATGGCAGTTGAAGTGAAATGTGACAGTTGTCGTAAATTTTTTGTTTTAACATATTTATTTTTCTCTATTTTGAGAAGTAAAGCATGACTTTCTCAAATTTTTTTTATTTCTTCGCAATAAGATATTTGTCAGAATTTTCACCCATCAAAAAATTAATGTTACCAGCGAAAATTCACGCAAGCGAACAGCGTACTAAGCTTAAACGTAGGGAAGTTCTTACTTCGGCAGATGTTTAAAAATAGAACGATACAGAGATTATTGAAATGGCCCCCGAACAAGAATAACACGGAAAATCGTGAAGCGTTTCAAATTTTTTCAAATGCCCTTTACCCATATCGTTTTATCTTGCCTCCCACCATCCTTTCTGTCTATCTCAGCTAGGCAGGTTCTTGAAGACCTTCATAATAGTAACCATTTCCCTATTAAATATGATATAACTCTTAAGCAGAGTACTTGGCTAATTACTCTATTCATTTGCATGAAATTTCGCTTTCAACATTCATTTATTTGTTGCGTGAAAATTTTGACAGATATTTCGTTGCGTAGAAATTGTAAAATGTAAGAAATTCATGTTTGATTTCTGAAAATAGAGAAAAAATTATATAAAAAAAAAAAATATTGCAACAACTGTTACTTTTCGTGTCGTGAAAAAATTTTGCCAACAAACAATTTGCGAGTATATTTCGCAGCGGAACAGAGTACTATTTTGAGGAACATGTTGTGAAAAATTCCACGTATGTTTCACAGCTATCTTTTTTTTGTATAGCGAATCGTGTGGAATCTCACATGGAACTGAACAGAGTAATTTGCTTTACGAACAACACCAACAATCCTAAAATCAATCCAAAATTTCTTTTGGATCTAGCAAACTGTACTCTTTTTGCAGAGAAAGTCGACCTATAGCTCCAAACTAGAGCCGCCAGCAACACAAGCAATTAAGATACGCCAACATTCACAAAATCTATATTTTTTTTTCTATCCTACCGTTTGATGCGATGCACTGGCTCGAGTGGTTCATGATAGGATGCAACTGTGATAACAGCATTATCGTTTCGTCGAGTTATAAATAATTCGTTGTTTCAATCAAACGATTGATACATTGTGTCAAGCGGTTTTTTGCGCATTGTTCGTGGCTCTATGAGAGTGGCCTTGTTTGTTTGATTTTCTTGAATGTTGCCGGTAGCAAAATAGCCCAAGCCAGACAGACGAGACATTAATGTGTGAGATGTGAAAAAGTTACCGAAGGTGACGCTGTATTGTATTGTATTGGAGCGCTTCGCCTAATCCATAATTTTCGTATTCCGGATCCGGCATTGCATTGGCATCACAGCCTAACAATATCTCTCGAATAAACATCTTGTACGAATGGCGTCCGTAGTATGGAATCATCAGCTTATCGATGGAAATATTGTGTGAGAATACGCCAAATTGCATACACTTTTCGTTCACGAAGTTGTTCGTACAAAACAACAACAACAACAACAACAACAACAACAACAACAACAACAACAACAACAACAACAACAACAACACAATCAAAACAATAAAACAAAAACAATGCAAGCATTTTTCTAATGAAAATGCAAATATTTCTTTTTAAATTATGCTATTTTGTGGCTTTAATAAATTAGTAACGAAATCCAAAATTTGGCATTTATTTAGCTCAGGTTATGTCTGATTTTTTAGCATAAATATTATCTTTGAACAATGAGTATTAAAGGCTGTAGATATACCCTAAAGTATTACTCAAAAACGTTTCATTTGCTTGAAAAAATTTGTGAAAACGACTCCATATAAACCGCGCTATAAGACGTAATTATATGCCTTCGGTAGGTAAATGACTGAAGTCCTTCGCAACCAAAAATATTGTTTGTTGACAGAATACCAAACAAACAAAGGTTTTCGGGCTCTCTTCGAAAAAAAATTCAATATGGGTTAAGCAGGAACTAAGGAGGGAATAAACTTAATTTTAGGAAGTGGAAGGTTTACCTTTTTAGGACATTTCATACATAACAAAGAAAATAGTTTTCAGAAATTCTTAGTAGTAGTAGCTTTTCAGTAGTTTTCGCTACTGAAAAGCTAGTCTTAGTTAGTCTTTTTTAATTTCGGTGATATAAACATTCAAACTCAAGATATTCATGTTAAGTCCTGAAAAATTACAAGTTATAATAAAATTACTACCGAAAAACAAGTAAAGAAAGTCTAAAGTCGATCTAGGCCGACTATGAAATACCCTAAACCCACTTTTCAAAAACAAAAAAATTTTTATTGTAAATGGGCGTGTCCGTGGGCGCATGAAGCCTATATTTTATATGCATTTAAATGTTGAAGAAAAATTTACACATACCATGTTTTATTCCTGTAGCTCACAGTTAATGCCTTTATTATGCTTTCGCTATGGGAGGTGGGCGTGTTCATGGACGGATTACTCCCAATTTTTGAACACACCTTAGTTTTGGTATAAAATACATACATACCAAATTTAAATTCTCTATGACAAACATAACCTTATTTATTGAGTTTTAAACTTTTTGGGTTGTATGGGAGGTAGAAGTGTCCGTATGCGGATTACGTCCATTTTTCAAAACCATCTTTGTCTTGTCATAAAAAACATTCGTGAAAAATTTTAGCTCTTTAGGTTAAACAGAGGCTTATTAATTGCGTTTTCAATTTTTGGGTTGTATGGGAGGTGGGCGTGTCCGTGAGCAGATGACGCCCATTTTTCGAAGACATCTTTGTGTTGGTATAAAACACATACATATCAAATTTTATTGTTGTAGATTAACTATGAGCTGAGTTATGCAGTTTTCAATTTTTGCGTTGTATGGGAGGTAGGCGTGTCCGTGGGCGGATGATGTCCATTTTTCAAAAACATATTTTTCTTGTCATAAAAAACATATGTGCCAAATTTTAGCTCTTTAGGTTAAACACAAGCTTATTTATTGCGTTTTCAATTTTTGGATTGTATGGGAGGTGGGCGTGTCCGTGAGCGGACGACACCGATTTTTCGATGACATCTTTGTGTTGATACAAAACACATATATACTAAATTTTATTTTTGTAGGTTAATTATGAGCTGAGTTATGAAATTTTCAATTTTTGCGTTGTATGGGAGGTAGGCGTTTCCGTGGGCGGATTGCAAAAATAATCAATAGTGCAGATCCTTGGGTGCTTGTGGCTATGTGTACCAAGTTTCATTCAATTATCTCGACTCATTCTTCTTATCCTGTGTATACGGACAACACACAGACGGATAGACGGACGGACGGACGGACGGACATGGATAGCTCGACTCACGTGGTGACGCTGATCAAGAATATATATACTTTTCTATACCGGACTCGCTTCGTTCTATGCGTTACAAACGTTTGCACAAAGTTAATATACCCTGACCTTTCAGGTTTAGGGTATAAACATTTAAATATTGTTTTTGAACTTTTATCCAAGCGATCGATATATTGAGTGCACTCATCCCAAGATTATTTTCTTGGGTCACGAATAGAAAATAACAACTTTCTTGCAAATATTAAGGATTTCTTTGTTTGGTTGCCAAAAGTGATCTCCGCAGTGGCTTAGGTATGGGGGTGGTCCAAGGGTCCAGAGCCCCCCCAGAGCCATTAGCCAAATATAAAAGTTGTTGGTCAATTGATTCTATTATTGATTATTGATTCTATTTTATCAATAGAAAATATTTAAGATATGTTTTATGATATCTTTTTAAAAAAAAATTACAGATTTTTTTATAAAATTGTTTAATGGAATCATCGAAACAAATAAGAGTTTTTAAAGGCTCTTATTTATATCTTAAAGTTTATCTTAATAGATTTTGGTGAAACTGAACAGAAAACCTAGTGCAAAAAATCTTCTTGAGAACATGAACTTTAGAACTATAGCCGTTTGGAGTCGCCATAAAACATTTAGGTCCAGTTCCTGGTTCAGTTGTCGGTCCATTGTATACAAACATTTAATAACACATACACAACAAAATTGACCATAAAATGCCCAGTCAAAGTCCTTTTAAAGGCTGAAATGGCCAAGTTGTGTTTTTTTTATTATTCTCCACCACGAAGAGAAACATATTTTTCTATACTTAATAAAAGAACAAGTGACACTAAAGGTAACATACAAGGTTATTTCAAGGTATTCAAAGGAAAAAAAAGTTTATTTGCTGCTGATATATGGGTCCGTGTTACTTTAAGGTGAGAGAAAAAACTTTTTTTTAAAAATTCTTAACTCAGTCAAAAACAAACATTTTTCCAAAATTACAAGAAACAAATTAAAAAAAAATATATTTTTCACTCCAACAGGGTTTTATAGAGCTCCAAACTGGCGGCAGAGAAAAAACGGGGCTTCGTGGTTGCAGCGCTGGGAGTCGCAAAAATTGTCCGATCTGGAAAAAAATTACTTTTTTAAATCCACCAATTTTTGGTGATGTTCTAAATTTTGAAAGTGTGTTTTTTCGAAAAAAAAATATTGAATTTAAAAATTCATAAGATATTGAAAAACAATTTTAAAAATTTTAAAAAGTTTACAAAAATACAAAAAAAAAATTTTCGTCAAAAAATGAACCCGCTAGTGCTGCAACCAGTACGAAAAACATGGTGTCGAGATTAACGCGTTCAAAGTTTGTGAACAAATAAAGTTAAAATTAAAAATGCGCTCTCACTAATTCGGCTGTAACTTTTGAATCCGTAAGAATTTTCCATTCATGCCTAGAATTTTAAGAATATTTACTAAAATACAAAATTATAAAAAGAATTCAATATAAAAAAACGGCCAATGTCATGTCCCCCCTTAAGTAGTTATGATTAAATAAAGTTCAAGCTATATTTTTATTCTTCGTTCTTGAGACTTATTCCTTAATTTTATGTTCTGTAAATGATTTAAAGCTTATTTTTGAAACTCAATGTAAGGTAATTTAAGACACATGCCTATCTTTTAAGAATTTAAAAAAAAGTGTTTATATTGCTTTTCGATGGACAGTGAACTCTTCCGTCAAATCCACCCTTCAACAGCCAACGTCATTTGCTCGACCATTCCGCGAGAATGATATTTTTTTAAAATTTTTTTAAAACGCATTCTTTTTAATCTGTGTTTGCTATTTTCTTTCACAAGACAAACTTTTTAATGCACTTTCAAACCTTTGAAAAGCTCCAGACTGCAAAAACAACACCGAAGACTTATGGCTTTATGATATTTATTTTAATTTTATTTATTTAAAAACTAAAGCATGGTTTAGAGTTTTCCCAAAGGGTGGGTTACATAAGTTTGTTGTTGTTGTTGTTGTTTGCATTGTTTGTATGTTTATTAAGGCGTCACGCTAATTAGTGCAAAGCTTTTTCAATGTTGTTCTTTTGTTTGTTTGCGGCTAATTGGCAGCAAGTTTTTTTTTTTTGCTTTTGCTTTTTTAACTAGGTACATTTGTGTTGCTACGTGATGAGGGTTAAATTTGTATTTACCTATTTTTTTCCAAACTTATTCAGCTAAGTTGAGGGTAGAGTCTAACAATCATTGAGCAGACATTCAAACAGCAATTAAAAGCAGAGCGATATCTATGAATTTTTTTTTTTTTGTTTTGAGAATTTTCCTTAAGAAAATTTGCTAAAGAATTTAAGAGTTAATTTAATTTAAGTGCATTAAATGGAAATTTTAAATATTTGCTAATTGTATGTAAATTTAGCCTCATTATATATCAATAGAAAATCGCTTTACACACACACTCTTACATAGTATGCTTTGCAAACAACGCATTCTGCAAACGGTCTTTCCGCTGTTTTAGCTTGCAAGCCAACGGGTGCCGCGAGGTTTTGTTAACTTCTCACCAACGAAGTGCAAACATCAGCAACATCAACAGTGAAGGCAAACAAACGCCAAGAGCAACAACAACAACAACAAAAACAACAGACACGAAGCACCTAACAAGACGGCTTACACTACGTCGATGACGGGGCTACGGTAGACCTAATTTCCCTACAAACATGACACAAAACATGCATATCCACACACACACACACACTCACACATACTCACGCTTCACTCACCCACAAGCGGAAATTCCTTGAAGTCATCGTTGCCTGTTTAGTTAGTAGTGATTGGAAGCTAAACAAAAAGGTAACAAAACTTGGCAACAAAGCGGTATGTTGAATCAAGACAGCCCAACCGCTTGTTGACTGAAGATACGTCAACATCATAATACAAAGACTTAAATGAAGCCTGGTTAAAGGTTAAATATAAATGCGGTTAGTAAAACTTTAAGTTGTTGTGCAAAATTAATAAACAGCAGAATGAGCTCAGCTAATTGAGTTGTAAACGTGGCAGAGTTATACACTTAAGCGCAAAGGTATGCGTCCAAATATGCTGAAGTTTTGCTTTTTAACAACTTAACGAGTTAAGTTGAGTTAATTTATCTGATTTAGTAACATTGTTTTGATACTTCAACTTATGAAGTTAGTTAAAGTTGTTGTTTGGTAGAAGTTTTCTTAATAAAGTTCTTCCAAAACTCCTTGTCTCTCTATTTGAAATCGAGAAAAGGAAAATCCTGACGTTAACGCTGAGTAAGCCAGTTTACAAGGGTCTTTGACGTGGTCTTGACGGAGTCTTGACGGGACAAGGGTCTTTGATGTAATTTTGTATAACATTTATAAGTGCTGATATATATTTTCCTGAGGTGGCAATAACAAAATTCGCCTTGGTACTTCCTCAACGCTAGTGGTCAGAGTGTCCTTGTTACTGAAATTAAAAAGAGTTAAAACACTTGAATGATTTTTATAAGAACAAGCGTCCTTGATTCAACTTGTGATCTGGTGTATTCAATCGTTTATGTTGAAGTCCTGAGTCTGCAGCCCACCCACGGTTTCTGGATCAGGACAATGTCTTCTCCGTCTTTGGTGAGGCGGAAAATGAGACTGGAGGACGCAGCCTCTGAGTGGTGGAGGTTAATCTGTACTCTTCTCAGCATCAAGGCTGCAAGTACAAAGACTGACCTCCACGACAGCGATGTCGAACTTATTATTCGATCTGAAGAGGTCATTCTGCAAAGAGGACAACTTAGGAGACTGCGCTAGTTCCATATCGGAACTAGCATCATCTGGAGAGGTCATTCTGCAAAGAGGACAACCTAGGAGACTGCGCTAGTTCCATATCAGAACTAGCATCATCTGGTGCAAAAGCGCAGGATTGAGAAGACTGTTAATTGTTTCGGAAGTCTACTCTTTTTCCAACAACGCCTCATTTTATTTAAAGACCTTTATATCAATGGAGGCATGGTCTCTGCCATATAACCTTAACGCAACTAGATAGCCAGGGACTCCTGATTTTTGACAAAATTTGCCTATTTGAAGTCTTTTTTTGGCTTTTCAACTCTAACCACCTTCCAGCTACCTGTCGGTAAACCATGGTTTTTCAACAGAATCAACCCCAGGACTGTTTTAGGGTCACAAGGTTTAGCAGTGATCTGGAAACGCACTCTTGGCCGGTTAGGTATCTGACCTCTGTCAATAACCTCGAGTTTTGCGCCCGGTCACACCTCCCCTATTTTAGATATCTCAATCTTATCAAGTAAGCTCTGGTCTGCGCAAGTAATCAGCTTCACGTGGGTCTTACCGGGGAACTCCTTCATTACGATAGTAGACATTTTTACTACTACCTTGCTCATTTTTTCAGGCGAAGTGCTGCTATTCGGATCGTTTTTGCCGATCACTGCGATGGTGATGTGCGCACCTTATACTACGCTGAAAAACCTAGGCGTGTCTTAACTGCCACAAAATTTTTTTGCCACTGGCTGTGCGACCTCCTTAAGGGCTTGTGCTTCTCCAGAAATACACATCGCCCACTTCAAAGACAACTTCTGTTTCAAAATACGCTAGTTTTCAGGTATGCGTTAAACGCTGTCCCGTACTTGAAACGCTGCTTTCCGGTAACTTTGGCAGTCTCATCAATAAGAGCGTGGCGCACCCTAAGCTGGAACTGGCTTGCTACTTTCATTGACGCCATGCTTTATGGTCAGGGCAACAGTTTCCGCCGCAGTTTTGGTGGGTGGCTTGCCACAAGGAGCGTACAAAAAAGAATTACTGTAGGCTGTTGGCCTAGTTGAACGTTTAAAGACCGCGTGTCCGCAAAAAGGTTGCCTTCTTAATCTCAGTGCGTACTGCGCTTTTGTGACCAGATCACCATTTTCATCTCTACAATTCGATGCTTCGGGCTTGAAACCTTGGGTTAGGCGCTTAACCTGTTGATGAAATCACACATCATTCTTGCCCTGGCGCACCTCTATTTCCACGTAATCACTCGTTTTATATGCTCTTTTTTTGCATCTGAAAAGGAGCTTCTCTTCCTTTCTTTTTTCGCAGTAGTTTTCGCACATGAATCGCGTTGCAGCTAACTACACCGTTTTTTATATGTGACGTTTTTTGCCGAGACACTCCTGTTCGTACCGTTCTGTTGACTGAAGTAATATTGTGGGTGCCGGAAACCAATGACTTTAATGCGCCCAAAGTCCACTAGCGTCATCAAGTCCAGAGTTAGATTTACTGAGCTTAACCAAGAGTTGAGCGGATTAGGCCTCAGGTACGTTGTGAAAGCAGCTAAGCGACATCTAGCTTTCGTTCCATAGCTCTGCGTACATTCTTTGCTTTGCACAATCGCATGCGTGTCTTGGTCGGAGTTAATATTATCCCCCAGAAATGTGCGCACATCCAGTCTTATCAGTCTTAGACTTTTGTTAAAAGAAGTCCCGTGGAGACTGAACTGACCAACATTGGAGGCAAAGATGCCTTCTTTTTCGATCTTCGAGTTAAAATCACTGAGGACTTTTTTCACGTCATGGGATGAGCAGTGATCATACTCGTCCTCTAGGCTCGCGTATAAGGCGTCCTTGACTGCTTCTTACTTTTCCTTCATCTAGGCGAATTTGCTTTATGTTAAAGGATTTGGCAAGAGAGACGGAGTTCAGGGACAGCCAGGTGGCCTTGTTGATATCAAGGTGTTTGAATATTGTGCTACTTACTACCATGTTACGCGCCGTGGCGAAATCGACTGTTGATGGAAGTGGTCTCGTAGGGACTGAACTGACCGACAGTGGAGCCAAAGATGCCTTATTTTCAGATCCTAACTTTGCTTTGAAACCGCCGGGAACTATTTTCAGTGATAATCCTTGACAGCATCGTCCTTTACTTTTGTCGGGTAGGCGCGCAAATTAGACTTATGTGGAAGAATTTCGTTTTGATGCAGATTGTGGTCAGCCTTTAGCTCATAGGTGTGAAGCGAGAACAAGGTGGAATAGTTTCTATCTTGCGACGTATCCGCATCCAAATTCACGCTTAACCGCATGGAAGCTGTAGTAGATAACGCCGTCTGCTCTCTTAGAGCAGCATTGTCTCCTCCATCTCCTCGGTGACGGTGACGGTGATATAAGTATTTATTTTTACGAAAGCTTCCGCTAATTTGACAGAGGCACCTGCACCATAAAGAGCCCGTACATTCCAGGTGCATGTTCATAAATCATTGGCCGTTTTTCATTTGCGGTGGTCGTGAAAATAATGGGGGTTTCATATCCGAGGCTGGTTCAGTTTTCATTGCGCAGTTATAATGTAGTTGCAAATCCAAATCCTTCGAAAATTACATTTTTTAGACCTTGCAGAGACTCCTGAAGCTAAGTGTCAAGAGGAAACATGAAGTTTCGGATCCAGCTCGCCTTGACAGTGCCAGTTGCGGGCTATAATGGTTTTTCGTTCAAGACGTAGCGCTTGTCCAACACTACGCCCTTCCACACTATAGCTTGTCACCCGTTACTAGTCCAGGACCGCTTTAAGCGGCTAATTTGTATATCTAAAGGCCGTTTTCTTTCCGAAATCTGTTACCCGTCCGGTGGTCAATTGCTCAGCCTCTTCAGATTTTCTATAGAACCCATGGAACCAATAAGAATTGTTACTTTTAGGTAGTTTTTAATTTTTTGCATTCGTTATGACTTTTAGAATTGTTTCTAATGTTATATGCGCTGAGTTCAAAACCTGCAACATTAGGTAAAATTTGGTTAGAAGGCACCGTTGAGGTGCTTATGTTTGAGAGTTTTGGTCCATTAAGAATCCCTTGTTTGTATACATATAGCCCACTGATTGCGGTATCCTTATTACCCTCATTCCTTTTTATTTATGCTCGTTCTCCGAATCTTCTTGTACTTTTAATGAACTTTCATATTCCTAGCCATGGTGTGCTCACTAGATCTTCTAAATCTTTAAAAAATCTGTTTCTTGTATATCGGAGTCGACAAATCTATAGATTTGGACATTCAGACAGAAGTTTGACGATTGTTTCTGCATCTTCCAGAAAATTAAAGTTTGAGTGTGAACTTAAACTTTTTGACACAAGTGTAGCAGAAGTTAAGGTGAGTAAATTCTTGTCCGCAGTGCTAGGAAGTCAATCCGGCTGCACCAGCAGAAGTTCCTACTCAATATTTCTACTTTACCTACTCAGTTTGCAGTCGATTTATTATGCACAAGTTTGTGGGCAGTATCATTTGGCCTAAAGAACTTTAAAATAATTATTAAATCTTTTATGTCCTTGGGGAAATTATGCAAGAACTACATTGTTTTGTTCCGAACTTTATAACATGATGATTTTGTGCAGGTCGTCTAACTGGTAGGCACAAGTTGACAGTCAAAGTGCATTGAGCACTAATTTGTCAGCTCAGAACAAATTTTACTGCTGTCAACGTATAATTAGTTAATGAATCAAAAATTCTCGATAGAAGGAAGAACTCTTATTTGATTCATTAAAACTTTTCAATGTGAACTTCTATGAAAGGGTAAAATAATGGGGGTGAGAGAAAAAAAAAAGTTATAGTGTGAAAGGAAACTAATGGAACTAAGCGTTAATGGGTTAACGTCACAATTTACATATATGTAGATTCGCCATTAACCCATGAAGTATGAAAATTTTCAAAAATAAAATGTGAACTATACGACTCTTGAACAAAAAAATCCCCATTAAAGCTTAAAACAAATATTTTTGATTTATAAATATAAAGCACAGCTTTGAATCTATAAATAACCATTAACATCAGTTAAATCTTTATCAGCATCATTATCGCTTTCATTAGGTTAACGCCATATAAATAATCATCATCATAAAAATTAAGCCGTTAAGTATTTTATCAATTATTTTAGTCCATATATCACGTAAGCAACCACAAAAACAGCTTTGCAAATAACGCTCAAAAAAAGCAAAATTTCTAAACCGTTACTAACGGTTTTAAATTGACATATTTTTCTCGCGCTTAGCGTAAAATGGCGCACTAAATTATTTAATGTCATTACTTTCAGCGCCATAAAACTCAGCAAACGCTGTCAAAATTATACACTTTCACTGTCGCTGTCGTTGTCGTTGTCGTTGTCACTTAAAACGTATTTCACTACAAACACTTGTAGCAGCTTCGAACACTCCAAACTGAGGCATGAACTCACGTTGAGAAGTTGAAGCAGCATCAACAGCAAGCAGCTGTTGAAACGTCGTTATCATCATCATCATCATCACCATCGTCATCATCATTTATTTTAAAATGCAATTACTTATTACAGTTATGAATGTAAATGGCTTAAATGCGCAACGATGACTGCCTGAATTAACAACATATTTAAACGCCTTGCCATTTGCCGGGTACGCCGCCCAGCCCTGTTTTTACGACTTAATCAGTTCTCATCGTTAACGCAATGAAGCGTTCAGCTTGCTGGCGATGCGATAAAGAATAACAAAAAAAAAAAAAAACAAAAAATTTATTTAACGATGTGATTATTGGAGCGTAGGAATGAGTAATGAATAGTAATGTATTGTTTAATGGAATGCTGAAAAGGAATGGAATTATGTTGTCTTGTAAGCAGTTGATGAAATGAAAATGATTTAATTTATAGTTTAAAAAGCTGTTGGATCTTTTAAGGTCAACGCTTTTGAAGATAAGAATGCGGAGAGTATCTATTTAATTGGTGTGCAACGCCGTTGCATGGTATTTTTGCTTGCTTAGTATAAGCTCTATTATAAAAGTAAAGATGCAAATGCAATGATTGATTTAAGTCTTCATGAGAAAAATTAATCGTCATCTGGATATTATGAATCCACTGTAGAAACTAAAGTAATTTATCGCTGAGTCCTACGGTACAAAAAAAGGTTGGTTCCTTGTTTTCATCAGCGCCGTTTCGAGTTTAAAAGTGTAGTAAAAATGCAACGGAGTTTAATGGAATAAGTACTAGATGCGTAAATCTGCTATATTAGAATATACAAAAAAAGGTTGAGTTTTTGGACCTTATGACCAAAAATAAGACAGAAGTTATATCGACAGGCTGAAGAGAGCATTTAAGGCAACAAAAATAAATAATCGTTGCATGCTTATATTGCTTGCTTTTTATAAATTAAACCGACATTTTTATTTTACAAAAAATAAGGTAAGAGTTTTGAGCTTCTGATTATATTTTTAAAATAGTATGTCATGAGGCAGCGAGGACGGCCGCTTAATGCAATAAAAATTCAAGAAAAATGCAGCAACAATCGGATTTGCATTCAATGAATTTTATAGACTATTGGCACCGACGTAAAATTGATGATACAATTCTAAAAGTAGGTAGGTGGCAGCTGAGGAAGCGAAATAAAAATAAAGTAAAAGTCAAGATCAAGAAACTAAGAGAACAAGACCAAGATCAATACCACGAAAAGAGCGAGAAAAATAGTAAGACCAAGAAGAAAAAAAATAGCAAACGAGAACAAGACAACGGCAAAAACCAAAAAAATAGCACGAGTTATAGAAAGACCAACAACAAAACCGGGAACAAGATCACACTTGATCTCTTTAGAAAGAATAAGAGTAATAGCAAGCCTAAAACCAAGACTAAGACAAGACTAAAACCAAGACTAAAACCAAGACCAAGACCAAGACCAAGACCAAGACCAAGACCAAGACCAAGACCAAGACCAAGACCAAGACCAAGACCAAGACCAAGACCAAGACCAAGACCAAGACCAAGACCAAGACCAAGACCAAGACCAAGACCAAGACCAAGACCAAGACCAAGACCAAGACCAAGACCAAGACCAAGACCAAGACCAAGACCAAGACCAAGACCAAGACCAAGACCAAGACCAAGACCAAGACTTACACCAAGACCAAGACCAAGACCAAGACCAAGACCAAGACCAAGACCAAGACCAAGACCAAGACCAAGACCAAGACCTAGACCAAGACCAAGACCAAGACCAAGACCAAGACCAAGACCAAGACCAAGACCAAGACCAAGACCAAGACCAAGACCAAGACCAAGACCAAGACCAAGACCAAGAAAACCAAAAAAATAGCACGAGTTATAGAAAGACCAACAACAAAACCGGGAACAAGATCACACTTGATCTCTTTAGAAAGAATAAGAGTAATAGCAAGCCTAAAACCAAGACTAAGACAAGACTAAAACCAAGACTAAAACCAAGACCAAGACCAAGACCAAGACCAAGACCAAGACCAAGACCAAGACCAAGACCAAGACCAAGACCAAGACCAAGACCAAGACCAAGACCAAGACCAAGACCAAGACCAAGAAAACCAAAAAAATAGCACGAGTTATAGAAAGACCAACAACAAAACCGGGAACAAGATCACACTTGATCTCTTTAGAAAGAATAAGAGTAATAGCAAGCCTAAAACCAAGACCAAGACCAAGACCAAGACCAAGACCAAGACCAAGACCAAGACCAAGACCAAGACCAAGACCAAGACCAAGACCAAGACCAAGACCAAGACCAAGACCAAGACCAAGACCAAGACCAAGACCAAGACCAAGACCAAGACCAAGACCAAGACCAAGACCAAGACCAAGACCAAGACCAAGACCAAGACCAAGACCAAGACCAAGACCAAGACCAAGACCAAGACCAAGACCAAGACCAAGACCAAGACCAAGACCAAGACCAAGACCAAGACCAAGACCAAGACCAAGACCAAGACCCAAGACCAAGACCAAGACCAAGCCAAGACCAAGACCAAGACCAAGACCAAGACCAAGACCAAGACCAAGACCAAGACCAAGACCAAGACCAAGACCAAGACCAAGACCAAGACCAAGACCAAGACCAAGACCAAGACCAAGACCAAGACCAAGACCAAGACCAAGACCAAGACCAAGACCAAGACCAAGACCAAGACCAAGACCAAGACCAAGACCAAGACCAAGACCAAGACCAAGACCAAGACCAAGACCAAGACCAAGACCAAGACCAAGACCAAGACCAAGACCAAGACCATGACCAAGACCAAGACCAAGACCATGACCAAGACCAAGACCAAGACCAAGACCAAGACCAAGACCAAGACCAAGACCAAGACCAAGACCAAGACCAAGACCAAGACCAAGACCAAGACCAAGACCAAGACCAAGACCAAGACCAAGACCAAGACCAAGACCAAGACCAAGACCAAGACCAAGACCAAGACCAAGACCAAGACCAAGACCAAGACCAAGACCAAGACCAAGACCAAGACCAAGACCAAGACCAAGACCAAGACCAAGACCAAGACCAAGACCAAGACCAAGACCAAGACCAAGACCAAGACCAAGACCAAGACCAAGACCAAGACCAAGACCAAGACTAAGTCCAAGACCAAGACCAAGACCAAGACCAAGACCAAGACCAAGACCAAGACCAAGACCAAGACCAAGACCAAGACCAAGACCAAGACCATGACCAAGACCAAGACCAAGACCAAGACCAAGACCAAGACCAAGACCAAGACCAAGACCAAGACCAAGACCAAGACCAAGACCAAGACCAAGACCAAGACCAAGACCAAGACCAAGACCAAGACCAAGACCAAGACCAAGACCAAGACCAAGACCAAGACCAAGACCAAGACCAAGACCAAGACCAAGACCAAGACCAAGACCAAGACCAAGACCAAGACCAAGACCAAGACCAAGACCAAGACCAAGACCAAGACCAAGACCAAGACCAAGACCAAGACCAAGACCAAGACCAAGACCAAGACCAAGACCAAGACCAAGACCAAGACCAAGACCAAGACCAAGACCAAGACCAAGACCAAGACCAAGACCAAGACCAAGACCAAGACCAAGACCAAGACCAAGACCAAGACCAAGACCAAGACCAAGACCAAGACCAAGACCAAGACCAAGACCAAGACCAAGACCAAGACCAAGGCCAAGACCAAGACCAAGACCAAGACTAAGACCAAGATCAAGAGCAAAAGCGAGGCCAAGATCAAGACCAAGACCAAGACCAAGACCAAGACCAAGACCAAGACCAAAAGCGAGGCCAAGACCAAGAGCAGGACCAAGAGAAAAACTGCCGTTGCTTTAAAAAGTAAAGCAAAGAAAAGAAAAGTAAAGTAAAGTGAAACGAACCTCGAGGAAAACGCAACCAAAAAATCTAAATTTGTTTGTCAGATTTGTCAAATGCTTTACTGAAGTCAGTGGAAACTGCATCGACCTTGTAATCACTTTCCACCGAGCATAAAGTGCTGAGATAAATCCTGTGAGGTATGTGGTAGTCGATCTACCTTTGAAGAAGCTATGTTGACCAGGAGGAAAGATAGATTTGCAATATAAGAAAATAATGTCGTAGATAATATTGGCTCTATAACTTAATTCATGCGGTTTGCTAAAAGATGGCGTAACTTGATAATTATTCCGTCGTTCCAATATTCCGAACAAGCGTTGGAAAGCTACTGTCATTGTACGTCTTTTTCAGTATATGTCATTCATTTGAAGCGAAAACAATAATATTTTTTTAGTCAAATATATCGAAAGCAGCCGAATGCATTCAAAACCAAGGAACTTGGGTGCCATATGATATGAAGCCATGATATAATTACTCCAAGGTAGTATTGACGTTTCTGTTAGAAACGGACGTTTGTCAAAAAATATAACAAGAAAGCATACAATTAATTTTCACTGGTCACATTCAGCGTACTCAACAGTTTCCAACTGCTAAGTCAAAACTTGATGCATATAAATATGAAGTTGCGCATTAAAATGCATTTAAAAATAGATCATTTTTAATTTGTCGGTAAAATTTCCATTCGTATTTGATACAAAGCTTGATATTTCATAAACTTGACAATTTTTCTGAAACTTCAATAGCGATAATAGCGCTCCCCGATGTGTTGCTGTCACAACAGTTGATACAGCTGAATGTGGCCAACGCATATAACAACGATCAGCTGTTTTTGACAAGAGTTCGTTTACTTGTAGCTGAGAGAATCAACATTTGTCAACACTACCTGGTAAAATTATACTATCATGATATGAAGCCTAGAGATGTGGAAAGACGATTTTGCATATCTGAAATACTGCTTGAACGCTGTAAAAAGAAGTCATTTTGACTGGGGATGACAAATGGATCCATTAAGACATCCCGAAACGCAAAAATTCATATGTGAAGCCCGAACAACCAGAAACTTCACAGCCGAAAGCAAATATCCATGATTTCAAGGTAAGGCTCTGTATTTGGTGAGATCAGAAGGGTATGCTCTACTATGAGCTGTTAAAATCTGGCCAGATAATCACAGGTGACCTATATCGGATGAAAAATGGATCCATAATGACAACCCGAAACGCAAACATTCATATTTGAAGCCTGGACAACCAGAACCTTCACAGCCGAAAGCAAATATCCATGGGGCCAAAGTAATGCTCTGTATTTGGTGGGATCAGAAGGGTGTGCTCTACTATGAGCTGTTAAAATCGGGCCAGACAATCAAAGGTGACCTCTATCGAACACAATTGATCTGTTTTAATAGAACCATAGCCGAGAAACGACCGGAATATGCGACCAGACACGAAGCCATAATTTTTTTAACATGACAACGCTCGGCCACATGTTGCAATACCGATAAAAACTATTTGGAAAATATTGAATGGTAAGTTTTGGCTCAGCCGCCTTATAGCTCGGACCATGCCCCATCCAACTATCATTTATTTCGGTCTATGCAAAACGCTCTCACCGGGATACGCTTCACATCAGAACAGTGTATCAGAAATCAGCTTGATTACTTTGTGGCGTCAAAACCGGAGCAGTTCTTTTGGCGCGGAGTCCATATGTTACCAGAAAGATGGAAAAAACAAGTGACTAACGATGAACAATACTTCGAATAATACTGTTGTACATGTTTTTCTGAAATTAACGTTCAAGTTTAAAAAAAAAACCGCATGAATTAAGTTATAGACCCAAACTTTCAAAAATTTTAGGAGTTCATACTAGTTTGCAAAAGGTCTGTTATTAGAAATATCATTTCTAGGTCCTTTTTTATGCAAATGTATTATGTACGAATTCTTCCACTACTTTGAAAAAATTGTCTCAGAAATACAATGTTGAAAGAGAGCCAAGAGGGAATGAGTCAAAAAATTCGCGAATTTTTTTATAGCAGATAACTCAGCAGGTAACTCATCGGATCCAGGAGAATAATCATCTTTAAGATTGATCTTTGAAGAACTTTCCTAAGACATCAGCTTATCTAATATCAATAGCAGTTAGTGACGTTTGAGCAGAGTTCATTAATGAAGAAAAGTAGTCATAGTCTAGTTCATGGTTATGACTTGCGAATGACTGACTAAAGACATTTGAAGAAAAGGTTTGCAATTATTTCCGGGTTGTCTGAGAAGATGTCTGAAAAAGTAAGTGTTTATGGGTAGTTGTCAGATTTTTTTTTGATAATAATGAACTTGATTTGAACTTTCGACAACAATTTAGTTGTAATATCCAAGAGTACAGAAAAAAGATTAAGGGGGGACATGACATTGGCCATTTTTTAAATCAAATAACAATGTTGTATTTTAGTAAATATTCTTAAGATTCTCAGAAAAAATTTCATGGAAAAATTTCTACGGGTTCAAAAGTTACAGCCGGATTAGTGAGAGCGCATTTTTAGTTTTCGCCTTTTTTTACTTTGACTTTGAACGCGTTTATTTCAAAACCAGGTTTTTCGTACTGGTTGCAGCACTAGCTCATTCATAGCTAGCTAATTTTTTGACGAATTTTTTTTTTATGTTTTTAAAATTGATTCGCTATCGTATGACAAGAGCCCTTTTTAAATTTTTTTTCGATTTTTAATGAATTTTTAAAGTCAATATTTTTTTCGAAAAAATACACTTTCAAATTTGGAACATCACCAAAAAATGAAAAAAAGTTTTAAAAAAGCTCCTGTCATACGATAACCAATTTTGTTACACTCAGAAAAAAGTGTCTCGGAATATGATAAAAAAGGCATCATATTTAGAAAAAAATGGTATAGACTTTGCTCCAGAGAATGCTATTCTCTAATTGCGATACTTAAAATTCTCTAAAAATGATAAAAAGGTTCCATGAAATAAAAAAATATATCGTTTTTAGAGAAAAATACTTTTTGTTTTGAGAAAATATTTGTTTTTATTGAAGAAAATACATCTCATAGTGAATTTTTTATCAAAATATAAGAACATTTTTTCATTTTCAATAAAATTTCTCTATAAATGAGAAATTTTTTGTGCGAGAAAAATACTTATCATTATTAGAGACATTGAAATATTTCCATTTCCTAGAAGTAAAGAAATATTTCTTCGAAAATGTGAAAATTTATTCTAAATGAAGAAAATTTTATTTGAAAAAGAGAAAATTGCTATTATCAAAAATAGAGAAATATTTTACAGGAGCAAGGTATGTGCTTTTTCTCAATGTTAGATTTAAAAAGTAATTTTTTTTTTCCAGATCGGACAATTTTTGCGATTACCCGTTTTTTTCTCTGTCGCCAGAGAGCTGAGCTTTATAGAGCTTTTTGGAGCTCTATAAAACCATGTTGGAGTAAAAAATATATTTTTTTGAATTTTTTTCTTGTAATTTGTTCAATTATTTTCAATAATAAAAATTTAGAAAAATGTTTTGTTTTGCCTGAGTCATGAATTTTTAAAAAAATTTCTGTTTTCTCTGCAGCGAATGTTATGTCCCACCCAGGCGCGGATACAAGGGGGGGGTAAAGGGGGTAATTACCCCCCCCAAGAACTTTTAAATACTTTACTTTTTAATACTTTATTTGGAGAAAATAATTGTGCTCACAGCTTAAGGGTACTTTTATGCATACATAAGCGATTCTGAAGACGTTTTTTGAAAGAATACTACAAAAAAATGGTCAGAGACATTGTTAAACTTTAGTTTTTTTATTGATTTCAACGATTATTAAAGTATTAAAAAAAAATTTTGTTTTTTTTTTGTTTTGTGACGTCATTTGCGTGTAGGTGACGTTTTTATGAAGAGATGCGAGACGAGTAGGACCATTTTGCTAGTAGATTAACACGATCTGTAGTCATCTTCAAAAAACAAAATATAATTATATGTAAAGCAAACACTTAAGTCGAGGTAGTAACTTTGCCTTTTTTAAAAATGATCCTGAAAATAAAGTTACATTTCCTTAAGTACTAAAATTTACAGCCATTTTTAAACAATCAACTTTTAAGACGCGTTGTTTTCTTACAAATAAAAATAAAACAAAAAACCTGAAGTCACTACCTCAGCGTAAGTGTTTGCTTTATAATAATTATATTTTTACAAAACATTAACGATTAGTTTAAAAATGCCCTTTATATGAAATCATTGAGCAAGTAACATTGATTTTGATTTGTAATGAGCGCAATTAAGATTTTGGCAATGAAGACCATAGTTGCCACTTAAAATATTTTATTCTTCTAAATTTTTAGTGAAAACCTGCCAAACTTTTTTGCAACCTGTGGGCCAACAAATTTTATCATAAAAAAACAATACGTGCATTGTTATTTTCAGATTTCACTTTATAAATTTTCAAAAAAAAAAAGTTCAAACAATGTAAAATCCAGTAGTCTGTTTTTACTTCAATTATTTCATCAACAGTTAAAATATTTTTCAGAAATATTTCAGCTATAGTCTTTATGAAAATATTATAAACATCTGTAATACTTTTTATCATATTTGATATTTATATAACAGTGTTTTTTTGAAGTGAATTAATGTTAGGTTATAGTTGCTGAAATTGTATCAACTGCGCAAAAAATTTGTTGCATACATTTATTTTTGTTTGAGTTAATTCTTAATTTTTTGTAATTCTGAAATTTTTCAAGCCTACCTTAACTTCATCATAATATAAATAGGCGTAGTGAAAACAACTAAGAACCATTTTCTCCCGTGTTTTTCAACCGATTTTGATAATTGTTTTTTTAAATGAATTAGAGTGCGGAGAACTCTATGACTGCACCGACTATTTTATACAACTATAAATAAGCAAACAAAAATTGGTCGATTTTCGACCCCAGGCGGTACTAGTAATTATAATTGCAACAAACCAACCCAATTACCACAACCGACTTTAATGAAATGGAACTGCCACGTTTAGTCCACTTTTAGTAAGGAACTAATTCAATTATTCAATTATTTCATGAACTTTAAATTTGGCAGTGTAAAAAGGTGAGCGAAACTAAGGTTATTGATATGAACGCCGTTTTACTCTTTGTAATAATGACATTTTTCCACTAATTTCTAAAACGTTTGTTATCTTTGCCACGCTTCCTATCAGTGTAGCAACAGCTTAGCGAAGTTTTTCTACACTGCGACGATTAAAAACATGGTTACGTTCAACTATGCAAGAAGAACGATTGAATGGACTCGCATTATTGCATATACTTAGAGACATTAACATAAATATTAACGAAGTTATTGATAATTTTGCGATAATTTTGTCATATAATTTGTCTCTATCTAATGACTATCTATAGTGTTATTATAATAACACAGAGTAACAAAATTAAGCTTTATAAAAAGTGCAGAGATCTCGATAAACAATTCCGAATAAATTTTGGCTGCCCAATGAAGTCAAAAATGGACTTCGTTTTTCTCCATCAGCTTGAGTTTTTGAGTTATAGGCAAAAACATGAAAATCAGTTCTTTTTCTGATAATTTTCTTATATCTATTATATTGATCTACCGATGTGTATAACTATGACTGATTTCAATGAAGACATACTAGACTTTAATTTTTACAAATTCAATAACAATATATTCGACAGTTTCGAAGATATCGACGAAAAACGTTCAAAGTCGAAAAAACGTTCAAAGTCGAAAAACTTTCACAATTTTACGTAGGCTGCTCTTTTGAAACCCTTCATCTTTGATATTTTTCAACGAATTTACAAAAACTTTTTTTAATTTGTAGAAAATCTCTGAATTTTAATAAACATTTTATTTTTTTTTTTATTATCTTGCATATTTTCAAACAAATTGAAAAAACAAAAATTTTTGTACATTCCATTTTATTAAAATTCACTTCAAAAAGTTCCTACGTAAGTAAAAAATAATTTTATACAAAAGTAGTGTGCATTTGAATAAAATTTAACGTACAAAACTGTTTGTTTTTTCAATTTCTTTGAAAATATGCAAGATAATAAAAAAAACTAAAATGCTTATTAAAATTCAGAGATTTTCTACCAAATAAAAAAAGTTTTTGTAAATTCGTTGAAAAATATCAAAGATACAAGGGTTTCAAAAGAGCAGACTACGCAAAATTGTGAAATGTTTTCGACTTTGAACGTCGATATCTTCGAAACTGTCGAATATATTGTTATTGAATGTGCAAAAGTTGAAAGGTCTAGTATATCTTCGTTGAAATCAGTCATAGTAATACAATTCGGTAGATCAATATAATAGATTTAAAAAAATTCATTTCAAATTCAAGATCATTTTGTATTGAAACAATGAGTTTCAAATTCCTTTAATTTTTTTTTTAATTGAAAAGAACTATGTTTTTTCATTGCACATACTTGAAAATATAATTGTGCAATTTTTTTATAATGGAATGAATGTGAAAAATTCGAATAAATCAACCTTAAATCTAAAATAAGTTAAAGTTAGAGTTTTTATTTACTTTTCGCTAAGATATTATTCCAGAAAAAGGGTGAAATAAATAAATACGGAAATGTGCGTGTATGTGTCTGGAAAAAATGCCTTTTAAACAATTCAATAATTTCAATTCAAAAAAGTACAATTTGTCTATATGTAAAAAGACAAAATTTTCTCAAATCGAAAATGTGTGTCTTTGATAATTTACCCCCCCCAAGATTTTTTCCAGATCCGCCCCTGGTCCCACCTTAAAGGCGTGAGGATAATTTGTGAGGTCAACAGAAGAATGCGAAATTAAATAAGTGCTCCAAAGTTTGTTCCTCTTATTATGGAGTGAACTGAGTTCGTTATTGTACCAGGGAGGATATGACGTAAGGTTTTGCTGTCAATATCAACATCAACATCAACATCAACATCAACATCAACATCAACATCATGCATTCATAACTTCATGCAGCATCATGCAAGCATCATCAACATCATCAACATCATCACATCATCAACATCATCAACATCATCAACATCATCAACATCATCAACATCATCAACTTCATCAACAGCATCAACATCATCAACATCATCAACATCATGCAACATCATCAACATCATCTACTTCATCAAGCATCAGCTACATGATGCTACATCGATCAACATCATCAACATCATCAACATCATCAACATCATCAACATCATCAACATCATCAACATCATCAACATCATCAACATCATCAACATCATCAACATCATCAACATCATCAACATCATCAACATCATCAACATCATCAACATCATCAACATCATCAACATCATCAACATCATCAACATCATCAACATCATCAACATCATCAACATCATCAACATCATCAACATCATCAACATCATCAACATCATCAACATCAACAACATCATCAACATCATCAACATCATCAACATCATCAACATCATCAACATCATCAACATCATCAACATCATCAACATCATCAACATCATCAACATCATCAACATCATCAACATCATCAACATCATCAACATCATCAACATCATCAACATCATCAACATCATCAACATCATCAACATCATCAACATCATCAACATCATCAACATCATCAACATCATCAACATCATCAACATCATCAACATCATCAACATCATCAACATCATCAACATCATCAACATCATCAACATCATCAACATCATCAACATCATCAACATCATCAACATCATCAACATCATCAACATCATCAACATCATCAACATCATCAACATCATCAACATCATCAACATCATCAACATCATCAACATCATCAACATCAACGTCAACATCAACATCAACATCAACATCAACATCAACATCAACATCAACATCAACATCAACATCAACATCAACATCAACATCAACATCAACATCAACATCAACATCAACATCAACATCAACATCAACATCAACATCATCAACATCATCAACATCATCAACATCATCAACATCATCAACATCATCAACATCATCAACATCATCAACATCATCAACATCATCAACATCATCAACATCATCAACATCATCAACATCATCAACATCATCAACATCATCAACATCATCAACATCATCAACATCATCAACATCATCAACATCATCAACATCATCAACATCATCAACATCATCAACATCATCAACATCATCAACATCATCAACATCATCAACATCATCAACATCATCAACATCATCAACATCATCAACATCATCAACATCATCAACATCATCAACATCATCAACATCATCAACATCATCAACATCATCAACATCATCAACATCATCAACATCATCAACATCATCAACATCATCAACATCATCAACATCATCAACATCATCAACATCATCAACATCATCAACATCATCAACATCATCAACATCATCAACATCATCAACATCATCAACATCATCAACATCATCAACATCATCAACATCATCAACATCATCAACATCATCAACATCATCAACATCATCAACATCATCAACATCATCAACATCATCAACATCATCAACATCATCAACATCATCAACATCATCAACATCATCAACATCATCAACATCATCAACATCATCAACATCATCAACATCATCAACATCATCAACATCATCAACATCATCAACATCATCAACATCATCAACATCATCAACATCATCAACATCATCAACATCATCAACATCATCAACATCATCAACATCATCAACATCATCAACATCATCAACATCATCAACATCATCAACATCATCAACATCATCAACATCATCAACATCATCAACATCATCAACATCATCAACATCATCAACATCATCAACATCATCAACATCATCAACGTCATCAACATCATCAACATCATCAACATCATCAACATCATCAACATCATCAACATCATGCAAAAATCTCTCAACTTTTTTCAATACTTGAAACTTGATTGTAGATTTTAAGATTCTTGTAGATTTAATATAGTTCTTTGTTTTTTTAACAACCATGAAATTATTCGCATAATAAGCAGCTTTCCTTAAAATGAAGCCATTTATTTAAACTGACCTCCATAGATATCGTTTAAAATTTTATATGACAACCGCTTTGATGCAATTTTGCTTAACCTGGTGTGGATATTTACTTTAGATACACACTCGCACCAGCATAAAGTACACACTGACACACCCATAGATCGTATGCTTGACACATAACAAAAACTTAACAATATCCTTGCTGACATAATTATTATCAAAATAATTGAAAACGAAAAAAATCTACATAAACACTGAAAGATCACAATATGTAGCTTGTGTAAAATAAAATTTTAATTGATTTAGTGATGTTTGTCTAAAGTTAGGATGAGCTTAAAAACCTCGAAATTTTGCTACTGAAACGTCCCTACCCAGCTCAACTTCGCATGCAAGGTAAAACAAATGTACGTTCTTTTTTTCTTTATTATAAAATAACTTAATTTGCATTAAGTTTGCCGGCTGCATACGATGTGCATCCGCGTCAGGAGACGCGAAAGTGAACCAGCAGGTAGAGTACAACCGACAGCGGAAGCGGAAATGCTGACATGCTGCATCATGGGACGAAACAAAAAAAAAACAAAAACAAAAACAAAAACAATGAAAAAACATAAATAAAGAACATTATAAAAGCTCACTTTATGATGGGTTTGAGTGAGCGGCAGCAGCATAACAAACGACAGCAGCAGCAGCAGCAAAAACTACAGCAACAACAACAACTATAACTCTCAGCGAAAAGCGGAGTCAATGAGTCACATTGATGTCGTCCCAGCTTAGAACAACAAACTGAGCGACAAGGACCAACGACAAAAGGATATCCTAACAGCTTCAACATTTTAAAGGCCGTCGCCGCCGACTGCTGGCTGCTAAGCTCTGCAGCATATAAATTATTCGCATAAACAACATTATATGAAGGATAAAAAGTAACAAAAACACAAAACAAAAAAAAAAAGACAAAAAAAAAGAAGAGGTGAGGACTTGTGCTGTTAGCTTAGCGTTGTGCACTTTGCTCTATTTGCAAGCTCATCGTAAGAGTATATGTGTGTGTGTGGGTGCCAATGTATGTAGATATTTTTGTATACCTTGTCCCTGTGTGTGTGTGTGTGTGTGCAGCTTTATTTAATAATAGCTTGGCGCTAAAATATTTAATTGTTTTAATGGTTCTAAACGGAAGGATGTGAAAGCACAAAATTATTAATTATGAAGGATGATGTATAATTTCATTAAAATTATGTGCACAGCAAGGATTTGGAGACAAAAAGCGCTAGATAGAGTAAAAACCAAAGAAGTGTATTAAAAATAGATAAGAATGGAGATAAAAAGGATTACAAGGACAAAACGTACGAGCACTTAAACTTGGCTGAATAAAACAAGTGCATATTATAAGCTATGTATGTGGTATACACACAATGCCTTATATATTACACCTGCTATGTGATTTAAATTCTACTTTAACTTGAAAAAAATTAAGAGTGAGATTCAGTCTCAGTCTCAGTCTGAGTCTGAGTCTGAGTTCTCATTTGGTTTAATAGAAAACTATGGCTCGGAATATTGACGCATTTTTTCTTTATTTTTTTTTTTAAATAATTTTACCTTTTTTCAAAACAGCAATATTACGCTTATTAGACTTAGAAAGTAGCTTCTGTTAACATGTATTTTATTACTTGTTTTAATAATCAGCATAAATCTTGCTGCTGTTTTTTGCACTCAAATTGCCCATCTGTACGCCCAAAAACTAAAAATATGATATTGTGACAGTTGGAAATTTTATTTGGTTGCATAAATTATGAGTACCTACAAAGTCGAAAACTTTTAAGAACCGCCAAATATCCACTGCTCCCTCACACACGCCTCGTTTGCTCCATATTATTTATGTTAGTTTTGATGGCAGTTAAATCTGCTCAACTTAACTTTCGCCCATATTGTGCATTTAACTTCTAGTCCGACTAAGTTTTATTTTAGTTTCTTTCAAATGCATGTATTTCTTCTGCCAGATTTTGTAGAAGTGGAAGTAAGAACAACTTTTGTCGGCTTTGAATCGCACTTGTTTTAAGTTGTTGTCGTTGCAGTTTTTTGAGTAGGTTTTTCCTATGCCATGTGCTCAGAGTTCGTGTTATTTTCAGGTGGGTGATGTTTGTGCTTAGTTATGTCAAGTACAGAATGAAATGTTGCAGTTATTTATTGTTTTTTTTTTTGCAAAAGGTTCTAAGATCTATGCAACCTCTAAGTTTGTAAAAGAGTTTTTAAATCTTTTAAGCCAATGAGTATTATGTTTACAAAATTCAAAAAAGCAATACATATTCGTGAGAAACTGTGATAAGCAATTTGTTATATTAAATTTATACATACTTAAACACTCAGAAAAATATCAACTGCAATATTAACAGTCGGCCGCTGTTATTTCAAAACACTGTTAGATTGAACGATTTGCGTTAAAGTTAACCAATTTTTTTTTTTTTTTGTTTAATGAACGTTTTAGTCCTTTTGTGCTGTTTAAACATCTATTAAAATATTTGTGGTTACAGTCATAACTAAATGAAGCAATAAGACTACCTTCTTCTTGTCTCTTTTTTAAGAGTGATGTTTTGATCTCTTATCTTATCGTTTCCAAATCTCAGTGGCAGTGTGCTTTAGAGTGGGTCGGCCTCCATACAAAACAAAAGTTTGAAAAAACCACCCCCTTTTTTAAAGTTGACCTTGAGAGGATTTGGAAAACAAAAAAAATTTTTTTTTTGGACCACCGGAAAAACAGCCAAAATGGTCTTTTTTAAGATCTGACATGTAATGCATAACTTAAGCATTACATGTCAGATCTTAAAAAATTATTTGTCGTTGAAAAGGGCTTTACAGGCACTACAATGTTTTCTAAGGACATTTTTATTTTTGAGGTCATATTCAACTAGTAAGCCCCATTAGCCCGATTTATTCCCCTACACTGCTCCGGTACCCAACAAGTTACCTTGCCGATACCTTGCTCCGGTAAAAAATTTCTCTATTTTCGATATAGAAATTTTCTCTTTTTCAAATAAAATTTTCTTAAATTAGAATAAATTTTCACATTTTCGAAGAAATATTTCTTTACTTCTAGGAAATGGAAATATTTGAATGTCTCTAATAATGATAAGTATTTTTCTCGCACAAAAATTTCTCATTTATAGAGAAGAATTTATTGAAAATTAAAAACTGTTCTTATATTATGATAAAAAATTCACTAAGAGAAGTATTTTCTTCAATAAAAACAAATCTTTTCTCAAAAATAAAAAGTTTTTTCTCAAAAAACGATATATTTTTCTTTTTCATGGAAACTTTTTACCATTTTTAGAGAATTTTTAGTATCGAAATTAGAGAATAGCATTCTCTGGAGCAAAGTCTATATCATTTTTCTCTTAATATGATGCCTTTTTTATCATATTCCGATAAGCTTTTTTCTGAGTGTAGCCATTTCGCTGATTTTTTCATGTAAAGGCCAAAATGGTGATTTTTTGAAATGTTTGTATGGGGAACCGCACAGGGGGTTCCAGGGGGTGTGCCACTGGCATGGGTGGGTCAAGCCTCCAAAGTTAGTGGAGTCGGTCATATATTTGGCCTCGATTGGAGCACTCTAAATGGGTCAAAGTGGGATTTTTCAAAATTTGCCCCTACCCAAAAGTTCCACCCAAATTGGGGGACATCAGAATTCGTTTAAGAGATATGGTTTCTTCGGCAAAGTTTCTTCGGCAAATGCATAACTTAAGCATTACATGTCAGATCTTAAAAAATTATATGTCGTTGAAAAGGGCTTTACAGGCACTACAATGTTTTCTAAGGACATTTTTATTTTTGAGGTCATATTCAACTAGTAAGCCCCATTAGCCCGATTTATCCCCCTACACTGAGAAAAAAACACATACCTTGCTCCGGTAAAAAATTTCTCTATTTTCGATAAAGAAATTTTCGCCTTTTCAAATAAAATTTTCTTAAATTAGAATAAATTTTCACATTTTCGAAGAAATATTTCTTTACTTCTAGGAAATGGAAATATTTCAATGTCTCTAATAATGATAAGTATTTTTCTCGCACAAAAATTTCTCATTTATAGAGAAGAATTTATTGAAAATGAAAAACTTTTCTTATATTTTGATAAAAAATTCACTAAGAGAAGTATTTTCTTCAATAAAAACAAATCTTTTCTCAAAAATAAAAAGTTTTTTCTCAAAAAACGATATATTTTTCTTTTTCATGGAAACTTTTTACCATTTTTAGAGAATTTTTAGTTTCGAAATTAGAGAATAGCATTCTCTGGAGCAAAGTCTATACCATTTTTCTCTTAATATGATGCCTTTTTTATCATATTCCGATAAGCTTTTTTCTGAGTGTAGCCATTTCGCTGATTTTTTCATGTAAAGGCCAAAATGGTGGTTTTTTGAAATGTTTGTATGGGGAACCGCACAGGGGGTTCCAGGGGGTGTGCCACTGGCATGGGTGGGTCAAGCCTCCAAAGTTAGTGGGGGTCGGTCATTCATTTGGACTCGATTGGAGCACTCTAAATGGGTCAAAGTGGGATTTTTCAAAATTTGCCCCTACCCAAAAGTGCCACCCAAATTGGGGGACATCAGAATTCGTTTAAGAGATATGGTTCCTTCGGCAAAGTTTCTTATTTTGATCCCTAGAATACGATTTTCACAGAGCATTGAGCGATTTTTAAATCGACCTGCCTAATATACAGGGTTCGAAAATTCCAGGTGTATATCCATAAATCATTGTCCAGTTTTCGTTTGCGGTGGTCGTCAACGTGAAAGGGGCTCATATCAAAGGCTGGTTTAGTTTTCATTTGCACTGTCATAATGTGGTTGGACCCAAATCATACGCATATGCCATTTTTTAGGTCTTTTAGAGATCGCTTAAATTTGGAGCCTAGAGTATACAATGATTTACGGCTATGGAGCTTTTAATGCGACACCAACTTGCTTTGGCAGTACTAGTTGGGGGTTATGTGGATTTTTCGTTCAAGACGCAGTTCCTGTACAACACATCGCCCTTCCACACCCTAACTGGTCAAACGCTACTTGTCCGGGACCGCTTAGACGTATCCTTATTTCAGGTATGGTTTTAATTTAATTTAATTGAACTTCATCATTAAGTTTTATTCATTTTTATGGTCATCATAATCGATCCACCGAACAAGCTGTTCAAGGTGTTGTGACCATAGTATGAACCAGTTTTAATGAATTGAACATCATTTCATCAACCCTTATGCAAAGAATGCGAACCGAGAAGAATATTGCTGCTGTATCGGCCAGTGTCAATAAAGATCACCTTGTCAATTCATCACCGATTTCAACAGTTGAGCTTATGTTACTCGTCCACCTGAAACATTTAACGTGAGGACCTCGACACGAAACATTATAAATCACAGCTGAAGCAAGAACAGAAGCCGGGTGACTTGCCACAAAGTGTTTTGTTTGGTGAATGGGCCTTAGAACATGTATTTGGATGAAGATACATTTTTTTATAAAAATTGTCTGTAGTGACGACGCTAATTTTTGGCTAAATGGGTATTTCAACAAACCTAATTACAAAATTTTGCCTGAAGAGCATTCAGAGGCAATTCAAGAGCTGCCAATGCACGCTGAATTCCAATAATCTGTTCGGTGTGGCTTGTGAGCCGGCGGCATTATTGGGCTGTTCTTTAACAAAAATAGACTTGTTTTTGCGCAAAATTTAAGAATTGGACTTGGTTGAACGAACTTACCATGCAACGTGATACGAAGGACCTATTGAGATGAGAGTTTAGTGAGCATTAATTTCAAGTTTTTGAGCAGTTCATTTCAAACATTTTCAATCGCCTGAGAATCTCCAGCGAATCGCTTGGAAGATGAAACAATCACCGGCGAGCTCTTCTGAGAGTCTTCCGGGAATCGCCGAATATAAGAGTCGCGAACAATTCGCCGAGAGAGGTCTTAAGTAATTCACCATAAAATTCACCTTCGAGTCTCCGAGAAGAGTCTTAAACGATTAACAGTCCTATCTTAATTTAATGAATTTTTGAAGTGTAACTTTTTTGGCGGCGAGTGAAATTTCAAGGCCTCTTATTCGTGACGCTAGGCTAACGTTTTTAATGCATATAAAAATTTTCAAACAATTACTGCCGCAAGCCGGAATTGAACCTCGACTATCGTTATTTAGAGTCGGAAGCGCTACCACTATGCCACATAGATAACTGATAATCATGCAAACAAAATGTAATTAATATTAAACGGGTTATCGTCCGTAACTAGTATATCACAGACACAAACCATGTCTCAAGAACGCGTTTTGGCCAGTACCATTTGATTTTTCATCCGCAGAGTATGCACGGAAAATTTATTGCTTTAAGCTTGGAATACTGTACATTAGGCCGGAGCATTTTTATATGGATACAAAAAATGTCAACCGGTCGGGGTCTCAAATGTTAGAGGAACTCATTAGAATGATTTCTACATACATTTTTTTTCAAATCGGAGAAAAACCGCCGAGCAAATTTGATTCTCCTGAAGGTCCTTTTTGGTAAAAAAACATGTTTTTTGCTTGTAACTTTTTATTTTTCACAGAACGCATACTCACATCTTCTTAAATGTGAAATTTCTTACTCATACTAACATTTTGACTTTAAAAAATTGTTAAAATTTTGATTCATTATAACTCTTATTGACCACCAAAAATTGAATTTTCTGCTATTTTTAAAAAGGCATTTTTTAAAACCCGCTGTAAAAGACACATTTTTTATTAGATTTACGTGGAATTGTTATTGTTGGAAAGGTATTTAGTTCTTTCTTCGTTCTGTGTATCGCTTTAATCAAAGCTATGTGATTAAAAAAAAATTTATCGAAAACTGGACGATAAAGCAGTGAACAAATTAAATTCATTGTTTGTATGAATAAAAAATGTTTCATTTTATCAAATTTCTAAAGTCAATTTCTCACATTCTGTCAGTTTTTACACACAGCTTTGATTAAAGCGATACACAGAAAGAAAGAAGAACGTAATACCTTTCCAATAATAACAATTCCACGTAAATCTAATAAAAAATGTGACTTTTACAGCGGTTTTAAAAAATTCCTTTTTAAAAATAGCAAAAAATTCAATTTTTGGTGGTCAATAAGAGTAATAATAAAACATAATTTTTAAATTTTTTGTATATTAGAATATTGGTATAAGTAAGAAATTTAATATTTTAGCAGATGTAGGCATGCGTTCTGTGAAAAATAAAAAGTTACAAGCAAAAAACATGTTTTTTTTACCAAAAAGGACCTTCAGTAAAATCAAAATTGCTTCGGCGGTTTTTCTCCGATTTGAAAAAAAAGTATGTAGAAATCATTTCAATGAATTCCTCTAACTTTTGAGACCCCGACCGGCGGAATCTAAATTTCGATCCGGTCTACTGTACATTACATAAAATAATATAGTATAACAACTGTGTGGAGAAAAACCATCAGACTGACAGATTCATACTTTCATTGCTGCAATATAACAGTGTTCTTCATTCTGATTGGTAGACATTAAAAATAAAATTGAATATTCTCTGAGCAGAGAAATAAATGAACAAAAATTAATGTATATTCCTGAATTTTGTTGTTCATCGCAACTGCACTGCGGAAGTACTGAATTTTATTTTTCAAAATTAACCAATCCATGTCAGAATAATAAGGTAGGCTCATATTTTCACGGCTGCTCAAATGTCTAATGTCTAAACGACAAACAACAAAGCCAGCAACAACAACTAAAAAAAAACTTAAATTCGAACAGCTGACTTTGAGATCTAGCTGACTTCCTCTCCAATCATGAACCAATCAAAATTTAAAAAAAAAATGTGTATCAGAAAAAAATTTGTCAGCTGGATTTTCACCTCACAATTTTTTCTTGAGAAAATAATTTATTTTTTAGGTAATTTGTATTTGATTTCTCTTTTAAGATGCAGGTTGCTGCAGGTCGACGGTGCAACACCGTACTTGTGCGATCACTTGTTCTGAATGTTTGCGCATTAAAATATATAGAAAAACAGTAAAAAACACTTAAAAAAAAGAATAAAGTTCAGCGAACAGTACAAAAAGAGCAAGAAATTATCTAAAAAATGTTCATCGAAAAATGAAACTAAAAAATGTTCTTCTCTTTTGAAACAGACTATATACGTGAGTTTTTTTTTAAAAAGTTCAATTTTTTTATTATTTTTAACGATTTTACAGAGCTTGCTGCATATTTCAATGATAGATGTAACAAATTTTTTAAAAACCATCTTCCAACAATCGCCGAAATGAGCAAACGAAGATTTTGAAAATTTTTTTGAATCGCGCATTCATCCCTTGGGCAATCAAAAAACGATCCATCTTCCAACAATCGCCGAAATGAGCGATGGAAGATTTTGATATTTTTTTAAAATCGCGCATTCATCGTTTCGGCCATCGAAAAGCAATACATTTTTCAAAAAACTCTTGGGCGAATTGCTAGGGGGTCGCCAAATCAACTTATCTTCCAATCGTCTTCCAAATGCTTCCAGGAACTAACACAGGCTTGGCCGCTTGCAACATTTACATAAAATAATTTTTAAAAAGTAAATGACAGGCGAGCCTATTGATATATTGCTTTAAATAAATATTTCATATTTAAATGGTATTGAAAAAGTTCAATATTATTAAAGTGTTTTTATGAAACGGCTTAAAATAAATTAAAATTTTATTGAACCAAAATTATAATTAAAAAAATAAGCAAAAAATTTGTTTTTATTTCACAATAAATAAAAATGACTCAGCGTATATCAGCCAATCTTAACACTCTGGTATCATAGCATGATTGCCATGCCACAAGCAAAATTTGTTTATTTTTGTATATCCGATTATAATTTTTTAATATTTTTTTTTTCTTTTTTTTTTTGACATATTGCAATGTCATCTTTTTTGACATGTTAACGACTTTGACGCTTTGTGTGGCGCGTCAATAAATTTGCGCGTTATTTTTTATTTCAAAAGTAAAATATTTGCTATTTCATCATAAATAAAAAAACACAAAAATTGATTGATGTTTATTGTTTAACGGTGGTTTTTTTCTGACACTATTTAAATTTGGAATATTAATAAAAATATTGTGGTTTTAACAAATTGTGAATTGCGTTGAGCTCAGAGGTGTTTGTGCTAAGTTATGATAAAAATGTTGAAATAAATTTGTTCGCTATTGAATGCACGAATATTGCTGATAAATGGAGCATGTTTAACTATAAGATAGAAAGTAAATTATATAAACGTAAATATATCAATTTTAATTAACAGGGATTTTTTATTGGATTTTACACAAAGGCTTATGTGAGGCCAATAACATGAATAAAGCTATTTTTTTATAAAATTTTTTTTTAAAATATGTCATTAGTTAGGTTGATTTTGTTAAATTGGCACTTTTTCCATTTTTGCTACAAAAGCTAGTTCAAATTGCATACAAATTCAGTAAAAAAAATTAACTATAAAGACAGTTTATTTCTTCAGCTACTTCACTTTTTTTCTCTCTAACCAACCAAAGCCTGCCAACTACAGTCAAAACTTTTACATGCTTTACCCAGCTAAAATAGTGCTAAGACGCCTTTCTATAAAGAACACAAAAACAAATAAACAAAAAAAGCACACAAAAAAGTAGTTTCAATAAATCAGCGAAGCTCTTTAGCTTTCTATTGAATTCAATGCCATTCCAATTCTGACAATGAACACTCCACCACTCAGTCTCAATCGAGCTTACTTAGCTTAAATCAATATGGCGGCTCAAGCTGCCTGGTTCTCTCCATTCTTCATAGACTACTATAGCAACCGCCAAGAAAACGGAATTGTAACGCCACAGAAAGGGAAACTCTACAAAAATTAGCTGCCAATTGTTTTGTTTCAATTGAACAATGAAAAATAAGTAGCTGAAAAAGAAGTTCAAAGAAGAAAAAAAGTAGACTGTTGGCAGAAGACAAAGTAGACAAGCAGAGTATAATAGGAGTAAAAGAAGACGAAAAAAATTAAAAAAAAAATTAAAGCAAATAACTGCAATAGTTTTGAAATCCAAACCAATTTTATGCGATTTATTGAATTTACATCAATTGAATGAGTTCTCAAGACTTACGGAAGGATATAAAAGGTAAAATGAAAAAAATTTTTGCAAGAAGAAAAATTTCGTTTATGTTAGTTGGATTTTAATTCAGCTAATGGAGAAGGACTGAAAAGTTGGAAAACATTTTATAATTTTATATCAATATTTTTCAAACTAAAACAAAGCAAATTATAACAAGAATTTAAACAAAAACCGAAGAGATTAAAATCAAAATCAACATCAATACCACAAGTATAACAAAATCACAATCAAAATGCAAATCTAAAACAAAATCAAAACCAAAATCACACCAAAAATAAACAAAATAAAACCAAATTAAAAAAAAATGAGACGAAAACGAGACGAAAACGAAAACGAAAACGAAAACGAAAACGAAAACGAAAACGAAAACGAAAACGAAAACGAAAACGAAAACGAAAACGAAAACGAAAACGAAAACGAAAACGAAAACGAAAACGAAAACGAAAACGAAAACGAAAACGAAAACGAAAACGAAAACGAAAACGAAAACGAAAACGAAAACGAAAACGAAAACGAAAACGAAAACGAAAACGAAAACGAAAACGAAAACGAAAACGAAAACGAAAACGAAAACGAAAACGAAAACGAAAACGAAAACGAAAACGAAAACGAAAACGAAAACGAAAACGAAAACGAAAACGAAAACGAAAACGAAAACGAAAACGAAAACGAAAACGAAAACGAAAACGAAAACGAAAACGAAAACGAAAACGAAAACGAAAACGAAAACGAAAACGAAAACGAAAACGAAAACGAAAACGAAAACGAAAACGAAAACGAAAACGAAAACGAAAACGAAAACGAAAACGAAAACGAAAACGAAAACGAAAACGAAAACGAAAACGAAAACGAAAACGAAAACGAAAACGAAAACGAAAACGAAAACGAAAACGAAAACGAAAACGAAAACGAAAACGAAAAGGAAAACGAAAACGAAAACGAAAACGAAAACGAAAATGAAAACGAAAACGAAAACGAAAACGAAAACGAAAACGAAAACGAAAACAAAAACGAAAACGAAAACGAAAACGAAAACGAAAACGAAAACGAAAACGAAAACGAAAACGAAAACGAAAACGAAAACGAAAACGAAAACGAAAACGAAAACGAAAACGAAAACGAAAACGAAAACGAAAACGAAAACGAAAACGAAAACAAAAACGAAAACGAAAACGAAAACGAAAACGAAAACGAAAACGAAAACGAAAACGAAAACGAAAACGAAAACGAAAACGAAAACGAAAACGAAAACGAAAACGAAAACGAAAACGAAAACGAAAACAAAAACGAAAACGAAAAGGAAAACGAAAACGAAAACGAAAACGAAAACGAAAACGAAAACGAAAACGAAAACGAAAACGAAAACGAAAACGAAAACGAAAACGAAAACGAAAACGAAAACGAAAACGAAAACAAAAACGAAAACGAAAACGAAAAAGAAAACGAAAACGAAAACGAAAACGAAAACGAAAACGAAAACGAAAACGAAAACGAAAACGAAAACGAAAACGAAAACGAAAACGAAAACGAAAACGAAAACGAAAACGAAAACGAAAACGAAAACGAAAACGAAAACGAAAACGAAAACGAAAACGAAAACGAAAACGAAAACGAAAACGAAAACGAAAACGAAAACGAAAACGAAAACGAAAACGAAAACGAAAACGAAAACAAAAACGAAAACGAAAACGAAAAAGAAAACGAAAACGAAAACGAAAACGAAAACGAAAACGAAAACGAAAACGAAAACGAAAACGAAAACAAAAACGAAAACGAAAACGAAAACGAAAACGAAAACGAAAACGAAAACGAAAACGAAAACGAAAACGAAAACGAAAACGAAAACGAAAACGAAAACGAAAACGAAAACGAAAACGAAAACGAAAACGAAAACGAAAACGAAAACGAAAACAAAAACGAAAACGAAAACGAAAACGAAAACGAAAACGAAAACGAAAACGAAATCGAAAACGAAAACGAAAACGAAAACGAAAACGAAAACGAAAACGAAAACGAAAACGAAAACGAAAACGAAAACGAAAACGAAAACGAAAACGAAAACGAAAACGAAAACGAAAACGAAAACAAAAACGAAAACGAAAACGAAAACGAAAACGAAAACGAAAACGAAAACGAAAACGAAAACGAAAACGAAAACGAAAACGAAAACGAAAACGAAAACGAAAACGAAAACGAAAACGAAAACGAAAACGAAAACGAAAACGAAAACGAAAACGAAAACAAAAACGAAAACGAAAACGAAAACGAAAACGAAAACGAAAACGAAAACGAAAACGAAAACGAAAACGAAAACGAAAACGAAAACGAAAACGAAAACGAAAACGAAAACGAAAACGAAAACGAAAACGAAAACGAAAACGAAAACGAAAACGAAAACGAAAACGAAAACGAAAACGAAAACGAAAACGAAAACGAAAACGAAAACGAAAACGAAAACGAAAACGAAAACGAAAACGAAAACGAAAACGAAAACGAAAACGAAAACGAAAACGAAAACGAAAACAAAAACGAAAACGAAAACGAAAAAGAAAACGAAAACGAAAACGAAAACGAAAACGAAAACGAAAACGAAAACGAAAACGAAAACGAAAACGAAAACGAAAACGAAAACGAAAACAAAAACGAAAACGAAAACGAAAACGAAAACGAAAACGAAAACGAAAACGAAAACGAAAACGAAAACGAAAACGAAAACGAAAACGAAAACGAAAACGAAAACGAAAACGAAAACAAAAACGAAAACGAAAACGAAAACGAAAACGAAAACGAAAACGAAATCGAAAACGAAAACGAAAACGAAAACGAAAACGAAAACGAAAACGAAAACGAAAACGAAAACGAAAACGAAAACGAAAACGAAAACGAAAACGAAAACGAAAACGAAAACGAAAACGAAAACAAAAACGAAAACGAAAACGAAAACGAAAACGAAAACGAAAACGAAAACGAAAACGAAAACGAAAACGAAAACGAAAACGAAAACGAAAACGAAAACGAAAACGAAAACGAAAACGAAAACGAAAACGAAAACGAAAACGAAAACGAAAAGGAAAACGAAAAGGAAAACGAAAACGAAAACGAAAACGAAAACGAAAACGAAAACGAAAACGAAAACGAAAACGAAAACGAAAACGAAAACGAAAACGAAAACGAAAACGAAAACGAAAACGAAAACGAAAACGAAAACGAAAACGAAAACGAAAACGAAAACGAAAACGAAAACGAAAACGAAAACGAAAACGAAAACGAAAACGAAAACGAAAACGAAAACGAAAACGAAAACGAAAACGAAAACGAAAACGAAAACGAAAACGAAAACGAAAACGAAAACGAAAACGAAAACGAAAACGAAAACGAAAACGAAAACGAAAACGAAAAGGAAAACGAAAACGAAAACGAAAACGAAAACGAAAACGAAAACGAAAACGAAAACGAAAACGAAAACGAAAACGAAAATGAAAGCAGATGCAAAATGAAAACCATATCTACTCAAAATTTTTTCGCAGCAAAGTATGTTTTAGAAAAACTAAAACGCTTTAGAACTACATTTATGGCCTTATTGTGTTAAACAAAACAAATATATTTCTATAAAAATTTCATTAAGAGAAAGAGAGTTTGTTTTACTTCGTTTAAAACTGTAATTGCCAGGCAAAGCAACCCAAGTAATGTGATTGCGTTCGTTATAATAAATATGCCTATAACACTTGAGAAGAAGCTTTACCTAAAAGAATACGTTAACTCCAAAAATTCTTTTTATTTATTATAGATTATTTCTTTTTTATTTATTATTGTCTTCTTTACGCGGACGACTTAAAAATTTTTAAAGCAATCAGGACGAGGCAGGATTGCATTTTATTGCAAGAAGATGTTATTTCTTTGTCAAACTGGTGCACCGATAACTGCTTGCACTTAAATATATCCAAATGCAAAAGCATAAGTTTTACTAGATCACCATGTTCTCTAATTTATGATTACTTTATACAAGGTAATTTGTTATCTAATGTACAAAGTCAAATCGATTTAGGGGTAATTTTTGATAACAAAATTAATTTCAGCAGTCACTTTGACTTTATTGTGTCAAAAGCTAATAAATTATTGGGTTTTATTAAGCGCAACACTAGTGAATTCAAAGACCTTTATACGCTCAAATCCTTATATGTGTCCCTAGTACGATCAACACTAGAGTATGCTTGTGATATATGGAGTCCCTCATATGCGGTTACCATAAACCGTATTGAGGCAATACAAAGGAGATTTACCAGATTTGCCTTTAGAAAAACTGGTTGGGATAACGGATTTTGGCCATCATATAAGCAAAGGTGTCTTCTAATAGATCTAAAAACGCTCGAAGCCAGACGGAAATATTATCTTGTTATGTTAGCTAGAGATGTACTTTGCAACAAGATTGATTGCTCCGCGCTATTGTCTCTTTTTCCGATATATGCTCCTTCAAGACATCTGAGAAGTAGGCAGCATTTTTTTTTTCCAAATTACAGTAGTTCTGATCCTATTTCGATGTCCTGCATTGAATTTAACTCTGTTCATAATGAACTGGATATTTCTAAGTCTCGTGATTTATTTAAAAAGGAACTACTAAATTTGCTCTAAACAGTTAATTGTTATTTCCTTACTCAGTATCAAATTGTTATAATTTATTATATTATTATCAATTACTATAAATGAATGTTTGTTTTTTTTTTATATAAAAATGTTAATATTACTGTTTTCACTGATTAGTCTAAGAGAGTTTTACTCGATAGATGAATAAATAAATAAATAAATAAATAGAATTTTTCACAGAAATAAGAAGTTACGATGGTTACTCTGACGCTCTATCCATACTTGTCAACCCATACAGATCATTGTAACTTTTTTATTGATAGAGCGTCAAAGTAACCATCGTAACTTCTTTGTTTTAAGACCGATTTAAAAATTTTTTGCTGCAAAACCAATTAGAATTTAATAATCTCTAATATAGCAGTCAAATTTTTTAATTTTATACGAATACAAGTTAAAAAAATAATTTGTGTTTTTTTATTTTTTTTTTCTGTTTTTACCAGTTTTCCATACCAAGGTCAAGTGTAAGGTCATCAAAATTTATGAATAAAATGTTGGTCTTAACAAGTTAAACCATTTTGCAGAATAAATTTTCGAACATCTTAGCCATTATAAAATTTATTAACGATAAAGTGTCTCAAAATGATAAGGTATGTGCACAAAAATTGAAATTGCGAAAAAACATATAAAAGCTCCATCATTAAATTGCTTTTGATGTTAAAGCAACATTCTTCTTCAAATTTAAAAAATAAAAAATCAAAAAAAAATTATGCCGTTTTTGAGATATTAGCAAATATATTTTTTTTTTAATTCGTTGACAACCCTAACATCCAAAATTTTATAATTATATATTTTTTCCAAAAAGTTCTTTCCAATACCTTTCCAACGGTACCTTATTTATAAAAATTGGATAGAAACTGACGTAGATACAATTAATTGAAAATTTCCCGATTCTGGCGTTTTCGGACGATTTGCAGAATTGAGAGGTCCAAACTTTTCAACGAATGGCGATAAAAAAAAAATAAATTAACTTATATTCTTAGAATTTTAATAGGAATCTATAGCCCAAAAATAAAACAAATCGAAAGCTATGAGACGGACCCGTTTTGCGTTAGGCTGGGAATGGGCGTTAACACTCCGTTACGTTCGCTAGGGTGGATTACACCCATAAGTGGATACACCAGGGGCGCAACCAGGCATTTTTTTTGGGGGGAGTTTTATCAAATGTGGAACTTATATATAAAAACGATTTTACTTAATTATAGCGGCTATGTTGTTACGGTTAGTGCGTTCAATTTTTGTACTTATGATTCCTTGTTCAAACTTCAGGCAAGGCCAGCACCATATTTTTTTTAACGGTCATTGACAGGACATTTTGTCCGTACAGAAGGTGAACAGCAGTGGTAGCAGTCGTTTTAAAATAAACTTGCTTCAACGTTGTTTAGGATCTGTTCGGCCAAAATATTTTGCAAGCATCAGTTGTACGCCGTTTTATGGATTTTTTCCTTGTTCGTCAGTAATACGAAGGTTGTAAGGCCTTAGCTAAAAAATTCAATATTTTTCTCCCCACACATTCAGACAAAAATAACTATCTTTCTCCTATAAAAAATTTCTCTATTTTCGATAATAGCAATTTCCTCTTTTTCAAATAAAATTTTTTTCAATTAAAATAAATGTGAATAAATTTTCACATTTTCAAAGAAATATTTCTTCACTCGTGGGAAATGGAAATATTTCAATGTCACTAATTATAATGAGTATTTTTCTCGGGCAAAAAATTCTCATTTATAGAAAAAAAATTTTTGGAAAATGAAAACGTTTTCCTATATTTTGATAAAAAATTCACTACGCGAAGTATTTTATTCAATAAAAATAAATCTTTTCTCAAAAATAAAAAGTCTTATTCTGAAAATGAAAACGTTTTCCTATATTTTGATAAAAAATTCACTACGCGAAGTATTTTATTCAATAAAAATAAATCTTTTCTCAAAAATAAAAAGTCTTATTCTGTAAAAACGATATATTTTTATATATTTCTCTTTTTCATGGAAACTTTTTATTATTTGTAGGGAATTTTTAGTATCCCATTAACAGAAAAGAATTCTCTGGAGCATTCTATAACATTTTTCTCTAAATATTATGCCTTTTGAGTGAAAATTTTTCATCCATACTTCACTTCGTTGTAAAATACCCAATTGGCTGGCACTAGTTTATAATTCGTCCTTTACTGAGTACTAATTATGCTCAATTCCGAAAGAAAAAAAAGCTAAATTTCTGACACCTTGGGATGAAAAACAAAAAGTCTGAATATGAAAACAAGTAAAGAAAGTCTAAAGTCGATCTAAGCCGACTATGAAATACCCTAAGCCTACTTTTCAAAAACAAAAAATTTTTTTTGTAAATGGGCGTCTCCGTGGGCGGATGAAGCCTATATTTTATATGCATTTAAATGTTGATGAAAAATTTACACATACCAAGTTTTATTCCTGTAGCTCACAGTTAAAGCCTTTATTGTGCTTTCGCTATGGGAGGTGGGCGTGTTTATGGACGGATTACTCCCAATTTTTGAACACACCTTAGTTTTGGTATAAAATATATACACACCAAATTTAATTTCTCTATGACAAACATAACCTTATTTATTGAGTTTTAAACTTTTTGGGTTGTATGGGAGGTAGGCGTGTCCGTAAGCAGATGACGTCCATTTTTCAAAACCATCTTTGTCTTGTCATTAAAAACATACGTGCCAAATTTTAGCTCTTTAGGTTAAACAGAGGCTTATTTATTCCGTTTTCATTTTTTGGGTTGCATGGAAGGTAGGCGTGTCCGTGAGAGGATGACGTCAATTTTCCGAAGACATATTTGTGTTGGTATGAAACACATACATATCAAATTTTATTGTTGTAGGCTAATTATGACCTAGTTATGCAGTTTTAAATTTTCGCGTTGTATGGGAGGTAGGCGTGTCCGTGGGCGGACGATGTCCATTTTTCAAAACCATCTTTCTTTTGTTATAAAAAACATACGTGCCAAGTTTTAGCTCTTTAAGGTTAAAAAGAGGCTTATTTATTGCGTTTTCAATTTTTGGGTTGTATGGGAGGTGGGCGTGTCCGTGAGCGAATGACGTCCATTTTTTGAAGACATCTTTGTCTTGTATTGATATTTTTATAGACTTATTATGAGCTGAGTTTTGCAGTTTTAAATTTTTGCGTTCTATGGGAGGTAGGCGTGTCCGTGGGCAGATTCCAAAAATATTCAATAGTGCAGATCCTTAGGTTCAGACGGACAGACGGACGGACGGACATGAATAGCTCGACTCACGTGATGACGCTGATCAAGAATATATATACTTTTCTATACCGGACTCGCTCCGTTCTATGCGTAACAAACGTTTGCACAAAGTTAATATACCCTGACCTTTCAGGTTTAGGGTATAGCCCGTTTCAAAAGAGAAGAACATTTTCGCGCATGTTAGAGAATAAGAAAATAATTTTGAGAGCGTTCTTCATTCTGATTGGTCGACATTAAAAAAAAAAATTAAATATTGTCTGAGCAGAAAAATAAATAAAAAAAAATTAATGCACATTCCTGAATTTTGTTGTTCATCGCAACTGCGCTGCGGAAGTACTGAATTTTGTTTTTTGAAATCAACCAATCAAAATTGAAAAAACAGGGGGCGTTAAAAAATAATTTAGTTGCCGAAGTTTCACTTCTCAATTTTTCCTCAAGAAAATAATTTATTTTTTATGTTAGTTGTATTTGACTTCTCTCTTAAGATGCAGGTTGCTGCAGGCCGTCGGTGCAACACCGTACTTGTGCGATCATTTGTTCTGAATGTTTGCGCATTTAAATATATAGAAAAATAGTAAAAACGCTCAAAAAAAAAAATAAAGTTCAGCGAACAGTACAAGAAGAGCAGGAAATTACGCTCTAAAAAATTTTCTAGCTTTAAAAATAATTTCTCACTGCGCATTGAAAAATGAAACTAAAAAATGTTCTTCTCTTTTGAAACGGGCTATATAATTATATATTCATGTATTTTATATATAAAGAAGAAAATAAAAATGAAAGTTAAATTACAAATATATACAGTAAAGAGCAACAACAGTGTCAGAATAACAATTGCTAGTAGGTGCTACAAAGGGCTTAGTAAGCAACTTCCTGAGCTATTTGATACTGTACAAGACGCTCATCACTTGTGCTTCTCTACACGCAAAGAAATTTTTCGTTTACCGCAACTGAAAAATTCACCAACTATACTTCGTTTGCGAACTTTATTTGCCGCAAACGAATATTCAGTTGTCATCAACTTAAAAATATTCTTGCTTGCAACGAAAAAACATCGAACTTAATGAAATTTTGTTTTAGTAGCTCAAGTTTAGCCGAGTGTGCTGGCGGTCGAGTCTAGGAACTCGATGGACCTGGGTTCAATCCCCAACAAGAACATCAAATATTTTTTTTTTTGTAATCAATGTTTTTTTTAAGTAAAACTTATTTTGACCGTTCCTTTTGACCAAGCAGTTAATGAAACAGAATTAGAATTTCAATAATTAAATTAAAATTTTTGATACTTATACAGCCAAGAATCGAACCCACGTCTCCCGCGTGCCAGTCTAGCATGCTTCCATTGAGCTATTGTGAGATATTGTCTAGAATGAATTTTTTATTTACTTAAGCTGTAACACATTCTTTTTTTTGACGTAGAATTACGTCTTACAGCGCGGTTTGTATGGGGTCGTTTTAACAGATTTTTTCAAGGTCATTAGGCAACGTTTTTGGCGAATACTTTAGGGTATACCTACAGCCTTTAATACTCTTCGTTCAAAGATAATATTTATACTCAAATATCAGATATATCCTGCGCTGAATGAATATCTAACATTGGAGTTTGTCACTATTATATCAAAGTCACAAAATAGTAAAATATAAGAAGAAAAATGCATGTTTTTATATAAGAAAATCAATCATCAGCTGCTTATGTGCCTGCTGCTTTTTTTTGTTTTTCTTTCGTTGTTTATGCTTGTATGCTTTGGTTTTGCACGAACTGATTGGTTTGCTTTGGCAGCATTGTAAGCATTAGTTCGCATTGGGTTTATGTATGCACTACTTTTTTAGTAAACTATTTTGAAACCAGAGGTCATGAACCTCTTTCAACTCAGTCAATGAACTCAATCTGTCAAATTTAACGAAATGGGTCTGTGATCCGGTTAGATTTAACTCTTATGAAAAAAACGAGTTGGATCATATTTCTTTTTATGCTTTTACCCAATAGATGGCGTAAAATTTAAATTTTTGTTTTTAATGCAAATTAATTTGGATTCCACATCCCACTAGCACTAGCGAGTGTAGTACGCAAACTATAAATCGAACAGAAAGTGTAGCTAGTAAATTAAATATCAAACAGAGGCGAGAGGAAAGGACATGTGCTCAGCGTGAAATATAGTAACCATACGATTTTTAAGAAATCGGGGTCTTAATTTTGATTTGAAATTAGTAGTTGAACTGACTGTAGCTCGCAAGCAATATATAGGGCAGAGACGAAAGTGGCACCAATGGAAAGTGTATTTTCTTCGCCTTCTTTTCAACTAAGTCAATGAACTCAACTTAGCAAACTTAACAAAATGATCGAAGGAATTTAACATTTTGTTTGTTTATTTTTGTTTGCTTTATTTATCATGCTTACTTTGAACTTTTTCTGTGTTCTTGTCTCGAGAAGAAGTCCATAACTTGAGTGTTATTAATTTATTTGTTAATTTTCAGAAGATAATTAAAAAAATTTGTGCAAAATAGACAAAAAAATCTGACTCAAGAGGCAAACCAGGAAAGGTTAAAACTTTAACGGAATTCTACGTCTACACTTTCTATACTTTCGAAACTGTCTCTTTTTTTCGTTTATGGAAAATATTTAACATTTTTCATCAACGAAAGCGACCTGTGTAGCAGTTGTGTGACTGCGCTTGTGATTCACAGTTGTGTGTCTGTTTCTTCACACTCTTAAAATACTTCCTTTTCGTTGATGGCAAATATTAAACGCTTTTCATCACCGAAATCAAGCAATTTTTTTTTGTCAGTTGAGAACAACTCGCTTATAACAAAGGAATTTCTTTTCATGCAAACGAAGTTTTCAGTTGGAAAAAATAAATTTTTCGGTTGCTGCAATTTAAAAATCACTGCCGTTTATGATAAACAAAATTAATTTCTTGCAACTAAATAACGTGTTTCCCGCAACTAACCATTATTATGCCAACTGTTCAAACGTTTACAAAAAATGATTTGAAACACGACAAACGAAGTTCGTTTGCAGCAAACTGGCGATAAACGTTTTTTTTCTCTGCGTGTATGGAGCTGAGGCATGGGTGGTATCGCAAATAGATGCAGCCACTTTTCGAGTGTTGAGAGAAAAGTTCTTGGAAAAATTTTTGGTTCTGTTCGAGTTGCTGCTAACTATCACATTTGAATAAACCACGAGTTATACACTGAGAAAAATATCAACTGTAATGTTAACAGTCGGGCTCAGTCATTTCAATACACTGTTAGATTGAATGATTTGCGTTTTAGTTTCTTTGTTAAATGAATGTTTGAAAGTATATTTCTGCTGTTAAAATCATCATTTGAAATATTTATATATTTTTTTTTTTAAATTTCTGTCTTCTTTAAGTAATTTTTAAGGTGTTTTGCTATATTTATATTATCGTTATCAATATCTCAGTAGAAGTGTGCTAGGCTGCCATGCGGAGGACGTGGGTTCGTATGCTAGCTGTGTAGGTATCAAACATTTTAATATAATAATAGAAATGCTAATTCTGTTTCATTAACTGTGTGATCAAAAATAATCTTAAAAATAAGCCTGCTTACAATCTTGGAAAAAATTGTAAATTTAAGTTTTTATTTTAAAAAAATAAATTTTTTTTTTAAAAAAATTCTCTGTTGGCCTTGCCGTACTTGAACCTAGGACAATTGAGTACTAGACACACACCTCGGCACACTAGGCAAATCATGAACTTTCAAAACAGTGATAAAATTTCAATAAGTTTTACATAAACAAACGTGTACCATGTTCTATAGACCAACAGTCAAACACCGACTGTTGATTTGAAAGTTTCATTTGTTGAATGGTATTTAACAGTGCAACCTGTTATTTCAACCCAAGATTTGTTAAATACAACAGCACTTTTTTCCAGAGTGTATGAGCTCTAAGACGACATTGATTTGACTCAGCGTGTAACAATTCGGCGACTAGGTTCGTCTAGGTATGGATGGAGTAACCAACGAGACAACGAAAAAAGTGTTTGAATCGAAAGTCTATGGTCGACGACGAAGAGGAAGACCCTGCCTCCAATAGATTGACCCGGCCGAGGAAGACCGCCCTCACGAAGTTTCATGATAGAAATAGCAGAAAGCAAGCGCGAAGCGTCTGGCTGCGTCTAGCTGCTGAAGGCCTACTTCAGTAAGTAAGTAAGTGATATTAAATAGCTTCCTTTTGGCTACCGATTCCATTTTCCCAGTGATGGCAATCTCAATTTGTTTCAGATTTATTTCAAGGTCTTTCTTTTCTGCTGTGCTGACTGTTCGTGCGCTGTAAGAATGATTTTAAATGCATTAACTTTTTCCTGATTAAAAAAATTTTTTGCAAAATGTAAGAAGTCTATTTTAATTTCACTTTAATTTCAATTTAATTTAAGAAAAAACGTTCAAAATTGGCACAGCTGTTACCGAGCTTTGAGGTGACAAAAAAAGGCCGTCCGTATCATTTCATATAAATGTGTTGTAATACAAATTATGGTTTTTTTAGCGCACAATCCATTTTAACGCATTTTTTTCGTGCAGCATTTAAAGTTACACATTAATACACTGCAATTTACTGTAATTCCTGATTTACCAGTGTTGCCATATTACAGCATATTACAGCTTACCATTGAGTTGTTGTATTTTTGCTGTGGTTTCTGCTTAAAGACCAATCAGTTGTTAACGTTTATCGGTGGTTAAAAAAAAAAAATGATTTAATTCAAGTTGTTGCAATTTAACAACATTCGATGCGGCGCATATGTAAATTTATACGCAGGTGTAAAACCGCTTACAAGCTTTAATTAAATGGTTACAGCTACCTGCACACTTCGATAGTGAAGAGTAAACATTGAAATATATATTAATATATTTGCTTCTCATTCATTCTCATACAAAAATGTTTAAAATTTTAAATGACAAATTTCGTAAAATGTAAAAAATCAACCCATAAATCTTCTCTCTGCTTTCCAAACACAAGTCAATATTACTTTTGAGATACATTCAAATCGATTTGAGTATCTTTTTTTTTTTTGTTTCTTCATCATGCATATTTTAACTAAAACAACATTGAATGCAATGTCAAAATGTATTTTTTTTTTTTTGTTTTTGGTGTGTGTGATTTTATTCTTCCTTCAGCAAACAAAAAGTTCTTAAGATCTCTTACATTGTCGACAGAGTCATGAATCTTCCATATCATTCAATTCTACTTTACATCGAATTGCTACAGATTAACACTCAAGTGGAGAATGCTTCATTGTGTGGGTTTGACAGTTGCTCGTGTTCGCCTGTCAATGTAGATAAAGACGTCGTTGTTGACGTCGACAGCGACAGCGACAGAAACATCGATTTCTACGACATCTACAAAATCTCATTCACTGAATGTAGAAAATCCAGGTTAATGCAGCTCGTTTGTAGCAACTCGAACATTATTTCCAGAGCAGATTTATGTTTGTTTGTTGGATTTTAACTTTTGTTATATTTGTTTTTGCTTTATCGTGTTTTTTTTTGTGCTATGCCGTTGTTATTCAACTTAATATCTTTGCTATTTCTGTTCAACTCTATTTTCATTGTTATATTATTAAAGCAGCAGAAATATTCAGATTTTATGGTATATCGGTTATACAAGGTATGTACAGTTTTCAATTGCTTTTGTTTTCTGTGTTTATTCATTGTGATAGAGTTCAAGATGCACTATCGGAGATTAATTTTAGTGTTTTGCTAGTATTTAGTTACTGGGTAACTGTGCTATTTGTTAAAAAATTTAATCCCCAAATTATTCATAAAATATTTTCAACGGGCAAAGCTCGCATGGCACTGATTAAAGAATACGAAAAAGCTTCAAGCACTACAAATTGCCAAGAAAGGTTCTCTTTTATCCTCTTGAAATATTAGACGCTGTTAAGACAATTTTTGAAGTGAAATTTCTTTAGCCGCGTATACAACAAACGGCGAACTAAACGGGGAGTAAAACCGATGAAACACTGAAACCAATTAAACGCAGCGAATTCATGCAATTAAATAACTCACCATAAGCCATGGTGAAATGGTTCGTTCAAAGTAACGAAACTAAACGACTAACCATAAGCCATGGTGAAATGGTTTGAGTCTAAACTAACGAAACTAACCAAACTGACCTAAGGAAGAAAAACACCTAATCATCAAAGTTTGAGTCCGTAATTTTTTGAAGTGAAACTACATTATCAGCTTACAGAGCAATATGGCGAATTGAAACGGGTAGTAAAACCAGACTAAAAGGTTTAAAACCTCGAAGTTTGTACTTCTTCTGCCAAATATAAAGCACTTTAGAATGGTGATTGCATTGCATTACAGCTAATTGCATTAAATCTTAATGAAATCAATTTTACATCGTTTCATAACAAGGAAGCTAAACATAAGCCGAACACCACTTAAACAGGAAACTGCCATATGTCTTTTTTTTCAAAAAAATTTCTGTAGAAAAATTAGTGTCTTCAATTTTTTTCCCTTTTATCACCACCAATTGCCCTTTTTCTGGATACAAATTTTTGGATAAAGGTTTTTACAATAATTAAAAAACAAGTGGTATGGTATGATGGATATAGTATGGTTAACTGATGGTAGAAAACCTGTGAACTTTTCGAAATTGTATTAAAGCCGATTTAATCTACTCTTTTTTAAACTTTTTTGGTTACACTACATTAAAAAGTTAAGCACAATTAACTACTTTAACCCTTCGATGCGTGAATAGGTCCCTAGGGACCTATTGCGTTTTCAAACGCAATTTACTCCTATTTCAGCCAGGACAACACCCCCCCCCCCAAAGTTACCATGTCTTCCAAGAGAATTTTGTGGAGAATCGTTTAAAAAAATCAAGGCAATCCGACTAATAGTTTAGGTGCTACACCCATTTAAATCAAATACATGCGCGGATGCGTGAACAGGTCCCTAGGGAGCTTGTACTGAAAATGCAATAAAACACTTATAAATGCATTTGTTCTTCGCTTTATTATAATTTTTTTATTGTTTCAACATATCACAGATGTTTTCTGTGAATTTTTGGTAATTTTTGGATAATTGTTATTGTGTCCTTGAAAGCATAATAATGTGGTAGTTTATTTTTGTACTATTTATATTACGTCCTTCCTTCAAAACATAATAAAGTGGTAGTTTATTTTGGTAATTGCTTTTCGTTGGAAACATAATAAACCAGTTCTTAAAATTTCTACCTATACTTCACTAATCTGTTTTATGTACAAAGAGCAGATGTGCATAGTGTAGGTAACCTAAAGGCCAGGTAGACGTATGAAAGAGTATATAAGAGGTTCTAATTTCGTCAGCCAAATCATTCTAAGTTCAGACAGTGAGCAGTAAAGTGTGATATATAAAGTGAAAATAAAAGTAAGAAAATTGAAATGGCAGACCAATATACAAATATTGAAGTTGCTGAAATGGTTGTACGCCGTAGTACAAGATACCAGGAAATGAGTGTAAATGAAAGACGTGCAGTTGATGACAGATTTGCTAATTTTATGCAAGAAGAGCTGAGCGGTGACGAAGCCTATGGCAATACAGCTGAGAATGATGACGACTCCATATATGAACCAGGTTTTCATGGTGATGATTCCGACGCTGTCGACGAGGCCAGTGCAAAGCGGAAACCCTACAGCATTCTGGACTACAATGCTAATAAATATGGCGTAGATGTGATGGACCAAATGCTGGGCAATTACTCGTGCAAACGCTCTACAAAACGCTGGCCATTAGCAATGTTTTACAATATGGTAGACGTTGCTGCACTTGCTGCATTCACCATATACAACGAAATGCAGCCTGACCAACGAAGTGATCGACGACGGGCGTTTCTCCAGCTCCTCACCAGGTAGTTGGCAATGCCAAACATTGAGAATCGGGCCCTAAACAACCAAATCACGAAGCATCCAAGGATACACAATGCGATGGAGACATTTGATGTCAGGGTAAGAAAAAACTGCTCCAATTTCACAACCAGACTACTAATTTTGTTTTTTTTTATTTTTTTTATCTTTTCAGATAAGACCAAGACCGGTAGAAGTCAATTCACCAGCATTTGCGCCAAGGACGAACAGGCCGTCATGCCGTCTATGCCGTTCTGAGTACAGACGAAAACGAGGGCCTACTGCTTCAATTGCGACAATGCTGTTTGCGGAGAGCATTCTACAGTCCTCCACCGCTGTCATACTTGCGAACAGGCCACGATGGACCAACAGCAGCAACAACAACAATAGAAAATAAGATGTTTTATATGTAAATTTTATTCACTTTCATATGACCCATGTAAAAAAAAAAAAAAAAAAAAAAAAAAATCTAAATATACAGTTTTGTTCTTTAGACAATAATAAACATAAAAAAAAATTAAAAAATTTTTGCAATTTTTTTTCATAGTAAAATACTTAAAAATAAACAAAGGTCCCTGGGACCTGTTCGCGCATTGAAGGGTAAAAAAATGTTCACGCATTGAAGGGTTAAACTCTACTTTTTGGGTTAAAGTTTCACTCATACCGTGCGTGGCTGTCACACACATATTTTTTTTTTTTTTTTGAAGTGAAACTTCTTTGGCGGCAAGTGAAATTTCAAGGTCTCTTAGTCATGACGCTAGCCTAATGTTTTCAATTCATATGAAAATTTTCAAAAAATTATAGCCGCTAGCGAAAATTGAACCCTGACCATCGTTGCTCAAGAGTCGGAATCTATACCTTTACGCCACGTAGGCACATGCTATACAAGCAAACACAATGTAATTAAAAATGAACGCGTAACATTTTGTCTGTAACATTTATTTTCATCCGAAAAGTATGCACGGAAAATTTATTTCTTTAAGCTTCAAATGAAAATATTTAGGCATAGAGATACATCCAGCGGGAAAAAATTCTACTGCCTGTTCGCCGCATAATGAGCTTAAAGCTTGATTTGGTTCGTTGATTGTGATCAAAAACTTGACAGATGATTGACAACATGCAAAACATAGTTAATTTAATATAATAATAAAAGCAAAAAGTGTTAAAATTGCAATATTTAAGACTGCCGAGAATAGTTTTTGCCAGCCAAAAAACGTCTCAAAGCTAAAAAAAAATAGTTAAAACAGGAGCAGAACGCGTTCGTGAATATAAAGAGCGAATTAGAGCTCTTAAGAATGCAGCCGCAGCTGGGTCTGCAACTAATGATGAAGGTAAAGTGATTGCAACATCGACTGAGCTTCAAAATGCATTTTTACGAAGCATCAGTGTATTTTGGTGAATCTACAAAGAATTAATTCCCAGAAAAACACACTGATGCTTTGTTAAAATGTATTTTGCAACTCAGTCATCATCTTAACAAAATTTTATAGCCAGCCAAGTTGATACACTCAACAATCAACGTTCGCTGCTTTATAAGCCCGTCTATCAACATAGCAATGATTATGATCAGGAAGCTGGAGGCAATAATCAACAAGATTTGCCTCTGCTTTCGGCGGTTCCTTCAACGAGTACTATGCAAATGCAATCTAGCATTCAAAAAGTGACAATGTTGAGAAGACATTCGAAAGCAACTAAAACACCAACTGAACTAAAACAAGGACCGAAAATAACTGTTATTTTACAATATTCAAATGAAAAAAATTGTTGAAAGACTTTTTCAAATAAACCATTATGTTGTAAGGAAACCTAAATTTAGCCAATTTAGGCCTTACATTTCCCTCTGAACCGCATCGGAACAGAGGGCCCCGCCGAACCTAAAACCGCCCTGCAACTATGAACCGCACCTGGAAAAATACCCGCTCATACATGAACCGCCTCTGTTCATAAAACACGCAGCTGTGCGACCCGCAATCAAACAATAACAAAACATACAGCAAGCCAGTGGCATGATCACAGCAGCCAAACAACAAAATAACATAACGAAGTCGCATGAAGAAAAAAGCAACAAATCATACAAACAACATGCATTCTATGCACTCACAAGTAATAAACACGTAGCTGTGCGACCCGCAATCATGCAGCAAGCCAGTGTATGATCACAGCAGCAAAACATACAAACAACATACATGCTAGGCACCCACAAGTGGCAATAACAAAATACATAGGGGTCAATGAACAGAGACTATGACAACAATAACAAGCAGAGCAAAAGGATGCCGCTAGTTTTAGGCATGCGAAATTCAAGGTCGAGATCGGATGTAAAGTATGCGACACAAACAAGGTCCCGTTATCCTTTTTGGGTACAAAAGGAGTCAGCAAACCGACAGTCGGTCTCTTTTGAAGTGAACACGCAAGCAGCGCACATCGGTGAGTCGTGATATAACAAAGTGACCAAGGACAAGGAGTGAACGAGAGACAGTGAGCAAATGAACAAGGAGTGACAGTGAACAAGGACAAAAGTGAACAGTGTTTTCTTGTCGGCCCGAGTGGTTACATATCGGACGGCCGGCCGTAAAACATTTAAGTGGCATCACGACAGCTGTCTTTTTCTGACGACCCGAGTGGTTTCATACCGGACGGTCTGCTCTAAAAGATCCTAGTGAGTCCATTTTGTTCAAAAACAATGCTTGACGACATCCACGACTAAATTGTGCATCTGGCCCGAGTGGTTTCATACCGGACGGCCCAACGTTGTTTCAAGTACACCGAGGACAGGCAAAAGGACCACGAGTGACAACGGATCCTGCTTCGAAGGACATCGAGGGAGAAGCAGCAGAACATATAAAATAATGAAATTTGAATTGTGGCGAAAAGAAACAAAATAAATAGACTTAAATCGTGAACGAAAACTAACTGAGTTATTATTTGTTTAATATACGCGGAAAAAAATATTTTTGTACGAACCCCGGCTATCCGGCGAGCTAACCCCGGCTAGAAAGTTCGTTACAATGTTACAAATGTCCTCAGCCCCACGAATATTAAGTGCCTTTTAAATTTTAGACTGATTTTTTAAAAGTTCAAAGTTAACTGTTATTTTTTGCCTTGTATTTTTTGAGTAAAAATAAAGGCTACTTTTGACTTTTATCGGTCAAAAATAGCTGTTAGCTTGTGACTTTAATTTTGACACTTGAACTGTTGACACCATGTGTAAAATGTCTCACCGATGAGATGAAAGTAATGGTTTAACAATGTTTTTAGTCGGTAAAATGACTTTTGAAAAAATATAAATTACCTGATATTTTTGACCGAAAAAAATAAACGGTAGAAAATAACTGTTATTTTTGACCAGCTATTTTTTAACTGTTATTTTTTGAATAGTCAAAAGTAACTGTTATTTTTGCCCAAAAAAACTATATGGCATAAAATAACTTTTATTTTTGTCGGAAAAAATAAAAATTAAGAGATAAAAGTTAATATGTGACACTTTCGATAAAAACCATAGCCGATACGGCCCCTCCCTGGATGCAAATATTGAATAAACAGATCATTATTCCATTTCGTATTGATTGAATTTCTTTTCAGATACTTTCTCTCTCTATTTCACACTAAAATCTCTCTTATTTCTTACTGTTAAAGAAGTTTCACTTCTGCCACGTGTACGTTGCTACACGCGAGTTTTTTGTTTAGCTTTGAACCAAGGATTTCAGGTGGCTAACCTATTTAGTCAAGTCTGCCTTGATTCGGAAACGGGAAGATAATAAGCAGGGGTGAAAGGAAATTCAAGAGAAACAAGTGTAGAATGTTGTATGTATGGCGGAGGGCTATATCAACATGCGATTTTGAATCTAAGCCAAGTGTTTTGCCTTTATCTCAGTCACTTTGAGTTATTAAGGATTCTAATACCACAAACATCTCTACCTCTTACTAAAACTTCCAAAGTCCAATTGATGAATTTTCAATTTCATTTGATTAGAAATGAGGAAAGAATTAATAAAAGGTAAAAACGTAGAACCATGGCTAGACTTGGATTCGAACCCGGAACCTCTGCGTTGGCAGTCAAGCACAACCCCCAAGTTTTAGTTTTCTACAGAAAACTTGCTGCAGGTCACTGCTATAAAAAATGCTAAATAATGTGAAATCTATGGCATTAGAAAGATTTACCTGAATAATATAGTCGTTATTTTTATGGGTCACAAAAAATGTATTTCGACAATTGAAGTCACTAATTTTCTTCTCATTCCACCAAAATTATGGTAAAATATTTTTAAGATATTGGAGTTAGGAACGATAATATTTTTGTTGTTCTCTTTGCGATTTTTTATGAAAAGAGGCATGTTAAGTCCTCACGTGAATGACATAGATGCCAAGATCCGCCTTGATTTGATCAATCGTCACGCTGAGATTCTCGTTAAAGCTGTCAAATAAATTACGCAATGCCTCAACATGGCTTCTTGCTTTATTAACACTCTTAGATATGTTTTGGTCTTGATTCAATGTTTGTTGAATACAGCGCTTTATACATGTAAGTAAGATACAGACGACCGTTGTTGTAAACGCTGTCCTCCCTAAGGTTGCGTTTATAGTGAACGCTGAGTGAGACAGGCAGACAGACAGGCAATGTGAACAAGCGAGATAGATAGCTATTTGCATCTCGTTTTTTCACACAGATTTCAGCCTGCCTGCCTGTCTGAATCGCGTTCACTATAATCGCGGCCTAAGACGAGGAAGCGCATATCTGCTCTCAGTGTCTTCGAAAGAGTTTGATATAAATTTCACTTTTGGAGAAATCCGATTTGGTTTTGAAATTGGAATTGGTTTTGGTTAGACACTTTCAGGAGGTGGTGATGGATTTAAAGTATGTGAATGGATTAAATAAGGATAACATTCATTATTCGTTACATTGTTATTAAGATTAAATGAAACGCGGTTATGTCTTTGATAAGATTTCTTGTCTTTGGGAGATTTTGTCGACAGATAGTCAGATCGTTAGTTGGGGCAATAGTTTGCTTGACAAAATGAGAAAAATGGGGGAAATTTTATTTACAAGATTCCAGTTAGTCTCTCACTTATGATGGCACTTAAGTTGCATAATCTTGTTTGATGAATTAGGTTTGGGCTCAGGAACAGTAAGGTTTATGTTTCCTTTCCATTTTATAAAATGGATTCTTGGAAATGGATTAAGAGGTAGAATTAAGGTTAGATTTATGCAGTCAGGGAAAAAATGCTTTTATATCAAACAAATCATGGGTTGATATAACAGATTTCACTATTAAATACCATCCAACAAAGGAAACTGTCAAATTAACAGTCGGTTGACTGTTGGTCTATAGAACGCGAAATTCGTATAAAAACGTACTTATTGAAATTTTATCACTATTTTCAAAGTTTATGTATGGACGAGTGTGCTGACGTGTGCATATAGTACTCGGCTCTCCTAGGTTCAAATACCGGCAAGTCCAACAAAGATCAATTTTTTATTTAAAAATTTTTTTTTTGAATAAAACATTTATTTTCGCAATTTTTCTTTGCTTATTCTTCCAGCAGAAATGATTGAAATTTTACTTTAAAAAGTAGTTCTTTGATGTTATTTTAGTTATTTTACGTTAAGTAAAACGGATAATAACTGTTTGGACCATGTTGGTTTTTAAGCTTTGCTGTGGGATTTCAAGCTACGAGTATTAAAAATAAAAAAAAAATATATATGTATGTAGCATCTCGTAAAATCAGTTGGTTATAAATTTAAATTTATGTTGCATGGCAAAATCATGAATATGGTTCGCATTTTGGCCCCAAATCGAATGGGAAGAGAGGCAAAAAAATATGTGTATTCAGTCAACACAGTGTTAAAAAGCTTGCACTGGCACAGCGGTTGGCACAGTTTTTGTTGCAGCCAATTAAGTTGGTGTTGGCACAAAAACAGCTAATAAATTAAAATGTGGTTAATATATTTAAAAAGGTGGCAACATTAATAACTGCTGTTTGTTTTTTGCACCTTCTATTATTGAGCGAGAAAATGCAAAGTACAAAAAGCAGCATTGAAGTCGCCGACGCAATTTTGCAAATTTTGCACAAATTTTACAAATGAAACTAAATTAGAACAATTGAATTGTGAAAACAGCAAAACAGGGAAAAGCATAAAAAGACACTAACACCAACAAACATACAGAGCAACTTGCTAGCATATAGAGAGAAATCAGCTTAACTGTCACGTGTTCCGCATGCTTGTCACGTAGTTTTAAATCTAGTATCTGCTGCCAATAATCTTTACCACCACCATCACCATCACCATCACCAAAGCCAAACCATGCCATTTTAAAAACCACAACAACAACAATGGCATGTTGCCATTGCATGTGTCTGTGCTTGAGCTACGGCTATGGCGCTTCACTTTTTCTTCAACATTGCCAAAACTATTGCAGATCGAATTCGATGTTTTTTTTTTCTTTTTTGTGTTTTTATAAAATCTTATTGCTTTTGTTTTTTTTCTCTTGCATTCCTTGCCTGGCTTACTTTGGCCAAAATGAAAAAGCTTGCTGCTTTGTTTTAAAATGTTCTTCTGCTTGTTTTACATACATCTTCTTCGTTTTTAGAGTTTAGAGTCTGATTGTCTTACTTTACAACCTTGGTTACCTGCACTTCCTTCATTCGTTTCCTTCCGTGTCGCTTGAATTTTATTTCTTTTGACTTGTTTTTTTTTTGCTTTGCTCCTTGCTCCTTGGTCATACTTCTTTTGCTGTTTTAAAAATCGTTAGCATTTTATGTATTTTTTGGTATGGTTCGTTCGGAGTTCGTTGGAGCTTCAGATTTTACAGCTGCACTTAAAGCATTCTTCTTCAATTTTTTTTTTTGTTTTTTTTGTAGAGGGGCTCACGTTTTGTCACGTGTCATAAGTTTGCTGGCATGTTGGTGGAGCAAAAATTTGCATAAAATTTGTTTTATGTTTTATGGCAGTTTTTCTTCATTCTTTGTTGCATTTCCAATCTTCAATTGTTATAGCCGCCTTGAAATTTTTTATATTCCAGTACTTCTTCACACCGCTTAAAATAATATTTAATGCTTTGGAAAATTTCTGGTATCAGCTTTGCTTCTTGATATTCTATACTGGAACGGTAAGTAGAACTGAATTCTTGTTTTATGCATTTAAAGCTAGTTTCAAAGTTAAATAATATAGGTGCAAAATTGTACAATTTTATTTACCAGGACTCCAAAAAGAATTAAGTTAAGATCAAAGTATTTGAAGATCAAATTTTTATGACCTGTTTCATAAACGTCTTTATCTAAATCCATATCCATATCCATATCCATATCCATATCCATATCCATATCCATATCCATATCCATATCCATATCCATATCCATATCCATATCCTTATCCATATCCATATCCATATCCATATCCATATCCATATCCATATCCATATCCATATCCATATCCATATCCATATCCATATCCATATCCATATCCATATCCATATCCATATCCATATCCATATCCATATCCATATCCATATCCATATCCATATCTATGTCCATATCCATATCCATATCCATATACATATCCATATCCATATCCATATCCATATCCATATCCATATACATATCCATATCCATATCCATATCCATATCCATATCCATATCCATATCCATATCCATATCCATATCCATATCCATATCCATATCCATATCCATATCCATATCCATATCCATATACATATCCATATCCATATCCATATCCATATCCATATCCATATCCATATCCATATCCATATCCATATCCATATCCATATCCATATCTATGTCCATATCCATATCCATATCCATATACATATCCATATCCATATCCATATCCATATCCATATCCATATCCATATCCATATCCATATCCATATCTGTGTCCATATCCATATCCATATCCATATCCATATCCATATCCATATCCATATCCATATCTATATCCATATCCATATCCATATCCATATCCATATCCATATCCATATCCATATCCATATCCATATCTATGTCCATATCCATATCCATATCCATATCCATATCCATATCCATATCCATATCCATATCTATATCCATATCCATATCCATATCCATATCCATATCCATATCCATATCCATATCCATATCCATATCCATATCCATATCCATATCCATATCCATATCCATATCCATATCCATATCCATATCCATATCCATATCCATATCCATATCCGTATCCATATCCATATCCATATCCATATCCATATCCATATCCATATCCATATCCATATCCATATCCATATCCATATCCATATCCATATCCATATCCATATACATATCCATATCCATATTCATATTCATATCCATATCCATATCCATATCCATATCCATATCTATGTCCATATCCATATCCATATCCATATCCATATCCATATCCATATCCATATCCATATCCATATCCATATCCATATCCATATCCATATCTATATCCATATCCATATCCATATCCATATCCATATCCATATCCATATCCATATCCATATCCATATCCATATCCATATCCATATCCATATCCATATCCATATCCATATCCATATCCATATCCATATCCATATCCATATCCATATCCATATCCATATCCATATCCATATCCATATCCATATCCATATCCATATCCATATCCATATACATATCCATATCCATATCCATATCCATATCCATATCCATATCCATATCCATATCCATATCCATATCCATATCCATATCCATATCCATATCCATATCCATATCCATATCCATATCCATATCCATATCCATATCCATATCCATGTCAGTGATTGTTATCACATTTAAAAGAACATTTTTCAATCTTTAAAAAATAATTAGAACAATTTAAAAAACATTAAAATTCGACCAAGATATTGACATGGAAAGTTCACCTTTTGAATTTAAAACGCCTTTTTTTACAAATTTCACAGTTGATGAATGCATAAAACTAAATTTTTTGAACAAATTTTTTACTAATGAAAAAAACTCAAATTCGACCAACCACTCTCCCAATCAAATTTCATATCGATGAAAGAGCGGTTACATACTCTGAAACAATAATAAATTGTAATTCCATAGCTTTAGTCGTGTAAAGTCAAGTCAAACCTTTCTCACTTTCAGAAAGACGAAACTGTTGCCAAAAGATGTTAAAAAGTTTTATGCACATTTCTTATTGGCAATTCTTTTTTCACTTGTTCAGTTAAATAAATGTCTGTTCACATGGTTGTGCGTAACATACTTATGGAGGTGGCACCGTAATAACATTCAAACATGTAGTACAACATAAGGCGGACGGCTGTTTTGCCAACAACCTCACTCAGCCCCACCGAAGCTCACTATACCGTGTTGCGTGTTGTTTTTCACACTTTCTTGTTTATAATACTTAAGTTTAATGCGTTTACGTTTAATACGACATAAGCACGTTAGCTTTTTACCTGTTACTTTGTATACAATAAGCTACATTCAGAATCCAGCACATTTTTATACACACCTAATTCAAGTGTGAAGTGTGCGAGTGCTTATTTTAAGCCAATTTTTATTATAAAAGATTTAAACTGAGACGACGAAATGGGATACATGATGAGTGGGATAATGTTGCAAATGTTGTATTAAATTTGTAGTCGAAAAAAATAGCAGATTTTTAAAAAAGTAGTAATTGAATTGGTTCATTATTTCTATCAATTTAGCTTTGATGGTCTTATATGTTACCAGACTATTGTGTCTAAAATTAAACAAAATTAAGGAAAATCAGTTTTAAAGTCATGCGAAATTTTTATTCAGATAAATTCATGTGCAAATACAGGACATAAATCCAAATCGGAATTATAGCTCAAAATTGGTCTTTTTCTATTGGTCTTTTCTTTAACAGCACTTAGTAATAATATTGTCGAATACCAGCTATTAATGCAAAGATTTAAATCTTTCCATCTGCTATAAACATTATCAGTTAAACATTTTTTTTTTACATCAAAAAACATTTTTTTATTTCGTTACTTAAGTGTTGGCATGTTTTAACATATTGCTTAACCTCAAAGTTCTCTCATTAATCATGTTGAAGTTAAGTCAAATCATGTTGTCATCGATGGCATTACATATAAATTGACACCTTTTTTTGATGTGTGGCTGTTGATGTCAAATGTTCGAACAAAAAAAAAAACACATCAAAATGTCATCAAGTGAGAATATTTAATGTGGCCATTTCAAGATGTTCACCTTTTAACTACAGTAAAATGGTCAAAATAAACCATAAATGCTTTTGCAGCGAACGTTGTCATCAACGCCCAAGCACACAATCAAATTACTTAATTGAGTCTGACTTCTCTGGCGTTCCACAGAAATTAGGTCAAATTATTACAATTACAAACCTCAAGCAAACCTTTAGTGCGGGTAGAATTGCCCCAGAGGCCAAGCGGTGGCACAGTTGAAGCAATGCTTGCGATTAACTGAGGCAACTGGGCAGACAAGTGAGGTAAGGTAGGCAAGGTTGTCGGAAGTGGGTAGCTGGCACAAGCAACACCTAAGTGCCACATAAATTATGTAGAAATTTATGCCTGTCGGGTATGTCTTGATAATGTTTGTTATTAACTAAATATTTTTGCATAAGCAAAATTTACTGCTTGGCATGAGCAGACGTGCAACAAGTGATAAAGAGAGATGCAAGCAGCTATAACCAAATTTTTCGCCTTAAATTGTATCTCCAGCCTGGACAAAACATTGATGCTACTGAGTAAAAATAAGTTGTAACATTATTTATGAAATCTTTCTAGATATTTTTATAATTCTAAGACTAAACTTCTGATTCTACACCTAAACCCAAGAATATGCACGCATACTTTATCGTCAACCTCTAAAAGCAGCCTTTGTAAAAATTAAATATTTGTTAAGAAAGCAACCGAACGCATTTTTGCCTTCTCTTAAAAATTCTTCAATCGTATTTGTACCGTAAGAATTTTTAATAACTTTTCCTTAAGAAATAAGTTTAATTTTTTCTTATTTTTTAAGTTCACAATTATCTATACAATTTACAAAATCACGTTTATCTTTCCAAAAAAAACATTTTTTCAACCCGCATTTTAGTTATCTTATATATTAATACGTAAACATTAAAGTTTGTCATACGCTTTTTTGGTATTAATTAAAACTCATAATAAATGAAACTTATATCATTCAGAAGGTTATGTTGCCCAGATGTGCAGAATGTATATATAAATGATAAATCTGATAGAGGGGGTTCCCAACTTTCTAAGAGAGAAATTACATTTTTAAGAAAAAATCTGCTCTTTGATTAATATAAAATTTGGTTGGGAGAGATTTCGTGAGTTGGTCGAATTTGAATTTTTTGTAAGAGTAACAATTTCTTAAAAAAAATTTAGTTTTATCCATTTGTCAATTGTAAAATTTGTAAAAAAATGTGTTTTGAATTAAAAAATTTGACTTTTCATGTGAATATCTTGGTTGAATTTAAACGATTTTTCAATTTTTCTAATTTTTTCTGAAAGTTTGTTAAATTTTCTTTCAAATGTGATAAAAATTACAGCAAAGTTCTAACCAAAAGTTTTTTTAATGAATTTTCTTAATATTGTCGTACGTCATTTAGAGTGTATTTCAAACAAATGCTAAGAAATAGAAAAACTCTCTCAAATTGAAAGTTCTAAATTGGGAAGCGAATATCTCTGTCATCTTTGAATAGAATTTATTTATTTCTTTTTTGTATTTAAGGCTGATCAGTTAACTTAAAAAAATTTATAAAAATTTTACCGTTCCTGTTTTGTTTATATTTTAACTATTTTTAAAAGAGACCATCAAATTTAATTTTTTCTCAAAATATGGTGTAAAATGATTTTTGTTGTAAAAGGAGAAAAACTCAAATTTGCATTTTTAATTTTTTTTTTTTCAAAGTCTATAGAGCATTAACGGTGAATTTTATAAACTGTCCGTGCCATATAAAAATCTAGGCATGAATTTTTTGACGAAAGTATTTTTTTTTAAATGATTTTTTTCGATTTTGTCAAAATCAATAAAATTCTAAAATAATTTATTTGAAGGAATACGCGAGGTTGAGGAAGCAATTAAAGCTAGACATAAAAATTACAGCAAATGGAAGCGCAATCCGATAGAATCCAACTGGAACATTTTTCGCACATCTAGGAATTATGTCATTTGAATTTTGCGCCAATCCAAGAAATTGTACTACCAAGACAAACTTAACGTTAATCTGATTGAAAGGCTGTTGTGAAAAAATTTAAAGACAATTGGTTTAAAAAAAGAAAATCCAGATTGCAATATAGACCCCGACATTTTAAATGACTTCTTTCTGAAGTCAAATAAACTCGTTGACAGCTCTTCCTTCGAAATTAATCATCGACTTTTGTAACAACATAATGAACAATTCAACTTTCAAACTATTACCGAAGAAAATGCTGTGAGATCCATCTTATCAATTAAGTCAAATGCGGTTGGAAACGATGAAGTTAATATAAAATTTATTAAACTTATACTTCCTTTCATAGTTCTGATAGTGACACACATATTCAACCATGCTATTACGTCATCATCTTTTCCGGCCGAGTGGAAGATAGAAAATGTAATCCCTATTTGTAAACAGTCCAATCTAAAATTCCCTGAAGATTTCCGGCCGATAAGTATTCTCCCTGTTTTATCAAAATCGTTTGAGAAAATTCTTTCAATACAAATTTTTGACCACCTAAACACCTATAATATGCTGTCCGAAAACCAGTCTGGCTATAAAAAGAGACATAGCTGCACTACCGCTGTTCTAAAAAAAAAAAAGGTAGGAAGATATTCGACCTTCATACGATAACGATGACCTCATTATCCTAGCACTCATTGATTTTTCTAAGGCTTTTGATACAGTCAACCACGACATTCTTCTTCAAAAACTAGAAAATTATTTCGGGTACAGTAAAAATGCTGTACAATTAATGAAATCGTATCTATACGACCGATTTCAGAATATTAAAAATAAAAATAATTCTTCAAAACTAAAGAGAACATTCTCAGGTGTACCTCAGGGATCAATTTTGGGGGCCAATTCTTTTTAATATTTTTGTTAATGACATAGTCACCTGTTGTCAGAACAGCTCGATTCATGAGAATAAGACCGACGATATGTAATTCCGAGCAAAATATTAAAATTAATTGACTGAAGTTGGTTTGAGGCACGACTATATGTCGTTAACAAACCTACCAAGGAACGACTAAAAAAAAGATTTGGCCGACTGAACTTTTCTTAGAGAATTTTTCATAGAGCGTTCCTATGAATAACTTTAAACGAGACTAAACGAATAGTACTACTGAAATAATTTAGCATTGCTAAAGAAATTACAGACTGAAATATGTAATGGCATTTGAAGTTTGGGATTAAATGCAGTTGGTTTTGCGCACGGCTAAATGCAAATTTGGCCGACTGAAGATCATTTTAGGTACGACTGAAAGTGAATTGTCTGACTGAAGATTGTTCTGGATATGTCTTGAAATGAAAAAGCCGTCTTCAGTTTGTTTTTGGTATGGCTGATGGTGAACATGGAAGGAAATGGTGCGACTGATTTTGATCCATTCATAGTTATTGTAAATAAAAATCAACATTTTAAGCAAATTTCAGTATAAAATAACAATTTGGCCGACTCTAAAAAAGTTAGGGGGTAGGTTAACCCCCTTACCCTCCGCTAGTTTCGCCCCTGAATTCACGCCAATAGAGATGATCTACCAAAAACACCAATAACGAACTCTTAAATGCTATAGCCTAGCTTTAAAACAACAAAGCCTCAGAAGCCGATGGCCTACTGGCTGAGCTGTTCAAGAACGGAGACGAAGCTTTGTTTTCACTCTGTATTCACAAGCAATGCTAGTACGTCTTTGCAGGATAACACTGAGTAAAATCAGCAATGCATTGAAAATCGGGAAGGACCTTTGGATAACCTGATGATGCTTGGCATTTATAACTAACGCCAGCAGACTTTTAGACGAGGCCAAAGCCGATAGTTGTAATCGCCAGCTTAGTAAGTAAGTAGTAATTCGATGAAAGAATTTGTTACGGTATTCTTATAATTCAAATAAATTTTGCTTGCAAAACCAATCCCATGTTCAGGCTGAATATAATAGCAGGTTTTTTAAAACCACAACATTTTGACAAAAAAAAAATTATTACAATAAAAATTTATGCACATATTATCGTCATGCTTTTAAACCTGCCTTTGTAAAAATTTTGTATTTTTTAATAAACCAACCAACGCATTTTTGCCTTCTCTTAAAAATTCTTCAATCGTGTTTGTACCGGAAATATTTTTAATGATTTTTCATAAAGGAATAAATTAATTTTTTTTTATATTTTTAATTTAACAATTATCTATAAAATTGACAGAATCAAGTAAATCTTTCCAAAAAACATTTTTTAACCCGCCTGTTAGTTATTATGAATATTTTGTTTCATGCAAACTAATTTTTAAGTTCATCGAAAATAAAAAAGTTCTTAAGATTTCAGAAATAATTTTTAATTATTAAATTTAAGATGTTAAAATCAAAATTTTAAATCACATTGCTTATTTCATAAGCCAAGCACACAAAAGATATGACTGGCAAGCTTAAAGCACAATTCAAACAATGCTTTCATAGCACACATTATTGGTGTAATTGTATTGCATCGCTACCACTCTACATGCTACTATTTCACACATCACATTTTTAGCATTGTTTTTTGTTTTTGTGCATGTGCACGGCGCTACCCTGGAGTCCTGTCATAATTCATTATCCATCTACCGAAGCCATCAGCTTTTAAAAGCTGCTGCTCGCATCCGGCTGACTTGCAAAATGCATGAAAAACGTGCTGTTGTGTTGTTGCTGCGTCAACTTCCGGTTTTTTTGATCAGGTTTGTTTTTAGCTGTTGCTATTTTTGTTGTTGTTATTGTTATTGTAAATGCTGCTGCTGCTGCTGCTGATGTTGCAACATATGCAGCAACGAGCTGCGAAGCAAAACAACTCATCGAAAATGATGGATGTGTTGTTGAAGCTTGTGGTGTGCTTATGTATGTATGTATGTGTTCGCTAGTGTTTTTGGTGAATTACCATATTTCAACAAAAACAAAACTTCAAAAAAACAGCAACAACACTGCACTCTTCACATTTCTTAGCTGCTTTAATTCTATGCATTCTCAGTGCGTTATGTTTACAAAATTTTGGCTTTTCAATTTTTGTTTTGTTTTTTTTTTACAAAATTTTCCAACCCAAGCAACATGTCCTGCAGCCTGTGGCAAAGCTCTGCTGCTTTATGTAACCCGTCTTTCAGTTAATGGAAATCCCTCCTTTTGGGCAAATTATTATCTCTCATTGTGGTCACAGTGATGCTTTGTCACTAATCAAAATTGATGCCATCAAGCGCAGTAGCGTTGTTGTTGTTTTTATAACAATATCTAGTTTTAATTCTGTTTAGGCAGAATTATTTATGAATTTAATGTGGTGAGCAAAACCTGATTTCTTACATGACGTCAATTTTAAGTATATTTTTTAGAGAAGGGAGTACTACATGAGGTTAACATTTTCATATATAAATCAATCCATATCCATATCCATATCCATATCCATATCCACATCCATAGCCATATCCATATCCATATCCATATCCATATCCATATCCATATCCATATCCACATCCATATCCATATCCATATCCATATCCATATCCATAGCCATATCCATATCCATATCCATATCCATATCCACATCCATATCCATAAACATATACATATCCATATCCATATCCATATCCATATCCATATCCATATCCATATCCATATCCATATCCATATCCATATCCATATCCATATCCATATCCATATCCATATCCATATCCATATCCATATCCATATCCATATCCATATCCATATCCATATCCATATCCATATCCATATCCATATCCATATCCATATCCATATCCATATCCATATCCATATCCATATCCATATCCATATCCATATCCATATCCATATCCATATCCATATGCATATCCATATCCATATCCATATCCATATCCATATCCATATCCATATCCATATCCATATCCATATCCATATCCATATCCATATCCATATCCATATCCATATCCATATCCATATCCATATCCATATCCATATCCATATCCATATCCATATCCATATCCATATCCATATCCATATCCATATCCATATCCATATCCATATCCATATCCATATCCATATCCATATCCATATCCATATCCATATCCATATCCATATCCATATCCATATCCATATCCATATCCATATCCATATCCATATCCATATCCATATCCATATCCATATCCATATCCATATCCATATCCATATCCATATCCATATCCATATCCATATCCATATCCATATCCATATCCATATCCATATCCATATCCATATCCATATCCATATCCATATCCATATCCATATCCATATCCATATCCATATCCATATCCATATCCATATCCATATCCATATCCATATCCATATCCATATCCATATCCATATCCATATCCATATCCATATCCATATCCATATCCATATCCATATCCATATCCATATCCATATCCATATCCATATCCATATCCATATCCATATCCATATCCATATCCATATCCATATCCATATCCATATCCATATCCATATCCATATCCATATCCATATCCATATCCATATCCATATCCATATCCATATCCATATCCATATCCATATCCATATCCATATCTATATCCATATCCATATCCATATCCATATCCATATCCATATCCATATTCATATCCATATCCATATCTCGTAGGAGTGCTATGTGCGTATCTTGGCTGCGACAGTAAAATGATCCACTGGAAGAGTGTCTTCCGTCAATCACATTGTGATCAATTTTGTTGCGTTGATTTGAGATGATTTGGACAGATCATTTTGACATGGATTTTTCGCGAAGTTGAGGCAGTCGGAAACGTTGCCATGTGAAGGTCGCCCACTTGTCTGCCAGGATAAATTTAACCAAATTAAATTTCACTTTAATAAATACATTTTTGACTTCAGAACTCCATCAAGGAAACATATATTAGATTAAAAGATCGGTAACGGACTATAAAACACCTGAAAAATACATTTATTTAATCGGATTGGAATGCTCTAAAGTGATTGAAATAAAAATATTTCTATGAGAGTCAAAGAGTTTTCTGTAGTCATTAACCAGAGCACACCAGTTTAACGTTTCACTTTGGCACGCATGCCATCGGGTTGATCATTTACAGCCTAAACACATTGACGACGGCTGCAGCATTGCGTAAAACATCAAATTATTTTTACATACTTTTCTTATGGAGGTGAATGTGGGGAAAATGTTGCAACGACAATGCGTCATTTAGATTTATAGCCTAGACACATTGACTGCGGCTGCAGCATTGCATCGAACGTCAAATTTTTTGTACATGCTTTAATTATGGAGGTGAATGTGGTGAAAATGTTGCAACGACAATGCGTCATTGTTGCTGTCGTCGAGTTAGAACTTTTTCTATTTTGACGTGCGACAAGAGTAAGAACATTGGCATTTGGAATCGTTCTGCAGCATTGCATCGAACGTCAAATTTTTTGTACATGCTTTAATTATGGAGGTGAATGTGGTGAAAATGTTGCAACGACAATGCGTCATTGTTGCTGTCGTCGAGTTAGAACTTTTTCTATTTTGACGTGCGACAAGAGTAAGAACATTGGCATTTGTTAATGTTTTCGTTTAATTTCGTGCTTCTTTTGTGTTTTTTATTGTTCATTCTCTTTGTGGTTGTGTTAAATGTTTGTTTTTTAATGATAATCCTATGTTTAATAATAAAAATATATGAAAATACGGCTTATCGCGCTGCAACCAAATTAATCAAGTCGTAGACAACATTTTCGTTTTCACCTCGTGTTGTTATGTTGCAGCCGTTGTAAATGTGTCTAGGCTATTATTCCTATCAACATAAAACTAAAAAACAAAAACAAAAACTACCTTATATCAACACTCTTTTATACATGTATCATTTGAACTTCAAAATTTTTTCAATAGCTGTTTCGAATTTTGTACACTTCAGAAATTTTTTTTTCATTTCTGTTGATTGTCAAACGAAACATGTAAATACAAATGTTTTCAAATCGAAGCGCATTTTTAAGAAAATTAATTGTTAACCAAATTTTTGGCACACTCTTAATGCACTAATGTTCTTTCTGGCTGCTGACATACTATTGCTAACAAAATTTTGCTGCATGCAGCATGACGTTCTTAATCACTGAAGGCTGCTGTGGTTTGTCTCTGCAAACTTCTTGCATAATAATTGGCGGTATATATCTTATGCTGAATATTATCTCATGCTGTTCCAAATTATTTAGTAAGTTAAACGAAATCTTTTTGTAAAATTAACTAAAATTTAACAATTTCTTAGTGCCTATTAGTCCACTGTATATCTTGGAACCAGTGATATTTGCATTATTTTCTATATTCCTCATTATAGGCTCAATCAAAGTGGGTTTTGAAATAAAGAAACTAACTCAGAAATATGCCAATATTTATTATTTAACTTCATTATCTTTTTAAGGAGGAGCTAGGTTTGCTTGTACCTTGGATGATCGGATTTGGTATAACTTGCTTGTCATTATTAGTACTTCTGTCAAATGTTATATATGCTGCAGTTATGGCTAAAATATCAAATATGGAAAAAAAAGAAATGCATAGAAAACGTGTAAAGTTTCTACTCTTCATATTTCTGCTGTATACGCTAAAGCTTGGTAAGTCTTGGTTTAAATTTGAATAAAAATTAGTTTAAATATTAAAGAGCGACCCTTTTTCTTTTTTTATTATAGTGATTGAAATAGTGCTTTTTTGCTTTGTTTTATCGTATTATAAACAGATGGAAGCTGCACTACCTCCAGAACCATCAGAATAAAATTTAAAAATTTATGCCTTGCTTTTGTTCTCATATAGCATAAATTTTGTTGTAATAAATTTAGCGCTATAATGTTTAAACATAGCTGTTAAGTGGATTTCAAAATGTAAATGCATATTATTTGTATTTTGTATATATTATTTTTCTAGCATCTTTTATTAAAATGAATTAAAAATTAAAAAAAAAAAAATGCTTAATATTTTGTTTAACAACATTTCTTGTAAAAAGGGTGTTTTAACCAAGATTATAATAAAATGTAAAAAAACTAAAAAAGCATTTTAAACTCAATCCGTTTTTAAAAATATATTAAAAATAAAAAAGAATTAATAATAAAGAAAAATACAATAAGAAAAATTGAAAAACAAGTACAAAAACATAAAATAGAAGAATTAAAAAAAAATTAAAACTAAAAATAATATTCAATACATATTTAAAAATAAAAAAAAATTTCAATGAAAAATTCATATTAAAAAAACCAAAAAAAAAATCAAATCAAAATCAAAATCAAAATCAAAATCAAAATCAAAATCAAAATCAAAATCAAAATCAAAATCAAAATCAAAATCAAAATCAAAATCAAAATCAAAATCAAAATCAAAATCAAAATCAAAATCAAAATCAAAATCAAAATCAAAATCAAAATCAAAATCAAAATCAAAATCAAAATCAAAATCAAAATCAAAATCAAAATCAAAATCAAAATCAAAATCAAAATCAAAATCAAAATCAAAATCAAAATCAAAATCAAAATCAAAATCAAAATCAAAATCAAAATCAAAATCAAAATCAAAATCAAAATCAAAATCAAAATCAAAATCAAAATCAAAATCAAAATCAAAATCAAAATCAAAATCAAAATCAAAATCAAAATCAAAATCAAAATCAAAATCAAAATCAAAATCAAAATCAAAATCAAAATCAAAATCAAAATCAAAATCAAAATCAAAATCAAAATCAAAATCAAAATCAAAATCAAAATCAAAATCAAAATCAAAATCAAAATCAAAATCAAAATCAAAATCAAAATCAAAATCAAAATCAAAATCAAAATCAAAATCAAAATCAAAATCAAAATCAAAATCAAAATCAAAATCAAAATCAAAATCAAAATCAAAATCAAAATCAAAATCAAAATCAAAATCAAAATCAAAATCAAAATCAAAATCAAAATCAAAATCAAAATCAAAATCAAAATCAAAATCAAAATCAAAATCAAAATCAAAATCAAAATCAAAATCAAAATCAAAATCAAAATCAAAATCAAAATCAAAATCAAAATCAAAATCAAAATCAAAATCAAAATCAAAATCAAAATCAAAATCAAAATCAAAATCAAAATCAAAATCAAAATCAAAATCAAAATCAAAATCAAAATCAAAATCAAAATCAAAATCAAAATCAAAATCAAAATCAAAATCAAAATCAAAATCAAAATCAAAATCAAAATCAAAATCAAAATCAAAATCAAAATCAAAATCAAAATCAAAATCAAAATCAAAATCAAAATCAAAATCAAAATCAAAATCAAAATCAAAATCAAAATCAAAATCAAAATCAAAATCAAAATCAAAATACAAATCAATATTAATAATTTAAAAATAAAAAATTACATAAATAAAAAGAAATACGGCATTATATAATAAAATAACAATATAAATACAAAAATAATGACAAAAATTATGATAAATATAAAAATTAGAATTAAATTAAAAAAAAAATATTAAAATAAAAAAAAACAATAATAGAAAAAAATAAAAATAAAATAAAAACACATATAAAAAAAAAATAAAAATAAAAGTACAAATAAAAATAAATAAAAATAAAATACGTCAAAACCAGTAAAATATCAAATAAGAAAAAATTTCTTAATAACAATAAGATACAAAATTACAAAAAAATAAAAGAAATTTCT